>CM076092.1:5485012-6085012 GCA_038088585.1 Chrysina gloriosa | reverse complement strand
TCGAGGCTTACGTTGGACCTCCATGCTAATAATGTCATCCCTAGATCTTTACCAGAAAATATGTTTTCAGAAAACGACATTTCTCACATTCTCATAGTTTTATGGACTCCGTTTTTTCCCTCGGACTAGCTTCCTTAGCGGTTGTCATCGATGCTTTTTGCATAAGTTCGAAGCCAACGTTCTATTCACATACGCAAAAAGTTGGGACATCTCATTCCTCCAGCCTGGAATTCCCAGATCTTAGGCGAAAGCTATTAAACTTGTGGGAATCGCATTGGCCAAATTGTCATAGTGTCATGGATATTTTGTCTCTCCATCTAGCTCCGTTCCTCAGTTTTCGTCCTCGATAACTTCGATATAAGTTCGAGGCTTACGTTGGACCTCAATGCTTAACAGTGTCATATCTAGATCTTTACTACACATTATAAGTCTGCGGGAAAAGACATTTTCCACGTTGTCATAGTTTTATGGAGCTTGTTTTTCGCCCTGCCTAGGCTCCTCAGCCTTTGTCTTCGAGATTTTCAATATAAATTTGATACGGACGTTCAATTCCCGTGCTTAACAATGTTAGACTACATCTTCCTTTATGCCCCGAATTTCCAAACCTTCAGCAAAGACTATGAGATTGCACACATTGTTGCATTCTTCACGCTTAATATTCTTGAAGCACATTTTCCGTTAAAGCATCTTCGTCAAAATGAATATTGCTATCCGTAGTAGAACTCGTGAGTCTGATTTGACCGGGAAAATGGCAAACCAAAAACGAACGAAACAGATATCGACAAATTTATAGAAACGTGAAAACAAGGCAACTCACATATTCGAGAGAAAAAGAATAGGCCAATAGATCTTCAAATCAATACTGAATTCACGAAAGTAAAGTATTCAAATATTCGATTAGATGGCGACTAAATCGATACACTACATCGTAATTTTGATGAAAATTGACGAAATAGAAAAAGTTATAGCCTAATTCCTAGAACTTTGGGAACATCTCTCGTAGAAGTGGTTTCAATTTTATATCACTGTAAAAATCCCATTTCCCGTCGAAGATGAACGGGAAAAAGACGGACGTGTCCGGACTATTTGTTACGTTTTCACTTTCGAAACGTTGCAAAATTTACAATCTCAAATTTCGATAAAACTTGCGAGGAAAGAGCAGGAAACACGTCCACTTCGCGACATTGACAAACGACGAACACTTTTTCCCTTCTTATCTTTTTTTTTTTTTTTTGATAAAATTCCGAGATTAATTCTTTTCCCGTCCCCCTTTCCATCTCCGCCGCGCGACAAAGAACTTCCCTTCCTCGCGAGTTGCTCGGAAAGTGCAGCAACGAGAACACGAAAAGTCGGTAAAGAGGGGCAATAAATTCGCGTGCTGGACGTACGTACGTACGTATGTAGTATATAAGTATGTATAAGAGAAGTAGGCGAAGTACCCAGAACTAAGTAGCTCTTCGCATCGCGATCTCTCGACTCGCCAGCGGTAAAGCGCGACGTCGACGTCGACGTCGGCGTCGGTAGAACGAACTTCCGATACGGCCCCGTCCGAGTCCGAGGAGGAAGGATTAATCGCCTGTCCGTGTGTATCCAATTTATTCCGTGCTTTCGCATGCTTCGTCGTTCACGTACGAACGCCAAAAATAGGTAGAGGTGGAACGTCGACTGAAATAGAGGTGAATAATGTAACGTGTAAATGGACCTTAAGATCCAGTCGCAAATGAAGTTGTTATATTACAACTCGATTTATTTCGGAATATTTCAGATTTTCCCTAACAAATATCGAACTGAAGATGAAGACGCAGCGGACTGCCATCTACATTGCATTTTTATTTTTCTACTTCTCTTTGTAATTGGGCCTCTCTCCAAGCCCTTGAAACTATTTTTCTAATATATTGATTAACCAGAAAATATGTTTTCGGAAAACGACATTTCTCACATTCTCATAGTTTTAAGGACTCCGTTTTTTTCCCCTAATAATATGAACAAGTGAAATCTTCAGTTTTTCCCTACATAGCCTTCTTCAGGCTGTATACGTGTTTCCCAACGATTGGAAAATTTTATGTTCCTATAACGTACAATATCATAAGAGTGGGTTATAAATGCCTTGCGCCTTTTCTTCCTTATTTATTTAATGTTTATATATCTGGTATTTTTATAATTTTGTTTGTAAACTTACTTATGTGTATCTTGACAATGCACATGCTTGCTATGCAAATCGATTGCAAATACATTTTATTTATTATTATTATTATCATACGAAACGCACCTTATAGGAAGACGCAAAACGTCAATGATGGACAACAAATAAAATAGAAAAAGTAACAACTCACCAGCGAACGTCGAATTCAGGCACTCCCAGAAGGGGATCTGCAAGCATAAAAGAGAAATATTTATTGGTTAATTAAAAAACGGCGAAGATATAATCGCTTAAATACGTTCTCGACTCGCGTACGTCTGGAGCCGTACGACGTGCACGTTCGCGACTTCCATACATATCGCGCCGTCTCTCTCTCTATGTCTCGTTCACGAGTCCGGCCCGCGTACCACGGGCCTGGAATCCACCCGTCCGAGGAGCCCCGTTCTCGAATAAGATTTACGACGCGCGTGCACACCGTGCAAGAGCGGATAGACGAGCTACCACGGACGCGCCCGTACCGCGAGTTTCACCAGATATGATGAACGAATGCGTGCGGATGAGCGAGAGAGGCGAGAGGTTTTAACGAGTTAATTTAATTTTTTATCTTGTAACGAGCACGAGGGACATTCCTATAAAGGGGAGTCGAAATTTTGGCGGATTGGCACCCTCTGGGATGACGGTGACTTCCAATTTTCCGCCATAGTCTTCGAGTTAGTTGGTGCCTCTTGGGATAGGGCAATAAATAAGGACTAATAATTATTATAAAAGAAGGTTCTTTTATTTGAAATCAACTCTCCACAAGGAAGAAGGTACGACCGTTTATTTGAGTGATATACAACAAACTCATGCAAAGTTACTTAACGCACCAACATACGGAGACTACATGCTTCAATACATCTGCACTCCCCTTTTAAGTACATAATTTACGACGGGCCTTTGTGTTTAGGTATCAATTCATTTTTGACGTATGTTATCGGTAAGCGTTGTTTAGACTCGCGTTATCTTACGTCTCTGGAAGTGGTACTGACAAACGAGTAAACAGGGTACAAGATTAAAATTTTGGACGTACTTCGAGCACAACTTAACGAAATCTGCTCAAAATGTATTCGGCAAAAAATCGAACTGTTCACTTACAAATATCAAAGCTTAATCGCAATCATATACTCATCAAAATACTCTCCTTCGGATCGCACACATTTATCTTGGCGTTGCTGTCACTTTTGGAAGCATCCATGGAAGGCCGTTTTTGGAATGCGGTTCAGCTGCTCCATCGCATTCGGGCACAATGTGCTCCCGACTGTCAACTGTTTTTCCTTTGAACGGCATTTTCAACTTGGAAAACAGCCAGAAGTCACAGAGAGCCATTTTGGAAAGATGAACAACTAGGATCCTATGTTTGGTCGAGAAAGTCTGAATCACATGAGAGGAATTTGCCGGTACGTTGTCATGATGCAGCTGCCAAGTTCCTGCTGTCCACAGGTCCGATATCTTGCGCCAAACGACATCACGAAGACGACGGAGGACTTTCTTGATAGTACTCCCTTATTAATGATCTGTGCCTGAGGAGCGTATTCATGATGAACTACTCCACGATAGTCGAAGAAAACTGTCAACATCACTTTCACATTACTTGCTGCGCTTTCTTTGATCTCGGAGATGGATGTTTCCATTGCCTTTGTTCCAAGGTCATTCCCATAAACCCAACACTCATCACCAGTGACAAGTCTTCATGAATTCTGGGTTATCAACAATGCATCCCTCGCGAATATCCAGGATGGGACTTCGCGAATTCGACGATATTTTCAAGAATAGACCGCCTAAGATGAATAAACTCGTGTCAATTGTCAATTCGTTAAATTGAATCGTTCTAAAGCAGCAACAGAAAATACCAATATGTTACCTCAACTTTGAAGACATAACTCCAAAAGTGAAAACAATTTACCTATGTGTTTCATTGTCCAATAAACTTTAGATTAAGAGTAAACATCGACAGATATGCACCTGCATTGTTCAATTTCTTTACCAGTAGACTGCAATTTTCAATCTTTTCCTGCTAGATCCAAGCAAAATATGAAAGATCCTGCAAGATGAAATAATGATAGACTTTTAACATAATTTTTGAGTAAGTAGGTGTCGGACTCTCTGTTCCTCTAAGTCAGGGGGTTCCAAACTTTTCAGCCTTGGGGCCATACTGATTACTTCAGTAAGTTTTCTGCGTATTATACTTGTCATTCAGCTTTACCTAGCCAGTAAATAAATCCGAGTTATTATCTGTGTTCTTTTATCCAACTTATCACAACAACGATAAGCTATTAGCTGTCGCGGGCCGGATTGATGACACTGCCGGGCCGGATTTGGCCCGCGGGCCGTAGTTTGGAGACCCCTGCTCTAAGTGATACGAGGCGAGGTGAAGAAGTGAACGAGGCGAAACATCCAAATTATCAAAATTTCACCATCAGAAATGTTCGGGAACTTATCAAAAATGCATCCCTCGTTAATGCCTAGAATGGAATTTTGCTTCACAATGCTTTTTCCCTTGTTGTTTCTTTCAGACGACAATACTATGGTGGAGACATATTTTTCTACAGTACAGTACAGTAACTTAACATGATAGAGGCAAGATGATCCAAACTGACGATTTTTCCAGTTTTCTTAACATTTGGTTTAAAAGAAATTGGAAATGAATTCGAAAATAGTGGATAGCGGTGGTTTCTCGCGTGGATTTCCATTGCACAATTATCTACGAGATAAAACGTGTGAAATACATATATCGTGAGATAGAAGCCAGCTTGGGCATTAGCAAAACCACGACACAATCAATATTGCATGAAGATTTAGTTGTAAATAAGATTTTTGTTCCTTGGTAGATTTCACGCAGGTTGATTGATAATCAAAAAAAGGACTTACGTCGAATACAGCGTGAAAATGCTCAAGAAATTTTTAGAATATTTCAGGTTCAACTTTGGGGTACAACATCTCTGTCCAAAGAATGAATACGTGGATGAAAGACCGAGATCCTTTAAAAATCGTGTAGAGTTTCGTTTTGGAAAACAAGCGGAGTCTATGTCGTCCTATAGTGTTTGTAAAAGAAACCTGCTATTGTGCGTATATTTCGTTTATTGATATCCATCTGCATTAAGGACTTAAGTACTTAACCCACATCTATCTGAATGTAGCTCATATTTCTTTTAAACGTTATCGAAATAATTAGTAATTTGAAGTATTTTATATTTAGAATGACACTTATCTATGTACATCAATAAATGACAACTGAAACTTTATTATCGGTTTTTAATATTTTTACTATTACCCGTCTAAATTTGTTGTCAGCACCGTTTTCTACGGAAAACCGACTTTATTTGTAATAAACGAAAAGAAAAAAAACTATTTAAAAAGAAGGGTAGGGATCGCTCGGTCGCGCGTTATTTCATTTTTCCGAAAGTAATTTGCGCCATCTTTGAGACTATGTAATATACTTCAAATTATATTATAAAAAAGAAATCTATCTGTCATAGTTTCCGAGATATTTACAAAAATTCAAAAATCACGCAAATTTTTGGAGGGGTTGTGCCCCGTAATCGGAGATTCGGTCGCTAAAAAAATTTCCAATGTCCGAGTTATACGTTATAAATCGCTTCAGAACGCTTTTCCGACGATAAATCCGTCAAAAGTGGCTCAAAAAGACGTGTATTAGGTCGGATTTGGACGAAACCGGGTTGGAATATTAACTTTTTCCATGGTCCGATTTACGTTAACAATCGCCTCAGAACGCCTTTCTGGTGGCGTTGTTCTTATAGCAAGATGCTCTTTCAGTCTGTACAGTTTCATCGAAATCAGAGTGAACGGTATGAAACATTCAAATTTGGAGACTATTTCAAGTCCATTTTGTGGACACAACATCTCAGTCCAAAATCATTAAGTATTTTGGATCTTGCAATAATGACTTAATCTTAAAATAATGACAGCGTTTTAACACAATTATTGACTCACGAAGTCATGAACTGGGTAGAACATCCGAGTATTGAGACTATTTCAAGTGCAACTTTTGGGCACAGCATCTCATTATCAGTCAAAGGCCACAACATAATTTAACACCTTGTAGAATGAAGCGACTTCGGTTGTTTTAGCACAATCCTTGAGGTAGTTGGTGTCTCGAGGTGAGGTAATTTCTTTAGCTTTTATTTTTTGGACTCGAGGCTACCGAGGACATTCCCGAAACGTGAAATCTGAAAACGGAGAACCTTTCTCTCGTTTACTTCTCAAAGGACACCGGACTAGCTCGAGCGTAAGCGTAACCGTAAGCGTAAACGTAAGCATAAGAGCGTTAAATTTGTGCGGAAACAGAAGGAGGGACAGACAATGTATGATGTGCGAGCAGAAATATTCACTTTAGACGTGCGTAAACCACACACACCAATTTTTTATTCTCCTAAAACAAGTACCTTGTCGCTAGTCCACTTTTAAATGCGCAAACGAGGCGAAATCGCCCGAAAATTAATCAATCAAAATCGTCCTTTTTGGCGCAATACGTTCGCGTTTAGAACAAAATTCGCTGACAACGAGGTATACGAAAATCGAACCCGATGATGACGATGATGGATGGACGGTTTTAGCCATTCGTCGCATATCGCGTTTACGCCAACCGGGCGCTCGCCGCACTCGTCATCCGCACTCAATTCCTGCCGACGCGTCGAACGACCGCGATCCATTATTCATGCGACCCTTTCGCTTCCAAATGACGGGGTGTCATAGGAAACGTATGTCCGCCCGTCCGTTCGTCCCCTTCGTCGTGAAAAACGACTGATTGATGATGCGCCCCCGGTTCGATCGATTACTTAGCATTAAAATGCTGTCCCTCGTCGTAGGCGATAATTTATTGGCTTCGATTGACGTATGAGGAAGTCAGTTTGGAGATGAAGACCGAAAAACGGAATAGGGGATGCAAGTATGAAATCTATCCCATTTCATATTTTCAGTTTTATTCCCTTTTTTGGTTTTGGGAAGTTCGCCGTCGGAAATTAATTGCGAAAAACTAAAAGGGATTTTTCGATTGATTTTCAAAAACTTGTCTAAAGACATTACAACTCAATATATCAAAATTAACAGTGCACGTTGGGGTTATGGATATGTCGTTCAAATGATCTTCGGTTTATTTTTGTGTTCTATTTGTACTTCATCGATACCACGCACGCCACCTTTTAAGCATTTTATTACCCTACGGGTGTTAGCTTCTTATTTTAATTCCAGCCGGAGACGTTTGATGGGAGAAAGAAATGTAACTAGAAATAAAATTATTAATTATTTTAAAAAGCAGAGATTAAAAGATAGAAAAGCATTGTAACCATTCAAACACATACATACAACATACAATCACATCACAAGAATTCCAAATAACCACTGCATATAAATAACCAAGGATACATCGACATTCAATACAGGTTCCTCTAACAACATTATGCCTTGGATGAACTGAACTCATGGTGAATTAAAGTTTCCGTTTCGTGGACAATGGAGAAATAATGTAGTTTAGTCCTGGTTTCCGGAAAAAAATAAAGAGTTTGTTTAGTTGACGACGAAGAAAATTGACAAGATAGATAAGTCGACGAAAAAGTTTAAAATATATTTTGGACCGAAAGGGTTTCAAAAGGAAATACCAGTGAATAGGAGACCCTCACCATACCGGAGAAGAAAGATTTAAAAAAGGGAAGAATCCATAGAAAATAGACCTGCATCGAAGCAGGAATTCAAGAGAGGAGACATAGGAAGAACCATCATCGAATAAAAGAAATTACACTCACACACACACACAACACTAGGTAATTATCTTATTTATTATTATTATATTATCTTATTTTATGTTAAACATTTCTCAAAATTTATAAATCGAATTTGTAATAATTTATGCTTTTTATATCATTAATTAAGAGCTAGGCAATTTTGTTTAAGAAATTAACTAAATTCTCAGTACAATATTCTCGAATTCTATAATCAGTCGTCTCCAAAACACGTATAGCAACAGAATATTTCTAACGAAGCCTATATCGCTCGTTCTCGTCCAGAACGTTCGCGGGTTAGCACGCTGGGCACCGCCGAGAGGATAGATCACGTGGCGTAAATGTGCATTTGACACGTTGAAGATGATTATTTATCGCATGGCGAGGGCACCCCATCGTTCGCCGTGATTCCCCCATCCCGTCATAGTTCAACTACATTTGACGTAACGGAATCGTCGACCTAAGCGAAAATCGATTCTGGGGCAGGAATTTCCACGTTAAATCAAGCTGTGTACATACACAAATTGGCCTCCAAATAAGTCCTCCTAGTCACTCCTCATATGTACACAAAATTATACGTTATTTCTTTCAAAATTTTTGGAAATTTAAATTTTGTTTTATTGTAATCGGTAAAAGTCGATACACACACCGTCTGATTCTGTGAGCGTTACGAGTGGGGGGGAAGGGGAGAGGGGATTGTCGATATCGACCAAACTAGCGCCATTGGCTAATTGATAGTTGGCATAAGGCTGACAAATTCTTTTATCAAAATTTTGGAAACTGCTTTTGCTTTGGAACGGTAAAATCATCGACTGCACCGAAAATCTATCTTTTGCAGGCATTTCACATCGTGTTATTGTAATATTTGACTAATACACAGGATGATTATTTCTCTTATAAAAACTTTAGAAATTCCTTTCCCTTCAGGGCAATCGGATCATCGACTGGACCAAAAATCCAATTCTCGTTTTCGGCCTTAAAAAATATTTATTTCCCACATTTCGAAACATATGTAATGATTGAAATATTTAACAAATGTTACCACAGTTGGTGATATCACGGGGGACTTTTAAAACGATGTTTCAGTACGTTTCGTAATTTATTTCTTACCTTTAGGTAAGGCCGTTTATTTTACCTATACAATTTTTTGGGCTCGGCAGTTGCTTGTAACAGCCAGTGGCGCTTGCCACGCCACTGGCTGTTACCGCATATTTGCCCAGTTTATGCGTTATGTTGTAATGTGCGGCTAATATACAGTATGATCATTTCTCTTATATGAACTTTGGAAATTCCTTTCCCTTCGGAGCAATCGGAAATCTAATTCTCTTCGAAACGCGTGACGCTGTAATTTTGGGCTAATATACAGGGTGATGTATTTTCTCTTTTTAATTCCGAAGCTGCGTCGATCGTTGAATATTTGTAGCAAAGTGGTATGCATCTCTCTCCGTGAAAACTTTCGTATCTTTCGGGTACATTAGTTTCATTTCGCGACATAAAAGTAAAGGTTTCGTATTAAAGGTAAACGATTCGTAACGACTAGTTATCCTTTCGATTTTATCGACGTCCTTGTATAATTTATCGATCACGGGAGATTTTCCTGGAAACGGGGGTACGCTCGGCGCGGCGACGTTCCCGCATATTTATCCCACGAGGAAAAAATATCGACAAACGAACGTAATAAACATTACATTGTCCTCGCCGTTATGGCACTACATCAGTTCGATTTGCATAAAATTAAATTAAACGGCGGAGAGGTGCGATTGTACCGGCAGAATATACGACGGTATTAAATGTCGACCGTATTATTGGTGATGCCCATATCAATAAAACTTGTGCGCTCGACTATATGGATTTGAATGCGTGCGTGGGTCAATTTTATGTGTATGTATATGCACGTACGTACGTACATGTTGCTAAAGTATTTATTTACATCAGGTAGGTAGGTAGGCAGACAGGTATGTATGTTGCTCGTTTGTTGTTCCCTCTTTTTCCTCTCTCTCTCGCTCTTCACGTCTCTCGTTCGAAACACGACCCACTGCGATTATACGATAATACGAAGTGGCGATAAAGGCTGTTGTAAATAAATTACTCCGCATAGGTGTGTTATTTATTGGATTAATTGCGAGATGGAACGTCTTTTATGAAGTCTAATCGATCGGAGAGACAAACAAGTAAATAAAGTAGTGATTAATTGAAATTCATGGGCGTAACGGGGGAGGGGAGGGCAAAAATGGTTATGGAAAACTTCTCCTTTTCAGTTCGTTTGAAATTCTTTAATTAAATATACACATTAGGATGGGTCAATTACGGAAACACTTACAGAAATATCGAGTAGTACTTCTGAAACTGAATGCGGTGTGTCAGATTATGAAGAAACAGAACAATTTAAACTACGTAAATCAAAAACTGAAACAAAGAAAAAGTCGATTGATTTGAATTTATTATCAAAAACATGTGACAGATTTGGAGTATCAGACAGGGCAGGAGCCGCCATCGCATCTGCAGTTCTGTACACTTCAAGTTCAGTGGTTATAGACAAAAATAAGCTTCGTCGAGAAACGAAAAAAAAAACCAGAAAAAATAAAACCTTACAACAAAGTGTTTTGCAAATACCCGCTTTATATTTTGATGAAAGAAAAGACCGAACTTCAACTATGTCAGAAAAAGGTGGGAAGAAGTACAGGCAATGTATGATAGAGGAGCACATTTCTTTGATTAAAGAATTTGACTCAAATTTTTTAGGCTACGTTATGTTACACCTTCTTCAGGTACTGCAAAGTGCATAGAACAAAAAATATTCAACTTTTTCTTGAATTCGGCTATACCACTGGATTTTTAATTGCAACTGGTTGTGATGGCACAAATGTAAATGTTGGCAAATATGGTGGTATTATACGTTTACTTGAAAAAGATTGGGTAGACCTTTACAATGGATTATTTCTATGTTGCATATGAATCAATTGCCACTAAGGCACCTGTTCCAACATGTTGATGGTGGTACATCAGGACCACAGACACTTTTAGAGGATATTGGCAAAGCTCTTGAACACTGTGAAAAAAGAGACCAACAGTGAAGTTTCAATCAACTCCTACGAACCTACCAGAGCTTTCCGTTGAAGATATAAGTGAAGATCAAAAGTATTTATACAAAATAGTTGAAGCAGTCTCAAATAGTAAAGCCGCAAACAATTTGTCAAACAAATCACCAGACAAAATATCACATGCTCGGTGGGTAACACGTGCTGACAGAATTCCTCGTCTGTATATTTCTGTAGAAAAGCCTTCTGCAAATCTTATAACTCTCGCAATACATATTGTTAAGGTTTACACTCCAGTTTGGTTTTCTATAAAAACTTTACCGAGCTGTAAAGACGGATCTCGACACCTTTTTAAACTAATTAAATTCAGCAGATATTTATCAACAACTTTGAAGACCGTTGCGGACCCAGTTATTCAAAGAAAAAGTTATTTTGCACATCCTGAAAACATACTAATTGCTATGTTGACGGATCCCCAGCAACACATTCGTGAATTAGCCATCCATCGAATTCTGAAAAGTAGATCGACAACGTCCGATAAATTACGGCTGCTTCAGATACCACAGAAAAATTTTAATGCATCATCATATTATGATCTTTTGAGTTGGGATGAAACTATCACTGAACCATCTATATTGAAATCTTTAGATGAAGAAAATCTTCGACTTTTTATTGAAGCAGAAAGAAATGGAGAAATTGACCTGTTTCACCTTCCCTGTCACACTCAAGCGGTGGAAAGAGTAGTCAAAGTGGTGAGTGAAGCATCATCACAACGTTAATGGAGGGAAAACAGCCAGGGAAGGATTCATCAAACTGCAGATAGAGTCGAGAAAATTAATGCCAAAATTCGATAGCAAAAAGGATTTTATTACAAAACTAGCTGTTAAGCCTGTCTCTGCCGGGCAGGAACAAAAGAAAATCTGCTTGGCAGAAAAAGAACAAAAAATTTATTTACAAAATCACGAAGTTCTTTACACGGTAAAAAAATAATTATTGATGATAAATTCAAGTGTACTATGAAAGTATGTTCCACATTAGTTTTTGAAAGTGGCTTGATTTCGAGAATGTTTTCTAAAATTTTCCAAAAATCTTAGATCCGACTACTTCAAGCTATGCTCCATTATTAGGACTATATGCATGCCAATTTTCAGCTTTCTAGCCCATCAGTGGGCTGCAAAAAGCTCTAGATAGACAAAAAAGAGGAACACACAAATAAGGATTGTTAGGACTATATGCTAGGCAATTTTCAGCTTCCTATGTTATTGGGGGCTTTAATATAAGTTAAAACGTTAAAAAATTGAATTTTGCCGCGCCCCTTTTTTGTCTTAATTCTTCGCCCACAGGCCAAAAATCCGGCTACATTAAGATTTGGCCTAGGCGTTTTACTATATGCATGCCAAGTTTCAGCTTTCTAGCCCATCAGTGAGCTGCAGAAAGCTCTAGATAGACAAAAAGAGGAACACACAAATAAGGATTGTTAGGACTATATGCTAGGCAAGTTTCAGCTTCCTATGTTATTAGGAAGCCTTAATATAAGCTAAGACGTTAAAAAAATTGAATTTTGCCACGGCCCTTTTTGTCTTAATTCTTCGCCCACAGGCCAAAAATCCGGCTACGTTAGGATTTGGCCTAGACGTTTTACTATATGCATGCCAATTTTCAGCTTTCTAGTCCATCAGTGGGCTTCAAGAAGCTCTGGATAGACAAAAATAGGAGCACACAAATAAGGAAATTATATATATATAGATAAGTTCTTCAATATTTTCATAATTTTCCCTTTCTTGCACTTTTGAAAAAATGTTATTGATGCTTTCTTCTAAACGAATATAACTACAATTGGTGTCTACCTTTTACAAATGATTTTTTTATTTCGAAAATATACATAAGTCGCAGGCCTATAAGACCGAGGTTGACTAGCGTACGAACTTTTTAGCCCTTACATTTTTGAAAGATTTGACCTTGAAACCGGAGGCAGAAAATTAATTCCGATTGATACCAAACTTAGTAACGCGAAAACATTTATAATTTGGCCCCTTTTTTGTCAGTGTACCTACAAAAAATTTTTTTAATTTTACGTCATACACATATATATATACGAGGGTAGACTGACAAGTCTATCGCTGCTAAGGGGTTGCTATTTTTCCAAAACGCTTTATGTCGTTGTCTTGGGAACTCCATCATTATCAATTGACTACAAAACCAAAGATTTTGTTGATGCTTCCCATTTGGTTGCGCCTTCCAATTTACATTTATATTTTGCTCTGTTTTTCGCCTTTTCTTCGAGATTTTTGCAATTTGAAATTCCATATGTTGTACGTTGCATATTGTGTGTTGCATGTTGCATGTTGCATGTTGCTTTTTGCGTGTTGCGTGTTGCATTTTGCGTGTTGCCTGTTGTATATTGAGTGTAGTTTGTTGTGTGTTGCATGTTGCATGTTGCACGTTCTATGTTGCATGTTGGACATTCTATGTTGTATGTTGCATGTGGCATGTGGCATTTGAACATGCGACGTCCATGACCAAGTACATTCATATTACAATATGCTCTACTTTTTCATTCATATGTATGTGTAAATATTTATTAATTTTTTCATTGGATAGCATTAACTTAATACTTTTGTGTGTATTTTGTCTTTTATCATTGACAACGTGTAATTTACATCCGTATATTATTACGAGCTAAATAAATGTGAACTATAAAAATGATCTTTGATATCAATACAGGTGTGGACGAAGTACAATGGGACACACTCGTCACATTCTGAGGCTGTATTACGCTTGCATCCGAAGGGTGGCAAATACTTATGTACATACACCTAAGCCTGTTGATCCATCGGAACAAATCCGATACGAACTTCGTCCTCGCGTTGAAAATGCTGTTGTACGTAGGAAATGCGACATACTTTCTTTCATGTGGACGACAGCGCGACATAATCTCGACGATATTGAAACGAATTCCTACGGGACAGCGAGGACACGAAATGCGATTATGGCGCAGAAACGGAGACGTTAAAAGATATCATTCGCAACGGGCGATAACGCGAGGTCAAACGTACAAGAACGCAAATCTCCCCGATAGATAAAGGCTTTATCGGAGCGCGACCCGCGACCTACATACACGCAATACGTACGCGAATGTTTATGCATCGAATCCTCCGGTATCAATCGTTATGGGCTAGTCTGGGCAAACAGCAGTAACAGCGTACGATTACGAAATAAGTTACGACAGCATCGTCGACTCCCCACTCTAGTCAGTACTAAATCGATGCGCTGTACGCGCGAGTAGCTCTGTGTATGTTGTGAGAATTTAGTGTGTGTGAGAATTTAGTTATTTTCTTAAACAAAATTGAACCGGCCCAGCTCTTAATTAATGATATAAGAAGCATACATTATTACAAATTATATTTATCAATTTTGAGAATTACCTAGTATTATGTGTGTGTGAGTGTAATTTCTTTTATTCGATGATGATTCTTCCTATGTCTCCTCACTTGAATTCCTTCTTTGATGCAGCTCTATTTTCTATGGATTCTTCTCTTTTTTTTAATCTTTCTTCTCCGGTGTGGTGAGGGTCTTTTATTCGCTGGTACTTCCGTTTAAAACCCTTCTGGTCCGAAATACATTTTAAACTCTTTTTTTGTTGATTTATCTATCTTGTCAATTTTCTTCGTCGTCAACCAAACAAATTTTTTTTTCCGGAAACCAGGAATACACTACATTATTTCTTCGTCGTCCACGAAACGAAAGCTGTAATTCACCTCGACTTCGGTTCATCCAAGGCATTATAGAAACCTGTATTGAATGTCGATGTATCCTTGGTTATTTATCCAGTAGTTATTATGAATTTTTGTGGTGTGAAAGTGTTGAACGTATGCGTTTGAATGGTTACAATGCTTTTCTATCTTTTAATCGATGCTGTTTATAATAATTAATAATTTTATTTCTAGTTACATTTTTTCTCTCATTAAACGTCTCTGGCGGGAGTTAAAATAAGAAGCTAACACCCGTAGGGTTATAAAATGCTTACAAGGTGGTGTGCGTGCTATCGAAAAAGTATAAATAGAACTCAAAAATAAACCGAAGGCCATTTGGATTTAAACATCCATAACCCCAACATTTAGTGTGAATTTTGATATATTGAATTGTAATAAATGATAACTTTTCTAATGGTAATTACTTAATTAATACTACAATATGTAGACTGTCGTAACTTATTTCGTAATTACCGCTGTTCGCCCAAGACTAGTTATCGCTATCGCGAATTGGAACGAAACGAAGCGAAAAAATTGAATTCTAACAGTCGAGGGATTGTTAATAGATGGAGAAGGCGAAAAAATTCTTTAAGGATGTTTACGTACTAAATTCTAAACGCAACCATTTCGACGTTAAAATATGTATGTAAGTCGGTGATTTGTCTCTCGTCACGGTAAGGAGTCCCGAGACACGTTCGAGTGGTCCCCCTGTATTCTTTTATTTATCGCCTTACCGCACAAGAAGACGCGAACCGCTCGATCGACCTCCACATCTCTTCTCCTGATGACGGCTTAAAATTTGAAACGCGACGAATTTTATTTGACGGCGAAGCCATACGTTATGTCCAAGTAACGAACGACGATGCGTAAGGAAAGGGGAAGAAGGGCGTAATTTTCTGTTATCGTCAACGAAAATAGGGCGCGTGAGCGGAAAACGACGAGGGAAAATCATGAGGAGGAAGCAAGAACTAAGGACTAAAGGGCTAGTATCCTATTGGGAAGTAAAGTGGTCGTTTCTATAAATTCTATAAATTGTAATATATAGTGTGGGGACGTATAAGTTGGAACCAGATCAATAACATCTCTAAATAGTGAGAAAGAAAAAAATCGATCGACCACGTCAACCTTAATTTCCAAATGCGCAAGGGGTATTTAAAATTTATTTTGCTTTATATTGTATTATATTGATATTTCGTTTATTTTTTAAGATATGTCCGGCACGCAATTAGTTTAGTTAATGAATTTTTTATAATTTTCTGTATTTGGGTTCTACCTGTTCACAATAAATGGTTATTATTGTTATTATTATTATTATTATTATTATTATTATTATTAAGACAATTTCAAACAGTTAGACAATAATGTGGCGGTGTGCCATCGTGCTGGACCCACTCAGTAAGATGGGATGTTCCGCATTAGGATGGGGACCAACGATTGCGTGTATTACGTTTCGTTGCAGTAACAGCAACTAATTTTCACTTCGAACATTTCGTTCGTTCTTTTACTAGATTCGTATGGACTTACCAATTGCGGCGAGCAGTATTGTTGCACCTCTCCAATGGTTTTGTTCCTCAAGTCGCCGTTGGCCGCGATTTTGACCAGGGAGATCTGAAACAATGAGGAGAAATTTAACACGGTTTCCAGTGAAATTTCGACTTTATTAATTCCACGCGTCGCGACACCCATTCGAACACGTACGGAATTAAGTCGTGAGGAATCATTTTACACGCTCGGATATACCCGGAACTCTTGAATTATTAACGGGAACGTTTCAGGCATGATAGAATCACAATTGTATTTCTACCAGGGTTTTACGTATGTACGTTGTACCTACCTGCAAGTTAGCACGTCCGGACGGACGTTAACGATTCTATCCTTCACGAGCGTTAAAATTGGGGAAAAACGAAACGAAACGAAACGCCGAAGGCGAATGAAATGGACAAACACGCGCCCATTATTCGGATAGTTATCGCTCGTCGCGTTATTACCTCGTCCGTACACATCGATACGTGCATTTACATAACAACGACGACGATGAGGACAACAAAGTCCGACCGCGGGAAATTGAATATCGCGCGCGAGGAGAAGAGAAAGATCTCGAGACGCAACAACGCCCAAACCAATAAAACGTAAACGAGAAGAAGGAGAGACAGACGCGTAAATACATACGTATATACGGCTTATTTATTTTAGTAACCATAAACGTCTGTATACATTTTAAGTATCCGAGTAATTTACGGCCGTCGTGGCAATGCCTTACGTCTAAATATATTTCCTTCTCGGTCTCGGCGGGCCTCTCGAAGGACTCGTCTTATTTTCTTCGGATGAGGTTGTCACAACCGCGCGGATTAGAGGATGTGAAAAAATCGATTTTCGCGGTAGCGATCGTTACGAACAGATCGAAATTTTTCGAAGTTTCTGCGTGCCAAATTCTTGGACGATTACCTCGTCCTCGTCCCTCGATAGACGAATTTCTCAACAGGCTTTATGAATATACTGGAATCGCATTTATATCACCCCCCTCCGCACTTATATCTCGTTGTAGCTTTCACTTATATCCGCATACCTTCTGTCCAACATGAACCAATCAGCCGCTGTGACTCTGTACAAATAAGCCAATCAGCGCGTAGCGCGCCCATTTCCCCTCCGCTGGGTAGCACTGGTGGGTTCCCCTCCCGGAAGGATATAAGTGAATGTTTACGTTCTCGAACGGAGGATATAAATGCGGTTCCAACGTATCTGCAATCTTTCCCCCTTGAATAATCTGCCGGCGTCTCTCCGCTTCCTTCTTAGAATTGATTTTGGTATGCGATTGGATGACCGGCCCAGTATGAATTGCGCCCCTTTGTTACCACCGTGTTGAATTTGGCTTTTTGCAAAATTGGGACGCCCGCAAAAGCTCCAAAATTGTAAGTGAATTCAACGATGATGATAGATTCTTATCCTCAATCTGGTGGTATCGCAAATATCGGACGTTTAAGCTATTATATGTTTTTCATTTCCAGCAAACTTATTAGAACGTGTTGCAGATCCTCAGTTGCTTCCTTGGAAAATCTACAAAAACCGCTATCCACCATACATATTCTGTACAGGAGTCTATTTAATCTATAAATCCTGGACAGGACAGCTACCAGGATCCTTCATTAAAATCCCTACTAGAGCCGATTGGCGTTCTAGATTTCTTTCGGTCGTAATTCCCAAAAGACGTATTAGCCTTCCTCAGTCCCGAGAGGCCTAGCTAGTATTTTTCTATTCCATTCCCCTTCCCTCCTTAGCGTCTCGCGAAGGAACTCTCAATTAGCTTTTTGCCATACTTACATTTTTACACAGAAAGTATAAGGAACGGAAACTCTTCTATTTCACGATTTTTTGTCTGTTCTGTACATTTTCTAATCTTTTTCAATTAGTTCCCTATACTCGTTTGTGTATTAGAAATAAAGAAAAACAAAATAAATCAAATTGGGCATATCTCGCCATACCTATATTTTCACATAGAAAGTACAAGGAAATTTAATCACAAAGAAATACAATCTGTAAGTTATTCTGCATATATTTTTAACAAAATAAGATAATGATAATCATAATGACAATAATAATAATAATAATAATCCATGTTTAGTTCGTGAATAGAATGTTTGGAAATACAGATAAAATCGAAAAAGAAAATTAAATATTCAAAAATACGCAAGATTCAGGATCCAAAAGATGTATGAAATAGCTTGAAACAAAAAATTACAAAGTAGGAGATGTAATAGAAAGTTATAAGATACATTTTCAAACACAACAAGTTACGAGAAAATCCAGAGAGAACGGAGGATTTGAACAAACTGAGAGTTACAGATGTATGAAGAAATTTCAGAAGAAAAACGCAAGAAATTATTTAGTTTGTTTTTCCTATGCTTTCATTTCGAGCGAAATACGAACGCATCGAGATAACGATAAAGGGGTATACAAAAAGCGAAGCATAAAGATCTATTACAAGAAAATTAGACGACAGACAAGCAACAAAATAGAAAGCAACAGCTCCGGGACGCACCGATTCGTCGATAGGAGGAAATCTAAACGAGAAGTAAAATAGGTAAAGACCCTTAACACGTAGTAAACTTCAAACTAACTTTTGTACTGTTACATTCACAAGAGCATAGGAAAATTTAGGAATGGAGAAATACCCCGAAGATTCCCGGTATTTGACTGTGTCTCTGTTCCTAATAAAATATAAAGAAAATCTAGAAAGAAACGACGACGAGAAACAGCATTTGGTATTAGGAATCGGAAAAGGATGTGAAAAGCTTGAAGCCACGAAAAATAATAATTATATGCAAGGCAATACGAAGAGAGTGCTTACTTTGCTCATTTATCAGCGATTTCACTGCCTTCTACTCCGGCACAAAATCGTAACTTTCGCAAAGACATCTTGTTGCCCTTACCTAGAGCATCAAATTTCTTTCGGTCATAATTCCAGAGAAGACATTTAACCTCCCTCAATCCCGCGAGGGCTACACCAAATGTTTCTTTGTTCCCTTCTTCTTCCTACCTTAACATCTTATGCAAAAATACTGACATTGTCCACACAAAGGAGCTCGGATCCTACGAATGTTACGATGACCTTTACATTGCTCGTTTATCAGCGGCTTCATTGCCTTGTGGCACGACGTGGTGACCATCGCAAGGACATCTTCTTGAACTTACCCAAAGCATTAAGTTTCTTTCGGTCATAATTCCCGAAAAGACATTTAACGTCCCTCAGTTCCGGGAAGCCTACATCAAGTATTTTCCTGCGCCGTTCTTCTTTTCTCCTTAAAATGCCATGAAAAATTCTGACTTTCTTCACAAAAAAAAGGGGCCACGAACTTTCGCTTGGAATACGCTAGAGTAATTTCCAATTAACTCGGAATAATTGGCCCAAAGACAATAGACTCCTGCTCCGTGTTCCTTTAGCGCTTTTAGGCCCATTTGTGCATCACTTTAGTTGTGGTCGCTTTCAGGGGAATCATCCCACCGGTTCCTCTTTTCACCCAACTAAACACAAAGGCCATTTTCAAAATTATACTAAACGGAAAGAAATATCAAGTTAATCCAACTTCAGTCCTTGTCCAACGCCGCTGCCTTCTTATCCACCTCCATAAGTTTGATGCCCTTCCGCATTCCTTCAGCTTGTCTCTGTCGTCTCACCTTCATCATACCCTCGACGTCTCATTTCAATTTCAACATCTTCATCCGCTTGTCTCGAGTCGATTTTCTTGGACGGGCTTGGCTAGAAACCGTCTTCTTGTGTAATTCCTCTTCTTGATGTTCCAGTTTATCCTTTTCCGCTTTCCCCTCGATTTGCATTCTTTTTTCGGAGCATTATCACCATCGCGTCTTTTTCCGTTTCCGTTCGATCTCAAAGTCCAAAAAATCTGATAACTCCACGCACCTCACACTTCGAATACTTTACGATTACACACGCCATGTTTGTTTCCTTCCCCAAACACTGAGTCGTGAACTAAAGAATGATCCAGACTCTATTACTGTGCGCATTTCCATGTCTATACTCATGTTCTTAGTACGTTCATTCAACAGAAATAGTTAAGCCACTCCCTACAAAAGCGCGCAATATTTGAATAAAATGTTTCTATTGGTCGTGTATGTCTAAAAACCCAACTATCAGACCAACGTGTACCCCTTCTACGGCGTCAAAGGCCATTTCGTTTCGAGATTTTGACAGTTGCAGCGTCTAGTTAATAAATAATGATGGATTTCAAATTTCATATACCTACTTGTCAACTTTCCGCACTTTTTCTAATTTGTAGCAGGTTAAACTGTCTGTTGCGCTGATTGGTATAAATTTATGGGGAGTGGCTTAACTGTTTCTGTTGAATGAACAGAGTATAGTGGTGTACATGGTCTCTCGCGCATACGCAGTTTGTGTAACAGCTAGTTACACCTTTATTATCGGTTACGCCTCGTACATTCCAGTCTTCCCGAATTCAATCCTCAAAATTTGCAACGGAATTTAGCACAATTTTTCATTAGATTCGTTCGTACGGAAGCCAGAAACTAATCAGAACAGGTGTGTGTTACGTGTACAAATTTCACTTAGTTCGGTTCCGTATTTCATTTAACTTGTTAGAAATACAGGCTCAAATTTTACTCCTTTCGGACAATAGTTATTTCCTAATATCGCTTAACGATATTCCCGTTGAACCCATCATATCGCAGCGTGTTAGTTGCCCTTGAGTTTTTCGAATCCGTCCAATCACGAGACGCGAAGCGAATCTTAGCGTCGGCGTAGGTACTAAGAAAAACAGGGAATTAGGCATTAGGTAGCGAGTGGTAAAAGACCGGTGACGAGATCGGAAGAGGTTATGGCTGAGAAAATTTAAGTGTCCGTATCGTTTATCGAATTATCATCAAGAAAGTATTTACCCTGTAGTGGGGAATTTGCCAGCAAATCCTCTAGTGTATTGTTCAAGTGTATCTCCCGTTCGCGGAGGAAAAGAAACACGAGATCGAAACACCTCGTCGTGGCTAATAGAACATCATTGTCTTTATACCTCCCCATCAAGGTATTAAACGAAGAAAAACCGATCGTCTAACACGTCGGACAAATCCGAAAGACCATTTCCAACATCCGAGGCAGAACCTTATGCGATGACATCACCCGGAAGCCATGACAGCTAAGCATTTATTCTATATGTCTTAAATATTTTCTCTTTGTTTCAAATATTTCGTATATGTTATCAATAATTTCAACTAAATTCAACGTTAATATTCACTAGCTTGTAAAATCATTATTATCTAGATGGCCGTATTTTTCTTATTAAATTCATTGATATTCATATATATATATCGAAATTCCTACTAGACCTGTATCGTATTTTGCATAACTCACAGTAACAATTAACATCACGCATTTTGTAGTTTATATTGTGAAAGTTTAGATAAGACGTTTTATGTTGACTTACGGTTACCGCACTGTTCGCATTATTTAGCTAATTTTATCTCAAATTTTATGTAGTTTTTCAATGTTTTTAATGAATTCTAACTAAAGGCTAAATACACAAGTTCTTAAATAACCGGGTGTAGTTTTTCAAGTAGAATTTTATTGTTTTCGTAACAGAACCTAAGCATATAGAATCAACGTGCGTTTTCCAGCTGATCTTGGTCCCTCCTGACGTCAGACAGTTCTTCGATCGACATAAAGGTACCGATTATTTGACCATGAAAATATATCTGGTAAGTTCTTATGACCTTTGACCCAAATTTCATGGTTACTATCTTTTTCCCTGACAAGACCTGTTGTATTCAACGACCGTTATTTAGAGCTTGAAAAAGAACCGACACGACCTCCCACTGAGCTGAGCACGGCATTGCCTAGCCTGTTGCGACAAGCGTATGTCCCGCTTCTTGCTTTGTTCTTGTCGTCTTGTGCACTCTATCCAATTGTTCCCCTCAGTTATTGCTATCTCGGAGAGAGACACGCAGTTTTGGGGGTAACATGTGATTGGTAGGAAGGAATCACAACCGGTTTGTTTTGAAATCCGATTGATACCGACTGATTTATGGTTCCCGCGTCTAGACATTGAAAAATACTTTAACCCCTTTTATTATTATAATTTATAAATGTACCCCACCGCTGATTTGAAGATCTTTTCATCAAATAATCGGATAATACACCTACGTTTCTTTCCGCGCTTACGGGCACTACCGCGCATAAAGACGGCAACAATCTCTTAATTAGGGAGGCGTTTGAAGTCGGAAAACTTTTTCCTTTCTACGTCCCCCCTCGGCGTCGGATAACGCCCTAATCGAATTAGGTACGTTCCGAGCTCGGTCGCAAAACCGAGCGAGCTTCCCTCGCGTTTTCGCGGTCGAAATCTAATTTCTCGTCGTGTGTTTAATCAACACCGGATGTCGTTCTAACGCGATTGTAATGCGGATACGACGACGTCGACGTCCGTCGGGGAGCAAATACGATTTCGACGGCGAAACGTCGAGGAGTTTCTTCGCATTCGTAATTGATGGAGTTAAATAAAATTCTGGAATTTTCACTCCATATAGAACTGTGAAATTGATTATAACTCCGTGCGGTTTTGAAATTCGAGTGTTTGTTTGGTTTAAAAATTTGTTTTTCATTATAAATTCTATCATTATTTGTATTCCCCTTATGATCAAATTTCTGTTGCAACGCAATCATGCTCTGTCGGTTTCACTCCTTTAAGTAGATTGATTACTTCTTCTACTTCCTCCCTGTCGATTTCATTAATTTCTTGCGTTTCCTGTACCCGTATATTCATCATGTCAACTTCTTCCCACTCAAAATTAGTTATTTCCGTGTTTAGTATTTCTTAGAAATGTCCCTATCACTTTTCCTTCTTCGCCCATTATTTTTGCCATTTTTGCTTTATATTTTACTTTGATTTTCTTTCCTGAGCATTCTTACTACTTTCTTGAACAAATTTTGGTTTCCCAAACAATCTTCACCGATTTTTTCACGGAAATCCTTTAGCACGCTCTCTCCTTTGCTCGTTTTACTTTTTACCTTCAGCTTGATTCGCTGTACAGCTATGTAGTCCTGGTAACTGTTGTCCGTTTTAGATACTGTTTCCGTTTTATATCTTTTAGTCTTAACTGCATTTCTTGGCTCCGCCATCTGTTTTGGATTTTATTTTCAGACAACACGAATAAAGATTCTTGTTGTTCTGCACAATATTTTAGCAACTGATGTTGGTATATTTTAGCTGTATTCCCGGAACTCGTTTATACTTTTTGTTATTCATATCTTCGAACAGGATCCTTAGGTCTATTTTTACTTTTTCTTTGTACTTTTGTGTCACTTCTTCTTCGTATAGTGTGTATGTTCCGATATTATTTACTATTTTAGATGGACAGAAATGGAACGATAGTCTAAACTGAAAAGCTCTACGTAGGCGACTTCAGGACTTCAGAGTTGCAACCAATAATTCGTCAATATTCTACCTTTTTTCCCCGTCTTCTCTTTCTCCTACTTTTTCCGCTTCTTCCGTTTCCTGTTCTTTTGCACCTTCTCTTTCAAAGTCTCATAGCTCATCCAGGGAGCAAGAAGGGCGCGGTGGCGTTCCTTTGTTAATCCCAATTGTGATAGTGCGATCGCTATCCTTACATCGTCTCTTGGTATGCAAATTTGCACATACAGGTTTTGTCTGGCGTAAATATGCGTCCACAATCCACACTGATACACTATTTCGGACGAAAATATAGCAATCCATAGTATTCAAAGGATTAAAAATGGTGAAGATGCTGATAAAGTATTCCCTTACTAAAGATATCCGTACCATCACTATACACTGGCTGCGTATTACGCATGTGTACAGAGTAGATTTCGATTACTTAGAGATGAATATAGCACGCGCGGTAAACAAGATCAATATTTAGTTTTACCGCAACCACATCCGATTCCAAGAGATCCAAAAGCAAGTCGTCTACCAATGTCTTAAAATATACATATTCACCTTCCAGATAATTGGCGGAGATTGTCGTTGAGTGATTTTAAAAGTAGTTTAAAGTCCTTTTTAGGAGCACACTGCTTTTACGAAATCAAAGACTTTGATAACATCTAACTAAGTGGTATGTCTGAGATATGCTATTAATATGTATTTTACACTAGGTGACCCGGCAAACTTCGTTTGGCCCAACATTTTCGACTTTTCTTTTTCCTAAACCTTCGCGTAGTAATTACGAACAAACCCGCAGAACGACGTATCCAATTTAGTCCAGTCGTTTTCAAGTTTTAAGCATCCGAACAATCCACGATCAATTTTCATATATGCAGATTCTGATTGGTCGAAAGCAGCATCAAATTTCACTGCACCAATCCTGCTATAATCGTGTCGTGTACGTAATTCGCTAGTTATTGTGATGTCTATTATATTATGCTGTTTTCTCATACAATTTTTATATGTTGATTTTATTATGTACTTAAAACATGACGTTTCCTACACTTTTTTGTATCATAGGGGGAATGAAGATTATTACTACAGAGAATAAAAAATACAGTCAATATTTCCTAGGATTTTATTTTAGCTATGCTCAAAGTGATTTTCTTCGGCAATGATACACTTGACCATTCTTTCTTTCCACTGTTTAAAACAGGTATGGGCAACCTTTTTTGTAGAAGTTTTATGCTGTGAGTAATATTGAAAAATATACATTTTTGTAGTATCCTTATGATACATTATGAATTAAGTTTAGACGGGCCGTGCTAATATGCAACGAAAGAATTCAGTAGCGGGCCGGACAAACCTTACTCGAGGGCCGCATGTGGCCCGCGGGCCGGAGGTTGCCCATACCTGGTTTAAAAGCTCCCAACCAATCTAACCAAAATAAGCCTGAATTACGGTAGCAATCTCTTCTTCAGACGAAAACCTTCTACCTCGCAAATTTCGTTTGAGGCCAAAAAATAGTCAAAAGTGGCACATTGCTAAATCAGGTGAGTACGGCGGATGTTCTATTACTTTTCTATTTTTCTCAGCCAAAAACTGGAGGGTTGAAACTGCCGTATGGGACGAGGCATTGTCATGGTGGAGCATAATTCCCTTGTCTCGAATTCTACTGAACACTTCAGGCAAACATTTTTCAGTGTACCATTTCGGCTGTAACTGTCTTTTGTCCATCTACCTCAATTGCATTCACTAAGCAAACAACTAAACGTTAAATGACAGATAAAAAGTTGCTCAAAATAAGTACTGTGTGATTGTTTTTCACAATCTACTAGATTTTCTTATTCTCAATAAATTCAGCTTATCCCTCGTACGAGACAAAGATTTTTGGCCGCGTGCAAAGATATTTTTAGCGTCTTTTGTACATTGTACAACAGATTTGTTTTTTTTTTTGGTAGTTGTACAAATTAAAAATCTCTCGTGCAAAGATTTTTCCGATCTTTGTACATGTACAAGGAGGCTCGTACAAAAAAAAAACAGTGCCCTCGTATTATTATCATTATAGCATAGCATTCGTGTTCCATAACGAGAGCAGGGGCATGCAAGGATCTCAAACCTACGATCGTTCTCGCTCGTTTAATATCAAACAACTTCGAATCTAAGCCGGTTCGTTCCAACCCTACTTATTTCTTCATTCGTTTCCGACGCATACCCGGGCTGTTTAGCAAACAATGGACTTATTCGTTGTTATATGCAAATAGCTATACGTCGTCGTCGACGGGGAAAGCCACGATCTTCCATTATATTTAGAAGCTGCTTCGTCGTTTCTCGAGATGAATCATCCGTCCTTCGCTTCCCGAAGTAATTAATCTAATATAGCCAACGCAACGTCCGAAGCACTTACTTCAATCAAATCGAGCGCGAATTCTCGGGGCAATTATAAAAATGCCGTTCGACGCGCCTGTTTACCGATACGAATTAAGATAACCGACCAGCTAATCGCTAATTCCCGAGACCTTCTTAAGTCTTCGACTTCCAGTTAATATCGGCCCACGATAGCTGATGGTTGAGAATCGCGGAGCTGCCTCGACGAAACCTGTTTATTCGGCGTTATTTATTACGAGCGTGAGTAATTGCTTATTCAAACTTCCTTTTTCTCGCCGAGCCAAATAATAAGATAAACAACATCTGAACGTGGACTTGGATGCAAGCTTGCAGTATTGCAACGCGATAATGAGCGCTAATAATCTTAATAAGTACGTATGTATGCACATGCGGGACACGGTGACAAACCGAAATGTTGTGTACAATCGATACACGTCCAATATTGTATGTTTAACTCTAGCAAAAGCAAATAGGAAAGCTTACCGTAGAAATTTGACACCTAGCGTACTAAAACGACGTGAAACGTACCGTGGTAGCACGAGGGTTGGCAAGAAAGTAATTTCGATTTTGTAGTGCGAAATAAAAAGAATAAATTTTAATCAAGTATGTATTTTCCATCTTGTTCAATGATCTTTTGCCAATTTCCTTGCAGGTTCATGATACCGCGCTCATAGAAATTTCGGTCCTGATCATTAAGAAACTGAACCAAGCGCGAGATAAGGTCAACGTCATTTGTGAAAGTTTTACCATTCAAAGAGTTTTGAAAACTTCGAAATAAATCAGATGGTGCCAGATCAAGATTGTATGGTGGATGTGACATCAATTCCCAACCAAACTCCAATAATTTCCCACGAGTTGGTAACGATGTGTGAGGCATTGCATTATCCTGATGGAACACAATTTTTCCAATTCTGGCCGTTGCTCTTTGATAGCTCATCCAGTTGCAGTTGTTCACAATAAATGTCCGAATTGACCGTCCGGTTTCTTGGAAGGGGCTCAAAATACACAACACCTTTGTTAGTCCCACCAAATTGACAGCATGA
The DNA here is from genome assembly GCA_038088585.1 of Chrysina gloriosa. Lineage (NCBI taxonomy): Eukaryota > Metazoa > Arthropoda > Insecta > Coleoptera > Scarabaeidae > Chrysina > Chrysina gloriosa. Next base: position 6,057,980 of record CM076092.1, on the reverse strand, counting down.
TCGTTTTTGATGCAATTCCGCTTTAGATGTGGTTTGTGCTGATTCACCAAGCTTACACCGGGGTACAACAAGGGTTGATTTCGTTGCGATTAAAATGCATATCGCAAACATTGATTCGTTGTGTTAACTTGATCACTTTTAATTCATACGAAACCCAAACATCGAGCTTCTTAGTGAGTCCAAGACATTTTAGGTGATTTTCAATTGTGGTGTGCGATATATTTAACCTCTCTGCAATTTTGTTTGTAACTTTTTATTTTCTTTAATTCTAACTAAATACGAATATATGGAGGTAAGGATAAAATGAGATATTAGAATCAAAAGCCAAAAATCTACGAAAGATAAATTAGAAAATAAACGTAAAATGTATCAAAGGCTTGCAACAAAAAGATACAAAATAGGAGACGTAACAAAAGGCTAGAAGATACATTTTCAAACACAGCAAAGTACGAGAAAATCTACAGAAGATGGAGAAGAATAGATAGCCAAGACATTTTAGGTGATTTTCAATTGTCGTGTGCGATATATTTAACGTCTCAGCAATCTCTCGAATAGTTATATGACGATTTTCTTCGATTAAGGGTTTGATTTGGTCATCCTCAACTTCAGTACCGTCGGCCAGAACGTTGGTCACCTTTGAGTGAAAAATCTCCAACACAGGATTTTTTGAATGAATTGTGATAGGTGCAACGAACACCATAAACTTTGCATATCTCTTTGTGAGCCTCAGCAGTTTTCTTCTCTTTACGGAAATACAAAAAGTAAAATAGAGTAAAATGAAAGGTACAAATAAAATTACGTACAACTTGCCGTAATCAAAAATTCAGAAAATGATGCTACTCCTACGACCATTTCTAGTCCAACCTTTGACTACAGCACGACATTAACTAAAACACGAAAACACTCTGCAGGACAAGAAAAATTATTAAACTACTGCGGGAGTGATGAGGATGAATCCAGACAGAATGGAAAAGAAAATATTTGATATGGCACGACCTAGAGAATGAAGGAAAGAAATACTAAGTCAGGCAGAAGTAACGAGTACAATGTAACTTGCAAACTTCAGGAGTAACAACGCGTTAGACTCTCGGGGAGGTCAAGGTGCAAAGACCTAAATTTTGTTAATATTGTTTACTGCAGCTACAGCGTTGTTACTCCTGCAGTTTGAAAAGAAATACCTAGAGGGGGAGGGTGGAAGAACCAGATCGAAGAATTTGGGAAGGAAAAAGGAAAAACCCTAGCGAAGCTAAGCAGACTAGTAGGAGACAGGATAGGCTGGGAGAAATGGACAAGAGAAGAATCGAAACGCCGATCCGACGCTTGAAAGGGCATTAAGGATCTGATAAAGAAGGAGAAGGAGGAGAAGAAACGCATTTCTTGAGAAAATGAAGTGTGAAAATATAGTCTATAAAAGAACAGGACAATCGGAAATCGTGTTGAAGAACGAACGAAACCACAAAACGACATAGCTACCTCCAGATCTCAAACAGAGACAACTATTTCCAATGAACCTTGCACCCTTTTAAATCCGAACGCGGCCGAAACAGTTCGACATTAAGGGACTGTTAAATTTTTCAGAAAATCGATTTTTTTATTGATTTAATAGATGCTTTGGACCTTCTAGAATATGGGGCAAAAAGTTAAATACCCGAAAGGAAGTTTTTCCCTTGAAATTTCGAGCTCGTCCCGAAGCGCGTCGGATATCTCCGAAACGACTACCTGCACCAAATAAATACCAGTTGGGAATGTCTTTCCTTTTCATTTGTCCTCTAATACACTAAGAGAAGTCCCTAGAAAGTGTTTATTAAGGACTTTCTAATTCTCTGACTCATGTCTATGTACATATTTAAATACATACATATTTTATTGTATTTAGTTCAGATTTACATTATTAACACTTCAATACGGAATTCAAAGTTGCACCAGTTACACTGCCTGCTGCAAGTTAATTTTTTAATATTTATCGATGATAATTCATTTTTCAATACTGAAATATATGCTTAATAACTTCCTCGAATATTATTATCATATTGCCTTTTCTTCCATCAAAAATAAATTATCAATAAGCGCCTTTCTTAAGGCTGTTACAGCGGTGTTACCCCTTAAACGGATCGAAACAAAACGTGGATGGCGGCGATTCATTAAAAAGAAATTTCTAATTTTTCGCTAGATTTTGTCGTCGGTTTAGTACATCGTTTCATCCTCGAAAATGTAAAGACGAAAATTATAGGAATAAGTAACTAACGTCTAAGAAACGCCCAAGACGGGACCACCTATGTAGGTGACAGGAAAGAACGATTCGAGATAATGGCGTGCATAAGAGAGATCAAGATAGCGGTTATGTATGCTGACAACAAAAGTACATACACCGGAAACGGAAGATCGAATCGAAGAGCTCAATCACATTTGTCTGTTTCAACACTAACGCTGCCGGGGCAAAACACGGTCGGATTTTTCCATGAACACTGAGCGAAATTTCTCGATAAATGGACAAACGGCAGAAGCAAACTCAGTAAGCGACAGATTAGTGGATGTTTCCTCAAAGAATTGTCGAGAACTTCCGGTGTACAACTTCTGCGATCAGGAATTGTGCACACTCTGTCTATTGTACTGAGAATTTAGATAATTTTATTAACAAGATTGCACCGGCGCGGCTCTTAATTAACGATATCATAAAAAGCATGAATCATAACAAATTATATTTACAAGATTTTGGAAATATTTGACATGAATTGAAAATAATTAGCTATTGTGTTGTGTGTGTGTCAGTATGTAATTGGATCCCCTCTTAATTTCTTTCTTCTTCGATGTGGTGAAGCTCTGTTTACTATTTACCATGGAAAATACTTTATCACGGCGTGACGTTGTTATAGAGATCTATATTGTTGATGCCCAGGTATCCTTGGTTTTTTATATCCAGTGGTTATTAGGGATTCTTGAGATGTGAAAGTGTTGAATGTGTGCGTCTGAATGGTGACATTGCTTTCTATCTTTTAATCGATGCTTTTTATAATAATTAATAATTTTATTTCTAGCGACATTTGTAACTAACACCCGCAGGGTAATTAAATGCTTAAAAGGTGGCGTGCGTGGTATCGAAAAAGTATAAATAGAACCCCAAACCAAACTAAATGTCATTTGAACACGAACATCCATGTTTTGTGATTTTGCAATTAATGTTTTTTATTGTACATTTTATTATTTTGACAATGTCGGCATTCTTTCTTTAGGAATCTTCGGAAATAGATACATTATTATTATTATTATTATTATTATTATTATTATTATTATTATTGTTCTTCATCACTTTCAGACACTTCACACCTCGTTTTAGACCTAGATGATACTGGTATTTGATCACCCATTACGTAAAAATCACAGACGCGATCACAAAAGCAAAAGAGTAAAAATACGTACTCATACGCTATCAAGAGGCCAACATGATACGCATTTACCATCACGAAAGCTTTATAATGTATTGAATTGCACATGATCCAGCAGTTGAGTCATCGGCTCTTGGTGACGAGCCATCGCGACTCAACAGTTGAATGATCGGTTTTTGGGTGGGGAGTCATCGTGACTCAACAGTTGAGTCATCGGTTTTTGGTGGGGGCATCGTGACTCAACAGTTGAATCACCGATTTTTGGTGGGGAGCCATCGTGACTCAACAGTTGAATCACCGGCTTTTTACGGGAAACCATCGTGACTCAACAGTTGAATCATCGGTTTATGGTGGAGTGCCATCGTGGCTCAACAGTTGAATCAACGGTCTTTGGTGGGGAGCCATCGTGACTCAACAGTTGAGGCATCGGTTTTTTGTGGGTAGTCATCGTGATTCAACAGTTGAGGCATCAGTTTTTGTGGGGAGCCATCGTGACTCAACAGTCGAGTCATCGTTTTTTGGTGGGGCGCCATCGTGACTCAACAGTTGAGTCATCCGTAGTGAACGTGTTAAACCATCCTGGCCCAGAATTGTTCCCCAAGCGATGATGGTTTCGTGGAAATCGAGTTTTCCCCTAAACCCTGCCGATTTTGGTTGCATTGCCAAAAACTACAACAAAACGATGAATTTCTGAGCGTAAAGTACTGGAAACGAAGCAAAGAATCAGAACACGATCAGTGCTCTCGATTGTAAACGCAGCGATAATCTATTTCGTCCTCCCTATCCCATCGGGAAACGCCCCAATCTCCCCAGATATCGACCGTTGTTCGTCAGGACGGAAATATCCTGACCGCGCGACGGCACGCGATTAGAATCCCAACTTTTTCCTGCAACGAAGAACCCGAAGAACGCTACCGCCGCCGGATTAGTCGCAACGATAGCGGCAGATTTCGACATCTATTTTATTCCGACGGAATCGTCGAAAGAGCGCGCACGACGACGCCGTCGTCCGTCGCAACGATGCGGCGAAGAGGCTTCCAGCGAGTTTAAAGTTAGAAATAATATTGGAACGTTTCCAAAGTCTGAACGCGTCGCCAAACCTAAATCAAGTTTTATGTTTGTTTTTCGTTCGGCGCGGCTCGCACTTACCGCTGCAGCCGGAGCTGCAGCGAAATTCGCTTTGAACCGTCGATGTCGTCGCGATGCGATCACCTTTCCGATTCGCTGTCCATTTCGATTCGACGGGGGACGTGCGAGTCGAATAGGTAAATTCGGAAGGCGGTGGGAATCGGTCGATGTCGTGGAAATACGGGCGGAATGGAGGAAGGAACGCCAGAAACGGAAAAGTCGATTCAATTTCGAAATTTCCGGCGAAAACGAATCCGCAAACACTGCACGCAAAAAGGCAATGTTATCAATTGCCTTCCGGTCTCCTTCTAATTTCGAATCTACTGTTGAAACCGTGCTAAACTTACAGAAAGTTGCAGGAAAAATCTGACATCAACTTATCCTCTTTATTATCCACTAACATTGCCGTTTAGTTTCGAATATCCAGCAACCTTGTTTTAATCCTGCAAGGCATCTATTTTTGAAATGCTGCTACGAAACAACTTGCAGAAGACGCAGGAAGTTCCAGCTCATCAAGTGAGATGAGGCACAACTTTAGATATCTATCAGACCCTTTATAATCCTGCAAAAGGAATCTATCTTTGAAATGCTGCTACGGAATAACCTGCAGGAGATGCAGGAAGTTCTAACTCATCTATTCTATACCCCAAACGACTTGAGGCACAATTTCGGATATCTACCAGCCCCGGTTCTAATCATGCAAGGAATCTATCTTTGCAATCCTGCTACGAAACAACCTGCAGAAGACGCAGAAAGTTCCAACTCATCCATTCTATATCCCAAATGAGATGAGGCACAACTGTGGATATCTACCAGTCCCGTTATAATTCTGCAACGAACCTATCTTTGAAATTCTGCTGCGGAACAATCTGCAAAAGACGCAGGAAGTTCCAACCGATCCATTCATTATCCCAAGCGACTCGAGGGACAAGTTCGAATATCTGCCAGTCCCATTCTAATCCTGCAACGAATTTATCTCTGAAATGCTACAACGGAGCAACCTGCAGAAGATGCAAGAAATTTCAACTCATCCATTTATTATCTCAAGCGAGATGAGGCACAACTTCGGATATCTACCAGCCCCGGTTCTAATCCTGCAATGAATCTGTTTTTGAATTGCTGCTACGAAACAACCTGCACGAGATGCACGAAGTTCCAACTCAACCATACTATATCCTAAGCGAGGGATAACTTCGGATACCTACCAGTCCAGGTTCTAATCCTGCAACGAATCTATCTTTGCGATGCTGCTACGCAAGAACCTGCAGGAGACGCAGGAAGTTCTAGCTCATCAAGCGAAAATCTATATCCCAAGCGATTTGAGATACAACTTTGAATATCTATCAGCCCCATTATAATCCTGCAACAAATCTGTCTTTGAAATGCTGCTAGGAAGCAACCTGCAGGAAACGCAGGAAGTTCCAGCTCATCTGCCCTATATTACAAGCGACTTGAAGCACAACTTCGGATATCTATCAGCCCCGGTTCTAATTCTGCAACGAATCTATCTCTGAAATGCTGCAACAAAATAACCTGCAGGAGACACAGGAAATTCTAGCTCATCAAGCGAGATGAGGCACAACTTCAGATATCTACAAGCCCCGATTCTAATCCTGCAACGAATCTATCTTTGAAATTCTGCCACGAAACAAGCTGCAGAGAACGCAGGAAGTTTCAACTCATCTATTCTATATTTCAAGCGACACGAGGGACAACTATAGATATCTATCAGCCCGCGTTCTAATCCTGCAATGAATCTGTCTTTCAAATACTGCTACGAAGAAACCTGCAGAAGACGCAGGGAATTCCAATCGATCCATGCTATTTCCCAAGCAAGACGAGGGTCAAGTTCGAATATTTCCCGTACTCGTCGTAATCCTAAACCGGATCTCCAAAATTCTGCAGAACTTGCCAAGCGATCGAAGTTGCGCGAAGAAATGAAAGATTCGATTCTTTCTTTCTGTCGCACGACCAACACCCTTTCCGCACAAAATGGAATTTCTTCGAAACGACTCCATCCTTCAAAACCTAACGGTTGTACGAGACCGGCACACCTCGATCGACCGTCCCTTTAATAACCGACGCGGATTTCGCACGATTTCGAATTCCTTCGAGTCTCGTTCTTCCGCTAATTTTCATTCACGTGCGTCTTCGAAATCCTCGTCTCTAAAAATAACGCCGCTGGTCCGCTCCGTACGTACGATGTACCTACCTACATACGTGCTGGTCTGGAATGTCGTGCATTCCTCTTCGAGTCACGCCGAACGGCCTGAAGACGTCGCACCGGTTTCGGGCCGGTGAGACGCGGGTTCGCGCCCGATAAATAATCCGAGAGAAACGATACGAGAAAAAGGAACGAAACGGGATACTAAACCCGCGCTCGTGCGACAGTCATTTAATAAAGCCGTCGTTTCTTCGCTTAGAATGTATAGACGCGGATCGAAATATTCCGACGATCTCGTCGTCGTGGGTAGTTTGTAATGCGTCGTTCTTGTTTCGAGACTGTCACGTGCCATCCAATACGAACGGGATTGGATGTAATAATTTTTGTCTATAGCGCCTTCGAGAAGTTTAAGTAGAAATTTCCTAGTATTTATGGCTTTGTCGTACGTCTTTTCTCAAAACGTTTTGTCACGTTTTTAACAAACTGTCGCATATATACTTGGGAAATCTTATGTGATTATATTACATATTCAATAAATTCCGTCGTTCATTCAAGAAGCTCTGTCGTATTGTCGCTGTTCAACAAACTGTAGAACATTTTAATTGGTCTGTTCCTCAAGACTTCTTTAAATTTCAAGAAAACACGTAGTCTTTGCAACAAAATCTGTCTGTCTTTTTGACTTCATTCAAGTAAATTTATTAGTAACAGTTTCAAGAACCTGCAAAAATTTATTGGAAAATCGGTCGCATTTTCGAGAAATGCTGTTGTATAATCAAAAAGTCGAGTCCTGTTGCTTTTCCATTTAAGAAATTTTGTGGTACTTTTACCACTAGAGGTGCTTTATAGTGGTGTGAATTAGTTGGCCTGTCAGAAATTTCAAGAAATACAATAGTATATTGAAGGGACACTGTTGCATTTTCAATAAATCCTGTCGCATATTCAAAAAATTGCGTTGCTTTCCTAATTTGATAAGTTTTGTGGTATCCTTTTACTGTTTAACGTGCCCTATAGTGAGATGAATTAGACGATCTGTCAGGAATTTCAAGAAATACAGTCGTATTTTGAAGGCACACTGTCGTGTTTTCAAGAAATCCTGTCATATATTCAGATTTGAGGTGCTCGATAATGTTGTGAATTAGTTGTCCTGTCAGGAATTTCAAGAAATACAATCGTATCTTAAAGAAATACTGTCGTATTTTTAAGAAATCCTATCGTATGTTCAAAAGTCCTGTTGCTTCCCTTATTTGATAAGTTTTGTGGTACTTTTACCACCAGAGGTGCCCTATAGTGTTGTGAATTAGTTGAGCTGTCCGGAATTTCAAGAAATACAATCGTATCTTAAAGAAATACTGTCGTATTTTTTAAGAAATCCTATCGTATGTTCAAAAGTCCTGTTGCTTCCCTTATTTGATAAGTTTTGTGGTACTTTTACCACCAGAGGTGCCCTATAGTGTTGTGAATTAGTTGACCTGTCCGGAATTTCAAGAAATACAATCGTATCTTAAAGAAATACTGTCGTATTTTTTAAGAAATCCTACCGTATGTTCAAAAGTCCTGTTTCTTCCCTTATTTGATAAGTTTTGTGGTACTTTTACCACTAGAGGTGCCCTATAGTGTTGTGAATTAGTTGAGCTGTCCGGAATTTCAAGAAATACAATCGTATCTTAAAGAAATACTGTCGTATTTTTAAGAAATCCTATCGTATGTTCAAAAGTCCTGTTGCTTCCCTTATTTGATAAGTTTTGTGGTACTTTTACCACTAGAGGTGCCCTATAGTGTTGTGAATTAGTTGAGCTGTCCGGAATTTCAAGAAATACAATCGTATCTTAAAGAAATACTGTCGTATTTTTAAGAAATCCTATCGTATGTTCAAAAGTCCTGTTGCTTCCCTTATTTGATAAGTTTTGTGGTACTTTTACCACCAGAGGTGCCCTATAGTGTTGTGAATTAGTTGACCTGTCCGGAATTTCAAGAAATACAATCGTATCTTAAAGAAATACTGTCGTATTTTTTAAGAAATCCTACCGTATGTTCAAAAGTCCTGTTGCTTCCCTTATTTGATAAGTTTTCTGGTACTTTTACCACTAGAGGTGCCCTATAGTGTTGTGAATTAGTTGAGCTGTCAGAAATTTCAAGAAATACAATAGTATATTGAAGAGACACTGTCGCATTTTCAATAAATTCTGTCGCATATTCAAAAAATCCTATTGCTTTCCTAATTTGATAAGTTTTGTGGTATCCTTTTACTGTTCAAGGTGCCCTATAGTGAGATGAATTAGACGATCTGTCAGGAATTTCAAGAAATACAGTCGTATTTTGAAGGCACACTGTCGTGTTTTCAAGAAATCCTGTCATATATTCAGATTTGAGGTGCTCGATAATGTTGTGAATTAGTTGGCCTGTCCGGAATTTCAGGAAATACAATCCCATCTTAAAGAAATACTGTCGTATTTTTAAGAAATCCTATCGTATGTTCAAAAGTCCTGTTGCTTCCCTTATTTGATAAGTTTTGTGGTACTTTTACCACTAGAGGTGCCCTATAGTGTTGTGAATTAGTTGAGCTGCCAGGAATTTCAAGAAATACAATTGTATTTTGAAAAGACACTGTCGCATTTTCAATAAATTCTGTCGCATATTTGAAAAATCCTGTTGCTTTCCTAATTTGATAAGTTTTGTGGTATACTTTTAGCGTTTAAGGTGCTCTATAGTGTTGTGAATTAGTTGGCCTGTCAGAAATTTCAAGAAATACAATAGTATATTGAAGAGACACTGTCGCATTTTCAAGAAATTATGTTGCTTTCATTATTTAATAGGTCTTGCGGTAATTTTAGCGTTTGCTTTGCTCGATAGTGTACCGAGTTCATTCGGCTGTCAAAGATTTCAAGAAATCGAGTCGTATTTTGAAGAAACACTGTCGTATTGTTAAGGAATCACCTTGCTTTCCTTATTTGATAAGTTTTGTGGTAATTTTAGCGTTTCGGGTGCTCTATAGTGTTGCAAATTAGTTGGTCTCTAAGTAACTTCAAGAAGTACAGTCGTATTTTGAAGATGCACTGTCGCATTTTCAAGAAATCCTGTTGCTTTCCTTATTTAATAGGTTTTGTGGTACCTTAAACATTTGCTATGCTCCATAGTGTACAAAGTTCGTTGGCCTGTCAGAGATTTCAAGAAATCGAGTCGTATTTTGAAGAAACACTGTCGTATTGTTAAGAAATCCCGTTGGTTTCCTTATTTGATAAGTTTTGTCGTACCTTTTCAGGTATTTTATGGTGTTCCGAATTAGTTGGACTGTCAGGAATTTCAGGAAATCGAGTCGTATTTTGAAGAAACACTGTCGCATTTTCGAGAAATCCTCTCGTACATTGAAAAGGTTCTGCGGCTTCCCTATTTAAGAGATTTCGTTGCACTTTTACTGTTTGAGGTGCTCTATGGTGTTGTGAATTAGTTGGCATGTTCCTGACCGCGAGAAAGTCAACCACTCGATTTTACATTCTCAGCCACAAATTCCATTCGTTCAAACTTCGACGCGATCGCTCCGACAGCGACAACTCTTTCTCCCTTTTCCCCCTCTCGCGAAGCGAAGTCGAAGTTCCCGAAACTCCATCGACGTACGTACCATACATAAATACACATCTTCCGGCGCCTTCGATCGACGGCACGTTCTGATTAACCCCCTCCGGAAACGTCGCGAAAACACGTCTTAATCCCCAGTGTTTTCCCCAATTACTTTAATTAGTTTTTATTGTTCGTTCTGCGGGGGACGAGGAAAGCGATGCGAAAGGACGATTTCGCGCATTAATGAACGACTCCGGGAGTCCTCTGTTTCCCGGATTTCGCCTTTGACGAGCGAATATGAAGTGTCGGAAATGACGGCGCGGCGGCGGCGGCGACTTGCTCGTTCGTCTCGCCTCGCCTCGTCGACGGGGGAAATACGTAAAGTACGAAGGCGCTTTGATCGCGCGCCGCCCCCTCCCCTCCCGTATCAAAGCACCTCGTTATTTCGCGAGCGAAGTGGAAAGGGAAATTTATCCGGCCTTCGGATTTGAGATAATTGCGATTGTCCTAATTCCTACGCGAATTAAGGGGTAACACCACTGTAACAGTCTAAACAAAAGGCGCTTCTTTGACAATTTATTTTGGATAGAAGAAAAGGCAATATGACAATAATATTCGAGGAAGTTATTAAGCATATATTTAAGTATTGAAAACGAATAATCATCGATAAATATTAGAAAAATGGCAGTGCCTGAGACATTCTCGCGAGGCAGTTTGAACGCGAGGCCCTCATTTGTTAATAGCTAATGTTTAAATTAACTTATCGAAAATCCCATATATATTTCACTAGATATTCTTATACTAAAGATATGGTCAAGAATTGGAATAGAATAAAAATTGTTGTAGTTATACTGCGGGCCGTTTTGACAAATCGTGTTTCGAGAAAAACACCTTTAAAGTTTTGAAATGTATTATAGAGATAAACAAATGAAAAATTCGACTGTTTATAATTTTTTACCATTAATCTAGATAATCTAAGATATCCGAGGACCATAAAGCTGTCCCTTCAGGTTCAAATATTCTTCCTCATTCTCTTTTCTCGACGATTGTATGCTAGAACGCGCCCCTCTTTTACCGCATCTGTCAAACATAGTTGGGCGTGCTTGATTCGCTTAGTATCGGTTTCAACACAAAAATGATTGGACGCCAATATCCATCTCCAATACTTTCATGATTCATAGAATGTTTATCAGACCATCATTAACCTTCCTACACTCACGCATACGGTCTGTTAGACCGATTTATATAGTATAGTATACGTCTTTCATTTTGACGTGAGTATAGGAAGGTTAAAATTGCACACAGCAATATCGGTCGCTATATTTAAGACATTTTTATATAATAGTTTAATTTAGAATTAATGGATTTTGTTGAGCAGGGAGACTTTCCATTACGAAGAAGAAGCATTAAGTATATGTTATTGCTTCTTGGGAGTGAAAGTGTAATTAAAAGCAGAGGTAAGCTTTTCGTGGTATTTAACTACTTGAGCTCGTTAGTCGGACTGAACACTAATGTCACAATAACGTTTTTGCAACCTCATTAGATCATTCCGAAGCACTTAAACATTCATATGATTCAACTATATAAAATATATAGTATTGAAGAGTTAATACATGTAAATCTTAACTTAATACAATTAAATATGTATGTATATATGTATATGTACATACATATTCAAATGAGTCTGAGAATTAGAAAGTCCTCAATAAACCCTTTCTAGCGATTTCTGTTAGTGTATTAGAGGAGTTACAAATGAAAAGGAAAGACATTCCCAACTGGTATTTATTTGGCGCAGGTAGTCGTTTCGGAGATATCCGACGCGCTTCGGGAAAAGCTCGAAATTTCAAGGGAAAAACTTTCTTTCAGGTAATGAACTTTTTGCCCCATATTCTAGAACGTCCAAAGCATCTATAAAGTCAAAAAAATCGATTTTCTGAAAAATTCACAGTGGTGTTACCCCCTAAGAACACATCCTCGTATTAATTCACCTTTTCTTCGACTGGTCGTAAAACCGCGGGCACAATTAAGCAATTAAGGGTTGGCCAACGCACCCGGAATAATAATCGATTCGAAAAACGAATCTACATCGAAGACGACGTGACCGGACGCGACGGCGATGGACGCAGCGAGTTCCTATAAAATCTCGCGGACTGCAACTCCGCAGGGGGCGGGAGGTTCCGGCTTACCGTTCGTCTTGAATAACAAATCGGCCACTTAACGCAGACGCTTAAATCAAAAACTCGAGACGTACCTTCCCGGAACGTCGCATTTTTACTGCGGGAACGTGTCAGGTTTTCCCGATTCCCTCGTCCCTATAGACGAAGGCGAAAGATTTAATTTAAAAAGTTGGACGCGTCGGGTACGGGGAAAAGTTAGCGGATTTAGTGGGAATTTGACGGTCGATAGAGTCGAGGGATAAAGAACTACCTACAACGGTTCTTCGGGGAAAATTCGAGTAATGCAAGCAAACAGAAAACAAGTAGTGTACCTCAACACTTTAGTAAACAATATTCGGACAACTGTCAGCAGTCATCCAAAAGAAGTTAAACAAGGTATTCCGCACGGTTCTATTGTTGGTCCGTTTTCGTTTCTAGTCTTTGTAAATTGTTTCAATAAATCGTTGCAAGGCTGTAAATTATATCAATATGCAGACGATATATCTATTGTTTTGACAAGTAAGTCATATGAAAGATTATCAGCGGAAACTATAAAAATGCCGTGTGATTTATAGTGAAAAGAAAAAAGGTTGAAAGGTTCACAAATTTCAAGGATTAAAGTCTACATAAAACTTCTCGGAACCACTTTTTTCAAACTGGAAGGTTCAGAGACTATTGCATGGGTCCATTTGCAATTTTTCCAGTTCACAACAATAACCTCCTTGGAAGTACATAGCCGTTTTTCGATTGAATGTAAACTTTTTTAATGAGCAATTTAATGCTCATTTTTAGAGAAAATAATTGATTCATTTCTTACAAAGCGCACCACTTCCACAAAAATTGATTTGAAAGGAAACTCGTATGTACATCCAAAGCCAATTGTATATAGATTAATTTTTTTTTCTTTGATTTTTTGGTCCGGGAATCATCCAGGCCGAGAAATCCGTCCTCCCATGGCGGTATTCTCAAAAATGCTGTTCTCGACGACGGGCTCTGTCGCCGCCATTTTGTATGAAAGTGACAATAAAAAAATTATTTTTCGTACTTCAATATGCGCTAAATCAACTCTCCGAAAAACAATTCGATTCCGTTTGGCATACTCCTGGACAGTCCTGGAGAAAATTGTCAAATTTAGGTGTTCCTTTCTGCCTCTAGAGTGGCTTGACCCCTTAAATTGTGTAAACCGGACTGACGTTGTCAATCCACCGCTTGTCCCAACTTACGTGCAAGGTGCGACATTAAAATTCAGAGTCCACAACTTATCATGCCCTCGTGTATCGAACATCAGTTATCATTTGTTTGCCTATTCGTCCTCTAATTTTCTTTTGATCCTTTTCCTCGCTCTCTTTCCGATGATTCTCGTGTATATTTTTGAAATAAATTGATGACAAGCATATTGCTCTGTAGTTGTTACATTTATATTTCCCTCATTTTTAATAGATTGGCAATATTACATTCTTCTTCCAATCTTCTGGTATTTTCTCAGAGCCCCGTGCTTCAGCCATTTTCAATTTTGTCATCTACGGCTCTATTTGATCCTCTACCGCTGCTTTCTCGCCCCTTGATATTTCTTAGAATTTCTTCCATTTTCTGCATTGTGGTATCTTCCAGTTCCTCCACTTGTTCTTGCGCTTCTCCCATTAAGTATTTCTTCCCGTCTAAACTTATCTTCAAAATATTCTTTCCAGTTCTCTGTTGGCCCCCGATGTCTCTGTCCTTACTTTCCCAACTTTAACCTCAATATTGTATTCTTCCTTCCTCTATTTTCCTCTCAAATTTCTTATCATTTTCCAAAATTTCTTGTTATCCGTCTAATAGTTTTCCTCCATCTCCTCCTTTTTCGCTTCCCTTACAACTTTCTTTGCTCTGTCACGCTTCGCCACATGTTCTATTCTATTCCGTTTCTCTCATTGCTCACTTCTTATGGTTTCTTCCAGGTTTGCTTCTCCTATCTAATTCGCTGTTGATCCTCGATATTGCATAATTTTGTCCTCTTATGATTGTTTTCTCTTCTTCGTTATACCACATACTTGTGATACTGCTTTAATAACACCGGCCGACATATATTTCTTTCTTTTTTTGGTAATATAAAGCTGAATAGCATATCGTAGTAGAATTAACGAAAATTGCCAACAAAAAGTTCTTTCTTCTTACGTTAGACAAACCGCATGTAGAACTGTACCATGTAATATCTATAGAAAAAAATTATTTAACAAGTTTTTTAACCCTGTATATCTACTATATTTATAATTTACATTAAGTTGACATCTAAGAAAAAAAGCGAACATGAAGAATATTTATTTGGAACACACTAATCCTATCTTTTTTGCTTTTATCTTTTATCAAAAACCAACAGTAATGACCCATCGTAGCAGAATTCTATCGTCCTTTGTACCGAATTTCCATTGTCCTTATATCTTAACGTAATTTTTCACCCTGTTCATCGCTGAGAGCGCCCAAATTTTAAATAAATGGGAATGATAAAAATGAATTTTTAATGACATTCGGCGACCAAGCTATTTCTATGACTAACTAGTTAACTTGTTTTTCGTAGTTAGCATCCATATTATTGCCTAAAAATTCCTTCACTACATTTACAAATGAGTTCCAAGTTCTAAGTTCCTGCGCGGTGGGATTTCCTATAGAATTAACATCTCTCAGCAATTTCCTAATTTGTAGTCCAATAAAAATGCCTTTTTTAAATTGTGAAATAAGAGAATAAGTTTAATGTTATATACACTCCATTTTAGGTTATATTTTTGTTTTGAAATGTACCACTTTTAAATGACTCCTCATAAAATTTACTACCCGCTAATATAAAAGGGAGACAGGAGGGGGAGATGTTTCTTAAAAAGAATATTAAGGTACAAAACGATTAGCAGCTAAGTTTAATTGTTGGTAGTCTTGAGATTGTTCCTTTTTTGTTTTCTTTTGTTTTTTATTTTGTTTTTCTGAGTTTTGTATTTAGTTCTTATAAACCTCTGTGACATGATTAATATGGAAATGAAGCATGCCAATAAAGGTTCTATATGTATAAGGGTCTAATGAACCCATTGAAAACTGGACGTACTAGTGCTTTATGAATGGTTTTTTCTATTATTAGGAAGGTATTAGGATTGTGAAGATGATGGGGTGAACTGTGTTACAAAATACTATCTATTGATGTAGCCGTTGGTTCTTGGTGAAGCATCGTCGTGATTCTAACAATTTGTTAGAGCAATCTAAATAAAGCCAGTAAAATTCAGCAAAATGTGTTTTTATTTTTGATTATTGATGTGTTACAAAGTCATGTCGGCCAGTGTAATCTGGTTCTTAAGGTTCCACCTTTCTTCCATATTCCAATCACTCCTTTCTTTTTTCCTTCTGTTCAATTCTTCGTCTATTTCCTTCCCACTTTATCGTCCTTCATTTTCTTAATGTTAATCCTCGTATACGCTTTATCTCGTCTCGTACATTTTCTTCCTTGTAGTCATGTCCGCTATAACTAGACTGTTTTTAGGACGAAGATCTATTACAGAGGTTCTGCGGCGGGAGTTAACTCGGGAGAAGTGAGACGTTTGAAATCGTCAGACAGACGCTTTTCTTCCATCCTTCTTCTTTCATTAGTTCTTACTCATTCGCACAGACACACACGATTGCGTCTCCCCTCTTCAAATGGCGCTCTTATTATTCAGACTCGAATTTACTTCAAATTCAACTTCAACTTATTTACCATCGGTTTCGAAATGGTAAAAAAAAGTAAAAAATGCCTAACGCTAAGGGGACATTAGTGGAAGCCGAAAACGAAATATAAATGATAGACGTTTCTATCAATTCTCCTCCATCTATAACCGTTTAAAATCGGCTTAATTGAATTTACAAGATTCTCACAGTTCCCACCCGAAACGTCGACGTAATTTAATCCTCCCAGATCTCTCCCACATTCCCCATCAACGTATAATACCTTTGTTTTTATCGTTTCGACACGTTTATCGATTTAAATTCAATCGACGCGGCCCATCCATTGTTCGTCTGCGACACGCTCTCATCTCATTGTTCGAAGAAAGAATGACAAATACATAGTTAAGGACAGCGTTAGAAGAGACGCACGCGAGCTTCTTCCATATTGATAAAGTGTAGCCGGTGATACACGCGCGCGCGCTTGTAAAGTTATAACGGGCGTTAAATTCCATTCGGTGCATTCCGATTCTATTTTGGGACGAACGCAAGTTTGTAAAGATATCTCGGTATTTTTTAGTCGGGAAGAATTAGGAAGTGAAAAATGCAGAAAACTCCCGCAAAATTTTCCCCTTTTTTAGCTGGCGCCTTGTTAATTCGAAAAAGAATCTCGGTGATTCCCTCCGAAGAAAAACCACCTTAGAAGTAGCTGTGCAGTGGCTTACTAAGCAGATATAAATCGCATACGACGAGTTTCGGTCTGCGATTGACAAAGCTCAATTCTCCTCACGGATTATTGACGTATACAAATTGTGCTTACTTACTAATCGTAAGCTTTTGCACATTTACCCGGTAGTAGTTAAATAGGTCGTTATATGGAGAGTCGTCCAAATTTTATTTTATTAATAATCGCCCTGACATCGTCAATTTGTGGCGAATAGAAACAACGACAACACGCCATTATAATCGCCGCGCGGCGGCGTGAGAAATCCTTCAATTTGCGTTTCGTCTCGGAAACAAAAAAGAGTCTACTTTTAACGAAAAAAAGAAACCAAGAGGCGGCAACTCCCCCAAGTTCCAAAATCGCAAACAAAGTCGTTTCGACGCTGCTTACACGGGCGCACTCGATATCGTCGTATTGTTTTATCTGCGAACCGCTCGTAAAAGTCGTCGTCGTTAAATTAAAGGATGTTTCTCTCCTTTCTCCCGTTTTTTCTTTTTCTTGCTAGGGAGGAAAACAAACGCCGAAAAAGGAACAATGACGAGGACGACGTCGGCGCCGGCCTCCAGACGCTGCAATTTGCATGGGCAACGACTCGCCCGCGGTGACTTTTAATGCGGAAACGCGACGACAAAGGATGAGGAAAACGAGGAGGAACAGAAGGAGGACGAGGAGGAGAAAAAGAAGCGATCGTCCTCTCAGCGCGTTTCCGATCTTTTGCCTGAGTCGGGAAGTTCGGTGATTAGATTTCGAAAATGATTGCGGAGAAAATACGAAAGTCTCGAGGAGGAAATGCTGGTAGCGAAAGAGTCGATCGTATTTATTATTATTCTAAGAAGTCGTCGGTTTCGTATAGCTCGAGACGCAAAATTTGGAACGCGAACACTTGAAAAAGTAAGTGTGCGATGAGAGGTTTTAAAGCTAATAAGAGCAATTCGGGCAATTAAACGTAAAACTAAAATTTTACAACGGGACGAATACAGATATCACAGGTTAGATGCCTTTTCACACTTGACACTGTCGCTGATACCATTTTGGCAATTTACACGATCACTGAATCACCAACCTAACGTTGATATCGTAAGTAAATTTCTGGAAGAAGAGGAATTCGTACTAACACACGCTTTGACCTGTCACTGATACGTAGGCGATACCGTCACTGATACTATTTCACACTTAAAACTGTCACTGATCCCATATTTCGCAATTTATACAGTCACTGACGCAGCTGGAGAAAATGTATATCATTTCGTACTTGATACCATCACCTGTGGTAATTCATACTCGACATTGTCACTGATACCGTCTCGTAATTGACACTGTCACTGGAGCACCATTCTAACGTTGATATCGTGAATGAATTTCTGGAGAAAGAAGAATTCGTACTAACTCATGGTTGGCCCTGTTACTGATGCGTATGCGATACTGTCACTGATACTATTTCACACTTAACACTGTCACTGATCCCATATTTCGCAATTAACACAGTCATTAACGCGCTTGTAGAAATGTGATATGTATCATTTCGTAGTTGATACCATCACCAATGGTAATTCATGCTCGACATTGTCACTGATACCATTTCGTAATTGACACTGTCACTGGTGCATCACTCTAACGTTGATATCGTAAGTGACTTTCTCCAAGAAGAGAAATTCGTACTAACTCGTGGTTTGCCCTGTTACTGATGTGTATGCGACACTATCGCTGATACTATTTCACACTTAACACTGTCACTGATCCCATATTTCGCAATTGACACAACTGACGCAACTGACGCAGCTGTCCATCCGTCCGTCCTGTTACTGATACGCGTACCACTTTATAGTTGATGTCGCTACTGACGCATTCAAAGGGAGAACGTGACGCAGTATTTTATAATTTACACCGTCACTAATACAATTTCGCGATTGACACTAACACTGAGGCGCCTGGGGAAAAATTATATCATTTCGTAGTCGATACCGTCACCGATTGTAATTTATACTTCACACTGTTACTGATTCCATTTCGTAATTGACACTGTCACTGATTCCATTTCGTAATTGACACTGTCACTGACGCACTATTCTAGAGCTGATATCATAAGTGAATTTCTGTAAAAGAGGACTTTGTACTAACCCACCGTCTGTCATGTTACTGATAAGGGTATCACTTCGTAGTTGACGTCGCTACTGACGCATTCCTGACGCATCCAAAGGGAAAAGTGACGCAGTATTTTATGATTTACAGCGCTAGTGCTTTCGTTTCGTAATTGACACTGTCGCTAGTACGTCTGGAGAAAATTTACATCATTTCGTAGTCGATATCGTCACTGATTGTAATTTATACTTGACACTGTCACTGATACCATTTCATAATTGACACTGTCACTGAGGTACCACTCTAGAGTTAATCATAGTTGATCGTAAGTGAATTTCGGCAAGTGAATGAACTCGTACTAACCCGCCGATTGTACCGTCATTGATACGCGTATCATTTTATAGTTGACGTCGCTACTGACGCATTTCTGACGTTTTCAAAGGGAAGACGTGACGCAGTATTTTATAATTTATACCAATTGTTACTAACTCTAAGACCATCTTGTAGTTGACATTGTCACTGATACATTTTGAACGAGCCTAGAAAGAGAATTTGCATCATCTCGAAGTCGGTACCGCATTTTATGGTTTATATCATCACTGTACCCATCCAATAGAATCTATATAATAAAATCTATAGTATAGGACGTTTGTTACAATTGTTACTGATGCGACTCGAAGATATCATTATTGTTCGTTGCAGAACATTCGCCAATTCCCATCAGTTTCCATTAACAATTTCCTTTTCAATTCATCACCGGTCGGTCGATCGCGTTTAATCTCCCTAAACGATAATAGCACGTCTACGTGCATCTACGTCTTCGACGCGGCGACCCGAGACAGCTTAAAGTGTTTCAAATTGCTTTGATTGCAGTGTGGGACACGAAGTGAAATATGTATGAACGCACTCGTCGTCGTACGTAGTACGTACATACATTATCGAGCCCGCTAAATCTGCTTTATAGACGGTTGAAAAAACGTCGTGGATAATGGCGTAATCTTATATTCCTTCGATTATGGCGGGCGTTAACCGGAGACTTTATTGTCTTCGAGGAAGGATAATGAAGTGGTATATACGATTACGTCGATTTCGATTCTTCGACGATGTGGGCACGCCGACTTCTTCGAAATTCGACTCTTTTACGCATTTATCCACTCTCGAAATAATTGATATGTAATAAGAAGAAAAATGGAAGAAATAGGAGACAGAGAGGGTGTGAAGTTTAAACGATCAAAATGTACGACGAGGAAGATCAACTTTTTGTTTCAAATTTTCGGCGAACGAATTTTATTTCGAAACAAGGGGTTGTAGTAAAATCAATGAATGAAAGCAAAAATAGCCAGGGATAAGGCTTTAATGACCGAAGGGGTTATAATTGCAAGAAGACAACGAGAGAAGTCCAATATTTTTAGTTAATTTTTTCACATTGTGCTCTTGTACGATTTAATTTCGAAAGAAGGGGTTAACGTTGAAATGACCGATGAATCTAAAATTGTAAAAAGACTTATTTCGGGGAAGGGGTTGATGTAAAATTAAAAATTAAAGAAAAATAAAAAAGGGATATGGTTTTGGATCATCGTTGAATCTAAGAACAGACGATGAGAGAGATCAAATCTTTCTTCTCTCTTTTCTTATTTTTTTCCTCTTGAACGAACTTTATTTTGGGAAAAAGGGGTTGATGCAAAATTAAAAAAAAAAAAGAAAATAAAACAAGGAATATGATTTGAATCAAAGATGAATCTTAAATTGTAAAAAGACGATGAGAGAGATCAATTTTTTTAAATTTTCTTTTGTTTGTTTCCATTTTATGCTCTTGAACAAACTTTATTTCGGGAGAAGGGGTTGATGTAAAATTAAAAATTAAAAAATAATAATAAAAGGAGATATGGTTTTGGATCGCTGAATCTAAAACCAGACGATGAGAGAGATTAAACCTTTCTTCTCTTCTTTTTTATTTCTTTTTTTCCTCTTGAACAAACTTTATTTTGGGAAAAAGGGGTTGATGCAAAATTAAAAAAAAAAAAAGAAAATAAAACAAGGAATAAGAATTGAATCAGCGATGAATCTTAAATTGTAAAAAGACAATGAGAGAGATCAAATTTTTTAGTTTTCTTTTGTTTGTTTCCATTTTATGCTCTTGAACAAACTTTATTTCGGGAGAAGGAGTTGATGTAAAATTTAAAAGTAAAAAATAAAATAAAAAGGGGTTTGGGTTGAATGATGGATGAATCTAAAATCCTCAAATCCTTGTAGTTTTTTTTTTTAATTTTTTTGCTCTTGAACGAACTTTATTTTGAGAAAAGAGGTTGATGCAAAATTAACAAAAGAAAAAGGAAAATAAAACAAGAAATATGATTTGAATCAGCGATGAATCTAAAATTGTAAAAGGACCATAAGAGAGGTCTTCTAGTTCTTCCTAGTTTTCTTTTTTAATTTTTCTCTCTTGAACGAGCTTTACTTTCGGAAAAGGGGTCCATGTAAAATTTAAGAAAAAATTAAATAAGGAATATGGGTTGAATGATGGATGAATCTAAAATCGTAAAAAGCTGATGAGAGAGGTCAAATTTTTCCAGTTCTTTTTGCTCGTGAACGAACTTTATTTTGGATAAAGGGGTTCATGCAAAATTAAAAAAAAAAAAAGAAAATAAAACAAGGAATATGATTTGGATCAACGATGAATCTATAATTATAAAAAGACGATGAGAGAGGTCAAATCTTTTTAAAAATTTTTTTTTAAGTCTGCGTTTTCGAACGAATTTTAGTTGGAAAGAAGTGGTTGATACAGAGTTTAAAATTTTAAGAAAAACGAGGGTAAGGTTTCGAATGAGACGTGAGCTCTAAAGAAAGAGGATGAGGGAAACCTGGAAAGATGGGAGAGAAAAATTCTCAGAACAATATACCGAGGAATAAACATGGAGGACGGAGGACGGATGGCGGCGAAGGACAAACGAAGAGGTGAAGAATATATACAATGAAACAGTGGCTAGAGCACAACGCATAAGATGGCTAGGCCATGTCCAAAGACTGAATAAAGATAGAATGCCTAAAATAGTTTTAAGCAGAAAACCAGTTGGGGAAAGAAGAAGGGCAGACCTCGCAAAAGATGGTTTAACAGCGTAGAGGAAGATATGCAGAACATTAGCGTTGGAGACTGGAGAGAAAAAGCAAAGGATAGACGAATATGGAGAAGAATAATAGAAGAGGCGTTAGAAAAGTTATAGCTATTTTGTTAAGTTAGGCTAGAGCTATGTTTAATTTTAATAGTTGTAAAACTGTGTTAGTTAACTATTGTGCCCAAGGTCTGCAAGGCCTATTGAGCATTAATAATAATAATGGTTTTGAATGGCCGATGAATATAAAATTGCAAAAAACGACTAAAGAGGTGAAACCTCTCTAATTTCTTTCAATTTGTGCTCTTAAGCGAACTTTATTTCGAGAGAAGAAAAAGAAAACAGATAACCGTTCGATTTCGGTGACGATATATGACACCGATAAGCTCCTAACCACAGAATTATTTAATTATGTTAATTTTGTTTAAACAAAACAAAAATGTAAACGCTAGTAAAATTTGGACCCATACGTTTAGCAAGGTCAAATGGATATTACGATAGGACGTGTTTGTTCAATTTTCCGGACGCACAATTTTGGATTCGAGCGCGAATTTTTTTTTCCGCCCGCCACACACGATGGTGTAGGACATTGTGAGTTTGAAGAAATTTTTTATTACTTAAAATGCGTACATTATAACGAAAGTGCAACAAACTAAACTTTTATCGTAACAGCTCGTTTTACATGTATTAGAAGGTACAAACTGTCCCATTTTTGTTGTTGTATAAGCGTTACAAACGCGCAATTTGCTTCAGTGACTCATCATACTATTTTATCGAATCAGTGGTTTGGTCATTCACATCGTAAATATCCTCTGATGGATATCCAAGCAATATGGATGATTGCAAGGACTGTGGTGTAATTTACTGACACAAATATCACATCGGTAAACTCCTCACCACATAATTGTTTATAATAAAATCGGTGACACGTGTTTCGCTAGCTCGTATAAACCGTATAAACCAGATTTATACGGTTGTTGAAGATGCTTGCCTCGAGCTAGCGAAACACGTGCCACCGATTTTATTATAAACAATTATGTGGTGAGGAGTGATGTGATATTTATGTCAAGCAATATGGATGGAAGCTTTACCTTGATCTGGTCGACGTTTTACGAATTACATCTGAAGCTTCGCCAGCTATACGTTTCAACGTAATGTTACTTCTTCTACATTTTTGTAGCCATCCATCTGGCGGAGAAAATGTAGGGGATCCCATTTGCTAGGGTATTTCTCTTGCCTTTAGCCTTCAATATCGGTCCAGAAATGGGAATGTTCTAGCTTCTAGCCTTGGCGAGCCAATCAAAACACATTTTATCTATACGAGAACCTTCAGGTTTAAGAAAACTTTTCTTCGGCTGAACATTTATACCAGACCGCCATTTGCGATTTATATATTCTTATTTGTGTTTTCCCGATATTGGTCCTTTGCAAAAACATTTACAAATGTCGAAATTGGTTTATTTTCTCCTAAATAAAATAGCTTCGTTACTTTTCCGCTAGTTCACGAACTGACAACTTTTTTATCCAACGTGTTGTGATTACTTCAAATGTTTTTCGTTCAACAAAAGTAGATTTTTCCGCGATGCCATTTTGATATCTGTACGTATCGTAGATACAAGTTGTGACTGATTATAAAGGAGTACAAACAGCAAGGCCACGATAGAAAACAAGTACACTGAGCATAACACAGGCTTGTAAAAGGGGAATTACCGCGTTAACTGCGATTATTTCTGGCACACACTGCGCATAAGAGTGTGTAAAAACGGGGCAATCACCGAATTCATTGCGATTTGTGGCACACACTGAGCATACGACTATGTAAAAAGGAAAACATCGGATTTATTACGATTCGTTTTCTGTGTTTTTCTGTTTTATATCGGCTTATGAGAGATGTTTTGCAAGAAATGTGTAGAAATAGAGTGTCCGCGTCCGTCCGTTGGAGTCTCCGCTTATCGGATAGTAATTTGTAAGAACGAAACAAAACACTTGTGTATAGAAAATTAGTTACGAGGAATGTCCGCTTATTAAAAGCCGTCTGCGAGTGGAGCTTTTACTATATTTCATTTCGATACGAGGGTGTCGTCTTGGCGTAAGCTCACACCTGGACAACGTTCCAAAGCACCGCGTGTTTATACAACGCACCTTTTATTACGCATATATTAACTACGATATTACAAACAAGACGCCATGATTTTGACATCCAAATCCAAACGATCGTAGATCCGAATCGACGTCCATCAGTGTCCGTTACTTCTCCTTTTTTCTTGTTTTGTTTCGATAAGCACAGCGTAAATATTTAGATCGGATAACTTTAACCGACTTTATCCGCCTTTTCGTCACTCGACGGCCTCGGCTCGATTAAAAGAAACGTTCCGTGCCGGCCCCGACGATACAATGGACGGGTATTTATTTGAATCGGCGCGATATAAAAATAAATGCGCGCTTTTCCCCGCCGAAATTTACGCGGCGCGTGTGATTGTTGCCGTTTGGTTTCCGTTGAATTTAACCGCTCTTTTTATCGCTTAATTATTCGACGCGAACGCGATCTAATTGCGCGTAAATTTCGATTTGTTTCTGACTCGCTCGCGCTTGATCGTCAAACGTGTCCGATCGGTGTACGTGTTTCGTGTCAAGCGAAGCTCGTAAACTGTAGAATTTTTTTACTTTTATACCTACTACATACGTACATCGATGCGCGGCCGAAATGTGTCGATTTATTGACGAGCGGGCGATAAAAACAGGAGAAATTCCTTACTAGGACAACGATGGATGGGATCGGAAGCTCCATCGATTATACGGGATAATGACTGGTTCAATATTATCGAATAATTGAGAAGCACGGAAAATCGAAAATGCAGAAGAAGGGAAATATACACGTTGTACATACAATGGGTTGTATTGTTGCGGGTCTACTACTACTACTTGTGCGATGTTTGTAAAAATAAACGACTTTGTGACTCTACACTTTTATTACTTCATTTCTTAAAACCGATTATAAAACTATACATATATTTTAACCGTTTAAGTGTTGCTTATTTGACCGTACCCGATTGTTTGTATGTGAGTGATGTGAATAGAGGTAACTAACTTGACTGTCCTGACTTCCCCGTTCGAGTATTACATATAACTTTTCTTATCGGTAACCTTTCGTCAAGTCGAAGGGCAGAAATCTCTCTTACATTAGGTTAAAGAAAAATTATGATCCGACGCTGAAAGGCATAAGGATTTACGAGAAGAAGAAGAAGAAGAAAAACAAAGTAATAGTAATGGGAAGATCAGCTGAAACTTATTATAAACAATTATTGAGAGTATGATGTGCAAGCAAGTATTCACTTTAGACGTGCGTAAACCACACACACAAATTTTTTCCTACCGTAACAACATTCTAAAATTTCTCTGATTCTACTTCGTTTCCAATCCCGAAAACTCCTCGACGATTCTTCCGGAACGAACGAAAATACCGCGCGCGAGCTCATAAGCGCGTTCTCTTCCCGTCTTATTTAAACTACGCGTGCCTCTCTCGCCCTCCTCGTCGACCGCCTCTTTTTTACGATCGGAACATAACAACCGCCGGTGACAGACGAAACGAAGGCGTTCGCTTCGTCCGTCTTAATATTCCCGAATATGTAAGTACCACCACGGCCTAAGAAGTAGGCGACGCGACTAGGGACGTCGCCGCCGCATCATTCGATACGGGAATAATACTATTAAGCAATGCAAATGAGAAAATAACAATAACGAGGCTACGCAGGGTTCTTTGACCGCTCTCGGCTCGTCTCCATATTTTTTCGGTTCGAATTGAATCGGCGTATTATACGCGCTCCAACAATGTCAGGGGAATGGGACGTTTACGACGATGTATGTATGTGTTGATCTGCTTCGTTTTGGGTAGATGGGAAATGTGCCAAATTGGTTGACGTGGAAACCTTTGCAAAATTCCCGATGCCATCGAGGACTTCAGCGTTAATCCCAACGACTTCGCCAGATTTTGCAAAAACGAAGCAATTCTTTAAAATTTAATCCCAATTGTATGTACACTACCGTCCATATTAGCTCGGGCGCTTTGAAAAGCAATATTATTTTGAAAAGCAATGTTATTACTTTAAAATGTAAATTATATTATGTTATTAAACTATTTATGAAGTTTCTAGTTCGCAAAGGACAAGCACCAATTTTTGGATAATAACATCATCAAATAATAATTAAAATTTACGACATTCTGATGGCACTTATGGAACAAATTTACGATCCTTTTATCATGTTTATTTTCGAGGTAGAAGTATGAATATGACTAATAAACAAGCTTTAGAAGTTTACATTACTCTGTCGTAACAGTGCTGCATATTTTAATCAATATTTTAGTTGCTCGGAAACTCATATAGATAGTCAGTGTGCATTGAGCCAAATAGTTTTATTAAAAGTGTCTAAAATGCCGTCAAAACAATTGCTAATTATAATTGCTTTTTCACCAAGAAGGCTATTCATTGCGCCAGATTGCGGAAACGACACTTGTGAAGAAGCCAACAGTAAATAATATCATTAGGAAATATCAACGCACGGGGAATTCGCAAGTCAACACACGTCCAGGTCGTTCGCTAATAACAACAAGAGCAGACGCATAAAATTGTTAAACAAACAAGATAGAAGACTGGTAGCACCCGCAATTGGTGCAGAAATGAATTGCGAGCGTGAAACACCAATTTCTGTCACCACAATTTGCTGCAAATTTCATAACTGCGTTGCTGTGCGAAAACCTCTACTACGCCGGGGTAACAGACAAAAACGGTCGCAGTGGACTGAAACACATAGAAACTGGACAGTCGAAGACTTCAAACGAGTTTTGTGGGCTAAGGAATCGAAGTTTGAAGTCTTTGGACAAGCGAGACGCGATTTCTCAAAAGGATCCAAAGGTGAAAAATATTTTGGGATTGTACCATATCGACAAGATTTTGAAACAATGTACCGCTTGCATTTCTAATGGTTCAGAAATTCCGGTTGGGACGTGTAAATTTCCGAGAAGTTCTTGAATTGATCGTAGATTTCAGCCAAAAATGGTTTATTCGCTGATGTAGCAGTCGTCCATGCAATAATGACAAAAAATTGTTGACCTTAGTTGAACGCAGTCTCCAACTTTATCCGGATTAAGGCTTTCGCCGATGATCGGTACGTTAAGGATCTCTGAATATTTAAAATTGAACTTAACTTCTTAGTTAACGATATTCAAGACCGAAGCCACCGCTAAAAATCAAAATCAAATATCACTAATCTTCTAGGCAATGA
The DNA here is from genome assembly GCA_038088585.1 of Chrysina gloriosa. Lineage (NCBI taxonomy): Eukaryota > Metazoa > Arthropoda > Insecta > Coleoptera > Scarabaeidae > Chrysina > Chrysina gloriosa. Next base: position 6,030,744 of record CM076092.1, on the reverse strand, counting down.
AATTGGTTAAACTCGTCCCTAATCCACTTTCCAGGCAGCATGTCTGAATCAAGCCTCATTAAAAAATGTCCAAAGTCGAGCTTAATTACCTTTTTAACTACAAATGAATAAAAAAGTAGAACATCTACATTACTCGCCAATGAACGACCTATTACTTAGATTCGTTTGTTAGGCAACTCTCACAGGAAGTTGTGCAATGGCCGTACTGGAGGACTATATCGCATACTTTGAATTACCAGAAATGTAGAAAATTGAGCCTTATTGACCTTTCAGTGAGTAAAAGAACCAAAATATGATATCACTACTATCCTATTCAGCAAGAAATATTTAAAATTTGAGCCTAATTCACCTTCTTAGTGACTAAAAACCGAGCAAAATTCCGGGCACAATCGACTTTCTAGTGATCAAAGTTAAACGTCATTAACTTTTCAAGCGTCCAAAATTGACTTGTAGTAAGTTCTCAATTATTACAGAACAAAAATCCAACGTCACGAACAAATTCTTCAAATCCAGTGACAAAGAAATACCTAAAAATTAAGCATTTGTAACTTCCCAATCACTAGAATCCAAAATTAAAGGTCATACCAATCTCCCAGCGAATAAAGTTGTTAACGTTGGAACCTAATCGACTTTTCAATCACTAAAAATGTCAAAAGTCGAACCTGATGATCTGTTTGATTACCAGAAATCTACAAAATTGCTTTCTCAATCACCAAAGCGTCCAGAATAGAATCGCACTAAGGTCAATTAGTTCACAATAAAAATCCAACGTTACGGACCCGGTAGTGACGGGCAAAGTTTTCAGGGAGAGCCTAACTAACTTTTAGTTACCAAGAACGTTAAAAATCAAGCATTTGTAACTTCCCAATCACTAAAAACCTAAATCAAAAGTTATATTAATCTCCTAGTGAATACAAGGTGGTGAAATTCTCTGAGATTCGGCCAAATTCGAGTTGAGCATGAAAAAGATCTCTAGGTCGAAGTATCTATAACTGGGAAAGATTTCCGTATCCTTCACCCAAACTCTTACAATTAACTTATTTGTTCGCGTTAGGATAGCAGAATAAATAAAGGTCAATAATTAATATGAATGAATCGTTTTTTTAAATCAATTCTGCACAAGAAAGGATACAGCTTTATGTTTACATTTTCCTTTTACGTACATAATTTACGACGCGCCTATGTGTTTAGGTATCAATTCATTTTTGACGTGTGTTATCGGTATGCCACGTTGTCACTCGCATTCTTTCTAAGATCGTGGGAATATGATTATTCCACTTGAGTTTTCTAACAGTTCGTTTATTTGTTACACTCTTCAACCTCTACATCACCGAGGATATGTTACGAAGCTTAACCTTCCTATACTCACGTCAAAATGAAAGACGTATACTACACTATATAAGTCGGTCCCACAGACCGTATGCGTGAGTATAGGAAGGTTAAGGATACTACGATTCCTATAATATCAAGATGTTTGTTAAAACGGCAGTGTCCTTTCAACGGGGCCATTGCCTTTCTAATTTGTTTCCCCGCTCCCTCACATGATTTATCGTATTCTTTCACCTAAGCATCAGAAACTGCCTTACTCCCCGTGAAGCAAGGTAGATGTTCTGTGCTCATTTCGGGTTACTTTTCGTACGCTGGGACAGGAGACTTGCAATATTATGAGAAAAGTAAGGACGATTATCTTCTATTAAGAGTTTGATTTGGTCATCATCAACTTTAGTAGGCCAGAACGTCGGTTATCCTCGAGTGAAAAATCTCCAACACGGAATTGCTTTCTTGTCCACCTCGATAGTTTAATTTAATGTTAATATTCTACACTTTTGTAAATTTACTTAAATATCCGAACTAATATGGACGGTAGTGTACAACGTACACTCATAGGAGGAGGCGCAGTTGTGAAAACAATCGTCCGATTTTCGTCGTTCGTCCGAAATAGAGAGCGAAAAATAGAAGGAAATAGAGCCTCATCGTCGCCGGTCTTATTCCACTTTCCGTTCCGACGAAGAACGGGGGAACGGTTTAAAATACGAACAAAACGACGCGCCCCGCTCTACGTAAACAAACGCGACGCGTCTTACGGATTTACTAGTTTATACGATATTTTAAAGAGGCATTTGAAGGGTTTGCGCTCTTTGAAGATCAAAGGGACCGAATAAATTAAGCGCGACCGAACGCTAATATGTCACAGGCGCTCTCTAGGAACAGCGCCAAAAACGCGGAGGAGACGTCGAAATGGATGCTCGTTCGTGTGACGGAGCCGACGACGACGTTTCTAAAAGAAGAAAGCGCGCGTCGGCGATATTCGAGTCGATTTCGATCGAAATATTTTACGGTTAAAATGCAAGTTTTGTGGATTTATTAAAGACCCGACTTTTTCGACTTCTCGTTTTATAAACGAAGTAACAACATCGTCTGGAACATGTCGATGCTACGCACCGGCACGTCCTAATACGACTCGCGACGAGCTTAAGCCGGTATTACACCTATCGACATGCAGGCTAGGAAGCAACGTTGGAAGCTGACACGTGCAATAGGGGCCTTAAATATGCATACGATGTAATTAGTGCAGACCGGATCTATAGAAAATATACACCGTGATCAAGTGCAACTGTCACGAAATTTTGTTGTGGCAACACTGAATTATTGGTGAACCTGGTTAAGATTGAACACAAAATTCAGTGGCGTGCCAACGGGAAATTATTTCCTCTGCATCACACATTTACGAAGACTTATGCTTAAAATTTAAGGCATGAGAAATATATTTAAAAATCTGTAGGAATCAGATAACAGAGAAGAAAACAAGACCAAGTTTTTACGCCTTTTTGCCTTTTTTTGAAATTTCATGCCTATTATGTTATTTATGCCTATTTAGAGCTTTGTTCTGACTTTTTGACGCCTTTTTCCAAAATTTATTTTATTGGGAAAAGAAATTTTGACTGCCCCACTACACATTTGTTTCGTGAATGAATTTGTACTTTTGTACTTTAACTCTCAGCAAATGCAACTATCTTCGCCTTCTTCGAAGCCCATTCTCCCCTTTCAGTCCATTGTATCAACTGTGCTTTCGTCCCAGGTGTGAAGTGATGGATTCATATTTCATCCATGGTTATGAATCGACGCAAAAATGTCGCCAAACGCTCGACTGAAAAATCCTCACGACGCTGTTGTTGTTCCATTGCGAGCAAACGCGGCATCCATCTTGCGTAGCAGCTTTCTCATATCCAAATTTTCAGTCAATATAGTATGTACGGCACTTTTGGAAACGTCTACCATGTCCGTTGGCTCGCGCACTTTCTGTCGACAATCATCCCATACCATTTTCCGGATGTTATTCACCATTTATGGCGTGGTCACCTCATTAGGTCGACCATTGCGAGATTCGTCTTGAAAGCTAGTACGGTCACGTTTAAACTCTCCCACACAAATATTTTATTGTTGTAAACGAGGGAGCGGACTCTCCTAGAGTAGAACTTAGCTCAGCTTTGATATCGTTTGGATTGAGACCTTTCAAATGAAAGTGTTATGTCATAACAATAACCAATTTTTTCCATGTTTACAAATTTTCTAAGATCATTCACTATTGATGGCTGTCAAACAAATACTTAACCTTCCTATACTCACGTCAAAATGAAAGACGTATACTATACTATATAAGTCGGTCTCACAGACCGTATGCGTGAGTATAGGAAGGTTAACAACTTACCGTTTTCAAACTTCACACCTAGCTTTATAAGGTGGATATTTTCGATCATAGTAATTTGTTTTAAACAACAACTGCCATCTATACGTTAGATTGGGTACGGCTACGAATACCCTTGTATATGTAAAAAGCAATGAAGGAAATAATAAAATGAACCTACTATTATTCCCAAAGAAATGTAGTTCAACACTACCTTTCGGTTCTTCAACAAAGCTATTCGAAGAAGACCACGATCAAGTAAACCCTCGGAACAGTACCCAAGAGTATGGGCTTGATGAGCATATCATTGACCGAAAAAAATTGCAAGACAACTACGATGACGTCAATGGTACCTGCGCAGTAGATGGCAATGTGAAAAATGTAGCGTTACACGTTGTACTGAACTGTATTGTTTGAAAATTCTTCTGTTAGGATAACTTTTATTGTTATTTCGTCTATATAGTCTAGAATATATATATGTTTTAATAACATCTTGTTTCTTTTCACATTGGATATCCAATAATGTTGGAAAACCAAGAGTCGAAATTGTGTATGTGATTAATGTAAAATGGTGCATTTAGTCCAGGAATTAGTAGAGACTTTAGGGATACGTGAAATACATCAGATTTAAGTGTTTACTTGTTCTTTTCCACATATATTCGTGTAATATGACACTTTTTCTATTCCCTTATGTTAAGTTAGAGCTGCTTCAATGTAATTTAACACCGTTGTGGTTATCTAAGCACTTACCTTTTCAACACATTCAATAATTGTTTATAATAAGTTTCAGCTAATCTTCCCATTACTATCGCCTAGGACAGAATTTATTACTTTGTTTTTCTTAAACCTAATTTAGAGAGATTTCTGCCCTTCGACTTGACGAAAGGTTACCGATAAGAAAAGTTATATGTAATACTCGAACGGGGAAGTCAGGGCAAGTTAGTTGCCTCTATTCACATCACTGACATACAAACAATCGGGTACGGTCAAATAAGCAACACTTAAACGGTTAAAATATAAGTGTAGTTTAATAATCGGTTTTAAGAAATTAAGTAATAAAAGTGTAAAGTCACAAAGTCGTTTAGTTCTACAAACTCCGCACAAGTAGCAGTAAACCCGCAACATAATCCCATGGTACTCGTTTGGGTACACCGCTTTTTCTAAAAAAACGAAAATTTTCTAGAATTTTTAAATATCTAGCTTGTACTTAATATGCATATCTAGAGAGTAACACTAATAAGTAAATTAACGTACAACACTAAATGGCTGGTGGGATCTAACGCTGCTTTCCCAAAGCGCAGCGCTGCAAGCCGATGCGTGCGATACGGTCTTTACACACACCGATAATGTTAAAAGCATGTGGAACGGAGGCGTTCGAAAAAACGATACGACGTAAACCGCGTCATCAATCAGCCGCGATACTTAAGACGAGAAACGGGCGCAGACGTCGTCCTTCTTGTCGGATCGTCATCGTCGGGGTAGCGACCATCGACATCTGGCGTTTGTTTTAAATCGTGAAAGAAACGACGTTCCCTTTTTCTCTCGAATGCGCGCAGTCTGCGTGTATTTACGACTTCGGTTATGATGACACAATCGGGACAGTGTCGGATATAGACTTTGGACGGGCGTATCTACGAGAATTAAAGCTAGGATGCGTATACATACATAACGAGAAGCTGGATCATTATATATATATATATATATATATATATATATATATATATATATATATAATTAGAAGCCGTCAGAGGAATCCGCTGTCGCAATCTGAAGAAGTAAGCTTTCGGAAAGCGCTGTCGTCGTAAATCGCAAATAAAACGAATTTCTTAGTCTTATTAATTTGACCATAACGGTCAAAAACATTATCTTTAAATAAAGCAAATCGTATATGCGGGAAGCCCCGTTTATCTTTGCTTGAACTGTCGGAAAGTGCTCTGTCGATTTTCTAAGCAAAGCAAGTACAAATTTTACAGCAAGAATATCTTAGAATGTCCACTACTGGATCGGCTCCGTCGGAAAGTTTTGTCGTATATTCCTTAAAAAAAAAAACGAACTCGTTGATAATGTTATTTATTTTGTCACAACTGTCGGAAATTAGTGTCGTATTTCTTAAAAGGAACGAACATCAGATATGATAGAAATTCATAAATTTTGATTGCTCGATTAGTTATGTCTGAAATACTGTCGCATTTTCCCAGAGATATCGAATTCGTTAGAAATGTCCTAGAATGTAGAAAAGTCTATTAGAAAATTCTGTCGTATATGCGAAAAACGCCGTTTATGTTTCCTTGAACTGTCGACAAGTGCTGTGCGGATTTTCTAAGCGAAGCAAGTACCAAACCTGCAGAAGAAAAAATCTTAGAATTTCGACTGCTCGATCAGCCCCATTGGAAAGTTCTGTACGTATATTCTAAAGAAAACGAACTCGTTAATAACGTTATTTATTTCGTCACAACTGTCGGAAATTAGTGTCGTATTTCTTAAAAGGAACTAACATCAGATATGATAGGAATTCATAAATTTTGATTGCTCGATTAGTTATGTCGGAAATACTGTCGCATTTTCCCAGAGAAATCGAATTCGTTAGAAATGTCCTAAAATGTAGAAAGTCTATTAGAAAATTCTGTCGTATATGCGAAAAACGCCGTTTATGTTTCCTTGAACTGTCGACAAGTGCTGTGCGGATTTTCTAAGCGAAGCAAGTACCAAACCTGCAGAAGAAAAGATCTTAGAATTTCGACTACTCTATCAGCCCCATTGGAAAGATCTGTACATATATTCTAAAGAAAACGAAATCGTCGATAACGTTATTTATCTTGTCAGAACTGTCGGAAATTAGTGTCGTATTTCTTAAAAGGAACGAACATCAGGTGTGCTAGGAATTCCAAACGTTTGATTGCTCGATTAGTTATGTCGGAAATACTGTCGCATTTTCCCAGAGAAATCGAATTCGTTAGAAATGTCCTAGAATGTAGAAAGTCTATTAAAAACTTCTGTCGTAAATGCGGAAAACGCCGTTTATGTTTCCTTGAACTGTCGGAAAGTGCCGTGCGGATTTTCTAAGCGAAGCAAGTACCAAACCTGCTGAATAAAAGATCTTAGAATTTCGACTGCTCGATCAGCCCCATTGGAAAGGTCTGTACGTATATTCTAAAGAAATCGAACTCGTTGATAACGTTATTTATCTTGTCAGAACTGTCGGAAATTAGTGTCGTATTTCTTAAAAGGAACGAACATCAGGTGTGCTAGGAATTCCAAACGTTTGATTGCTCGATTAGTTATGTCGAAAATACTGTCGCATTTTCCCAGAGATATCTAATTCGTTAGAAATGTCCTAAAATGTAGAAAGTCTATTAGAAAATTCTGTCGTATATGCGAAAAACGCCGTTTATGTTTCCTTGAACTGTCGACAAGTGCTGTGCGGATTTTCTAAGCGAAGCAAGTACCAAACCTGCAGAAGAAAAAAATCTTAGAATTTCGACTGCTCGATCAGTCCCATTGGAGAGGTCTGTACGTATATTCTAAAGAGAACGAACTCGTTAATAACGTTATTTATTTTGTCACAACTGTCGGAAATTAGTGTCGTATTTCTTAAAAGGAACGAACATCAGATATGATAGGAATTCAGAAATTTTGATTGCTCGAGTCGTCGGAAAGAAACCGAATTTGTTGATGGCGTTATTTATGTTACCGCAATTGTCGGAATCTACAGTCGTATTTCTTAAAAGGAACTTTTGTTGAATTGAGTGTTTTACAGCATCGGGGAGTTTGAGGAACACATTAAAAAGAATTGTCGGTAGCTGTGTGCGTGTTCTCCATGTTTCCCTTTTATGGCATGTGTATTATTTTTTCTTATTGCAATATGGCTTCCCGAATTCTTGTATACCAAGACTAACTGGATGAATAAAAGGAAAGAAAGGAAGAAAGAAAGAACATCAAGTGTACTAGGAATTCAAATAATCTGATTGCTCGATTTCTGTCGGTATTGCGGTGAAAAGCTTCATTTAATCTACTAATAAGTATGCCCAAAACTTTTGTCACATGTGCGCGAAGCCTCGTTTAAGTTTCTTTGAACTGTCGGAAAGTGCTGTGTGGATTTTCTAAGCAAAGCAAATACAAAATTTGCAAAAGAAAAATCTTAGATTTTTGACTGCTCGATCAGCTCTATCGTATATTCTAAAGAGAGCGAACCTGTTGATGGTATCGCTCATTTCGATAGAATTATCGGAAAGTGCTGTCGTATTTCTTAATAAGAACGAAGATAAAGTTCGGTACAAATTAAACAATTCCTATAAAAAAATTAACTTACTTAAAGCTTGGGTTACAAGCTAAAACAATTAGTTTATCATACCGAAGTAAATGACGTAGAAGAATGAAGAAATCGCAAACTTCGGTTAATAAATACAAGGATATCGAAACAGATTAAAATGGAAATAGTGAAAAGAGACCAACAATAACGTATAGCAGTGAGACCTGGACAAAGTTAGAAAAGGTCAAATCGCGAGTGATCATCGTGGACATGAGATTCCTAAAACGAATAGAAAACAAGACCAAGAAAGACGAGATAAGAAACGAGAAATACTAGAAACTAAACCTACATATGTGGAAAATAATAGAGGAGGGTTAGGATAAGATGGTTCGGCCATGTGTGTTGTCTGAGCGATGACAGACATTTCGAAACCGATGATGAGTAAGTTGAAGTTGAAGTTGAATTTGAAGCAAATTCTAGTCCGAATAACAAGAGCGCCGTCTGATGGGGGGGGACGCAAATACGGCACATTTCATAGTTGCTCCTGCGATAAGTATGTGCGTGTGTGAGCGAGAGAGAACTAATGAACGAAGGAAGATAGAATAGCGTCTATTTGACGATTTCAAGTGTCTCACTTCTTCCCAGTTAACTCTAGCCGACAAACCTCCCTAAAAGAGCCTCGCTCTAAAAACTTTGTTTTCGGATTCGCTTTATTACCTTAAATGATACATACTATTAAAATTTCTACGAAAAGTTGAGGCGCACACTGCATACACAATGGTTCCTGAAACATTATTCCCTACCTCCGATATATACTGTACACATTATGGAGCTGCTTTTAACGTGCTAAGCTACGGGGCATAACGAAATTAGCCCGAATCGTCGCCTCTCTAATAACGGGCGAAAGGAAAAAATGCAATTAAGCGTTAATTGAAGGCCGTTCTTCGACGTAACGGCCGCTGCCTGTCCTGACCTAACTTAATTAAAATACAATGGACGGGTCCTCTTTATCGAAGGACCTGACGATATTAGCACGTTCCTCTTTGACGTAAAGTGCGTCCGTAACGGAGATGTAGGTAGCACTTAAATTAATTAAACAATAAGTCGAGACCTAGATTTTCGGAACTCGCGGAAATCTAATTTTTTAGAAAGACGTGAATTATTCGATTAAATCGAATGAATTGATTTGAAATTTTAGATGTTGCATTAACAATAATAGATGTAGCCCGGATATTATGACAGGAAACCTCCGTGGCACCCTGCGTTTTATTTACTTCGTCCGGGTCACAACAGAATAAACCAGGGGATAAAGAAGTAGAGGCGGGATCTATTCTTCCTATACGAGACGCGTTTGTTAAGCTGTTCGATCGCATAATAGAGAGAAAAAGAAGGGATTTGTACGGTCCCTAAATCATATTTCGACTCACCTGACGGCAATAGCTCGACACCTTTTGTCCTCCGTTTAGTTTAGAATTACACGCGGGGAGTCCGCGTTCATTGAAATATACAACGCTTTTCATAACTTATGCGTCAAATTAAAACTGAAGGAAGCCCGACTCAAAGTAGAACTAAATTTATGAAAGAAAAATGTCCCTACTATCTACGGGAAAGCCGTAATAAGGTTTTCAAGTTTCGGAAGGGAATTGCATGAGACCATTGAAGTACCACTGGCTTCAATTATGTGTATATTTTAGACGAAGGGATATAGGCGGTAGTACCATTTAGGCATATTTTTAGTAAGGTGGAATGTATGTTATAGCTTGGCTCCACCTTTAACGGCAAGTTCATCGATCCAAATTCATACGTTAATTCTTACTTACTTACTTCATCCTGAGTATATCTATCTTTCGGTGTAAGGCTTGGATGTAGTCAAGTTCCCTCTGGTCTGATCCTTCATTTCTTCCCACTTAATCCCTGTTTCGGCCGTTGCTTCCCTGATATCGTCATTCCATTTTCTCCTTGGTCTTGCTTTTTTGTTTCTTCCTTTCCATTCGTGCCTCATACACTTTCTTTGTCCGTCTATCATCACTCATACGACACACATGTCCGAACCATCTTATCCTAACCCTCCTCCCATTATTTTCCACTTAGGTTTAATTCCTAGATTTTGCCAGTATTTCACGTTTCTTACACTGTCTTTCTTGGTCTTGTTTTTCTATTCGTCCCAGGAATCTCATATCCCTTTCACTCGCGATTTGACCTTTTCCGACTTCGTCCAGGGCTCACCGCTATACGTTATTGTTGGTCTTTTTCACTATTTCCGTTTTGATCTGCTTCGGTATCCCTTTTTCCCTCGTCATATAAAACATTCGTGCGCTTTTTTCATTATGTCATTAATTTCCTGTTCCACTGTTCCATCCCAATGAATTATTGTTCCCAAATATTTATAATTATTAACCAGTTCTCCTGTCCTTCCTTCGATTTTGATGTTATGTCTTTTCTTCTCTGTTGCAATTATCATTGATTTTGTCTTTTCGATGTTTATTTTCACGATTATCTTCGTGATTTCCTCGTTTAGGATTTCGAGGTTCCTTTGAAGCACTTCTTCCCACTCGCCTAGAATTGCCGTATCGTCCGCAAACATCAGTTCATTCATTTCCCAGTGACCCAGTTTTTGTGGTTTCATTCGTTTTTCTTTTGGCATTCTTTATGGCTGCATCTAGTACAATTGGAAACATCAATGGACTAAGCGTACATCCCTGTTTTACCCCTATCTTTGTTGTCAACTCTTCGTTGTTGGTTCTTACTGTATTAGTATTATTCCTATTTTCCTGTAGTTATCACAATCCGTCTTGTCCCCCTTCCTATAAATGGGCGAACTCCATTCTTTCGGTATTTTAACTTCTTGTATAATCGCATTCATTAGTTTGGTTATTCGTGTTATTCCTTTTTCTCCCATATATTTGACAATTTCTGTTATGATGTCGTCTCTTGCTTGAGTCTTTCCTATTTTCAGCCTTCCTATGGACTCCGTTATTTCTTCTTCTTGAATTGGTTCTATATTCTGAATTTCCTTTATCTTCTCTTTACCTTCTATAATCTCCACGTCTGTTTCTGTCAACTCTTGGAAATTTTGCTGCCATCCGTCTGTTATGTCCTCTGTAATTATATGATCATTTTTATCTCTGACGTTTATCATATTTTATGCCCCTTTTTCGTCTTAGTTGTTTAAGGGTGCCATAAAATAAAAGTAAAATGTATATATATATATATATATTTCGTGACCTTTTTATACTTATCTTATATGATAGATCTCTACCACTAATAGGTCAATTAAACAAGGCTGGTTTGAACGATAGTTATATTTTCATATTAGTTATATGAAAATATAACTATCGTTCAAACCAGCCTTGTTTAATTGACCTATTAGTGGTAGAGATCTATCATATAAGATAAAATAAAAGTTTGGTTTTCTCTGTTAATTATTAGCCATTTTCCCTACAAATTTCATCCAGGACCTCTCTTTCGCTTTCTTAATTTCATTCTTGACCTTTCTACGTTTTCCTTGTATTCTTTGAAGTCGACTTTTTGTTTCTAGATGCCCTTTCCAACTGGTTTTCTTCTCATCTACAATACGTTTTATTTCTGTGGTCCGCCGCTCTGTTCTTTTTACGCACTTATTTGTTATTTATTTAACCCCGCAGTTTTTTTTGAAAACATTCAACTTTCTCTCAATTCCATTTCCTTCCAGATCTTCGAATCTTTTAGCTAATATTTGTTGGTAGTTATCTTGATATTTTCTATCTTTCAATTTGTAACTATTAATTTTTTCTTGCACCCTCACTCTTCTTTCATCTTCTCCTCTCATATCCATTTTTACCAAATAGTGATCACTAGTCTCGGCAGACAGTGGTAATTGCGAAATAAATTACGACAGCCTACATACATACACAGAACTACTCGCATACACAATCAATTCTTGTACTGACGAGATTGGGGAGTCGGCGATACTGTCGTAACTTATTTCGTAATTGTATCTTATATCATCTCCTCTTCGTGTTTGCTTAGAAAATAAATAAGAAATAATCTATAATTGACTCTTCTCTTCTGCTTTCTACAACTCGTGTAAACTTGTTAATGTCCTTGTGTTTGAACTCAACTCGCAATTTTCTATGACTACATTGTTTTCTAACCAAATTTCTATAATTCTGTATTCATTGTTATTTTTTCTTTGTTCTCCCTCTCTTCCTAGGATATTTTCGATTCCTTCATTTTCATTTCCTCTCTTACATAACTAACATTTTCTGGTCCTTCATCTATTGACCTTTGGAACCTTTCCTAAAATTCGTCTTTTTCTTTTATTATTTTAATAAATTTTTTTCCACTAAATATGTTCATTCATCAATACTTATTTTCTTCATAGTAGCTAGACGCTTGTCGTATCTTTCTTTGTTTTCTGCGGACGCGTCAACGATCCGTACTGGCCGATTACATGGACCTCGCTTCCGCCTAATTCGAATGCGGTTGATTGCTACGTATGGGGACATCTAAATTCATTAGTTTATGAACACCATCGACGAATTTTAAGGTCGTCGAAACGATGCGTTAGCAATTATGAAGGCAAGAACACTCGTGCATCCGGTTATGAATTATTACGGTGAGCGATACAAGCGGTAATCAATTCGAACATTTGTTAGGATTAGTATGTCACTGCACCGCAAACAAAGGTAACATTTGGCGATGCTCTTTTTATTATTTTTTATTTCTTTTACACTCATCGACTTACCTTTACGCAGAAGTTGTAAAAAATCGTTTACAACTTATGTATCAAATTAAGACAGAAAAAAGTTAATAACGAATACACCAAAATTTGTAACAAAAGGAATTTTCCTATTGTCACAAAAAAGTCGGAAAAAATTATTATTTGGGAAGGTAATTATTTTGTAATGCAGATCGACTAAAGTAAAGATGCGTGTGTTTACTGTATAGGGACAGAGAAATGTAAACGATAGTAAAAATAGGTCAATATGTTTCTTTCACACAAACTTGTAAATGAATTTGACGCATTAGTCATAACAAACCTTGTACAGATAGGATATTGTATGAAAAATATAGTTTCTGATACTCCGAAAAAGAAATTATAGAACAACTACTTCTCGTGCTTAAACTCTCTTAAATGATAAGATAGAAACAAGCAAAAATAACCGATTTTTGCCAAACTCCATTTCCTACCCTTATAAAATCGAGGAGAATTGTAACAACGCACAACGACAATATCCTCGTACAATTCGTGTTTGGATTACTTTAATTCCGAACGCTTTGTGCGCGTTAAATACTACCATCGGCAGTCGTTCGGTCGTTTAACGCGAAATTAAGCCAATTGTAAGCCGGCCCGACGCGATCCGGTCAGGTAAAAGCGCAATTTGAACGTTTCGACACGACTGTCGCGTCCTACGGGGACGCCTGTAAACGAGGATGTTACGAACTATTTCGGCGAATTCTCACGTTTTCGGTTAAGTAGCGAAGATTTATCGCCCGACGTTCGTACTATACATACTTCTGGCGTCGATGGCGGCGTAAATACGATATAATTCGTAAAACACCCCATTTTACGAGCTTTCTTTCTTCAAAGATCGCAGAAGAAAAGATGGGTTTCGTGTCACTATTGGTGTGAAAATAACAAATCGTACATTGGACAGAGCGAACGCAGGAAATACAATAGGAAGAAAAAAGAATTTAGAATTTGGAATGAATTTTAGGACCGTAACATAGGAACGAAACACTTTTAGATAGTTTGATTGAAGCTGATGGGATTTGAACTTGATTTGAATAGTCATTTCGGCATTAAATGGGCATGAAATAGAATTCTAGACACGAGAGTATTCGCAAAACTTCAAAATTCAACAACAAATTTGCTGTGTAAATTGTGTCGTATCGACTCTGTTAGTAAACTTAAGTAAAATAATTATATTCCTACGATCTTGGAAAGAATGCGAGTCGAACGTCGCATAGTAAGAACACTAATAACACACGTCAAAAATGAATTGATACCTAAACACATAGGCCCGTCGTAACTTATGTACGTAAAAGGAAAACATACTAAATAAATAAAACTAATCTGCAGATAAGGGTCAATGTCAGTTACATGCGTCGAAGCGTTCAATGTCATCGTGTGTCAGCTCTAGCAAACGGTCGGCTTCCTTGTGCAGAGTTGATTTAAAATCATTTTCATTTATAGTGATTATTGATCTTTCGTTATTGCCCTGTTGCAATATACTCCTTAAGAAGTCCTTAGTACAAAGCTGAATCTCCAAAAAAAAAAAATTTAGATTTTTCTCCTCTTCTTATTTACGTCTAAAATAAACAGACGATGCAGAATCGAATCGGAATCGTACGGAAGCTGTTTGTTAACTTGTAAAAATATTTATTCGCTGGGATATCGCGAGATACTTATTATGATTTTCTAAGCAAGCGTACCGCTATCCTCGAGCACACACACATACGAAACATATTTGCATAATCATGCATACCTACGAAGCATTATCGTAATGGGTTCGTATTATAATACAAATATGGGCGTAGGTCTGCATATTTATAAAACGACCATTGTCGAGCGGTAATTTTCCTATCTACGTGCACCGTCGGATCTTTATTGTTTACTTTTCGACCGTGATTTGAGGTAAATATTTACTATTCCGATGCGCAGGTAACACGAAGTGATACCACTCAAAAGAAAAAGTTGCCTTTTGAGAACTGCTTTGACGATAAAACTGTACATGTGTGTCCCTGTGCCGCGACGCGTGCGCATATCCGCGTTTTCCTAGCACCATACATCAGTTCATGACAAGTTTAACGGGTTCAAATATACAATCGCCTTGTGTTGTTACGACCAATTGTTAGTTTTCTGTATTGTTGCAGTTTACTCTTTTAATATTTTGTGATCTCTCACTTCAACGTTTGACGTGTGGATGGTGGCCCCCGTTCGTAATTTTTGATTCAATGAAGAGAACAGAACAGAAGAACAGAACGTGGCTAAGTTTGTTCCGTTTTTCGCTTTTAAATCTCGTTATCGAGGATATATACGGAAATGCGACGCTGGGAAGTGAATAGCATCGTTAGAAGTTTCGTTTGCCACCAAGTTTTGCTGTTCAAGCTAATCGTCCACGCTACTTTTTCCTCGATTGAAGGTGAGTCTTCCAATTTTATTTTTTTGCTAATTTCAATACCGTAATTTCCCTCTTTCACGTTTTTATAGGAAACTAGTACATCTAGTAGTATAGGCTGGTATAACTAGTATAGGCTGGGATAACTAGTGTAAGCTAGAAACTAGTTTTTCCTCGCGTGCAACAAAACCCGCCATGTTGGATAACTTCCGTCCGATACCGAATACCACGCCGTGCGAAAGTCGACAACAGAAAACTACATCACGTTAAGTCCCGCTTCCATTTACTTCGTATTTATATTTTTGGTATCGTTGAGTTTTTGGGAAAAAGAATCTTTAGAATCTAACAGCTAGTAACAGTGTTAGATACGGAATCAACTACTTATCATTGAACGAACCGGAACAAAAACAGAGGTCGCGAACCCCCTCCCCTCCTGCCCCCGGAAGAGTACCGACTTTCGAACCGCGCTGTATATTGCACTCTTAACAATATTACTATTACGATGCTCGAGCAGCTGTCACAACTTTTTAAACGAACGACGACGTTCCACAAAATAAACCGGACGAAAAAAGCGAAGAGGAAGAAGAACGCGCGTAAAACAAACGAACGCTAGATGACAAATTACTACTAGTACGTACGGCGGGACCCGGTCGAACTTCTCGCAACGGGAATCCACGCCCCGCTGACTGCTATCCCGCTCGGTATTTATCCGTGACATCTTTCCTTTGTCCGACACGTCCTCATTTGCATTTTTATACAAACGCCGGATTACTTATCGATCTCGACTGGAACGTAGGGATATCGAAACGACGAAAACGCGCATACATCGGCTTGCAGAAGTTTAGAGCTTGATTGATTCGGAAAGGAAATTCGGAATAAAAACAAGAAGTGGGGTAAAAAATGCATGTTTTAGTATTTTTAATGATAGAAATTTGTCACTTTGTCGGTTTATACGGTTGTTGAATATACTTGCTTCGAGCTAGCGAAACACGCGTCACCGATTTTATTAGAACACAATTGCGTGGTGAGGTGTTTACCGATGTGATAATGTGCCAAAAACACTATCGAAAATTTTGTTTATACAGATGCTGAATTACTTATCCATCTCTCTCCAACTTCTCCTGGTCAGAATAAAAGATGAACAATCTAATTAAACCAAAGTGACAGTAATGAATGGGTTATCAAAATAACCCTGAGCTTCAAGCTACGTCACTACATAGACAAGTAAGACAATCTGCCAAGAGCATGCGGCACCGATTATCCAAACTGATAAAGATTGGAGATTCAACGAGAACGCGATCTGAGATAAAAAAACTGCATCGAAATCACGGCACTCTGAAATGCGGAAAATAAAGAGAATGGGGTACTCGAGAACAAACGACATAAGAAAGAAAATACAAGCCCAGAAGCTACGTATACAAAGCGGTCGAATAATCCCTGCGCGCATACGTGCTCAACCGTTATACGGAATACAATTAATGTAAGCGAAGTAATATTTGAAAATATTAAAGAAAGCGAATTTTTTATTTTTAATAAATACCTAACAAGGATGTTTGTAAGCATAGCAATCTGATCAAACATAGATCAATGAGCAAATTATTCCTAACCTAAATTAATACTGCAGGAACTAAAACTAACGATATCTCGCTAGTATCTCTTAGGACTTAAATTTACAGATGGAAATATTATTGGCGATTACAGCCAAGGATGAGTTGAAATAAAAGGTTCTCTTTCGGTAACTCTAAGCTTTCGAATTATTTTAATTCCTCATCGGAGAGTTTTCCTTAAAGACAATAAAAATCATCAGCCACAGCAGCACTAATCACAGAAAATGACTTACATGAGAGCTGGGAAAACAGCTTGTCAGCAACTGAACAGACTGATGTCAAGATCACATCGCAGTATATTTAAAAGATTGAAATAAAAAAATTTAGATTTTTAAAATTATACATGGAATTAAATAAAATTGAATAAAAAATTGTTCATTACACATACTACTCGACAACCACTAAGTTAACTTCTACGTTAGACCGAAGTTTTGGACATGTGCTTTACAAGGTTAGAGCATAAAGTTAAAAAGCCACTAAAGCAATGTAAGAGCGTACAGAGTCTCCCAAAAGAAGTAACCTGTAGAACCATGAGAATAGTATGCAGTACGAGTGAAACAATTTTGATATTTAAAAATCAAACGAGTATGAAAAGTCGAAAGGCAAAGAATAATAATGACAATAAGTACGATTGAATTGTCCAAAATTAAAATTGAGAAAGTCAATTTGGAGCAAAGAGAGATGGGATGAATTGATATCCTGGGAGTGCATCCCGAAAATACATTTTCAAAAATATAAAGAAATGAGTGAAAACTACCAATTAAAGTCCAAGTAAGACAGAGGACAGACAAAAATTTTTTTAAATTAAATTAAGACAAAAAGTATTTCTTAGGGTCTAACTTTGAATTACACTAGAATTGTATCATTATTATACTCTGCTTTTACTATCACCTAACCAACTTAAAAGACTTCTTTCTCGTGAATTTTCTGGCTAGTTCGGTTGGAGCTGGATGGCTTCGACGTTGACGTGTTGAAGAAGTCGTTGCTCGTGACTCTTGGAGAGCTTTCGGATTGTCTCGTTAACGGTGTCCATTTCCAGGCCCCAATCGAGGTCACTATTTCTGAAGTACTAGGGAGCATTAACAACGTTCCTTAGTACTTTATTTTGAAATTGTTGGATGATGTTCGGATTGTACTTACTGGCACAGCTCGATAGCTGGATGCCTTATGTCCACACAGGCTTTAGTATCTATTTATACAAGAGTATTTTATTGTAAGTTGACAGAGTGGAGTTCCTCGCTTTTCTTTTTCACGTGGGCTTTCCAGTGAAGCTCAGCGTCTAAAGTAATCAGATTCTGCAATCTGACCATGGGCAATAAGCGTTTGATATGAGTATGAGGGTTAACCGTGCAGAGTATCACTCCATTGAGTGGTCTCTATTATATTAATCTAGTCCTTAATGTAGGGAGTAGTTTGTTCTAACTTCTAAGCCTAATGTCTATAATCTATAATCTAGGCTTATCTGAGTTCTGTCGTTAAATCTTAAAGCAGTAATCTCTTGATTCTGCGCACTTCATGGGCACCTGGAACATTTAATTGTCCGACTAACACATTTGGATGCACTAGCACTCTTTCACTGTAGTTCGCACTAAGTCCATCTATAGCTTCTTTAACGGATTCCAAAAGGATATCATGCTGAATCGCTTCGTTGGGGCCGTATTGCTCACTATCGTTGATGCTCCCCGACGATAGTGCGCGATACCTTGTTTTGGAACCTTTGCAGTGTGTTGATGTTGGTGTCGCTTGCAATTTCCCTTAGTTGGATACCATAAGTCTAAACGGATTTTAGGATGGACTTGTATCGCAATATTTTGTTATCCAACGATAATTTTGATTTACGGCCAATGATCAAGTATAATTGGTTTAGTTTGAGTGTTAACTGCTTGCGCTCGGTGAATAGATGTTTTTTCCAAGTAAGTCGTCTGTCTAGGTACATACCAAGGCATTTAGCGACTTCGGCTTGTGGGAGTTGACAGTGGTTAATCCTGACAAGAGGACACGTTTCTTTACGTAGTGTAAATGTCACATGTATGGATTTCGCTTCATTGGCTTTAATGCGCCATGTTTTTATCCAATGTTGAATTTTATTTAGATTTGCATGGAGGTTCTTCGAGGCTGATGATGGATTATGGTGAGGCGCCAGAATAGCGGTATCATCTGCATAAGTTAATGCAGTTCTTGTTGTTGGTATGTCTGCTGTGTATAAGAGGTGCAGAATAGGTCCAAGCACGCTTCCTTGAGGGACTACTGAATATATCGTGCTGAGGTCGGTATATTCATCTCCTTGTCTAACTAAGGAATGTCTTTCTGTCAGGTAGGACTTTAACAGCTGGAAGTGGAGGTAGGGTAGCAATTTCTTTAGCTTGATTTGCAATTCTGTAGGCCTGGGATATATCAAGGAAGGCAGCTGAGCAGTATCTTTTGCATTAAGATCCTTGTTTATTCTATTAACCAGTCCGTGCACCTGTTCTATTGTCCTGTGTCCACCTCAGAATCCAAAGTGATGTTTTGCGATTATTCCTCTTTCGTCTATTAATATCTTGAGTCTTTTGGCGTATATTTTCTCGAATACTTTGGAGAGCATAGGTAGGAGGCTTATGGGCGTATAGGATGGGGCATTTTCTGGCTTTTTTCCGAGTTTTAGTATCATAATGATTTGGGCCACTTTCCAAGAACTAGACAAGTAGTTCGTGTTCAATATTGAATTGAAAATGAAGATTATTACTTTTAATGCCACTTTCTGGAGGTTTTTGTTGTTTTTATGTTAATTTCTTTCGTTATTGTCTGTTTCATTTGTTTAGCCGTGATTTTGTTATAAGGAAAGGCGATTTGGAATGGCACATCCAGGAATTTGGACGGCTCAATCGGGAACTACAAGAAACGCGCATTGAACGTCGTTTTTCCGCGACCGAAAAGTCGTTAGCGAAGACGCGTCGTTTATAAAATTAAGTTGGACCGTTTTTCGAGCGCCACTCGCGTTTGTCGAAATCCTTTCGTAACGATCGCCTTTTCATTTGTCGACTAACAGTTCTCTCGTTTGAAGTTCTATTTTTGGCACCTTTGATCGCCCGTAATATTAATTACTAAGTTCGACACGAACGATTGCAAAGTAAAATCGGAATGGACCAGGCACCGTTATTTCGGGACGCACTGATTTCTCTGCGATGTCCTCGTTATATGGTTTCAAAAATTAATGAGTAATAAGATACATACGTTGTTGGTGTATACATCATATGGCGAAAGTCGAATCTGGAGAAAATCGTTCGTTTTGTTTCTGACGCCTTGTTGTGGTACCTAAATCAGTTGATCGGGTACGACATCAACCTTAGCCAATTGTTTTTATAGGCATATAGTGATACACAGTGTGCGTCCCAACTTTCCGTAGAAATTTTAATAACATGCATCGTTTAAGGAAATAGAAGCGAATCGAAAACAAATTTTATTATTTTTAAATACACAAAAAAAAATTACGTACTCAATGTGATGTTTTCAGCACCGTTATAACAGATGTTTGACATTGCTGCCACCAAGCTCAATACACAAACGCGCT
Source organism: Chrysina gloriosa (assembly GCA_038088585.1). NCBI lineage: Eukaryota > Metazoa > Arthropoda > Insecta > Coleoptera > Scarabaeidae > Chrysina > Chrysina gloriosa. Next base: position 6,010,550 of record CM076092.1, on the reverse strand, counting down.
TGGCGTAGTAATGAGTCAGCGCCCAAAGCACAACGCATTTCATTGACGAATTGTATGTATTGACGGATTAATGCCATTTCTTCATTCTTCTACGTCATTTACTTCGGTATTAGAAACTCATCATTTTAGGTGGCCCCGCGAGAAAGAATGTAAGGGGTTTAAGTCGGGTGACCGAGAGGGGCTAAACTATCGGAAGCGACTCTCGTATCTATGATTTAAATGACGACGAACGTCTACGCGAAAATGTGGAGGAGCCCCATCGTGCGCAAACCACATCTTTTATCGAATATTGAACGGTATTTTTCGTACGTAACGGTGGTCACACCTGTCGTAGAAAATCTAAGTAAGTTTGTCCGTCGAGACGATTCGGAAGCACAAGCGATCGAAGAATAGAGTTACGTATTATGCCGTACCGTAAATAGGGGAAAATCGTCGTTGGCCACACAGCATGATGCCTATTGTGCGTATTAATAGTTCCCTCGCTTCATCTGGGAATAGTGTTTTTGTTAAAAAAATATTGTTCTGCAATTGCCATTAACGAAACTGCACTCGCCCGGGGATAACCATCCGGTAACAAAGCGCGTATCCCTCGAAAATGATAAATATGCAATTGATTTCCCCTCGAAGTGGGGCACGCCATCGAACAAGACAAATTAAGTTGCGCTGCAATTTGGCGAGTACTCAAGATCGTCTACTACATTTAACGTTGCTTCTTTTCGTCGTGGTTGCAGGGAACCTATATCTCGCGCACGTTGAACGACATCAACCGATGATCGTGGCGCCCGTAAATTTCTAGTATAAAATAACTCCGCATATCGTCTTCGTGCGCGTAGCAGTATTTCGTTCGGATTCGCCTTCAACAAGTACCATAATCTCAAATTTAACACCGCATTAAAAACAAACTTGGACTGTAGTGACCAGTTCAAAGGGAGTGATCTGGAAGTTGATATAAATATAACACGTTTGTTGAAATTATCTTTGAAGGCTGAAGGCACCGTCTTATTAAATTTCAGCGGTAATGGGCTCTCATCGGTGAATCATTTGACGTTCCCCGACGTTGTGATACATGGATTATTAGATTGGAAGGAACATGCTGAAGAGCCTACCAAGAAGATGACCACAATGGTGTTTCCTTTGGGAACAGTACATTGAGAAGCTTCTCCGTCAAAGACTAGCAAGTATTATAGAAATTGGTTTAAGAATTGATTTAAGGAAGGAAATTCATTTAGCTTATTAGATAAACTCAATTTGATTATTTTAATACCATTTTTTGGGTGGTAAGTATGCTTACCACCGTCCATAGGCCGCGGGCTATTCAGAAGTAGGAAACAATGCCTTTTCTCGTTTTCTGTTTTTATATTCATTAAATATATATTGCAAATAGTACAAACTACAAAAGGAATTTTATAGCAGATTTTTCTTTTTCATAGATGACTGATATTACAATATTATTTCCCATTAAAGTTTAGAAAACATGAAGAAACACATAACGGTGCATCGCAAGTTGTGCACACATGTCGTGGTCTCTTTTGATATGCCTTAGTAGAGGAGGAACGACAGCGCCTAAGTATACTCCCTAATATTGACATGTGCTTACCCTAATTTATTCAATCTTATTTCATCTGGAACATATTATTTTTGCTCAGAAAACTTGGGTGGAGCATCCTTTTCGGTTACGACTTGAAAATCCAGAAATCAATTGCCGCACTAGTAGTTGTGGTAAGTATACTTATCATAACCTTAGAAAGAGTTAATACGCACCTAGATGGGAACGTATAAAAACACTAAAAAGTGGAAAAACATTACCTACGACAGCTTGCGAAGTAACCCATCCTATAGTTAAAGTGTTCACGTGTAAATGAATTGCAAATCCTATTGATTATCCCAAGCTGTATATTGCTACAATTATAACATTCCAAGTTCGATAAGGGAGTGTTCTTTAATATCAGACCGATTCATTGTTTCGAATTCAACAGCCGTATCTGAACGATGACTGATTGCTTGCAGGTGTCTTGAGCAAGCTAGTGACTTTTGTGAAGGACCCGGGCTTGCTTGAACGGCAGTAACGGTAAAAAGACCATAATGCTCAAGCACCTAATCCATCGATGACCAACCCTAAAGGAATAAATAAATAAAAACACTTTCTTTGATTTTCTCAATTATTTCGTTTAATTTCGGACTTGAACGTTCATCGTTTCATATTAAGAGCAAATCCGGAATTGACTAATCGGTGCTTCCACCAACGGGGTACTTTTGCATTCTCCCTTTCCAAACCCCATCGTTGGAGAAACGGGCAAATGTCGAACCCCTATCCCTTCGAGACTTCGAAAACATCGATTTCGCCCCCATAATCCATTCGCGTACGCCCGTTAGAATTCAAATTCCAAGGACGTAGCGTGCGAATTTGCTCCTCCTTCGTCCCGTCTTTCCGTTTCCGATCTTCCGCGCGATCATTATTCCTATACCGAAAACAGTCGGAGACGATTTCTCTTCTCGGCGCGTACGCGCGCCTCGTATATCGATTGTCTCGTCGTCCGTCTCGCGTGCCTCGAACTCCGGAATCGTCGTTGTCGCCGCCGCTACCGACGCCGCCTCCGGAGTCGTCCCGGAACGACCTTTCCTTCTCTTCCCGACGCCCGTTTTCGATAAAATATGCGGCGGGCGGCGCACCGCAATCAATCCGACGAGGCACGAGAGGACGTTTTACGACGGAACGAACATCTGTTACCGCATTTACCGTTTTATTGTTCCCGGGGATCAATTATACGTACGTACGTATGTATGTAAGTACTACTTCTATTCGGGCGCCGTCATAAATACAGTGAAACTTCTATTAACCGACCACCACTGGTTGTCCCAAAATTAACTTCCCACTTTTTAATTTAACATTTAATAACTACATATATGAAACAGCAATAAATTCTTTAGAGACGACGTAGGTACATAATGAAACGAAATAATCTCTGTATTTTAAAGTAAATATAAACATATAGGTATATCAATTTATTATGTATATATAATATATATATAATTTAACCCATTTTAATCATACACTCATATGTGCACAGAATTGTCATTAACACTGCTTCTTCCGCATGAATATTCCCTTTACGAACACCATCCCGACCTCGTCGTGGTTGCAGGAAACCTATATCGCACGCACGTTGAACGACATCAACCTATGATCGGGCCTCCGCATATCATCTTCGTGCGCGCGCAGTGTTTCGTTCAAAATCGCCATCAACAAGTGCGATAATCTCAAATTTAAGCGCAAATATGCCTGGGTGTTAGTTTTTTGTGCATCATATTTACAGTACATATGCACGTACGTAGTGAAGAGTGATGATTGGAAACGGATGAAAGTATGTTGCTGGATAAAGGCAAGAAAATTTTGATAAAAATCGAGGGCTGTGATTCTAGTGGTAGTGAAGAAATAGTGTAGAAGTAGTGAAGAAGTGGTCGTGTTATAAAGGTGGTCATTTCTAGGAGTTTCACTATAGCAATCCGGACGAAAAGAGAGTGAAATAGGGATGGGAAGAAATATTCGAATTCTGCAATAACTTATATTATAAAAAAAAAAAAAAGCGTGCGTTCCCATTCTTTCGTCGCGCTTTTCGAAACATTTCACACGCGCTCGCCAAATCGGCGACCATCAAAAGAAGAGAAATCTCCGCTAATAAAACGCCTATTTATATCGCCGGCTTTGTTCTCGTCGTATTCTGCTCGTTAAAAAAATACATAATATTCCTCATATTCTCGCCGGTATACTTACGACTCTTACAAGACGTCCTTTCAACTTCGACTCGGAATATATTTTTTTAATATAAATATTTTTTTTCATATAATCCAGACCGTTACGTCTAAAAATAAAACGCGCCGACGCGGCTCGAAAGCAATTTCGCCGTATGGATCCCCGAATAAGTATTTTGATGTTTTTTCGATCTGTTATATTAATGTTTGCCGAGGGGCATTATTGTGTGCGCGGGCGTGTTCATATTGGTAGAGGAGAAATTTCTCGTCCTCCTCCTTCCTCGACTCCTCGACTGTTGGGTTTCTCGTAACTAAACGCAGGCCGCGCTAACACATACAGAGGTTATTTCAAGAGCGTCGTACTGATTGAAATATGCGCTTCATTTCCTTCATTATTTGTATTCCTTTTTCTCTCTTTCTCTTTAAATTTAACGTTCCCGGTTCGGGCGTGTATGTAGGTACTTGGTTGTCACCAATTATCGTGTTTTTCCTCGCAGTATTCGTGGTAAACTCATTTCTCTAGCGCTGCGCGTTTTAATAATAGATGGTGATGCGTGATACGTTCTTGTAACTTGTACGAGTTACAAGTGCATACATAGATTTCGTCGCGGGAAAATGAACAAAGAGAAACAAAAGAAAAAGTATCATTTATTTTGATATCTTCTTTTTCTTCTTTCTTTTTTAAAGTGTCCGGAAAGAAAATACAATGAGATTAGTCAGTGCGATTACTTCTAAACAAACGTTTTATACGAAAAGAGGAAATGTGGACAAGTTAAAGGAAATGAAAGCAAGAAGAGGTAAAAACGTCAAGAGGAGAAAGAAATGAAAGTAAGAAGCACAAAGATATAACGTCAAGAAACTTCAGAAATAGTTAAAAGTTATCGAGACAAGAAAAACGGTAGTAAAAGAAAGTTAAGCTGGGACCACACTAAGCGATTATTACTGAACGATCGCTTATCTTCTTCGCCAATGTTGACACCTATTGTTGTGATCTTCTTATTTTTCTGATGGACTTCTCCAGCCCAAGCTAAAGTAGGCATAGATTTGAATACATGTAAATATTAACAACTCACTAATTGAGAACACAAACACACTGTACCAACTTGACTTCTAAATTGCGAGGATTTATTTCTACAAAGGAAGGTCGACGTATACGAACAGTTCATTAACTTCCAGTACGTTTTCCCTCAACCAATTCGTCAACATCTCGGCCAATTATTGGTTGGTCAACTATTGGCGAACTTGTATCAAAGTGTTGGTTGGTCAGTCGTTGACGAACTTGTTAAGAGAAAACGTACTGGAAGTTAATGAACTGTTCGGATACGTCGATCTACTTAATTACTTAGGTGCTCGTAGAGGACATGCCGAAATAATCAAGTCGTAGAAAGCAGCAAGGAAGCATGCTCGCTCATAGAAAACATCAATTTTTCCCAGAATTAAGGAATTTCGCCGTAGCGTGACAACTATTGGCGATAACGCATCCATTCTTATTCCGTTCGATTCTTCGTCGAAATCTGCTTCTAGGAAGGTCTACCCGATCGCAATCGGTCAATAAATAAAGGCGCTATAGGGATTTGAAATTGTTCTCATAATCAAAATATCCATTTCCTAACAAAATTATTTTAAGTCAAGATGCTTCTTAGACTTCCTTTAATTCCGTAGAACATATCGTTGTGAACGCGGAATCCATAGGTTTCGAGAAAACGCGCAATTTTTTGATTTTCTCCAGCTTTCTTGCGGTTTTTTGCCATTTTCGCGGTAACCGTTACGAATAATTTAAACAAATCATACACCGTTGGAATCAGCACATCAAGACGGGTCGATTGGCGTGGGATTGAACTTCGTAGCTAGTGCAGGAACCGAGATAAATATGCGATTTTGGCTGTTTTTAGCGATTGTTTAGGTTTTTTGCGAGTTTTTCGGTAAACGCTTCGAATAATTTAAATAAATGATACACCGCTGGAATCAGCACATCAAGACGCGTCGATTGGCGTGGGATTGAACTTCGTAGCTAGCGCAGGAACCGACATAAATATGCGATTTTGGCTGTTTTTTGCGATTGTTTGGGTTTTTTGCGAGTTTTTCGGTAACCGCCTGGAATAATTTATATTAATCATATACCGTTGAAATCAGCACATCAAGACGCGTCGATTGGCTTAAGATTGGACCTCGTATCTCTCATAGCGAGAAGCGAGATAGATATGCGATTTTGGCTGTTTTTAGCGATTGTTTAGGTTTTTGCGAGTTTTTCGGAAACCGTTTGAAATAATCTAAATAACTCATATAACGCTAGAATCAATACGTCAAGTCGCATCGATTGACGTAGGACTGAACTTCGTAGGTCCTATAGGAATCGCATTAAGCCCAACTCTCACTAGAGCAGCGCCTATTATTATTTGCTTAGTCTGTTTCCGGCTTTATACGTGCGTCCGAACACATGAGCATGTTTGAAACTAGACTGCTATTTGGGATCTTAAACAAAAATCAGGTTAGAGTAAAAGACTTACCTTCTCGCATACGTCCCTGCAGGATCCGGGTGCTTGTAGGCAGCACATCAACTCTGAAACAAAATTGTTCTGTTATTCGAGTACGAATTCAAGAAGGAAGAATACAAATAGGCTGTTCGCGTTATTATTAGGTACTTCTTTTTCTTTTTTATATTGAAGAATGCCACTTGCTATTTACTACTTGGTCGTGCTGCTTGTTCTTCTTCCAAGATGGGAGTAAACCCATCTTAAGAACATGGAAAAGGAAGGAAAAGGAAAGAAAAGCAACTAACAAAAACTACTGATCCTTCTTTGTTCTTCTTCGTAATTAAAGGTTATGAACGGAGTGAAGAATCTCATATCAACTGTAATACGCATCAACACGATCATTCCGTTTACTACACGCAGAACCGCAAACGTAAGAAAGAAGAAAGGGATAGAATCAAGAGAAAAAAGTTCCCATATGGAAGCCTATATTTTCAGCCAGGGATCTGGTGAGCTGTTTTAAAACTTTTTTACAATCTAATTTGTTCTTTGTATCCAGAGAAGATGAAGAAGGGGCAGAGAGGAAAAAAGAATTCGATTTTTGAAAAACTTCTATTTGACAGGAGAATCCAAATTTTCTTCCTGAAAGATTAAAATTTTCCTCCGCAATCTGATTTCGTCCTGAACATCGTTTATTTAGTTTTCCTCTTCTTTCCCCTTCATCCACTAAAAGTGCCCTTTTCAAAACGATAGTTAACCTATAGCCTGACTGTTTAACTGCTAAATCTATTCTTATCGTCCAAAAATCTTCCGGCTCACATTTCTAAGATCTGCTGGTGAGTCGATTTCTCTAATCTTTTCGTTCTCACCCTTCTTTGTCCCAATAACGTGAGTTTCCATAACCTAGCCGATCGTTATTCTAACTGGGACTCGACTTTCTGTAGACTCTCTCTCCCTTACCCGGTTTTTCCCTCAACTGAAGACAAGAATGAACTAAAATTTGATTTTCGACATCATCATCCCATTTTAATCTGTCAAGCTTTCTTGTTCAATCAATCACTCATTTCGCACACATCTTGTTCTTCCTTTTGGGTATTTTGTCCTAAATGAATGTTGGCGATGTCAAGCATTCTGCTTTTCAATCACTCATTTCCACACATCTGTTTCTTTTTCTTCTTCTCTGGATGCCTGAGCGATTGAAAACCAGAATCACTCATTTCCCACATATCTTCTTCTTCCTCTTTGGATGTTTTGCCTTCAGTGGACGTTGGCGATGTGAAACATCCTTTGTTTTTAACAACCCATTTCTCGCATATCTTCTGTTTCTTCTTCTTCTTGCTTGGGTGTCCTATCCACAGTGGGCTTTGTCCACGTCAAGCATCTTTGTTTTTAATCTCTCGTTTACGGCACATCTTCTTCCTCTTCTTAGGGTGGTGCTCCTCAGTGGAGATTGACGGTATGAAGGATCCTGCTTTTCAAACACTCGTTTCCCACGCACATTCTTTTTCTTCTTCAGGTGCCTTATCCTCAAGAAACGTTAGAGATGTCAAACATCTTTGTTTTCAATCACTCAATTCTCACACATCTTCTTCTTTTTCTTCGGATGTCTTCTTCTCAGTGCTTTTCGGCGACGTCAGGCATCCTTGTTTTCAATCACTTAATTATCACACATCTTCTTCTTTTTCTTCGGGTGTCTTCTTCTCAGTGCTTTTCGGCGACGTCAGGCATCCTTGTTTTCAATCACTTAATTCTCACACATCTTCTTTTTCTTCGGATGTCTTCTTCTCAGTGCTTTTCGGCGACGTCAGGCATCCTTGTTTTCAATCACTTAATTCTCACACATCTTCTTCTTTTTCTTTGGGTGTCTTTTCCTCAGTGCACTTTTTCTTCTTGTTCTTGGAGTGGCTGATCCTCACTGGACGTTGGTGACGTCAAACACCCTGGTTTTCAATCACTCATTTACCACACATCTTCTTCTTAGAATGTCTTGTCTTCAATACAGGTCGACGATGCGAAGCAACCTGGTTTTTAATTACTCATTTCCCACACATTTTCTTCTTCGTCTTCTTTTTCTTCGGATGTCTTATCCCTAGTGGTCTTTGGCGACGTCAAGCATCCTTGTTTTTGACCATTCATTTTTCACGCATCTTGTTCTTTGGGTGCCTGATCCTCAGTGAACGTTGGCGACATCAAGCGTTTTTGTTTGCAATCACTCATTCCTCACACATCTTCTTCGTCTTCTTCTTTTTCTCCATCTTAAGGTGCCCTATCCTCATTGGACGTAGGCGACCATTCGGGATACTGATCGAGATAAAACAGCCAAAAATTAGCCGGTCGTTTTTCCTCCAAACATCGAAATTATTAAGTGTTAGTGTTAACAGTTCAAATAATGGCTTTCGAGTTAATACCCCGAAAACTCTATGCCCTTCCACGACGACACACACACACACGTTTTCCTCTTCTTTGTCTATGTTCATTACAATTTATTTTGTCCACACTATCAAATCCGACAGCACCTTCTTTCCTCGATTTCCCTAAAGTAATTACCTCGAAAAAACACCCTCGGCGCTTTGATTTCGTTTTTGCACCCGCAACGAGGTGGAAGCTCACACCGACTCACCCTCTAAATAAACACTCCGCAATGGACCGCCGTCGTCGTCGCTCTCGTCGACACACCGGCAGGAGGTGTACCCGTACCCCCTTTTTGCCCCATTTTGCCTCGTCGAAATCCGATAAAACGAAATTGAAAATGCCCGCCGTTCCCACTCCGTCGGCGAGTCCGATAGCGATCAACACCTCGCCCGTCCCGGTTATCCCCTTAATTTGTATGCTTTGGGCGTACGACGACGGCTTCGCCGCGCGCATAAAATTAATCGTCTTCTCGGGATTCGGCGAGTTCCGGAACGCATACTGAACAGTTCCGGTTCCGCGATCCGAATCCGTATCCGTTTATTGATTTTCGCGTCAATCGCGCGCTCAAGAGATCGAACACGACAGAGTTTCGCTTCTCGAAAGACGATTAGTCGAGGACACGATCGACAGATGGGATTTCGCGGAAAGAAATTTCGAAGTTCCTCCGTGCATGAAGAACGAGGTAATTTTTTCTCGCGTCCCGAAGGGGGCGAGAGGGAAAATTTATAACCGGGTGGGAGTAATAGGCGTTTTTTCGGTTAGGACTCGAACGACTATATTACGGATAGGAATTCGACTCGTTGGTTAACAACGTGTTGGATGCGTGGAATGTGCCGGAAGTATTCAAACCGCGAAGCGCAATACTTCCCTCGCGATCGCATTCCGATTGCCAAAGTCGGATGAGATCGACGTAACGGGCGTAGGTATTGGTGATGACGAGTCTGCACGGAAGCAATCTAAAGCAAAAGGTAAAAGTGAAGAAAATTGAAACTGTCTTGCGCGAGACTCGCTGATTTGTGTACTTTGCCCTTTAAATAAGGAGAACTATCAAATTCGACATTCATCAAATTGGCCAGACGTGGAAGCGCCCTGCAAAACTGTGGCACACCTCTTCAACTACAGAACTCGCCATTCCTCAATGTGAACAACATGTGTGCGTGTGTGTGTTAAGCAGTTTGAAGCCACATTAGAGGAAAGAGGAAAAAACGTATCAGTTATGCGGGGTTTGTGATCGTCGTTGTAAGCGTCAAATTTATTTACAAGATTATATGAGGCAAGAATATGTCAATGAATTTAAAGAAAAGGGAAAAACATGGAGAAATAACTTCTTTTTCAATTTATTTCGATACCGCATTGCCGACTAACTTATCACCAACTCCAACGAAGTTAGATTTTGAATCCGAAGACGTAGCAAATGACCTAATTTTACTGTCGTTTACATTTCTTTGTCTAAGCAGTAAAGATACGAATCGAAGTGCCTGACAAAATAATTTCGCTCCAAAACTGTCATACATTTTTCCGGTTTTCCTGTGGTACTAGGAAAATTTCCTTCCTTAAAATTTGTATGGTATTGCAATCGTAGATATAATACATCTCCTCTGTAAACACGCACTTAACCTTACTCAACGTATTGACCTAATTTTGCAATTGTTTACATTTCTCTGACTAAACAGTAAACATACCACTTTATTTTACTCAAAGACTATATAACTATATAAATTCTTTTCGGTTTTCCTGTGATACTAAGAAACTTTTCTTTCTTATAAACTTTGTTGTATTTATTATGACCTTTCTCCTGTCTTAATTTAATGCATAGGTTGTAAACCACTTTTTCCAACTTTTGCGTCAAATTGATGTAGAAGATAGTATGTGGTAAAAGTAAGTCGATGAGCGTAAAAGACATAAAAAGTTATTAAAGAAACAGCGCCACTGCGTTGCAATGACATACTAATCATAACAAATGTTTGAAACGATTACCGCCTGTCTCGCTAGACATAATAATTAATATCCGCACGTACCAATATTCTTGCCTTCACAGTTGCAGACGCATCCTTTAGACGACATTGTAATTCGTCGAATGTGTTCACTTCCATCTCATACACAAATGATTTTAAATGTCACCAAAAGTAAAAAATCGATCGTGTTTAAGACAGATGAACTAATATAATATAATAATATAATTGGCCTATATGGATTGTTGAAGGGTCCGCCGAAAACAATGAAGTTTACGATAAGTGTCTAGCTACTACGAAGAAGATGAACATTGATAAATGAACATATTTACTGGAAGAAAGATTCATAAATCAATTTAGGTAAACACTTTCTTGTTTTAATAGGCAAGGTATAGCAAAATTGAAAAATTAGAACCCACTTGATCTTGCTGCACATATTCACCGCACTTTACGAGCGTTTATATTTCCCTGTTTAAACATTCGCGACGGATTTATGGTTGCTCGATGAAGTCGCTGTTAAAAGTGTTAAAAGCTCCTATTGTATAACATCCACTTAACCGTAATGTTACTCCTATTTATGTTTTTACGTCTAAACAATAGGCTTAAGAATGCCGGCGGTATTAAAACTTTTTCAAGCGTTTTCTTTCCGAAACATAGAAAATTCATTGCGGTTCTCCTGTGATTGGATTTTTTCTCTCGCAAATTTTGTTTTATTTTCCTTAAACTTTCTTCTGTTTTAATTTAATGCATAAGTTATTCCAATTCAGCCGCTAATTACCGTGTACCACCCATGTTTGCATGTCCCCACATAAGAATGGCTAAAACTTTAGAATAATCCTCCAAACGCCATATACAATTATTTTAGCGAGGAACGCCTTCTAAGGTGTTTCAAAAGCTAAGAAAAAAAAATACTTTTTTAACTAATAACACATCTCAATAGCGCCACTAAGTGGTCGTTTGTAGTAACATAAAGGGCGCCCCTGGTAAAGGCAACTGGAGTAAAGATTTATTATTTGTGCAATGACTTGTGACATTTCCAGATGGTAGTAAAGCCTGTTTATCCTTCCTTATACTAATATAGCATAACCACTCTGTCTCCTTCTGTATCTCGAGGAATTTCTTGGTTCCTTTAACAGAAAAAATTGGGACCTGTTTCTCCCGCCACAATCCTGGAATATTCCTCCTCTAGTTGGAGGTATTTGCACCTTCTTCTCACTCAACTATCCTCCTGGTAATATGACCTTTAGTAATGCCGTTCAATGATTTTGCTTCGAAAAACAGGGTGCAACAGATCCTTCTTTAACGAGGCTATCAACACTGTCGTTACCTTGATTCCTTCATGCCCCTGGCACTCGTATCAAGGCTACCTTGTTGATGTTACCCAACTGCTAAAGGAATTATGTGCAATTTCAGACAGATTTAGACTCAAATATAACTGTCTGAAGAGCCTTTATTTGTCAGCTGGGAAGTGGCTGACGAGTGTATGAAGATTTGTCGATTGTAACCATCGGCTTCTTCTGAACTACACGCTTGAAAGATTTAATTTGGTTATATTTGTTACTAACTCTCTTCTGTCGGAACTTGATGCATAGATTGTGAATCATGTTTTCACAACTTCTGGGTCAAATTAATATAGAATGTTGTATATGGTAAAAGCGAGTTGATGAGCGTAAAAGAAATAAAAATTGATTAAAGGAACATCACCAAATGAAAGTTCTGTTTGCGGTGCAGTGACTTACCAATCATAACAAATTTTCGAAGTGAATACCGCCTGTCTCGCTCGACGTAATAATTAGTAACCGCATTGACCAATGTTTCCAAATTTTGTTGCATTTGTTATTAACTTTCTTCTGTCTTAATTCGATGCATAGGTTGTAAACGGATTTTTCACAACTTCTGCGTCTAATTAATATAGAAGATTGTATGTGATAAAGGTAAGTCGATGGGCGTAAAATAAATAAAAGGTGATTAAAGAAACAGCGCCAAATAAAAGTTATGTTTGCGGTGCAGTGACTTACTATTCATAACAAATGTTTGAGGCGATTACCGCCTGTGTCGCTCGGCATAATAATTAATAACCGCACGGACGAATATTCTTGCTTTGACCGTTGCAGACGCATCGTTTGGACGACATTGTAATTTGTCGAATATGTTTACTTCTACCTCATAAATTAATGAATTTAGATGTCCCCATAAGTAGTCAAACGAATTTAACGCTTAAAAGCTTCAGTCTTTTTTAAATTTCCCTTCCGTATCCTTCTCGCATTTTACACCGGGAGCCTGGTAGCCTTCGCTTCGTACTTTCTCGCGCCGAATAAATCGAGAAAATCTACAAACCGGCCGCGTAAGTGATTGACAGTTCATTATATACATAAATAAGCCCGGGGCGAGGCGATTTGCAGCAGTAAAAACCGTAAAACAAAATATGCTAATTCCCGGCGTTCCTGATGCCTTCGTTTCTCTCTCCCTCTCTCTCGTTTCCAGCGCGCTTCGCTTTGCGCGCGCTGTATATACGTGTGGACGTTGTGCGCTTTGTATGTATATGTAGGTATATCGTATCGTGTATACCCATATGGAATTTTTAATTTGTCCGTTCTTATTGTGGTGGGTCTTTTTTATTCGTTATGACGTCGTTGGCATATTGAATTAATGCTCGTTCGTCGTCCGGTTGGAAGCGGTTGCTCGATCGGTTCTTTATGCGCCGAGGTTCTCGTTTGTTCACTCTTGAGTGGATGCCAAATCGTTGCTTCTTTCGTTTTGTCGGAGAGAAAAGTGTCAATGTTGATTTTGACTATAACAATTAATTTTTTGCCAACTATTCTGACTTACACTTATACATGCTTACACTTGATCTTGATTTGATTTCCGTTACGGTTTTCCGTTCCAAATAGAAAAATTCGATGACCGCGCGAACTTCGCTTTTGTTCATAATTGAAAACACAAAAGATACTAGATTTACATGCCTGTCGAAACCAGACTATTTGACAGACATATTTTAACATTCGTAGTTGATATGGAGGAGTTGCCAACACAACGACACAAAGTATTTGGAGAAATAGCAACCCCTTAGCAGCGATTCGAGAAACTGGTCAATCTACCCTCGTAGCTTAAAAAGAAGAAGAATCTACAAGTCACATTTTAGTCAAGGCAAAAAGTGATCGAGGAATGAAGACACCACCCAAAGGCAGATATCGACTTAGGAAAAAAATTGTGCCTTAACTTGGACCAGGAATTGCTGTGGAAATGCAAAGTCGCGATTTAGTCTTCACGCTAAATGTCTACTACAATTATAGCAAACGCGATATTTCTAAATATTTTACCGACTCAATAACCGACGTCTTTCATCTCAAAACGCTAAACGGTACGACGACGCCCCGATATTTGATACCGGTACATTAGCCGGGGGAACGGGCGCAACACATATCCGTCAGCGCCGAACCCACCCGTCCCGGATGGAAAACGTAAACAAGTTCTGATGATGTCGTTGAAGACGTTTCACATTGACGTGCGGAGAAAATCGATCTTCTTCGCGAACCGCCGTTGTATTGAGTATAATATAGGAGGCGATTCCATCGACCACGTTACGATACGATAAAATGACCGAAACGAATAAGTTTGTGTAGGGTTTCCATTCGGATTTGTGAGAATTTTCCGTGTAACATCCTCTCAAAACTGAATGCAATTTACTAATTTACCAGTACTGTACTTAGTTTTCAGGTTTTCAATAATGCCCATGCCCAAAAGTTGAGTCATTGATGTTGTGTTTGGTGGCAGATATTCAAGCATCGGTGTATGGATGAACTGTGCTTGTCTAAAATCAGAATTATGGATCTGAATTGGCGTTGCAAATCTTTATCCCAACTTTTCAGCCAATCTAGAAAAATTAACGACGTCATTCATGCATTCGAATTAGCATGATATTCGACGGGCGTTCTCGCGATATCCAATCCTGTAAAACAGCGAGGTTTTTTTGCTTTTTCCAATAACAAGCAGTTTTTTCTTGTCATTTCCGGTCATGTTCGTACACCATAAGGCAGTTATTCTTTCCATTGCTTTCTTCGAACCTGCGAAATTGTCTTTCTTAAAACAAAAAGAACCATCTGGAGTTGCTCTATAATACAGCCCTGTCTCATCGGCATTGTAAATGTTTTCCGGTGAAAATTCGTTAATAATTTCGGGAGCCTTTCGAGTTTCCACTTATCAACACACAAACCATCAGCACTCGCTTTTTCCCCATGAACTTTTTTAAACTTGATGTCGTATCCCTTTTTCCAACGAGAAAGCCTCCCCTCGGTGGCTTTAAAATTTTCATGCTTCTGGCCCAGCTTCTTTGCAAACTCTTCAGCTTTTAGTTTTAACATAGGCCCGGACACCCGAAGCCACACACAATTTGTATTACATATTTGAAAGAGCGCACATTAAGAAACGAATCGGCTTTTGTCCCCTCGATTTACATTTCGCTTCTCGGAGAATTAGGGAATTTCCCCCAATTATTCGTTGTTTTGTCCCGGTAAAACGGTTTTTTCTGTCCCAATAAAACAGTGAAATTTTACTTATCTTTGATTCCGTTTTATTAGAAATGTCCCAATAAAGTGGTTGTCCCAATGATCCGAGGACCCAATCAAGCGGAGTCGACTGTATATGGAAGGGTTAAGGAGAATGATATGTCGAGGATAAGGACAGCTTGAAATATTAATTGAAGTCGTAGAAGCAAAGATGCAAAGGTTACGATGGCTGTGACAGAAATCGTCCTCAGCCATAAATTCGTCCCCTCCTTAACTTCCTTGGACAGTTCTGCAATCTAGGGAGAGCGTAGGAAACTATTCAGAACTATTCAGTTGACTTTTTGACATTAACGCAGTTGCTCACTTGTGTTCATTTACGCTTTAACATTTCAAGTATAGTTTTTGTGAAAACTTACTACAGTGTGAAATTAACTTTAAGTAATAATATTGACGACTAAACGTAAGTGTAGCATTATTTAGTGATTGTTAATAACAGATTACCATTCAAATAATGTGTTCCAGTTATCAGAGCGGTGTAACTATAGTCTTCTGGTCAGCAACAGTCACCATTTCTGTTCTTATCAGATTTCTAAATCTGTCCCGGAGACAGTTACTTTAATTTTTACTGATAATTTAGACAGTTTCCATTAATGTAGAACCATCTGTTGACCTTCTTATGTGTTTAGCATTTCTGTGCCTTATTCTTAAAGAAAACAATTAATGGTAATTTATAAAAAACTAAATATACTTATATTTAACTTAAAGTTCTACAAAGTCTCCTTTTTATTTTCGATGCCGTAGAGTAAAACATCCTAAGGCTATGGTGAAAACTATCGCTGCAGTGAGATATAAGCAAATGGAGTATAAAGCAGCTGTAAAGGCGTATAATGTTCCCAGGAGTACCTTGAAGGACTACGTCAAATCTGATCTCCCAGCAGAAAAGTGTGTGTAGACAAAATTTGGAAGAAAACCAGTTTTCTCTACCGAGCTCGAAATGAAAGAGCATTATTATGAATTAATTATTTCTGACCTGAGAAGATTGGCTTACAAGTTGGCTATTAAAAACCAAGTCCATCAATTTTTTTAGTGATGCAAAGGTTTTTTAAACACTATCCGAAACGAGCACAGAACTTGTCAATGGCTAGAATGAAAGGATTCACACAAGAAAATGTTGAGAAGTATTTTTCTATCCTGAAGAACGAACTTGAAAAAAACTTTGATACCCTAAAATATTTAATGTCGTTGAAACAGGGATTACTGTAGTACAGCACAAATCTACCAAAGTAGTTACTTGCAAAGGAAAGAAGCAAGTTCTACTAATATTTCCACAGAAAACATAGCAGAAAGAACTGCTTGGCGGTGCTCCTCCAGCTTCGATAAGAAAATTCCCGAATTTAGGTTGGGTCACATTATTTCTGAAGTGGTTTAAACATTTTATTTCTATTTTAGCAGATGTACTAGCTGTACACGTTAGGACTTAAATTTAAAGATGGAAAAATTCTTGGAGATTACTGAGAAGCTGTTTTCTCAGCTCTCATGGAAAACTCTCCGATGAAGAAATAAAATATTTCGAAAGCTTAAAGTTACCGAAGAGAGTCTTTTATTTCAACTCATCCTTGGCGGCAATCCCATATAATTTTTCCATTTTTAAATTTAAATTTTATTTCTATAGTCAAGCCTTCCAAAGACAAACCAATACTGCTTATTCTTGACGGTCAGTATTCCCACACTAGAAACCTGGAGCTTATTGACCGGTCAAGAGAGACAGGATCTATAGTTTTCCTTCCTCCTCACTCAACGAACAAGCCTGTGAACATTTATGTTTCCTCTGAGAACTCAGTAGGAAAGCTATAGAGCAATGGTTGGCATCTCACCCAAACAGAATTGTGAAAGAATTACAAGTATCGAGTTTGTTCTGCGAAGCATACCTCCGTAGTGCTTCTCTTGACTGCCGTCAATGGCTTCAGAAAACTAGAATTTATCCGTTTAATCCCGATATATTTCAAGAGCATGACTTCATATCTCGAGGACTTGATGAGCCGAAAGTGCCTGAGAATAAGGGAAATGATGACAACCAGAAAGCTCCAGCTCCACCCGAAGTGGTCAATCCAAGAGACGTTCATCTAGACATCATCTAGAGTCAGTACCTCATTCTCGGTAACGGGAACTCCCCATAAGACGTTTCTAAAAGCTTCCATGGAAAAGAAACAAATGGCAATTTATTGAGTCTATCTTGATGTTTCAAGGTTGATAGCGCGATAGGGTAAGATAAGTAGGGAGTTTGTCCACGCCAGAGTAACCACGAGCAATCAAGATTGCGCAAGATGTTCACCCGCACGATGCTGGCACACATAAATACGAAACAAAAACGGGCCGTAAAAACGCACAAATAGGAATAGGGTCACGTAGAAATTGCGCGTCGAGCATATCGAACGCCGACAAAAACTTAAATAGGACGAACGGCCATTAAAATTCATATCTGGTCGCGATATATCCTCGAGTCGTTCGTTCGCCGGTTTCGTTCGGCTTATTGAACGAGAAGGAGGAGGATACGTAATGTATGAAATGAGGTCGAACGATTATTACTTTTACGAAGACAAATGGGGAACGAACGAAACGAAACGTTCGGTCGTTTTGTTTTTAATCAGATACGAATTGTTCGTCGCATCGGAAAATTGAAGTGTGTTGTAAATGATAAAGACGGATCGAATCATATAATTCAGTGACTTCACTTACAAGAGAAATCGCGTAATACAGGATTTTGATCTAAACAATGACATTTCTCAAAGAAACAGCCCAACAGAAAGGCCAACACGAAAGTCTCGTGAAAATTCCTCAGGGGCTCACTGTTAACAAGTTTAACAAGTGAGTTCGGGAATTTAGCGTTCCCGAAGTACCCGAGCTAAAACCCAAACTAAGGTGTAAGGTAACGTGCCGAGAGTTGCATGGCCGCAGGGGT
Organism: Chrysina gloriosa; assembly: GCA_038088585.1. Taxonomy (NCBI): domain Eukaryota; kingdom Metazoa; phylum Arthropoda; class Insecta; order Coleoptera; family Scarabaeidae; genus Chrysina; species Chrysina gloriosa. The sequence goes on along the minus strand of CM076092.1, from coordinate 5,992,501 downwards.
GTGCGGTATTTAACGTTCCCCTGGGGGCACCAGGCGGAACACCCCTGTAATTAGCCTTACACGATCAAGCGGAGCTCTGATCAGGCGGACAGATACTTCCCTAGCTACTCTTCGTACATCTACGCTATCTAGAATTTCCAAGGCTAAAGCACAAAAGCTTGTGAAACAGGGCCAAGGTTACATACAGGCTGAAGGAGCCATAATCAAGGGCAACTTTACTAGGCATGCGCAAAGCGGCCAGGTGTAGTCTAGACAAGTTAGGCCTCAACAGACGGCGGAGGTTACTAAACGTAAAGAAAGGACGGAAGTCCAAAAAGGCGAGGTCGGAGGGCAGCACTCCCGCAGGTCTTCCGTAAGGCAAGGGGTCAGAAGGTTTAACCTTCAAGGAGGCTGCTTTGGAGAGGATCCCGGTAAAATGCAACATGACTATCCAGCCACCCAAATGGGGCCGGCAAAGCTTAAGGTAGGCCAGGACTGTATTATGGAGGTATATAACAGCATTACGGAGCAAGGGCTTCAAGTCAAAGCTGTTAAGTCCAATTAAAGGAATTAAAGGAATAAAGCTGGAGAGCGATCTGGAAATTTCGGAAGTGGAACAGGCATCAGTACCATCTCAAGTAATCTAATCTAATCTAATCTCGTGAAAATTATTTTTTTTCCAACATTTACACAACGACAAAAAGAGTTTTCTTTAAATGAGTATAAAACATAACCTATCTGTCAGAAAATTTTGACAGTAGAAACATCAGAAACATGGCGGTGCCCTACAACATAATCACCGCGGCGAAAGTGTTGCCAACCTTTGAAAAGTCACTCTTCCGTCAAACCGTCCTGTCGACCTCGTAAACCCTTGAGGTGAGTTCATCCATGGAAATCGTGATACTTGAAACGCAATGCGATCGATTATATCGGATTTGAGAAAGGAATAATGCAAAAAGTTGAATCCCGAACATTCGCTCGTTATACATTCGAAATAAAAACGCGCTAAATTTACTAGCGCAGGTGTAATAAGTAATTATTCAACGAATAAACCGGAGGCGTACGAGCCACTCATCAGTTTACATTCGCTTAACTTCCACAGATGCGCGCACGCACACAAACACATAACATACGTCATATCGGTTTAACATCAAAGACCCGAATAAAATCGGTAAATGTTTGCCTACGGAATAATAAAACCCACTTTGAGCTCGGAATAGATCCTGGAACGGGATCGCGGGGTCGCACGCGTGTCGTACACACATAAAGAGGAGAAGAAAAACGCTATGCCACGCGGAGCACGTACCGTCGAAAAGGCTTTTCGACCATCGAAATTTTCTGCGATTTTCTGCGACTTCGTCCTTCGTCGACGAAGCGAACGAGCGCGTATGTGTGTGTAAGTATGTGTGTGTGTATAAATATGAAATCGGTCGTCCGACGTGAGGGAGATCAAACGACGAATTTTTTCTTCAACATTTGCGGTGCTTAAGATTTCCGATCTAATAAAAATAGGAATAGAAATAACGATACGTGCTCGAAACGGCAAAACATGTTTTCTCCATTCCCGTTTGTATTTTCAAAATTGGTAGTCGGTACGTGACATTTTGGCAGTTACTACTTGCACATTTAGTTTCCACCATTGTTGCGGGTCTGCTACTACTTATGTGGAGTTTGTAAAAATAAACGACTTTGTGACTCTACACTTTTATTACTTCATTTCTTAAAACCGATTATAAAACTACACATATATTTTAACCGTTTAAGTGTTGCTTATTTGACCGTACCCGATTGTTTGTACATGAGTGATGTGAATAGAGGTAACTAACTTACTGTCCTTACTCCCCTGTTCGAGTATTACATATAACTTTTCTTATCGGTAACCTTTCGTCAAGTCGAAGGGCAGAAATGTCTTAAATTAGGTTTAAGAAAAACAAAGTAATACATTCTGTCCTAGGCGATAGTAATGGGAAGATTAGCTAAAACTTATTATAAACAATTATCGAATGTGTTGACAAGGTAAGTGGTGAGATAACTATAACGGTGTTAAATTACATTAAAGCAGCTCTAACTTCCCACAAGGAAATAGGAAAAGTATCATATTACATGAATATATGTGGAAAGAACAAGTAACCTCTGAAATCTTATGTATTTCGCGTATCCTTAAAGCCTCTACTAATTCCTGGAATGAATGCACTGTTTTACATTAATCACATACACAATTTCGACTGTTGGTTCATCCAACACCATTTGGAAATTTCTGTGGTATTCGAAATGATAGTTGCCAACGTTAAGCTCATCTCCTACGTCCGCTTGATCACTTCCACCTATAATTCTGAATTCTAAAATATCCTATTTCCATTCATGTTTCCAAAGTTTAGCTCTAAACCAAGCCTTCTAATCCCGAAATCTTTCTCGTATAGATTTTCTTTCTAAATCTGGTTGTATGTAAGACGCCTTGCTGATATTGCGTATTTCTTCTCTTGCATCCGCCGGTATTTCATAGATATTGTTTCTTGAAGTGAAACTTCGTTAGTCTCCTTAGGGTAAATGGAGAATTACACGCGACTAGAGTGAGGGCAAAAACGAAAGTTGGAGGTGAAAGATGACTCATAACTGGTCGTAATTGGTCGGAAAATAAGAGAATACACCATACTCGCACTATACAGAGTCGTCGTTTCTATCGTTCTCACTCGATTCCCGCGTCGTTGACGAGTTGACACAAACGGAATCAGTAATTATTATTAATTGGAAATCGAGATGCGCCTGTTTTTTATTGCGTTCATTCAAAGCTTTACGTCTCATTCATCACGTCATGAATAATCTGGGCAAATAACGGTAACAACATATAATTACGAAATAAGTTACGACAGCATCGCCGACTCCCCGCTCTAGAATCATTACTAGATCGATGTTGTATGCGATTAGTTCTGTGTTTATGTCGTTACTTATTTCGTAATTACCGCTGTTTGCCATTGCAGACTACTCATGAACTAACATAACCTACGAAACGTGTCATTCGACGCATTATTTGCTTGTATTTTATATTCTAGCATAAACTTTTGCGTTATTTCATTTATAGTGAGCAAATAATTGTACGCGTTGACTTTGCTAAACATTTAAGTTACCCATACGACTAAATAAGAATATTATTTCTATTTGGTTGTATTGATTGTCCTTTTTCTGTTATTTTCTTGATATTCGTTATAATATTTGATTGTATTTGTTGTAGCCTTGTTTAAATTTTTGAAATGCCAAACACATTCGAAGTTCCACTTCAGTCGTGTGTTTTATAACACACACCAATTTTTTTTTCCAGAGAAAAGTTCTTCATAACGTCATCTTCAATTATATTCCGAGACTCTTAAACTCCATCAAATATGCCATCACATGATTCGATTCAAGTTCAAACATTTCTGTTAATTTCCAAATTTTCGTGATTGAAAATTTCTGCTCATATTAAAGCTTCTTTGTTGTTATCTGTTTGAAAACTCAAGCGGAGTAATTATATTTCTGCGATCTTAGAAAGAATGCGAGCAAATGCGCAACATCGCATTCCAATAACACACGTCAAAAATGAATTGATACCTAAACGCACAGGCCCGTCGTAAATTACGTACTTAAAAGGAAAACATAAACTGACCTGAAGATAAGGGTCGATGTGTGTTTCGATGCGTTGAGTAAGTTTACCTGCGTCTGCTCTAGAAAATGGTCGTGTCTCCTTCCTGAGAGTGCAGAGTCGTTTTAACATAAAAGAACTTTCATCTGTATATATAAAAATGGATCGTGGTTTGTTCGGATACTTAAAACTTGAAAACGACTGAACCAAATTGGATACTTCCTTCTGTTGCTTTGTTCGTAACTGCCACGCGAAGGCATAGGAAAGAAGAGAAATCGAAAAATTTTGGCAAAACGAAGTTTGCCAGGTCACCTGGTTTATACTAATTATTGATCTTTATTTTTTACCTTATCCCATCATTATCTTTCTAGTCCAGAAACTTAGGAAATGTTCGTCACCGTTTTTGTACTTGGATGGAATCAACATCTCTAGATTTTCAAGGAGGTTGCACAAATAAAACTCAAGTTTTTTTTTTTTCGAAGTGTTGTTTCCGATTGTGAAGGTAGTAGCTCCATTTTTTCAGTATTTCCAACTAAAATGCGCAAAAATCTGTTCAATTTCGTAATTCTCGGCGACGAGACAGAAGAGACCTCTCTCCTGCCTCTTTTTTCCTTAAAGAAAGTTCGACGATTTTCTCCAATAGATATCATCAGATTCTATAGATTTTAATAGAAGAACTGGTTGCATTCTGCGAACGCATGGTCTGGAAATTCCGGTCAAAACGATGCCAAAGCTTTTATTATTAAATGCCAAAAAGTTGTCTTAACACATTGACTGCTATAGCTATCATATTTATATATTTAGGCAGTAATGTTTACGTTGAGGCTTTGGCTATCAAAAATGATAGCCACAATGTATTCACTAACCGAAATTTATCAGTTAGACGTTTTGTGACCTATATATTAAGCTTTCCCTTCTTTTAAATATCTTCTCCTCTATCACTTTTAGGTCAATTAAGTCAATATTGATATTAACTCCCTCGTATGATCCGAATGCATTCCTCCTGTGCTTTTTATTCCATACGTATTTAGGTGTCGTTTCATTTTGGAAATTTTATAGGGAGAATTGGCCGGAAATGAGGTCGGTTTAGAAAGATGTTTCGGGAACTGTCGATGGCCTCGCCATTATTTTCAATTGTTTGGAATTTGGGGAAGTCGATTTGAAGCCTATCGCCAAAATTTTAAAATCTGCCACGTGACCGAAATGACTTTGTATCATTCAATTTTGATGATTTTAGGGAAGAAATGGCTAAATTTCAAACATACGTGTTTGAGGGGATATCAACTGGAATTCGGAATTAACTCCCGAGGTAATTTGCGTTCATGTAAACTTGATTCTGAAGATTTCATAGGAGGAATTGTTTGGAATTTGGGGAAGTCGATTTGAAGCCTATCGCCAAAATTTTAAAATATGCCACGTGACCGAAATGATTTTGTATCATTCAATTTTGATGATTTTATGGGAAGAAATGGCTAAATTTCAAACATTCGTGTTTGAGGGGATATCAACTGGAATTCGGAATTAACTCCCGAGGTAATTTGCGTTCATGTGATCTTGATTCTGAAGATTTCATAGGAGGAATTGTTTGGAATTTGGGGAAGTCGATTTGAAGCCTATCGCCAAAATTTTACAATCTGCCACGTGACCGAAATGACTTTGTATCATTCAATTTTGATGATTTTAGGGAAAGAAATGGCTAAATTTCAAACATTCGTGTTCGAGGGGATATCAACTGGAATTCGGAATTAACTCCCGAGGTAATTTGCGTTCATGTGAACTTGATTCTGAAGATTTCATAGGAGGAATTGTTTGGAATTTGGGGAAGTCGATTTGAAGCCTATTGCCAAAATTTTAAAATCTGCCACGTGACCGAAATGATTTTGTATCATTCAATTTTGATGATTTTAAGGAAAGAAATGGCTAAATTTCAAACATTCGTGTTTGAGGGGATATCAACTGGAATTCGGAATTAACTCCCGAGGTAATTTGCGTTCATGTGAACTTGATTCTGAAGATTTCATAGGAGGAATTGTTTGGAATTTGGGGAAGTCGATTTGAAGCCTATCGCCAAAATTTTACAATCTGCCACGTGACCGAAATGATTTTGTATCATTCAATTTTGATGATTTTAGGGGAAGAGATGGCTAAATTTCAAACATTCGTGTTCGAGGGTATATCAACTGGAATTCGGAATTAACTCCCGAGGTAATTTGCGTTCATGTGAACTTGATTCTGAAGATTTCATAGGAGGAATTGTTTGGAATTTGGGGAAGTCGATTTGAAGCGTATTGCCAAAATTTTAAAATATGCCACGTGACCGAAATGATTTTGTATCATTCAATTTTGATGATTTTAAAGGGAAGAAATGGCTAAATTTCAAACATTCGTGTTTGAGGGGATATCAACTGGAATTCGGAATTAACTCCCGAGGTAATTTGCGTTCATGTGATCTTGATTCTGAAGATTTCATAGGAGGAATTGTTTGGAATTTGGGGAAGTCGATTTGAAGCCTATCGCCAAAATTTTAAAATCTGCCACGTGACCGAAATGATTTTGTATCATTCAATTTTGATGATTTTAGGGTAAGAAATGGCTAAATTTCAAACATTCGTGTTTGAGGGGATATCAACTGGAATTCGCAATTAACTCCCGAGGTAATTTGCGTTCATGTGAACTTGATTTTCATGATTTTAGGAATCCGACTATTTCGAACGTCAACGGCTCGATTTGAGCATCTAACAAAATCATCAAACTTAATTCTACATTCGTCTCTTTATTCATTTTCGCTTTGATATACAGACGTATCATAAACGGGCAGGTATTGTGTGATCGTTATAACTCGCGAGAACGTGGTCCGGCATGGTAACAATCGCGTTTAGAATGCAGACAACTCCCTGAAAACTCGCGCAACTACACATGTAAATCCGTACGGGTACGACGCCAAGGTGCCGTTATACATTATTTATACGTTTGTAGTCGCATTCGTCCGTGGAAAAATAACGCGTTCGTACGTACATACGTACGCCACGTAAAATACGAAACGAGAGAAATACGTTGTAAATACGCGCTAATCCCCTCACCACGGCCGGGGCGGAAGAAAAAGCGAGGTTTCAATATGTGCGACATGTGTTCACGGGCAGAGCTTGTGTGAAGGAATCTGACACGATACGAAAGGCTCTCTTCACCCGAAACGTCGTCGTCTACTGTTGTATTCCCTCTTTCGATTCGAAAACGAAAGAATTGTTATTCGATTTTGAGCGTTTCGCATAGTCGCATAGTCGACGTGTATACGTCGTATAACGACGGTATTAACGATGTTAAAGGACTGGGTAGGCACATAAATACATGGATAATAAGCATTCCACTTGAAGTAGAGCCGGAATTAATTGAATAATTAAGACCCAGCTGGTCGCAAGACCTAATTGACGCTTATTTGTAGCATTCGTTCGCTCTTAATTGAATAACACATATACATACATACGTACATGCGTAAGCCGAGCTCGTTGGAAGTCTCGTTATGGATAATATCATTCACAGTTAGCGCCCTTTGCGTTATCGTCGCCATTCAGATACTAATTTTTCTCTCATTCCCTTGCTTGAAGTTAATCGGGCGCATATCTTAATTGACCAAAATTCGTTTTAAATCGCAGGCAACGTTTCCTCCCCCGCATCATCGACATCTTCAGGATAGTTAAGGTGTTTGCTACCCCAGAACGGGCTGCGATCCCCACTAGTCATACTTCGAAACCCACCGTTTGGAGAGAAACAAAAGAATTCACAGGGTATTAAAGTACAAGTTTTGTGGGGAAGTTGTGATGAAACCTCGATTTTCAGGTCTCTGGAGGAAACGTAAAAATCAGAAGCATACAATAGAGTTTTGTCCTATAAAATATGATCAGGTTGACCTAATTTCTGCCGGTTACATTTCCAAAGACTTACCCAACATTTTACCAACTTTTTGGGAGGATGCTAGATCAACTTTTGTCGGATTTAAGAGCTAACGATGACTAATTGGAATTTCGCCCTGAATGTTTGGGGGAACAAGAAGTCGAGGCTGCTTTAAATTACAAATTTCTAGTATCATTTTTAATGAAATTTATTCTATTTTCGAGTCTCTGGTGGAAACGTGAAAAATCAGGAACCTATAACAAAGTTGTGCCCTAAAAAAATTTGATCAGATTGGCCCAATTTTTGCCGGTTGCCGGTTTGCCGGTTTTGCCGGTTTTGACTTACTCAAAGTTTACAAATTTTTGGGAGGATGCTAGATCAACGTTTGTCGGATTTAAGAGCTAACGATGACTAATTGGATTTTAGCCCCGAACGTTTGAGCGAACAAGAAGTCGGGGCCGCTTTAAATTACAAATTTCTGGTATTATTTTTGGTGTAATTTATTCTAATTTCGAGTCTCTGGTGGAAACGTGAAAAATCAGGAGCCTACAACAAAGTTTTGTCCTATAAAATATGATCAGGTTGGTCCAATTTCTGCCGGTTACAGTCCCAAAGAATTACCCAAAATTTGAAAATTTTTGGTAGGATGCTAGATCCACTTTTGTCAGATATAAGAGCTAACGATGACCAATTGGATTTTCGTCCTGAACGTTCTAGGGAAACAAGAAGTCGAGACCGCTTTAAATTACAAGTTTCTAGTATCATTTTTAATCAAATTTATTGTATTTTCGAGTCTCTGGTGGAAACGTGAAAAATCAGAAGCCTATAACAAAGTTCTATCCTATAAAATATGATCAGATTGGCCCAATTTCTGCCGGTTACATATCCAAAGACTTACTCAAAGTTTGCAACTTTTTGGGAGGATGCTAGATCAACTTTTGTCGGATTTAAGAGCTAACGATGACGAATGGGATTTTAGCCCGGAACGTTTTAGGGAACAAGAAGTCGAGACCGCTTTAAATTACAAACTTCTGGTATCATTTCTGATGAAATTTATTTTATTTTCGTATCACTTGCGAGGAGGTAAAAATCAGAAGCCTACAACAAAGTTCTGTCCTATAAAAATATGATCAGGTTGGCCCAATTACTGCCGGTTACATCTCCAAAGAATGAAAGAATGAAATTAGTAAAAATAGCTCTAGAAGGTAGGTACAATGAACGAGTAAAAATTATGAACCAAAAAGACACCAGCTTTAAAAAGCGACAAAGCGACCCGCTATCAACAACCCTGTTTAACTTGGCATTGGAAAGTGTAATAAGAAAAAGAAGTATAAACAGGAAAGGTACCGTATTTAACAGGAGTCATTAACGCTTAGCTTATGCGGACGAGATGGTCTTAATAACAAGAAATAGACGAATACTGAAAGAAATAACGAAGCAACTGATGAAGAAGACAGAAGAAGTAGGCCTAGGGTTTAATTGAAATTTTGCTACCAATCGTGGGGAAAGAGTGTGAATGATTTCTGAAAATTTTCCTGGAAAATTTGGAGACTTATCTTGGGATGATGTCATTAAAATTTCTACAAACATCATCTCCTTTTAAAACTTTAAGTAACAATTGGCGCCCAACATGGGACCAAACAATAAAAATAAATAATTCCCTATTTAATTTAATAATAGGTACAACAAAATTGGGATTCTACAATGCCGATTTCGCTATATTATTAAATTGTTTGGCCCTACGTTGAGCGCTAATTCTTAATTAAAGCCACAAAAAGAGAAGATCATCATAAACGAGCTACCACGTGTATGAAAGGTAATTTTGAGAGTTAGATATTGATTATCTGTAGAATCTTGTGAAACTTACTTCTTATTTTCTTTCATTGGCCCATTTGTCCATTTTCCGAATTCGTTTGTCCATGCTTCATTTACATTCGAAAAAACGTTCAAACAATAATTATATGAAAATAAAGGCACCTCCAAGGTTATACATGGATTCATGAGATCATATTGTTATAAAGGAAAAACTGTGGTTTTTCATGTTTCATTGGTTATTTCGTTTGTCTGTCCTGCGAATTCGATTGTCAATACTTCATTTCGATTGTCTAGTCAATAATATATGAAAAAATGAAAAAGAAGTTGAAAGAAAAAGTTTTTCAGATAAATAATTTTTCGCGGGTGGGCACATAAATTGGCATGATAAAGGCACAAATTTATTTCTTTTATTTTCGGTGAAAATTTTTTTTTCTTAATAGCCTTCCGACAAAAGGTGGACAAACAAATTTTTCATGCATAAACGTGGACAAACGATGAACAAACGAATGACGTATTATTTTCTCCAAAATTCCAAGTTGGAGGTTCCAACTTCACAGAGCTAATATGAGATCGGTTGCATTCCCAAAGTTTGGACATTTTTGAGGTGACATTCATTGGATTTTTATGATTCGTACTTGAGAGCTAATGGGACCGAATAGAATTTTGTGGTTTCCCAAAATGTTTGAAGTCGTTAGAGACTACCGATTGAGGATTTTGTTTTGGAGGATTTGGGGCAATTTCGATTTGGATGTGAATTTCCAGGGTTCGTCTGGATTTGATAGAATTGTAATTCGCTTTGTACTGCTACGCGGATCATATCTTCCTTTTTCTTCTTCCAAAATCTTACACATTCGTGGCGTTTCGCTGGCGAAGCGAGTTAATGAACACACATCGAGTTCGTACGTCGTCATTTATCGCGTATTTAAGCGATATATAATCTTTGGATAAACGCATTACATTGTTTACTAATTGCTACCAACGTCGAAGCAAATTCCACCTTCGTCGAAGCAACAATAAAAATATTTATCGATAAATACACGGGCTCTGTTTATTTGCATATTACCTAATGGCGAAATAATTATGTAAATGTAAATAAAAACAAACGCACGCGTATACATTGGTGAATAAATAGAGATACGTCCCGGCGAACGATACGGCGCGACTTTCTACGTAAAGTTTGTAACTTGGGTAATAAACGACGACGGTTTATTCACCGCGATTCGGTCATAACTTCGTACCGCATACAACGTTTTAATCCGGAAGAATTTATCGCGAGCGAACGTGAATTTGCGCAAGCTGCTGCAGGGACCTATCGGATGTGAAAGCTGCTATCAATATCCTTTCGAGATAAGGAACAGAATAATCACGTCCTTGTTTTAATTTTGTTTGGCGTTTTGGGGAGCCGATAAGGCGTATGTTGGCCGCTATCTGCGGTTATAATTCGTCGCTCGACGAAAAATTTGGATTCGTGTTAACAGTTCTTTGTACAGTGCTGTCCTGAAGTGTAGAAACCCACGAAGAGGTGGATGTTTTCTTCGCCGATAATATTAGAAAAATTATGGAAAGAGTACCGAGAAAATAAGTTAAAATCAGAAATTGAATAAAACGGACCTCTAAAGTGCTTCAACTCGTCACCACATCGATTTGATACGTATTTCGACAATTATCTTCAATGCAATCTTCATCGGAAAAAATTGCAAAAACAACAAGCAAGCAAGCAAGCAAGCAAGCAATTGTGTAATAATTCGGACGTGTAGAAAGAAAGAAAAGATTGGACTACTTTTACCTTCAAAATTTTCAAAATTACACCGCTCAAATGCAAAAGATGAAAAGTTTGTATAAGACTAAAATTCCCAAAAACACACAATATTCTTGAGATAAGACCACGTTAGTTACAAAATTCCCAAAATTTAGGTCGTGCGTTCAAGAGAAGAATGCCGAAGGAGTCCACAAAAACGGCACTCCTCAAATTCACGAAATGTCGAAGTACTTCAGCAAAAGTGGAAACTAGTGGAAACATTTTAAACATTTTCTAAAACAATCCGTACACAAATCAGATCCTTCTAAATACATGAACGATGTCTAACGCAATTAATCTCAAAATGAAACAACATCTGTTGGAAATCGCCAAAATTAGGCGATTCCTGTTGAAAAAAAAATAACAAGCACTAATTGAACTGGCTTTATATGAAAAAATTTTGAAATTCAACCTACGCCACATATGCCCAAAGTGCCGAAGCAGTTTACGTGAAATTTATAGACATCCTTTAAGATGCAAATGCTAAAATTATCACTGTGGATATAAAAATTTGAAATTGAAAGATTCTACGATATCTATGTGGTTTTATTCCACACAATACGATAAAGGAAAGAGATGATTTTGGTTGATTGGTCCCACGTTGGGCGCCAATTGTTAATTAAAGCGATGAAAGCAGACGATTACTATAGAAATTTTAGCATCATTACGAAGGTGTTACCATGTGTATAGAAGGTAATTTTGAAAGTTAGATATTGATTATCCTGAGAGAAAAATTGAAATTTCGAAGTTACTGGAGGTTATCTTGGGATGAACGTTTCTTCAAGCGAATTTGAGAGTTACCTCGGGATAGATCCCACCAGGAAAATTTTTGGGACACGTTTGTAAGAGCTCATCTCGAGGGTTAGATGTCGACTGTATGATCTTAGAAAATAATTTAAATCGTGAAAACATTCTCGTATTGTTTATTTGAAAATCTCGAAAGAAAAATCGAATAAATCTTTCACGGAAAGTTGTGCAAGGACTGCACTGCAGCCTCCTCTTTAAGCCTTGGGATTAATCTCACTCTTAAATTTGCAATTTGAAATTTTCTTTAGACTCTAAGGCTTGATAATAGAAAACGAATTTCCTTCAACTCGTAGAAAATCTTCAAAAGTCCAAAGTTTTAGGATTTTATCTCGAAACTAGCTGTTAAGCCTGTCCCTGCCAGGCAGGAAGAAAAAGAAAATATAAGCTAAAATGTTAAAAAATTGAATTTTGCCACGCCCCTTTTTCGTCTTAATTCTCCGCCCACAAGCCAAAATGCAAAAATCCGGCTACGTTAGGATTTGACCTAGGCGTTTTACTATGCGCATGTCAATTTTCAGCTTTCTAGCCCATCAGTGGGCTTCATAAAGCTCTGGACAGACAAAAAGAGGAACACACAAATAAGGAAATTATATAGGTATATATAGATTAATCAACGTCTTCACGTATGACGAGAAGATTACTTCTTCAATGTACACTGCAACCGCATTTATATCCACCGTTCGAAAACGTAAACATTCACTTATATCCTCCCGGGAGGGGATCCCACCACTGCTATCCAGCGGAGGAAAAATTGAAGCGCTACGCGCTGATTGGCTTAATTGAACAGAACGCAACCGCTGATTGGTGGAGGAGGTGTGCGAGTGGGAGATGCCGAGTGGATATAAGTGAAAGCTACAGCGAGATATAAGTGCGGTTGGATATAAATAATAACATTCCATAAGAACATTAAAACAGAAGACAGTTAAAACTAAATTAAATAAAAACGAAACACATTTCCCTACTATCACAAGAAAATCGTAATTAATTCTTTTAATATTAAAGTATCATATGAGAGATTTTGAGTATCTCTGAACTCTTATATCTTCAAGTGGGATTTGAAATCCTCTTTACACTGTAAGACTTGATAATAGAAAATTCATTTCCTTATTCTCGTAGAAAGTCTTCAAAATTCCAAACTTTCCATTCGTCAATTCAATCGTTCACGGTTGATGTAAATTTTGGATATGGTGGTGGAGATGGTCCTGATGCGGAATAAATCCAGGAAATGGCCGAAAATTTCCTGCGAAAAATCTCGTTACAAGATCGGATACTCAAGAGACGCAAATTTCAAGAAGCCAACAAAACTGTCGCCATAAAATTCGCGAATTTAAACGATATTTTCTGAACGGACACGTCTCGGACGATCAAAATTTGCCAAAATCGGACCAATTTACTTTACTTTCAAATTTTTTGCAAACTAGACGATTCATGATAAAACCCCAACCGTCGAAATCGGACTACCCCAACCCACCAAAATATATCAATAGATCGATAATTTATCCCCGAAAAAATCATTGAAGCTGAGCCGTATTCACCCGCAAAAACAGTTCAAGTTAAATGATTCTCTTCCAACGCAAAGACACCGGAAACCAAAAATTTCCGTACTCTCAAAAGTGCAAAATCTTTATGCGCAAAAACGGCGGAAATCTGAAACATCCGTACTTTCAAAGATGCAAGATCTTCAGAGGATAGCGCCTGAAATGCTCAAAACTCAATTTTACAAAAATTCTTGAAGTTCACAAATCTACCACAAAAAGAGGGAATTTTCAAAATCAAATCATAGTCAATTAACGGTCTTCGAGGACAAACAATCGGAGATTAATGCAGAAATCGGAAGTAAACTGATACTTGTAGAGCCTTACAATTCAAAGTCGACATTCCTAGACGTAACATGGGACCAAATTGACTCAAAATTCCCTGAATCAGGACGATCTAAAATCCGTCTACGAACACTCTAAATCGAGTGAGGCTAAAATCAAATCGAAGCAATTAAAGCTGAGCCAACATCGCCTCTCAAAAGTTCTCGATATGAAACAAGTTCCCAAGAAATGAAATCAATTTCGGCCCTGTAACCTCAAATAAATTGAACGAACGTCACCAAACGCAAATTTTGCGTTAGACCCACTACAAAAGTCAGATCTTCCCCAAATAAGGAAGGAACCTCAGCTGGGATATCAGTTGATTTTGGACATCGTCAAGTTTAGTGTTAGCTCGATTTTTACAAGTCGTCTTTATTCGAATCCAATCGTTTACGTTTGATCTGAATTTTGAATAAGTATGTAAAAATTCGTCGAAAGACCTTCAAATTTAAGGATAGCTCGATTTTTAGCACTCGCATTTGAAAGAACGTGTCTGGGTTCGAATTCAATCGTTCACGTTTGATATCAATGTTGGATTTGTAACGATTCGTCGAGGTGGTTCGATTTCGGAAGGAAACCATTCTCCTTTTTACGATTTTCATGAAGTCGGTGAAGTTCGAAACATTACCGCCGAATTTCGAGGAATTTAACTCGGTTTTTTGAAGACTTTTACTACGGCCAAAGATTACTTCTAGCCTGTTATTTCAATTCTACGCCCAAAACTTATTGAAAGATCTGCAAAAATTATCGCGATTCCTGTTTCCCTTATCAAGGTGACTCCAATTATCATCCGAGATAAATCAAAACAGGTACTTACAGCATCAACATCACCCGCGAAAATTACCGATATGAAACGATGCTCTCGCAAATGCAAGCTCCCAAAAAATGGAATCAACTTCGGTTCTGTAATCTCAAATAAGGAAATTTTGAGTTAAACCCACTCCACATCTAACTTTCCCAAAACAAGGAAGGAACTTTATCTAGAATGTCAGTTGATTTTGGAAGTCTTCGGGTTTAGTGTTAGCCCGATTTTTACCACTCGTCTGGGTTCGAATCGAATCGTTCACGTTTGATATGAATTTTGGATATTTAAGGACCGGACGAGATGATCCGGTTTCGGTAGGAGAACATTTAATTTCTATGATTTTCTTGAAGTCCGTTAAGTTCGATACATTATTGTCGAATTTTGAGGAGTTTAACTCGATTTTTTGAAGATTTCCAAAGCTGGAAATATCTTCATTTCGCGGAGCTAAGACGCCAGCTCCCAAAAAATGGAATCAACTTCGGTTCTGTAATCTCAAATAAGGAACTTTTGAGTTAAACCCACTCAACATCTAATTTTCTCAAACAAGGAAGGAACTTTATCTAGGATGTCAGTTGATTTTGGAAGTCTTCGGGTTTGGTGTTAGCTCGATTTTTACCACTCGTCTGGGTTCGAATCGAATCGTTCACGTTTGATATGAATTTTGGATATTTAAGGACTGGGCGAGATGGTCCGGTTTCGGAAGGAGAACATTTAATTTCTATGATTTTCTTGAAGTCCGTTAAATTCCTTACATTATCGTGGAATTTTGAGGGGCTTAACTCGATTTTCTGAAGATTTCCAAAGCTGGAAATATCTTCATTTCGCGGAGCTAAGATGCAAGCTCCCAAAAAATGGAATCAACTTCGGTTCTGTAATCTAAAATAAGGAAATTTTAAGTTAAACCCACTCAACATCTAACTTTCTCAAACAAGGAAGGAACTTTAACTAGGATGTCAGTTGATTTTGGAAGTCTTCGGGTTTAGTGTTAGCTCGATTTTTACCACTCGTCTGGGTTCGAATCGAATCGTTCACGTTTGATATGAATTTTGGATATTTAAGGACCGGACGAGATGATCCGGTTTCGGTAGGAGAACATTTAATTTCTATGATTTTCTTGATGTCCGTTAAGTTCGATACATTATCGTCGAATTTTGAGGAGTTTAACTCGATTTTTGAAGATTTCCAAAGCTGGAAATATCTTCATTTCGCGGAGCTAAGACGCAAGCTCCCAAAAAATGGAATCAACTTCGGTTCTGTAATCTCAAATAAGGAACTTTTGAGTTAAACCCACTCAACATCTAACTTTCTCAAACAAGGAAGGAACTTTAACTAGGATGTCAGTTGATTTTGGAAGTCTTCGGGTTTGGTGTTAGCTCGATTTTTACCAGTCGTTCTGGGTCGAATCGAATCGTTCACGTTTGATATGAATTTTGGATATTTAAGGACTGGTCGAGATGCTCCGGTTTCGGAAGGAGAACATTTAATTTTTATGATTTTCTTGAAGTCCGTTAAGTTCGATACATTATCGTCGAATTTTGAGGAATTTAACTCGATTTTTTGAAGATTTCCAAAGCTGGAAATATCTTCATTTCGCGGAGCTAAGACGCAAGCTCCCAAAAAATGGAATCAACTTCGGTTCTGTAATCTCAAATAAGGAACTTTTGAGTTAAACCCACTCAACATCTAACTTTCTCAAACAAGGAAGGAACTTTAACTAGGATGTCAGTTGATTTTGGAAGTCTTCGGGTTTGGTGTTAGCTCGAGTTTTACCAGTCGTCTTGGGTCGAATCGAATCGTTCACGTTTGATATGAATTTTGGATATTTAAGGACTGGTCGAGATGCTCCGGTTTCGGAAGGAGGACATTTAATTTTTATGATTTTCTTGAAGTCCGTTAAGTTCGATACATTATCGTCGAATTTTGAGGAGTTTAACTCGATTTTGAAGATTTTCGCGAGTGGGTTAAGTTCGAAAAATCACCACCGAATTTTGAAGGGTTGAGTTGGCTTTCTTGAAGATTTCCAAAGCTGGAAATATCTTCATTTCCCGGAGCTAAGAGTGTGTCTAGCCTGTTCTACACCAGAACTACTTCTAAAAATTGCTACAAATTTTGATCCGAGACGAATCAAGACGGAAACTTTAAGACGAACGCAACGACATCCTAGCAGACGACTCCGATTTGCTTAATTCGCTTCGGACGTCACTCGTCTCCCTTTAAGCATACCTCTCAGCATAAACATTTATAAATTATCCATCCGCCCACCGCATCCTTACTGCTTACAGCGAACGGACCGGCGGCGGCGGCGAGAGGATCACTTTTCGCCTGGATAATTCGAAAACCGACTAACTTCAGATACATACGTACCTTGGGCTCTTATCCTTCCGATCCCGACGCTCGACAGCAACAAACAGACACAGACACAATAGCGAAAACAATAACGTATGGCACAACGATTTCTTCCGGTCTCCGATCGCATTTCGTCGCGGCGCGATCTTTCTCGCGAAGCACGTGGAGTGGCGCTTTAAGAGGACGGCTCGAACACTCTCATCTCACGACGCGTTTCGGACTGAGGAGGAAATCGGACGCGAGTTCGACGCGACGAAGGCGTGGGACCGCCCGCGGATCTCCGGGGAGCCACACGCAGCAACAGGGAACCGGAGGTCGGCCGTTTATCGCGATGCAATTCGCGAAATCCTCGGAAGTTATGTCCCGGTATACCCAACCAGTAAATAGTCGATGCCGAACTGCTGTTTCTTCGCAAAAATCCGCCGAAGACTGCAAGAAAATCGAAATCTCAATTCGAACGAATTCAACCGATCAGCGCCCGTTAGTACTGTAAAATACATATGCATAACGCTTCTGAATTATTCCCTCGATGACGCACCTCGCTCGTTCGCTCGAACGATACGGGCTCACCGCCGTGACTATCACCTTGGCCGTTTTAATTAAGCAGTAGGCGTGGAACAATATTTACTTAGGAAGTTAAGTATACGAATCCGTCAACTTATTTACATAAAACAACGACTCCGATAAAAGCGCGCAAGGAAGAGGAGGAAGGAGTAACGAAGAAAGAGGACGCGTATGTGCCCACATTTCGACGTGTGTAAACATACGAGTGAATTTTAAATAGTAACTCGGAGCATGCCCTGAATAATGCCCCAATAACACAAAGTTGAAGACGAGGAAGTTATGAAATTACGAGTCCCATCGGAATTTCTTGCAAGATATCTACTAGGAGGGAGCAAGTTGATTTGTTGACACTGTCGGAAAGTATTAGCGCATCAAACTGGACAAATGCATATTAATCCAGCGACAACACAAACTTGAAGATCAGCCGGTTATAAAATCACGAGTTTCATCAGAACTTCTTACAAGAAATCTACTAAGAGAGAACAAATTGATGTATTAGAACTGTCGGAAGGAACTGTCGCATCAAATGATAACCATGGAATATTAGTCTAACGAGGTGAGCCACTATTTAAGCCATAAATGTCATGCCAAAAGCCCCATCGAAATAGTATGGCACGTGAATTTACTGCAACTGTCGGAAAGCACTCTCGCAATAAATAAAACCGATATAATGTTAGTCTAATATCTTAATCATTGAAGATTATCGAATTCGCAAAGTCATAGAAATCCTTTGTAAAAATCTGGCGCATCAAACTGGACAAATGTAGTATTAATCCAGCAACAACACAAACTTGAAGATCAGCCGGTTATAAAATCACGAATTTCATCAGAATTTCTTGCAAGAAATCTACTAATAGAGAACATGTTGGTGTGTTAGAACTGTCGGAAGGAACTGTCGCATCAAATAGCAACAATGCATTATTAGTCTGACAAGGTGAGACAGTAATTAAACCATACATTTCATGCCGAAAATCCCATCGAAATAGTATGATACTTGAATTTACTGCAACTGTCGGAAAGCACTGATTGTCGAATTAGGAAATTCTTCGCAACAAATCTCCTAGGAGAAGTTAAATGGATTAATTGTAACTGTCGGAAAGTACTGGAGCATCAAACTAGAAAATTGTAATAATCCAGCAACAACATAAACTTAAAGATGAGGAAGTTTATAAATCACGAGTTTCATCAGGACTTCTTACAAGAAATCTATTAGGATGAAGTAAGTTGATGTGTTGGAACTGTCGGAAGGAACTGTCGTATTAAATGACAACAATGTATTACTAGTTTAACAAGGTGAGCCAGTAGATAAATTTCATATCGAAACCCTCATCGAAATAGTGTGGCACATGAATTTACTGTAACTGTCGGAAGGCACTGTCGCAATAAGTAGGACCAATATAATGTCAGTCTAAAATCTCAATCATTCTAGATTGTTGAATTAGAAAATTCTTGGCAACAAATCTCCTACGGAAGATTAAACTGATTAAATGGAACTGTCGGAAAGTATTGTCGCAGCAAACAGGACAAATGCAATATAGATCCAGTAATAACACAAACTTGAAGACGATGACGTTTTGAATTTACAAGTTTAACCAGTATGTTTTACAAGAAATTTACTTGGAGGGAGCAGGTTGATGTGATCGAACTCTCGGAAAGAACTGTCGCATTCAACGATAAAAATGCAATATGAATCTGATAAGGTGAGACTGTAGTTAAACCATAAATTTAATGCCGAAGGCCCCATCGAAATAGGATGGCACGTCGATTTACTGCAACTGTCGGAAAGCAGGGATATCTGATATGCAGAATACAATATTAGTCAAATAACAGCACAACGTTGGGACATCACAAGAACATCGAACTGGGACTTTCACAGAAATCCATTAGAAACATACAATTTAATTTACTTTAGTACAATCGTCAACCCCTCAGTGGCTGAGTGGTAAAACTCGCGCATCACAGTGCGAAGGGCCGGCGTTCGAGACCCGGTAGCGGCAGAGCGTAGCAGTTTAAAATCCTGAAAAATGGATCTGGACCTCTAATAAGCTGCGAAATTGAAGGAAATGCCACTGGGTGGGCCAGGAGCGGTACGGTATATGCGTCTACATATACGGCTCGGTGGCTCCGAACCCCTACACCGAAAGGTAGAAAGGGTAAAAGATTAAGAAGAAGAAGACAATCGTCGGAATGTAGTGTCGCATTAGATAGAAGAAAAATGAAGCAGACTTAACAAAACAGCAATCATCAAGAGATGAAGGCTGTCGCAGCACAAATTTTTGGTAAACTGCTACCAAATAATCCCCTGGCAAGGAATCAGACTAGTCCATGGCGACTGTCGGAAAATATTGTCGTAATAAGTCAAACAAATACTAAGTAAACTTAGTAGCAAAACAAGCTTCAAAAGGAGTAGCTTCTTGCGTCACCAGTTCGATAAAAATTCCTGCCAGAAGGTGCATTAGTAAGAAATCAGACTGATTTATGACAACTGTCGTATTCAGTAAAACGAATACAAAATAAACTCAACACGAATACAATATCTAAGAGGTGCAGTCTGTTGTACCGTGAATTTGGTAAAAATCTCCATCAGAAAATTGCATACGAGAAATGAATCAGGTTTGGGGCAACTATCAGAAAACATTGTCGTATTAAGTAAAACGGATACAAAATAGACCCAATTACCAATGCAATCTGCAAGAGGTGCAGTGTGTTGTACCGTGAGTTTGGTAAAGATTTCCGCCAAAAGCTTGCATATGAGAATTGAGACAGATATATGCCAGTTGTCGGAAGATATTGTTGTATTCTCAAGCAAGTGCATACAAAATAAACCCAGTTTCAACGTAATTTTCGAGAGGAGAACCCTTGTACGCCATCAATTTGATCAAAGTTCCTACCAGAAGGTTCTCTGAGGAGCAATCAGACTAGTTTATGGCAACTGTCGGAAAGCATTGTCGTATTAAATGAGACAAGTACAAGAAGAATACATCATCAATTTGATCAAAGTTCCTACAAGAAGTACCACTGGCAAGAAATCAGACTAGTTGCATTATAAATTTAATGACAAGTCCTACCAGAAGGTTTCCTGGCAACTGTCGGAAAACATTGTCGTATTAAATCAAACAAGTACAAAATAAACTCAATAGCAATGCAGTTTTCATAAGAAGTAACCTCTTCCATCATAAATTTTGTAGGAAATCCTACCATAAGGTTACCTGCCAAGAAATCAGAGTGGTTTATGGCAACTGTCGGAGAACATTGTCGTATTAAATAACACATGTACGAGAAACCGCGGGGACAATGTAATTTTCAAGAGGTGTAGCCTGTTGCATTATAAATTTAATAAAATGTCTTAGCAGAAGGTCCCTTGGTAAGAAATCGAACTAATTCATGGCAACTGTCGGAAAACGTTGTCGTATTAAGTGGCGCAAGTACAAAAACGTACAGAGGCAATGCCATATGCAACATGTTGTACACATTTTGTAAAAATTTCCAGCAGAAAGTTGCACACGACAACTAAGACTGTTTTATGACAACTCTTGGAAAACATCGTCGTATTAAGTAAAACAAATGCGAAGCAAACCTGATGAAAATGCAATTTTCAAGAGGAGTAGCCTGTTGTGTCTTGAATTTGGTGAAGATTACCACCAGAATGATATATAGGAGAAGAAAGTCGGATTTATTTAAACTGTCGGAAAGTTCTGTCGTATTAGACACGCAATGGGATGCTCCCCTGAGAAGCCGGCCCGCGAGAACGCATACGGCATCAATATTAGACAGGGCGAGTACGAAATAAACCTAACGATAGCGCAATTTCAAAGAAATGAAAACTGACATCGCTAATGATTTGGCCCAAAAATTTCGTCCACAATTTCTCTTATTCGAAATTAAATTGCTTTATGAAAACTGTCGGAAAGCACTGTCGTTTTGGATATAACAAATATGAAATAAACCTAGCGACAATGCAATCTCCAAAGTCTGATGATTGTCAAGTTAAGAATTTAGTACAAGTTTCCTCCAAAAAGATTTCTACAAGAAACGGGACAAATTGGGCGAAGCTGTCGGAATATTCTGTCGTATTAGACAGAGCAAACGCGAAATAAACCTAACGACAGGGCAATCCCAAATAAATGGAAACTAACATCGCTAATGATTTGGCCCAAAAATTTCGTCCACAATTTCTCTTATTCGAAATTAAATTGCTTTATAAAAATTTTCGGCAAGTACTGTCGTTTTGGATATAGCGAATATGAAATAAATCTAGCGACAATGCAATCTGCAAAGTCTGATGATTGTCAAGTTAAAAATTTAGTACAAGTTCCCTCCAGAAAGATTTCTATTAGAAATGGAACAAATTGGGCGAAACTGTCGCAATGTTCTGTCGTATTAAGCAAGGTGGATACGATCTAACCTCAACGATAGCGCAATCCCAAACATATGAAGACTGGCAGCTTAATGGTTTGGCCAACAACTTCGTCCACAATTTCTCTTATCATATCGAAAATCAAATTGCTTTATGAAAATTGTCGGAAAGCACTGTCGTTTTGGATATAACGAATATGAAATAAATCTAGGAACAATGCAAACTGGAAAATCTGATCACGAACAAGTAAAAAATTTAGTAAAAGCTCCCTTCAAAAACGTTGAATTCGACTTCTGCAAGAAATCGTTGGGAAAGTTGGGCGACACTGTCGGAATGTACTGTCGTATTAAATAGGGCAAATGCATAGCAATCTCCAAGAGTTAAATATTGTTGTACCCAATGAATTTGATGTCGGATTAATTTGTGAAAACTGTCGGAAAGCGCTGTCGCTTTAAATAAAGCGAATGTTACGTAAAAGAAAAAAATCATTAAATAATTCATATCCACATCTAATAATAAATTTAATTGCAACGGTAGTAAATTAATCTTCAATATTCGATCGTGACTTTCTAAATTTGTACATTCGTCTCGATTTAAATCCAATCGTATAAACGTTTGAAATATCTCAAGTCGCTTACAAATCTGCTGTTGTTGCTGTAGCGTTTTATCGCTAGTCGAGACGATTATTTTCCCCAACTCCGGCATTATCAATTATACGCTTGACCTTACGTTATCAAACCTTTCTGGAACGTTCCTCTTCGTTCGCCCCTTCGAATTGATATATCTACTTTCGTAGATACACTAAATGTTGTATATTGCTCGCTTAACAATGCCTGTAATTTATATATAACGAATACAAACGCAGTAATAGTAATAATAAACGAGAGCGTTGTTAAACGAACGATTTCATTTGTTCCGTCGCCCATTGAGATTTATCGTCGCGCCAATTAGCCCCAAACGAGTTATTGTCGGGTTCGTATTTATTTGACAAATGGTAGTCGCAACTGGACGCGAATTAAATTAGCTGTTGTAATTGTCCGATGGTTTGGGGTTTTATTATCAATTAGACAAGCTAACGATAGGGCGTACCGTACCGACTTGTAATTGAATATTTGTGGAATATTTATGGACTGTCGGAAAGCACTGTCGCATTTTTCTTACTTAAGAAGACCGCAATTAATCCATGTATTGTTTTGGAAAGAGTGCATAGAAGATCATACCCTAAAAACTCTGGGGATGGCTTTTCTTTAAATTTCTTCAATATTTAACGTATACGATGGATGTATCGAATGTTGTAGGAATTTAATTTTTAAATTCAATTGCCCAGAATGTTATACGTCACGCCATTGGTCGAAAACACGTTTACACAGCCTTCCCGTGCAATATTATTTCGTATACCTCAGCTACTTGATCATTAGTACTAACGTATTTCCATACTGCTGATTTGACAACCATGGAAGATGTGATTAAAGTAGCTATCATTTTCTTTTATTTAGGAAAAAGAAAGGAGAAAACTTTCAGGAATCCTTCACCACTTACAAATTTTCGTCGAAGTTTTCCCGTAAATGTCACTTATTTCGTGGTCTCTTGATTTAATGAATTGAAAACTGTCAAAGTCGGCGGATTTTGACTAGTTTGTGTTTAGTGACACAGATGGCTTTGAAAAAGTTAATTGCCTAAATTTTATAGATCACGCCATTGGTCGGAGACACGCTTACGTGCGATATTGTTTCGTATACCTCAGCTATTTGGCTAATACAAACGCTTTCCCGTACCGCTGATTTGACAACCATGGAAGATGCGACTAAAGCATGTTCAAAGAAGTTATCGTTTTCTTTTTATTAAAAAAAGAGCAAAACTTACAGAAACCGTTCAATGTGTGCAAATTTATTTTAAAATCTCACTTATTTCGAAATCTTTTAATTAATTGAAAACTGTCAAAATCGGTGGATTTTGACTAGTTTGTGTTTAGTGAGACAGCTGGCTTTGAAACAATTGCGAACTTGATTTGCGACATTAATGTCAAATTTATTACGTCAACGCTGACATATACGCTTATCAAATGAAATAAAGCTGTCAAAATTTGATTAAAGTTATTGACATTGCTCGATTTTATCCAAGGGGCAAAAGCTCTAAATAGTTAAAATACGATTCGATCTGGTTCGATTCGTGCAGAAATTAGTCGGGTATCAATCGAACGCAAAATGTCAATCTCCAACCAAAAAGATCTGAACCGACTAATTCGAATTACATTTCATTCGAATACAGAATGTCATTTTATCTAATGAATATCTGATCTGGTTATTATAGCAAAATAATACGAAGCTACCCGAACTATTACGTGTTACTGGTCATAGTATCTAATCGCACAAATGTTCTAAACAATTACATAATAGGCACGCTTTAATCCAACTAATTTTAACAATATAATACATCTTATTCGATGCACATATGTCCTAAAGGATCATGAAACGAAACGATTTTATCCGATTACTATGGAACTGAGAATTTAATTTGCAACATTAATATCAAATGTATTACGTCAAAACTGATATGTGCGCTTGTCAAACGAAATAAAGCTGTCAAAATTTGATTGAAATTATTGACATTTCTCGATTTCATTCAACGTGCAAAAGCACTAAATAGTTCAAATACGACTCGAACACGTCTTGCAGAAATTGGTTGAGTATCAATTCGAGCGAAACAATCTAACAAGCAACTAATATGAATTACGTTTCATCTAAATACGTAATTTCATTTGATCTAAAAAGTGACTACATTAAACGATTATGAAACGATACGATCGTATCCGTACACTCTGGCAAAGCAATACGAAACTACCCGAACTATTACATGTTACCGATCATAGTATCTAACGCACAAATGTTCTAAACAATTATATAATGGCATGATTTAATCCAATAAATTTTTAAAATATAGTGCATATTATTCAATTCACAAATGTCTTAAGTGATTACTATGTTACTGAGAACTCGATTGGCGACGTTATATCAAATTTATTACAACAAAACTGACATATGCGCTTGTCATACGTAATAAAACTGGCGAATTTAATTAAAGTTATTGACATCATTTCATCCAACGTGCAAAAGCAGTTAGAAATCAATCTTGGCACGATTTCTTCCAAACAAATCTTTAAAGTATAATACATCTTATGCAATGCACAAATGTCCTAAATGATTATGAAACGAAGCGATCTTATCCGATTACTATCGAACTGAGAATTTAATTTGCGACATAAATGTCAAATTTATTACGTCAAAACTGACATATGCGCTAGTCAAACGAAATAAAGACGTCAAAATTTGATTAAAGTTATTGATATTGCTCAAATTCATCCAACGTACAAAAGCTCTAAATAGGTAGAATACGACTCGATCTCATTCGGTTCATGCAGCAGTTGATGGGATATCAATCCGAGTCTAACAATCTGAAGATACTAATGCGAATTACATTCCATCTAAACACGAAATGTCATTTGATATAAAGAGTGACTGTACCAAGCGATTATGAAACGACGCGAATATATCCGATTACTATGGCGATGCACTACGAAACTACCCGATCTATTATATGTTAATGGTCATTGTATCTAACGCGCAAATGTTCTAAGCAATTATATAATGGCACGATTTAATTGAACTAAGCTGTCAAATTTAGTTCAAGTTATTGACATCGTTCGATTTTATCCAACGTGCAAAAGCTCTAAATAGTTAAAATCGATCTCGTTCAATTCATGCAGAAATTCATCAAGAAAATCGAACAATACCTAAATGCAAATTAAATTCGACCGTAGCTGGACACGAACAAGTAATTCCAATTTGTCTTCTACACGCGTTATATACAATAGAGAAGGAAACGATTAAGATCGACTTTCCAAAACGCTTAGAATTTCTCGCATTATGAGAGAGTCGTACTCGACGAACCAGAACCTGCAATTATCTACTACGTATTCATGTAGGTATACATTTCGAACGTGTACATTGTGTGGGCCCTACGAGATGTCTTCGTTAAACGTTCATCTGGATCTAGCATCTTGTATTTCTTCACGCCTACACTTAAAAGAGGGAAAAGGTACGGCCACAACGACGTCCGACGGGTCGTTCTGACGTTGACAAAACGTTCCTTGATTTTTTTGGAAATTCGATACCTACCATGAACCGTTACATCTGCGTATTACATCAGTCAGAAAAACGAGGTATTTGTAGCCTGTCGGAAAATACTGTCGTATCTTCGTTTCTTATTGAACGAAGATATTTTGAAGAAAATATTTCAAGAAAATTATAGGAAACTGTGACTAAGATGCTATAGGCTCGTGTTTGTAGTAGCACGACACACGTTAAACCTTTTTCTCCTAAAATTTGTAGTAGTTTTGTAAACTTTTCTTTCAAAATCAAAAAAATAATGAGATTTAAGCCAACCGTCGTATTTAATAATTATTGGGGATGTAGAATCCGATTACGTTACCAGTTCGATATAAATTTGTAATTTTAGAAACAGCAATGATTTATAGTCATAAGTAATTTATCGATAATCTACACACTCAAAGCTTTAATTTGATATTGAATATGGCGAACTGGCGAATTGCTTGCTATCTGTGTGAATGCGATGATTCCAGAATACACTTTTTATACCATGTTATCGCTTCCTTCCGGTCCCAGATACGTTGAAACGTTTAAAAAATCGACGCCCTTGAACCTGCTAAATATATGACCCGATTTTTACTAGCGTTTACCTTTCAAGTTTTCCACCGAAGATGACAAGTTAGTTGGCGAAATACGTATCTAGATTTATTTCTGAAAAGTGTGGTAAGGGTAATTTTATTTATTTTTTTATATAGGGTTAACATTTCTTTGTCTAAACAGTAAACACTACGTGTTATTTAACTTGACAAATGACTTAAAAATGACTTTAAATAATCGAATTTGAATGAACTATGCGTTCGATGTTGATCCCACTTGAGGGTGTTACAGGTACCTCCCGAACCACAGCTAACGTTTATGTTTATACCTCTAAATAATAAACATTTAGGGATTCTCAACATTTTTCATAGGAAACTTTCATATTAGAAAAGTTAATTACGGCTTTCCTCCGGTCTTAGAGAAATATCCTCCCTTACAAATTTTAGTTTAATTTTGTTTAAAATTGCTTCGGTTCTAATTTGATACTGAAGTTGTGGAAAGGGCTGTATATCACATCCGTAAACTCCTCACCGCACAAATTATTTAATTAAATCCAGTGACACGTGTTTCGCTAGTAAGGAGGCTAGAATTTTCTCGGCGAACTTGGCTCATTCGATAAGGTACGGTTATATGAAGATGCTTGCCTCGTTGTTGGCGAAGCACGTGTCACAGGATTTTTTCATAGGAAATTTTCGTATTAAAAAATTATTTGCGCCGTTTCCGTGATAGTAGGAAACTATTTCCTCTTACAATTTGATTTCAACTTCCTTCTGTTTTAATCTGATGCATAACTTGTGAGAAGCACTGGTACATACGGTTTCTTTTGCTCGTCGCTGTATATACCCGCAGCGACCGTCATACCCGACATTCACACACACCCATATACCCGAACGTACTACGTAGGAACGGTATGAGATATGGCGCGCGTCGAGGGAATAAAAACTCACCTCTTTGTCATGCTGACAACATGTGGAGGACTTGTTTATAGAATGACAATGAGCACGACACGGAGTCCGAACTCCGGCTACACACCTTACCTTTAATAACTCATTCAAACAAACACTCCTACCGATAGATCGCGAGCCCGAGACTCACCGCAGGTGAAGGAAGATGCTCGCCGAAAGAGACGAGGAGGAGAGAGAGAGAGTGAGAGAAAGAAAACGAGGAGAGAACGACGGAGACGAAGAGGAACGGAACGAGGGAAGAGAAAAAGACGAGCACCACTCCGAGGCTGCTTGTAAATCTAAATTATTTATTACAGTTGGCGAGTTATGGTCTTGCATAGATGATTACGTGTGTATGCGAACGTGATCGGGCGTTATGGATGAGATGTTGGGAAATTCGCGGGAATGCAAGAACGAAATCGATCCTCTTCCTGTCGTTTGCCGGAAACTTACGGAGGTTATAAACACGCGTCCTTCGAATTGAACTTTTCCGATACAATTCGTCGGTCATACAATATCTAATTCTTTGTAGAAACACCGGACACCAGCTATTTTTTGGCGAAAATCCATCGTTCGCATATTGGCCTTTTCTAACCCAATTAGGGTGTGAAAATCTATCAAATCGCAAAGTTGACCCTTTCGGTGGTGCAGTGGTTAGCGGGACTACCACTAGACCCAGAAGTTGCGGGTTCAAACCCGCCGTAGGTAGATAGTTCTTTATTGCAGAAAAAATCTGAGACAATACGTTTGCTGCGTTAAAAATCCTTCGTGGATGTGCAATTCCCTCAGACACCTCCAAATTCTAGTTGGCGAGTCGGTGATGGTTTCAAGATCAATAAAAAAGACATTGGATAGAATCTACGTGTTTTGGATCTTTGGAAAATTGTGCTTGATGTGGGTTATTGTAATTTCTGGAAAGCTCAATCCATTTTTACCTTGTGATCGTCTTGTAAAAGTATCACGCGAAGCTCCTCCGAATCTTAAACTGGCTTGGTTCTAAGCTTTTATTACCTCAAACCGTGACCACCAAAAATATTGGATGTCGCTTTCATTGGTGGACTTTTCCACCCTTCACGAAATCTTTTTCAATAAGAAGTACTTTTTCGAAGTTTTTACGTACCAACAATATTGGATAGAGTTTTATAGAGACCAACCAGTGATTCCAAAACTATGAAAAAATCCTGATTTTTTTGAGCTTTTAATACCGCAAACCATGATCACTAAAATATGTGATGCCGCTTTCATTGACGAAGCTTTCCACACTTCTCGAAATAACCAGCATCAAGTGTTCAAAAAGTGATGATACAACAACAATACAACAAACTTGGCCATTTGGCTTCGCTCAGCAACTATTCGATATAAGCCCTCCTTCTGAGTAATCTGTTGCTATTCGTAAGATTCGTAAGATTGGTAACAAGAGACTCATGATATTAGTGACGTGTAATGTAATACAAAATTTCAAGGTTATAGGCCCAGATTAGCGCAAAATTATATAGGAAATATCCGTATAGTGGGCGTGCCAGTAGATAAGTTATGTTTAGTATTGAAATTGCCGGAAAGCCGATACATTTCAAGTTTGAAATACGTACAATCGCGACGTCCAACTCAAATGTACTAATTTTAACAGCAAATAATTACAACAGCTGGCGATTTCAAGTAATGGCAGTTCTCAGAAAAGAACAATGCGAATATGTTATTGATTAGGACGTGAAGAGTGATCTTATGATTTTCAGATGCCAAGCCCTAAGTCATTTATAATACAGGGAGTAACCGATAAACGCTTAGACACACGACAGATTAACTCGAGCTCCAAACACATTCACGCTTAACATTGGAATTCCGTACTTCCAATTCAGTATCGAAATGGCGATATCCATCGATGTACGATATTCGGCTAGTTCGTGCGATTCGTTCGGTCGACCCCTTTTCGTTTCGATCAGTCCAGTAATAAAGCGCGAATTCCTTGTACCAACCAAGGCTCAATTCTTGGACGGCCGCCTAACTGATTGTCATTCTGATAGCAACTCTGTTTCAAGGCCGTCCACACACTGGGCATGATTTAGTGCTCAAATCGTGGACGCCCGATTCAAAAAGAAGTGTCCACGAATCGAGCACCAAACATTGCTCAAATTAGCCTGAAGCCAGCTTACGTTCCCTATAGGCAGTTGGTAGGAAGAGCAGATATCAAAGGACAAAAAAGGCAACGTCGGTATGACGCTACGAACTATTTATCCTTGTGGTAACTTTTCTTGCTGTAAAGTCTTGCACCCAAAAGGAAGAAGAATTTCGACATCGATCAAAACGTCGCGTTTGATAGACATCAAATTTGGTTCGTTGATACGTAGATTATTCCCAAATCTTTTTAATTAGGCGATATCACCGACAATAAGAAGTACGACGCTTTGTCGAAGGGATTCTGGTCTTTAAATCTTCGAACAAGCTCCTTGTCTTAATTGCACCATGATCCTACACTCCAAAACAATATTTGATTATGCAACGGTGAGCAAAACTATTCTTCCGCCTTTCTGCACACGATTGTGATAGTACCGGATCTTCAAATACGCTTATAAACCACGTGACCAAATAATACATGCAACCAAGATCACACTGTTGCCTGTACCTACTGTTTTAGTGATATTTCCAATCATTTAATTCCGTTCATAACTCATAAATATGATTTAAACTCTAAATATGAAGTTTTCTACTAATTGTAAGTTCTTGTTACTCTCTCAAGTATCTTTTGAAACTAGTTTTGTCTTTGTTACTCGTCGTTGCTACGATACATCCCGGGTATATCTCTGTTCATCAGATAGAGCCACTAGTTTGGTGAAATCATTTAATATGATGAACTCTTACGACACCTAGTTGTGGAAGTTGTTTTGTTAGTGGCAGAATCATGGAATTTTTACTAATATTGTCTAAATGTAGCAAAAACAATGATTTCCCTACGTATTCTAATTGGCAAAATACTAAAATGTTCAACTAATTAACTTTTACAGGTTACGATTCAGATATTTAGACTCTATGGTACCGTTGATGCCATAGAATATACTTCTGCCTTGGTTGAAGCTAATATTTGTCTGCGGTTTGCATTGATCTTTTATAATTAACTGTCTGGATTTTGTATCTACTGCGTCTTGTTAAAATTGATTAATAACAATTGTATTTTATTGTGCTTAATTAAAAGTTTTCAGGTTGAAATAAAAAATTATATTCAACCATATGGGATATGCAATGAAAGTTGAACGCCAAACTACAATAAACGCTTCATTCTTCCAAATCTAATGGGAATTTGGGAACATGTTTTTATATAAAATAAGGATTATGCGAAAAGGGCAATTACGTTTAAATTATTAAATATACCGCCGAAAACTAATATTCTCCCTACGCAAACTAGATGGCGCTATTTTGCTCAACTTATTTGCAGTAGATTCTATGGTAGAGTCTATGGTTGCAGGCTGCGATTAATAAAGCACAATTCCCTCTTTGACAATTATTACCATATGCAATTTAGTCCTGCAGTGCTACCATTACGCAACTTTCGGTGGGAGTTGCCTAACAAACGAACCTCAGTTCTACTTTTCTTTTCTTTGTAACTTCTGAAGTTCTACCAATCCGTAAGTTATGCAACCAATTTGACAGAAGTCGCGTGTTCAGACGGTTACAGACCCCCGTAAATTTGCATGTTCCAATCAAATTAAATGGGCTCAATTGTCAATTTTCCGTTGTCCGTGGAGAAATTTGACTTGGCCTGATAACGTCAAATATAATGCAGCAGGCTGCGGAGTTGCCGATACATCTTTTGGCGAAAAGCTATCCCGTCCCAAATTCATTTTCGACATGAATTTAGCTTACACCCTAGGGATTGGTATTTTGCCTCGTAAGCACTTGGTTTTAGATTTCCAAATGTCGCTAAATAACATGCATATGTCCGTGTATAAGCGCGTTTAACCTTCCTATAGTCGCGTCAAAATGAAAGACGTATACTATACTATATAAATCGGTCTCACAGACCGTATGCGTGAGTATAGGAAGGTTAAATGCAGACGCGACAATGCATATTCCTCGCCTTCAAAGGAACCGATGAAACTTAACACACAGGGTATATTCGAACTTTATTTGCATACAAAACCGGCACAAGTGACAGGCATTTCGAGCTAAGGACAGCATAACATTCATACATACAAAAGGCGCATCATGTGAAATGATGGAAGTCGAATACGGCGATTATCCGTTCAGAACGATGCTTCGCCCCAACTGCCGTTTAGGCAACTCATTAAGCACCGATTTTCAAGCTCGAACGGTGGAAACCTCCATGCTTATTTAACTCATCACCATGGATAGCTTTTTCGATATCGTTTACAAGGCAACGAAGGAAACGTCACGTTGGTGCTTTGATGGATTCGAACTCGAGAAATTAAATTTCGCACGGAGATACAGTGAGTTGATCTTTTCCCTTCCCGAAAAGAGAAAAAGAAAACTAACACGCGAAAATTGCAATTTCCTCATCGGATAAGTCTAGATGGACGGTATGGAATCGCGATGGTACTTGGCCCCCGGCCAGACGCTGGAAAACACCAACATCTCGAACCTGCAGCACGCCTTGCACGTCACCGCTCCGGCCTGGAAGAAGATCAACGCCCATCTGGACAGGAATCGCATTATCGCCGAAACTTTAGAGAAGGAAAGGTCGTACAAGCGAGCGATGAAGGAAGGATCGGAAGCTATGACGAAGAATTGGCCGGATTCGATCGAAGTAAGCGGTTAAGAATGGTAAATAAAAAAGTAGAACATCTAAGGATGAATAAAAAGTAGAACAATGAACGATCTATAATTCATAGAGAGTCGTGCAATGACTGTGCTGTATATGTCAATCATTGTTGTCGCTTTATCGTAAACTAGTTTCGTTTTCGTTAGTACTCTTCAGTGCGATAAAGCATTCTGCGATTAACAAAGCTATTTGCTAGCTTAGAACTAAGAAAATCGATGATGGTTTCAAGATGAATAAAAGGAAATTGTATAGAATCTCTGTGCCTGGGATCTTTGGAAAATTGGTAATGGGCTTTAGTAATTTCTCCAAAGCTCGATTCATTTTTACTTTGTGATTGGCTTGTAAAAGTATTTGACAAAGCTCCCAAATCTTGACTGGCTTGTTTTCTGGGCTTTTTAATACCTCAAACCTTGACCCCTAAAATATTAGATGCCGCTTTCATTGGCGGGGCTTTCCACACTTCTAGATTTTTTCCATTGTCAACAAGAAGTACTTTTTCGAGCTTATTAGTTACCCAGAATATTGAATAGAGCTTTATACAGACTAACCGGTGATTCCAAAACTATGGAAAACTCCTAATCTATTTGAGCTTTTTAATACCTCAAAACCGTTACCACTAAAGAATTGTATGCTGCTTTCCTTGGCGGAGCTTTCCACATTTCTCCAAATCTTTCAATTTTCGACCAGAAGTACTTTTTCGAACTATTTAGTTACCAATAATATTGGATAGAGACCAGGCAGTGATTCCAAAACTATGGAACAATCTCATTCTATTTGAGCTTTTTAATACCTCAAACCGTGACCACTAAAATATTGGATGGCACTTTCATTAACGAAGCTTTCCATATTTCTCGAAATCTTTCAATTTTCAACCAGAAGTACTTTTTCGAGCTATTTATAGTAATTACCAAGAATATTGGATAAAGCCTCATAGAGACCAACCAATGATTCCAAAACTATGAAGAAGTCCCGATCTATTTGAGCTTTTTAATACCTCAAATCTTGACCACTAAAATATTGGATGCCGCTTTCATTAAGGAGCTGGCAACACTTCTCAAAATTTTACCATTTTCAACAAGAAATACTTTTTCGAACTTTTTAGTTACCAAGAATATTTGAATTGAGCTTTGTACAGACCAACCTGTGATTCGAGAACTATGGTAAAATTCCGATCTATTTGAGCTTTTTAATACCTCAAATCGTGACCACTAAAATATTGGATGCTGCTTTCATTGACGGAGGTTTCTGCAGCTTTTTCCATTTTTAACAGGAAGTACTTTTCCAGCTATTTAACTAAATAGTTAGTAACTACCAATAATATTGGATAGAGCTTTATAGAGACCAATCAGTGATTCGAAAACTATGGAAAAGTTCTGTCCTATTCGGGCTTTTTAATATCTCAAACGGTGACCACCAAAATATTGGATGTCCCTTTCGTTGGCGGAGCTTTTTACACTTCTCAAAATCTTTTCCTTCCCTACACGAAGTACTTTTTAAGTAGAGTTTTATAGTGATTCGAAGACTATGGAAAAATCCTGATCTATTTGAGATTTCTAATACCTCCAACCTTGACCACTAAAATATTGGATGCCGCTTTCATTGCGGGAGCTTTCCACAATTCTCGAAAATTTGCAATTTTCTACAAGAAATACTTTTTCGAGCTTATTAGTTACGAAGAATATTTGATAGAGCTTTATAGAGTTTAACCAGTATTTCGAGAACTATGGAAATATCCCGACCTGTTTGAACTTTCTAATACCTCAAATCATAAACATTGAAATATTGTATGCCGCTTTTATTGGCGAAGCTTTCCACACTTCTGGATTTTTTCTATTTTCTACCAAAAGTATTTTTCGAGCTTTTTAGTTACCAAGAATATTGAAAAAATTTTATCGAGACCAAGCGGTGATTCCAAACCTATGGAAAATTCCCGAGCTTTTTAATACCTCCAACCGTGACGACTAAAGTATTGGATGTCGCTTTCGTTGGCCAAACTTCCCACATTTCTCAAAAATTTTCAATTTTCAGCCAGATGTATTTTTTCGAGTTTTGTAGGTACCAAAAATATTGGATAGAGCTTCTCGAATTTTTCAATTTTCAACAAGAAGTACCTTTTCGAGCTTTTTATTTACTAAGAATATTTTCATAGAGCTTTATAGAGACCAACCAGCTAGAAGAACTGTTTCGTACTATTTAGTCAACAAGAATATTGAATAAAGCTTTATAGAGACCAAACAATGATTCTAAAACTATGGAAAAGTCTCGATCGATTTGAGCTTTTACTACCTCAAAAATTGTCCACTAAAATATTGGATACCGCTTTTATTGCCGAAGTTTTCCACACTTCTCGACTTTTTCCATTGTCAACAAGAAATAGTTTTCTGAGCTTGTTAGTTACCAAGAATATTTAACAGAGCTTTTAAGAGACCAAGCAGTAGTTCTAAAACTATGGAAAAATTCTGATCTATCAGAATGTAACGCTAAAAGTGGCGGATTCAATTCCTCAATTCTCAGTCAACATTCTAACTTACAATTTTAAAAGCGCAATCGTCTCCTTCTCGCCTTCATCCAATACTAAAATGCATACATTCTTTAGTACCTACCGTATCACATCATCTCTAATCTTCCATTTCTCCATCCAGAGAGCTCACAATCGGAAAGCCGAGGAACGAAAGCTACGCGCTCGAGAAGAGGAAGAGGAAAAGCTGCAAAAATACATGGAACTGACGAAAGAACAGGAAGACATGAGGCAAGCCTACATCGAAAAGGTCAAACGGTCGATGTACTACGGCAAAGCTTTCCCGCGCAAGCTCAACGGCGCCCTCCTCGAATCGGAAGCGATTTACGAACGACAAAGGCAGATGGAATTTAAGGAGAAGCTGAAGGATCACGAGAAGGAGGAGGAGATGAAATGGGCGGAGCGAGTTAAGCGGGCCGCCGAGGAGGAGAAACGCGAAAATTTAGAAAAATCGACGGCGGAGTTGAGGAAAAAGGAAGAGGTGAAAGATGCGAACATAAGGAAGTGAGTATAATCGGAGAAAAACGTTCTTTTACGAAAATTAAATGAAAATTTCGCAGCATGACGGAGAGGATGGAATTCTTAAAAATGCAGCGGGAGGCACGGAGGAGGAGGCAAATCGCCGATAACGAACATCTGAGGAAGGAAATCGAATTGCAAGAAAAGATGAGGCAAGAAGACGTAAGTATCGAAAATGATTATCGAACCGATCAATCCGATTCGTGCTTTTCAGCTGCGCAACGTACGAGAAACTAAGCGAAAGGAACTGCTCGAGTATATAGCTCGCGATAACGCCTTCAAGGCGCACATAGCCAAAGAGGAAGTGGAGGTCGAAGAAGTTATAAAAATCTTCGACGAAGCCAAGCACAGGATTGCCTGCTTGCGGAAGGAACGGGATAAGGAAGTAATATTTTTGTTGTGTTGGATACATTGTAAGCGCGACTTCTCGATGTTTCCGCTTTCAATTTCAGCTCCAACAGGAAGCGATTGCCCGTCGAGAGGTGGCCGGGAAACAAGTGATGGCCATACAGCAAGCTAAAGACGAGGCCTTCCTGAAGACGATCCAAAAAGCTCAAGAGGAAGCCGATAGGAAGTAAATTGATTCAAATATTTTACGTTAATTTAAGACTGCGACGATGTGAGCAGTGTGCCACCTCGAGGACTTATAGCCTTTGCTAATGGTCCGGGAATTTTGGGCTTTCAGACAAGATCTGCCTTAATATTGTTAAGCATGGATGTCCACCGGAGGGCTCGAGCGTATGTTTAAATCCTCGAGGACGAGCGGTGATGAGCCTGATCTGAAGAAAGAGCAAACACCAGAAAACTATAAAAATGAGGGGAATGTTCTTCCTCGAAGAGTTATAACCTTTAGTGAAGGTTTTGAGAATGCCGGGCAAAATATGCTTTAATATTGTTAAGCATGGAGATCAAATGGAGGGCTCAAGCGTATGTCTAAATCCTCGAGGACGAGAGCTGATGGGTCCAGCCAGAAGGAAGAACAAACACCAGAAAACTGTAAAAATGTGGGTAATGTTCGTCCTCGAAGAATTATAGCCTTTAGTGAAGGTTTTGGGAATACCGGGGTTTAAGGCAAAATATGCTTTAGCATTGTTAAGCTTGGGGATCAGACGTAGGGCTCGAGCATATATCAAAGCCTTTCAGGATGGAAGTTGGATAGCTATCCAGAAAGAGCAATTAGGTACAGAAAACTATAATAATGTAAATAGTATCCATGTTCAAAAACCTAACCCTTGCTGTTGGTTTGTAAATTCTGGACTTCCAAGGAAGGCGAGCCATAACATTGTTCCCCATGAACGTCAAGCCGATACCTCAAAAGTGTGTCTAAGTCCTCCAGAATAAAGGCTGTGGAATCTAGCAAGGGAGGGAGAAACAAACCCCAGAAAATTGCGACAACGTAGGCAATGTTCTTCCCGAAAACTTAAAACTCTGGGCTTCCAGGAAGGCAAGTTCTCGAGAGCTTAGCCAGAAGAAGAAATAAACTTCAGAAAATTGACCCTCCCCAACAACTTATAGCCTTTAGTAAAGGGGTGGAAATGGCGTGTTTGGAAGCAAAATATGTCTTCACATTGTTAAGCCTGAAGATTCAACTTAGGCTTTGGGCTTATGTCAATGTCAATGTCAATGGAACAAACTCCAAACGACTAATAATGAGGGGGCAATTTCCCTCCCAAAGACTTATAGTCTTTGCTAAAAGCTTGATAATTTTGGGCGTTAAGGAATGATGTACCCCAACTGTATTAAGTATGGAGATTTATCGTAAACTTTGAGCATATACCTACGTCCTCGAGGATAAAGACTGAGGAGCTTAGCCAGTGGCAGGGAAAAGCTCCTGGAAACTGTGCAAATGTGGACAGTGTTCCTCACCTAAAAAATTTAAAGATTTCAGCTTTAAGATTGCGGGGCTAGAGCTCTTCATTCGACAGTTTACAGTCGACGGCACGAACATAATATTAATTAATTTTGAAGTAGTTTCCTTCTTAGTATTACGAGACAAAAATGCCCCAATCAAATTTTTCGGTTAACTTTTTCACCCTAAATGTATTCATCATTATCACCTTTATCATTTCGAAACGGTTTGAAAAACTCGTATAAATCGTAGGGAGGAAGAGGCTCGATTGAAGAACATAGAAAAACAGAAACAGATGAAGAAGGAACGAGAAGACGACAGGCGCGAGCACATCGAACGGGAGGGAAAAGCGAGAAAGGCGCAGGAAGAGATCAAGCGCTGGGAACTCCTCAATCGACAAAAGCAGGAGAGCGTCACCAAAGAATACCTGGAAGAGAAACGAAAGGATGAATGGCAAAAGACCCTGCAATACCGACAGGAACTCTTGGACCAAATCGAGGAGAGGAAATCCCAGGAGAAGGAGGAACGGAAAGAGGCCATGAAGACAGACGATTACATCCTGGCCGGGATCGAGGATAAGGAATTCTTCGCTTACGCCGAGGGTTTGTTGGAGTCCTGCAAGAAGAAAGGGAGACCGACCTATCCGATTTATAAAGTCATCGAGGATTACAAGAAAACGAACCTGTTGAAGGAAAAGGACGAACCGTCGTGCGAGGATTACGTGAAATCGGTTAAGAGGAATGAAAGGTTATTGGACGATGCGCCGGGAAGACGATGCCACCATCCGATGACGGATCCTAATTATGGACGATGCAAATGTCAGAAGGAAAAGCTTTATAGGTAGGATGTAATTTCGCCTAAGAACTGAAAATAAAGAATTCGAGTCAAGTTCGTGTATTTTTAGTGATGATGACTTAATTTTAATTTGCCGAAATCCGTGCTTAGGGGTAGATTGATGGGGACGATGGGAGTAAGATCTAGTCAATTCTAAAATGCCACCCATAAGCTTGATCCTTTACGAAACTTAATGGGAAGAAGTTTAAAGAAATTTTGCCAAATTTTTGGGGGAAATCATTGTAAAGACGAGGAACTCGAGCCAAAACTATTTTCCAAAATTATCAGAAATTTTTTATTTAAACCTCACAATCTCACAATCTTTACTGCTGCGATTTAGTCTGAAATGTCGTCCAAATTTGTTGCGTACTTAAGCAAGAATTTTCCAGGAAGACGAGGTGATAGTAGAAACGCTTTAAAATTCCTCGAAAGAATTTTGAGGCATTTCTCCCAAATTTATTGAAAATTCTTCCAAAATCAGAGACTCGAGCCAAAACCGTTTTCTAAAATTGACAGGAATTTTAGATTTCAACCTCACCACCTCAGAACATTCATTGCTGCAATTTGGTCAGAAATTAAAACAAAATGCACTTCATTGTCGTCTAAAATTTGATGGAAACTTCAGCAAGAAGTTCCCAAGAAGACCAACAGATAGGTCGTAGGAACGCTTTAAAACTATTAGAGAAAATATTGGAAAAATTGTCGCAACAATTTTTCAGAAAAACGATCCGGTAGGTAGTAGAAACGCTTTAAAACTGTTCAAGAAAATCCTGGGGAAATCTGCACAAATTTGATAGAAATTTTTCAAAGACAAGAGACTCAAGCCAAAACCACTTCACAAAATTATCAGGAATTTCAACTTCAATACCTCAGAACATTTATTGTGGCAATTTTAATAAAGATTAAAGATAATGGACTTCATTCTCGTGCAAAATTTAGTGCTAACTTAAACGAGAAAATTTTTCAAGGAAGACGAGTCGGTAGGTAGTAGAAACGCTCCTTAAACTCCTCGTGAAATTTTTGCAAATTTAAGGGAAATTTTTCAAAGAT
Organism: Chrysina gloriosa; assembly: GCA_038088585.1. NCBI lineage: Eukaryota > Metazoa > Arthropoda > Insecta > Coleoptera > Scarabaeidae > Chrysina > Chrysina gloriosa. Next base: position 5,953,479 of record CM076092.1, on the reverse strand, counting down.
GAAAGACTCAAGCCAAAACCATTTTCAAAAATTTTCAGAAATTTCAATCTCACAACTTCAGAACATTCATTGCGGCAATTCTAACAAAGATTAAAGATAATGGACTTCATTCTCGTCCAAAATTTGGTGCTAACTTTAACAAGAACAATTGTTAAGGAAGACGGGTCGGTAGGTAGTAAAAAGGCTTGTTAAACTCCTTAAATTCTCCAAAATTTTCGCAAATTTAAGGAAAATTTTTCAAAGATGTAAAACTCTGGTCAGAATTGTTTCCCAAAATTGTCAGGAAGTGTACATTTCAACCTCACAACCTTAGAATAGTTATTGCTGTCATTTGGTCGAAAATTGAAACAAAATGGACTTCATTGTCGTTTAAAATTTGGTGCAAACTTCAATAACAACTGTCCAACAGGACAAGCAGGTTGGTTGTAGAAACGCTTTAAAACTACTTGAGAAAATTTTGGGGGAATTTTCGCAAATTTTATGGCAATTTTTAAAAAATGAACGACTCAAGCCAAACCTTTTTTCCAAAATTGTCAGAAAGTGTAAACTTCAACCTCACAACCTTAGAATAATTATTGCTGCTGATTTCGTCAAAAATTGAAAGAGAATGGACATCATTGTCGTCTAAGATTTGGTGCAAACTTCAGCAAGAAGTTCCCAAGAAGACCAACAGATAGGTCGTAGTAACGCTTTAAAACTATTTGAGAAAATATTGGAGAAATTGTCGCAAATTTGATGGCAATTTTTCAAAAATGAAAGACTCAAGCCAAAACTATTTTCAGGCCAAATTCTTGTTAAACCTTTTAGAGAAAATCGAGTTTGATCTCGGTGAGAATTTTCGTGGTACGTAGCTGTTTTTAGGGGCGGTATTCCCGTTAAAATTTGTGGAGAATTTTGGACTAAGATCTAAATGTTCATTTTTATCAAAACTTCATCTTAACAGTTACGTGATAATGGAATGTTTTGGACTTATTGGTGTGTATCTCTCAATATATTAACCTTACTTTTTACAAGGATTTGGAACTTGGACCTAATAAAAGGATGTTAAGCTTTATCATAATTTAGTTGATGCGGCTGTACCATAATCAGAGACAAAAGTTTTTTGTCTTAATTTCAAAATCGATCCGAATAAAAATTTTACCACTTTCGAAACTCGGGCTCCAAAAAATCGACGCTTTTATCAATAAAAATTTATTTTTCTATAACATCAATTATATAATAATCAAGACAAGCAACGATGATTTAAATAAATAAACGAGAAATTACAACAAACAGGAATGTATCGTATTTTTTAAATTTTAACAAATGGCCGAAATATCAAAAAGAAAAAAAGAAAGGGTAAAAAAATCATTCAAAAATAGCCATGTTTTAGCGTTACCTTTATCACAGTTATGATATTACGGAAGAAAAACCACGTGGAATGTTTGTTTAAAGACGATATGGACAAAAAAAAAAGAAAATTGTGCGCCTCTTATTTAACGAAAACGAAAGCGACGAAAAAAAGGATGCTTATAAAAATTTACAATACTGATCGTGGTTGGATTGCTATCTCGAAGTTACTCGAAAAATATCTTTCGTAGATTTGTATGTGTGTGTATTTGTAGATATATTTTATTTGGCATAAAAGATACGGGTACGGTGCGGCAATAAAAATAGTACACTCTGTATAAAAATGCCCCGAAATTCGATTTGATTTCGAGATGCGATTTTGGACTTTTGTGTAAACACCACTGTTCAAAACTTGAAAAATGAAGAAAATCATTTCGAAAAAATGATAAAAGAAAAATGAAGAAAATCATTTGGAAAAATAATGAAAGAAAAATGAAAAAAATCATTTTGAAAAATAATCAAATAACATCCTGTATATTTCTACAGTGTGATACTTAATTATCGCCGAGATCCTAATTTTATTGCACGCACTGTCCACTATTAATCCTTCTTAAACTTTTCTAAAAATCAACGCGTCACTTAATTCTAAAAATTCCCCATATTTTGCTTAAATTTCCTATACGCCATGAATTATTTGGACTGTAGAGAGGCCGGAAATACGCCGAAATTTAACCTGAGTTGCTCGAAAAATATGAACGTCAATATCGTGTGCGGAGCCAGCCTGAAGAAGGCGGGCACATAACCTTTGAAGAAACCTAACGGGCCCAACTTGGCCGTGTAGGTGACTATGTGCCATAAACCGTTGAATTCTCCCGGCTTCGCGTTCATGGCTCTCGTCTTCAGCACGTCCAGCGGTTGAGTGAGGGTAGTCGCGATGGCCCCCTAGAAAATGAGAAATTTTAGATTACAAATGGAGTCCGTGTATCCGGATTGTTATCGTAATTATTGTCATGCTTTTGCCCACCAAAATACAGCTTAAACATTGCGATATGGTGGGCAGAGAAAATCAGCTGATTTAGACTTAGTAATGCGACATCAAGAATCTGGTTTAGGTGCCACAATACGGCGTCCAGAACAATCAGTTGATCCAAATTTGATAATATGGCGATTCGGGTACCAATATGGCGGATAATGGGATCAGCTGATCCCATACTGTTTTTGAAAACGAGAAAAAAGGATGAAATAAATTTGGAATTCGGCTGAACGTACGCATTCAACGTTCACTGTTTGATCAAGGAATACGTATTTAACGGCCTTAACCGCCATTACGTTTGCTCTTACAGCACGCAAGCGAACCTCACTTCAACAACGACCAGCTAATTTAGACCCAACAATATGGTGTCTAAGACCATCCACTAATTCGGGTGTCATGGCATCCAATACCATCAACTGATTTGGGTGTCAGGCGTCAATAGCTTACGATACAATCAACTGATTCAGATGTCATAATATGGCGCCGTAAATCTAATCTAAGCATCATAACATCGCTTTAAGAGTAATCAGCTGATTAAGGTGTCACAATATGGAGTCTGATATAATCAGCTGATTCACATGTCAATATGGCGGATGATGTAATCAACTGATTCGTTACTGGGACCTATTGGAAATTGATGAAAGCTCACCCAACCCACTTCAAAAACGATCGGCTGATGGTAGGTGCAACAAAAAGGCGTCCAACACCTTCGACTAAATCAGGTGTGACAAAATGATATCAAGAACGGCTGATTGGTGGTCTTCGCAATATAGCATTCAGCATCAGAATGATGATGATTCAGAACAATCAGCTGATTTAGACGTCAACTAGCTAATTCAGACGTCAACTAGCTGATCCAGACGTCAACTAGTTGATCACAAATAAGTGAGAAGAATGAAAGAAATGCAAAAACGGCTGAACGCACTCCTTCGCCATTTATGAACTATCAATTCCAAGCGAAAACAACTAAGGCTCCTTCCATTTCGGGTCTCAATTCAAAGACAATCGGCTGATTTAGGCGCGAAGCGTTCCACTAATTCAGGTGTGACAACACCTGAATGAGCCCCAATTCAAAGATAATCAGCTGATTAAAGTGCAACAAAATGGCGTCCAAAGCCATTGGTGTCACAATAACGCGTCAAAAACGGTTAATTGATTCGTAATAAATACGATCAGCTAATTCATCAGTACCATCACAAACTGTTGGGAAAGTTAAGAAATGTTTAGCGCACGGCTGAATACACACCCATTAATTTTTATTACGACTCATCCATTATATCGGAAAACATCTAACGTTATTTCTATCTCGCTTGTCCTTCCTGATCCCGGATGAGTTTCAACTTAAGGATAATTAACTGATCCAGGTGTCACAAATGTGGCGTCAGAAACAATCATATGATATCACAATATTGCGTTAATAACGATTAGTTCGTTCGAACGTCACAATTAGGGCGTCTAAAGTGATCACCTAAGGTCACAACATGGCGTTAACTACGATTAGCAGATTGAAATGTCACAAATATGACACTTGACATTATCAGCTAATTTTGAAGTAATAATACGGCGTCAAAACTGATCACATGGTATCACAATATTGCGTCAACAAGGATTTACTGCTTCAAATGTCACAGTTATGGCGTCAAAAATGATCACCTGATATCACAATCTGGCGTCAACCATGATTAGCTGATTCGAACGTCACAATTAGGGCATCTACCGCGATTAGCTGATATCACAATATAGCTTTAACAACAGTTAACTAATTTAAATGCCATAAATATGGAGCCTGAACAAATCAGCTAATTTTGAAGTCACAATACGGTGGCAAAACAATCACATGATATCACAGTATTAAGTCAACAGCGATTTACTGTTTCAAATGTCACAATTATGGCATCTAGAATGATCAGCTGATGTTGAAGTGACAATTATGACGGCAAAAACGATCACCTGATATCACAATCTGGCGTCAACAGCGATTAACTGATTCAAACGTCACAATTAGGGCATCTACTGCGATTATCTGATATCAAAATATTGCGTTACCAACAATTAACTAAACGAAACGTCAGAAATATGGCGCCTGAAATAATCAGCCGGTTTTGAAGTGACAATTATGGCATCAAAAACGATCACCTGATGTCACAATCTGGAATTAACAACGATTAACTGATTCAAATGTCACAAATATGGCGTCTCAAATAATCAGCTGATTTTGAAGTCATAATATTGCTTAAAAAACGATCATCTAATATTACAACATGACATCAACAACGATTAACTGATTCAAATATTACAGTTATGAGGTCTAACACGTTCAACTGATTTTGGAGTAATAATACGGCGTCGAAAACTGTCACCTGATATCACAATGTTGCGTCAACAACGATTCGCTGATTGAAATGTCACAAACATGGCGTCTAAAACGATCAGCTGATGGTGAAATTTTTATATGAAACCAAAAGCGATCACATGTTGTCACAATATGGTGTTAAAAACGGTTAGCTGATTGAAATGTCACAAATTGGCGTCTAAAATGATCAGCTGATTTTGAAGTCCTAATATGGCGTCAATTACAATGAGGAGGTTAAAAATAAAGGTAGCTAACATCAGGTGATCTAAGTATTACAACCTGGCGTCCAAAACCATCAACTGGTCATAATCATTGTCAATTTCAGTATTTCAAGGTTGTTGCTGAATTTTGGAAGGAAATTCTAATTCGACGGTTTTTGAAATCAAAAAATTTCAACTAAAACGCCTATTTTTTGTAAGACGACTGTATATCGCAGTTTAATCAGATAATCGTGAAGGAATTGACCAGGTTAAAGTTCCATATCGATATCTAAAATCCTTAGGGAATGCTGGGGATTATTTTTAAAATTTCAAAATCCGCCGGGGATAATCCGATGATCCCGTAGCATCCTGCTAAAGTACGCGAGATAAACCGATCGATTAGGAACATTTGGAGATATGTACTTACATACTTGCCACTGACGATTATTTCGGACGAAAATTATTTCTAAAAATACCACCGGCGTGACGACAATTCGTTTTTCTTTCCTCTTAATTTTAGAATATTTAGAAAGGACTTCGAAATTTTGCAATTATTTTCGCCGCCTTACCTATTACTTTTTGGAAAGAAAAAAAAAAAGGGGAGGGGAAGACGAAGATAATGAGGGATTTGGAAAATAATCGTTTACGACTGTTCTGATTTATTCGCGATTATTAGGATATAACCTCGCATTATTCCTTAATGCATTTCCGACGTAAGCAATTTTTACATAATAAGCCGGTTTTTTTGTCTGATGTATTCATATCGAACAATTCAGACTATATTTAGATATATAGCTTCGTTGTCGATAAGGACAATGGGAAATCGTCAATATTTTTAGTTCGAATCCATTATGCTAAGTTCGTGAATGTCGTCGATGTGAGGAGACTTTTAACCCCTTCTGTTAATGACAAAGTACGTACTTTAAGACAACACACAGTGAGTGAACCAAGGACGCATTCTACGCCCAAAAAGATTGACAGTAGTTCTGGATGAGGTGATAAAAGGAGTCAAAAGACAAGGTAAAGCAGTACAATATCGGATTCTAGAACATGGATATGATATGGGTGTCGGAAATAACCTACCCCGATGATATAGTTCTCATAGCAAAAGACGCAAAAATCTTGAACGAAAATGTTAAAACGTACAACGAATATCTGGAAAAAGTTTATTTGAAAATAAATGGAAAAAAGACCACGATAATAAGTAGGGAAAATCAAAGAAACATGAAATATTTCTCAACGAAAGAAAATTGGGGTAGTAGCTTCAAATACTTTGGGGACAATTGATACTGACGATGGAAAATTCGATGATGAGATAAAAGGAAGAAATGAAGCAGCAAGAAGACTATCTTATAGCATCACGAACACTTTCTTAAATAAAAAAGAGATACCCAAGGGAACCAAAACTGAGGTCTTCAAAAGGATAGCGATCCCGGTACTCGCGTATGGTACGGAAGTTTGTTGAACGACAAGAAAACAGAAACGAAAAATACAAAGTACGAAAATGAGGTTTCTAAGGGAGATAGATGACAAAACGAGAATTGATAAAATGAGAGATAATACAATCAGAGGAAACTTGGAAATGGAGCCCAATACAACACAGAATAGAAGAAGGTCGGCTGAGGTGGTTGGGAAAACTAATGAGAATGGAAAAATATAGGATGATGAGGATAGTGTTTCAAGCCAAACGAATCAAAAGACAACAGACGGGAAGATCTAGAGAAAACTGGTCGGAGGAAGTGCGTGAAGCGGCCGCAAGAAGAAATATAAACTGAAAGGAGATTAGGAAGCAGGTACAGGGCAGAAGGGCGTGGAGAGGAGCATGGGAAAAAATCCCGACTTAGAAACTCAACTCCAACGTATCCGACACTCGAAAGGGTATAAGGTTTGGGATTAAGGATAGGATTGCTAACGACAAATTCAAATTTTGGGTACGTAATTCCAACTTCAAAGATATCATGTTATTTTATCAGTTGATCGTCTTTGGGACCATATCGTCATACCCAAACCAACTCATTAAATCAGCTAATAGCATCGTACGTCATATTACGAGTCATCCGATTGTTTCTGAAGCTATAAGCGTCATCAAACTCAGCTTTGCTATCAAGGCCTTCATCAGCTGATTGTTTCACGTGCCATATCAAGAGATCTGAATAAGCTGATCTCTTACGATGCCATGTTGCAACTAATAAATCGGCAGATCGTGTCATCCGTCATATTATAACATCAGAATTAGCTGATCATGTCTAACGCCCCTAGCAAACAATAGTATCGTACGCCATATAATGAAGCTTGTATAAGCCGATCGTCTTTGGAACCATATCGTGATACCCAAACCAACTCATTAAATCAGCTGATAGCATCGTACGTCATATTACGAGTCATCCGATTGTTTCTGAAGCTATAAGCGTCATCAAACTCAGCTTTGCTATCAAGGCCTTCATCAGCTGATTGTTTCACGTGCCATATCAAGAGATCTGAATAAGCTGATCTCTTACGATGCCATGTTGCAACTAATAAATTGGCAGATCGTGTCATCCGTCATATTATGACATCAGAATTAGCTGATCATGTCTAACGCCCCTAGCAAACAATAGTATCGTACGCCATATAATGAAGCTTGTATAAGCCGATAGTCTTTGGAACCATATCGTGATACCCAAACCAACTCATTAAATCAGCTGATAGCATCGTACGTCATATTACGAGTCATCCGATTGTTTCTGAAGCTGTAGGCGTCATCAAACTAAGCTTTGCTATCAAGGCCTTCATCAGCTTATTGTTTCACGTGCCATATCAAGAGATCTGGATAAGCTGATCTCTTACGATGCCATGTTGCGACTAATAAATGGGCAGATCGTGTCTTCCGTCATATTATGACATCAGAATCAGCTGATCATGTCTAACGTCCCCAGCAAACAATAATATCTTACGCCTTATAATGAAGCTTGTATAAGCCGATTGTCTTTGGGGCCCTATCGTGATACATTGCATCTTAGATCATATTGGAAGATCTGATAATCTCATTATTTCTGACACGTAGATCAGCTGATCATATCGTATGTCACATCATAAAATTAGTATCAGCTGATCGTCTTTGGCGCCATTTTCTATCTATGATTTGACTGTTTCGATGGTCGCATTGCGATACCCAAAGCATCTCACTGTATCGCTCGCTATATGTATTACAATACCAAAATCATGCGTTTTACGACCTTAAATAAATAAGAAACTTCTTATTTTTGTTGATTTCGGTCGTGAAAACCCTAGGAATATTCCAACCCCATCGATCTTCCTTCTACATACACGCACACACGCAAGCAAACGTACTTACCGCCGTTAAACTAGCCGTAAAATGCGTCGTCAGATTATCTTGGAAATATGCGGTCTGTAACAGCATCAACTTGACCTGATCGTAAAACGATAGTTGGCCAACGGTCATAAGTACGGCCCTGCCGGTGGCCATTGTGGCACCGGCGAACAATTTGGTGAATCCTTCCTCGGCGAATACCCTCCATAATCCGTCGATGGCGTGCTTGTAGCTGCGAAACGAAATAACATTAAACCCATATCCCATACTTTTTTGGTTTTTGTTTTTTAGTGTTTCTACATTACATATTTCATGTTGCAAAGCAAATGATATTTATCTATATCTTGCTATGTCATTTAGTTCTTTAGAAAGCGTCAATAATAACACGAAATTTGACGTTTTTATGGCCAAGCTTACAGACCAACGAGTGAACGAAAGAATTCTTTTTTGATGAGAATTGAAAGATATATTCGAGAATTGGAGCGTACCAATCACGAATTTTTCTAAGGAAACTCAATTCAGCTGCAAAATGGTTGAAATCAAAACGTGAAGCTTAACAGTACTGGACGGATTAAAAAATTAAAAATTAATAAAACGCTCGGGATTGTTTCACGAAATTATTTTCTCAACTCGACGTATATTTTGTCTTGCGACATCTTTTTAGGAGTAACTTTGGTTTTAATTTTATTTATAATTTTTAATCCAACCAGTATTGTTAAGCTTCACGTTTTAGCTACTAACTTCCTTCTCTGGTCCACCGGTAATTTAACGTCGTTCTGCATACGGACGTTTACCATATCGGCGGGGGTACCAACGAGGCCTCCAGCTGCGCCGGCGATGCTCGCTATCCCGATTTTCGCCAGGAAGGAGGTCTCCCCGCTGATGGAGTTCTTAACCGATTCGTAGATTCCGAATCTGGTCAACGAATAGGTCATCTGTCTGAGGACGGACGCGGAAAGGCCATTGTAGAGGGCTAAAACGCCTGAAAATTAAAAAAAAAATGATTACATCAGCAAATCCCTCGCTGTGTGCGATTTTTGACTTTCGATTTACCGTACATCTGCTTCGCCAATAACGAACGCAGCTACACCACCATTAGAAGGGTATAGGCACAGATAAGTCATATAGATAGTCCATCATTATCAAAGAGTTGACAATGACAATCAGCTTGAAATGGATATGATTTGGAAGCAGTTCCAATGATAGACGATGTGTTAGAAAAAGAAAAATAACGACGATTTTACGTAAAGACATTAAATGGGCTATCTGTATTACCTATTTGTAGTACTTATAGAATTTTATCCCAAGGAGACAGTTACGTCATTAGGACTAACTTCAGTCGTAGCAATCTTGTACGTTCATTAGAACTATTTAACAAACCAAATCTTGGAATTGAGGCAAGTCTATATCGATTTTATGTTGGTACCATTGAGACGAGCATGTTCAGCGTTGCTTTCTTTAACATATTCGGTATTTCCATCATACATAACCTACAATGACAAGTGACAGATATATACAGTATGATGCGTTAACATCCGAAATACGTCACTAATGACGTAAGTGTCTTGTTTGGATAAAAATCCTATAGCTTTTATTAAGTGGAAATTTCGTCTTAAAATGTATGGGGAAAACGTTCAACATTTCGGTATTCGTACAGCTTGCCTCTTCAGGATCATTAAATTGCATAGATCGAAACGTCGGCACGAGAGGATTCTTGACGAATATGCAACGACGTTGTTTTCAATACCATGATAATCTTGACTAAAAATATTCCATATTTAACTAGCCATTTCATAATGACAATCGAGAACGGTAATTTTCAACGCAATTTTGGGCCCGAATTTTATACCCAGATGCTAGTGAAAGTGAAAATCGTCACAAAATTTAGATCAATTAAAATCTTGATAAATCCGGTGGGGATGGGGGAGAAGGAGACCAAGAACAAGGTGAATAGACGAAATTAGAGAAGAGGGAGATATAAATAGAGCGAAATAGGAAGCTTAACAGCCAACGGAAAACAATTGAGGCGAAAGTGCAAAATTTAACTCCATCGGCCTCACATCCAAAGTTGGAAGGGCTTGTGATTAAGTAAAGTAAGGATAAATTCAAATGGCATTTAATGAACGAAAAGGAAACTATCGTCCTTAATTTTATGACTGTTATTAATTCAATGATGACTCCATTGTAACCGCGATAAAAACATTTATCGGGCTGTTCGATATACTACATCTGTTCTCTTATCGGGATGTAAATAACAATTTGAAGATGAATAAACAAGGAGAAATATGTATAATACATACGTACACATTACACATGTAATCACACGAAACGAGATGTTTATATTTGTTTCCAATATCCCATTATTGATGTTGAGATAGAAAAGTCAAACAAGGATCGTTTGTAAAAATTCGATTTTAATCTTTTCCACGTTTTAAATAATTCAAAATCATCAGGGAATAATAAACAAAGCGGTTTATAAGTACAATCACGGGAAGACTTGTCCAAAATCTGTTCAATTCTATATACGACTCGTCCGTACGGACATTTGGACGGCGCCGTGAAACATATATGCTGTCGGTACGTCACTTTCTATTCTATATATATATATAATTTGTGACAGGATATTCGTGTTGGGCATTTTTTATTTCGTAAACTTACGTCGCGTGAAAAACGTGTGCCCTCTTTCGCGCATTTTCAAGGTACTGAAAACACGTTTTCCTAATCTGCTCCGTGTAACATGTTTACTGTCTACAGTGCGTCTTGTAGTCAAAACTGTTGGACAGCGTTACTCTGCATTAATCTATTAATCAATAAAACAAAATAGTTTCTATGGAATATCCTAAGCGAATTTGGAAATTTGCGTCCAGGGAATTCCGATACCAGGACGGCCTCTTATAAAAGGGTCGAACGTGGCTTGATGCAGTTTTATATTATAGCAAGGCCGTTGTAACTTCAGGCGCAAAATCACACCGCTATTTCCGATTTCGTTATGAGTTTGTAGAACAATTGATGGCTTTTGACGTCATTTTTACCACCCAAATCAGTTTATTGTTACGTCTTAATCAGCTGATTATCTCTCATGTTCGAACACGATAACAATAAACGTATGTACAATATGTTTATTTACGCTTCGACGTTTCGATTACGTAAAAATTTTCATTCAACGATTTTCCTTTAGTTAAATTTTATCAGCGTCTTCTACGAAACGGAGAGTCATCAAAATTCCCAACATACCCAAATTCAAATAAAATTTTTATGATTTCTTGCTGATTTATGAGAAATATCGCTCCGATTACAGCATACGCGCGTTTTACCCGAACAAACGCGCGTGTTGTACACTTCGTGATTCATCGAAACCGCGCGGTCATGTGAAATATTCAGTGAGCGAACACGCAATTAGGTTGCACACGCACGTTCGCGTCTTGCAACTTCATAATTCATGCCAACCGACCGTAACTTACCGTGTGTATGTAGGTAAATTAAGAAGGGCCTTGTTATTGAATCGAGTGGGTCGACTTCGACTTTATTCCGGTCTAAATCGGGTTAAATTTAGAAGCAAAGCAAATTGCCAATAGTTTTAGTCGTACACGTGTAAAATATAAGCTAGTAAGCTCTCGCGTCGAGTGAACGTCCAGAATGTTAATTTTCGAGCGAACGTTTACGTTTTTACTAAGTGCGGGCCTGGAAATGCGAATTTCGATAGCGCCATCTCGTGTCTTAAATCGTTTTTCTATCAAATGATCTGAAAAAGTATAGGACGATTTTTATCATCTAACATCAGAAAAAGAACTAGCAACAGAACCAGATAGAAAACCAGAAGCAAACCCAGAAGCATAATTTTAATCAGAATCAGAATCGGAATCACAATGAGACTCATAATCGGAATCAGAAAAGGTAGTAACAGCAGAACCAGAGATAACAAAGCCAGAAGCATAATTAAAACGTTATCGAAATTCTTGACTCTTTCATATGGAAGTCGGAATCAGAACCAGAAGAAAAAGTAGCAGCAAAACCAGAAACAAAACCAAAAGCATAGTTATAATCAGAATCAGAACTAGAAGAAGAACTAACAGCAGAACCAGAAACAACAATATTAACGGTAATGTGCCGAGAAAAATGACATTTTCACCGCATATCCGATGTAGCCCCAGTTTCATTTTCACCATCTTCGATCACGATGACTTTTGCAACGTTGGTGTGGCAAGTCTTAGAAAACCTCCCATCCGGTTTCTTGGGAAATCCCAATTCTTGACTTGTATGAAATCCAACTTTCTTACGGCGGTGTATCCGGTCATCAAACATTTGTCCATCTCGAATATGGCTTACGGCCTTGCCTTTTTCGATAGCATAAACAATTGCATAACAGTTAAACAACGTGAATATTTAGTACTACAGAAATGTATGAAACAAACTTGTTATGTCACGCTGTCGTCGCCGTCCTCGCGATATTTAGCGTCTTCAAAATTCAAAAAATCGAAACGATGACAATGAAGAATAAACGACACGCGCCTCGCGCCGTATTATCCAACTCGTAAAAGCCCCATTTTCGAGAGGATCGAACATCAATTGCCTATACATAACATACGTATGTACAATACGTATACTACATACTCGTACATACACAAACCGATCAAAGATGGGAATAATATTTATCTGGCGCGGTGGTATTTTTAGCAACACTTTAATTCAATTTTATCTGCGTTAATTTTATCTGCATACGAACGAATCCGACGAGTACTTTTCACGAGTCCACGGATACAAGTTATATAATCGAGTCGAGATGTTTTTCCAATTTATGGACGTATGTACAACGTATCTCGACGTTTATCGTTAGAATCGAGCGTCGAAAATCTTGACTTATTGACGAACAACAACAGTTTAGCGTCGTTTACACGATTATTGTTTGTCGCGTGACGTTTTAAAAAGGTAGGACAATCATTCATTTCGAGAGAGTTCGAAACGTACCCAGCCGATCGGAATGAAGTAGAAAATGTTATCGAAATTCGATGAAAATCGAAATAATTGTTTAAGCCGAAATCTACAAAATAATGATCAGAAGAATAATCAGAAGAAAGTAGGGATAAGAACCAGCAGAAGAATTAACAACAAAACCACAAAGAGAACCAGGAACACGATAATAATCAGAGTCAGAATCGGAATCAGAATTATAACCAGAAGAAGAAGTAGCAGGAGAACCAGAAACAGCAAAACCAGAAGCATAATTATAATCAGAATCGGAACTAGAATCAGAATATCAGAACCAGCAACAAAACCAGCACAATTGTAATCAAAATCGGAATCAAAATGGGAATCAGAATCAGAGCCAAAACCAGAAGAAGAACTAACAGCAGAACTAGAAACCAGAAAGCATAATTAACATTTTATCGAAATTCTTTAAGTTAGTTTGATACGAAAGTCGACAAAGATCGAAATAACTAGTTAAACCGAATTTACGTCCAATTTCTACAATATAATAATCAGAAAGAGATTCAGAAGAGGAATCGGAAAAACAATTAGAATCAGAACCAGAACCAGAAGAAGAATTAACAGCATAACCAGAAGCAAAACCGGAGCATAATTATAATTATAATCAGAATCGAAATCAGAACCAGAAGAAGAACTAGCAGCAGAAGCAGAAACAGAATCAGAAGCATGATTATAATCAAGATCAGAATCAGAATCAAAATGTGAATCAGAATTAGAACTAGAACTAGAGAAAGAACTAGCAGCAGAAGCGGAAACATAATCAGAAGCATAATTATAATCAACATCAGAATGTGAATCAGAATTAGAACTAGAACCAGAAGAAGAGCTAGCAGTAACACCAAAAGCATATTTACAATCAGAATCTAAATCAGAATGAGAATCAAGATCAGAATCAGAAGAACCATTAAGAGAAGAACCAGAAACAGAACTAGCAACGGAACCAGAAGGAAAACCAGAAATATAATCACAATTATAATCGGAATCAGAAGCAGAAGAAAAACTAGCAGCAGCACCAGAAATAGAACCAGAACCATATTTACACTCAGAATGAGAATCAGCATCATAACATTTATTGAATACCCAACAGGGTGCAATGCCAATGGTCTGAAAGTGCATATCATACATTAATGAACAGTCTACCGGCATTCAGTAATAAACTAATTGTAAGACAAGTTTCATTGAAGAATGATGTCAAGTTAATTACAATTCTCTAAATACTTCCAAACACACGACTCCGTACTAATCTAGATGCAAAGAGGTCTCAAAGAGAGACCAAGATCGAGACCAGTAGATGGAATTAGAGAAGAAACAGAGAGAAAGGGCATAGCATGGAGCGAATTACGAGGCTTAACAGAAAACGAAACAATGAGGACAAAAGTACAACATTTAACCTTACCAGACTTATACCTAAAAGGTAAAAAACGCTCAAAATTAAGTAGGTAAATTAGTTTCTTTCGTTATTTCCTTATCAAGATCACATCATTTACTTTTTTCAACTATTACTATTCTTAGAATTAGCACATATTATATGGCGCAGAAAATGATCAACTACCTCGGCCGCCATAAAATGGCATAAAAAACGGTTAATTGAACAATAGTACAACAGTATCACTTTGGTTTAGTAAATAGAAAAATCATCCGAAGAAAAAATTTGTGCCGTGAGTGTAAAAGGGAACGTTTGTACGAGATTTTAGACGACGTAGGTGACCCCTGTCAGAATAATTTTTCATGCTAGTAAGTATAAAAATTCGCCCGCGAGTTGTAAAGGGGGAAGTTTAGTTTGCATGAATAGAATTTAAGCAATGGCGGTTCATTCGGTAAGATACGGTTTTGAAGATGCTAGCATCGTTGCTAGTGCAATACGTGTCATCGGATTTGCTCAAATAATTGTGTGGTGGTGAGTTGTACATATAAAATCGTTTTCGTCAAAAATTTCTAAACTATCATAGAAAATTCCAAGTTCTAGGTTCAAACGATTTCCGAAATTTGAAAAGAAAAAGTATGTGCCAATTAACAACAAAAACATAATATACAAAGCTACAGAAACAGGAAGTGAGAGAACAAAAACGAAAGAAACGAATGAGCGAAAACGCTGATGATGATATCCAGTGCTGGTCTGAGGAACAGAGTCAGAAACTCAAGGATACGAGAGAAATGGTAGTTAAAAGATGTTGTAAGATAGGTACAAAGTCGATGAAAGACTAGTGAAAACCGTGATCAAGAACCAGGCGACAATCGGGAAGTTCGTCCAAAGGATGAAGGAATAACAAAGAAAAATATTTGCGAAAAAAAAGTCATGTAATTCTAGTGAAAGCGAGAAACGGAAACTACATACATATAGATAAGAAAATGTACCTAATCGTTCGTATTCTTTGCGTAAGTATCTACGTTTATCTTTTCTCAGAAACTGATAAGGAAAGTAGTAAATTGAGCTTTAAGAGAATGCGTTTTTGCGAAATGAATTAGAGAAATAATTATTGAGGAGGAAGGACAAACATCGACAGAAATCAGAACGAAATTAAGCACATTTTACCGGTTTTCTTTTCGTTGGTTTGAATTCTGAATAAAGCGTCGTTTAAACGGACACGACACCGTAAAACTGCTGAAGACATGGTCCGCGATAATATCTCATACGGTTGGGAGGGAAGGGGCACATCGCGTCGAGAATCAAAATTCAAAATGGCGGATTTGAAAATTGGAAAAATTTAGTAAAATGGAAAATCGATGTTCGGAGTGTCTTTTAAATCGTTGACAAAGAATTTGACGTTAGCTTCGCATTTTGGAAAGTGACCGACTGGAGATGGCTCCTAAAAAATTGGGGCAAAATTAGATTTTGAAGTCGCTAAATTGTGTACGGTCGAAACAGTCAACTTACGATGGCGCTCTCCCACTTATCGAGTTCGTATTTCACGCAAAACGAAGAGAAAGAAGGAATTGTGGACAAAGTATCTTGGGTCTACTACTACTAATTTAACGTTTTTTCAAAATGGTCAACTCACGATGGCGCTCTCGAACATATCGAATTCATATTTTTTGCAAAACGAATGGAGAAAAAAGAATAGTAAATATCTCATACTAATTTTGCGTTTCTTTTTTTTCCAAAACGTCCACCTCGAGATGGCGCTTTCAAACTTATCGAGTTCGTTTTCACGCAAAAGGAAGAAAAAGAAATAGTAGACAAGGTATTTTGGGTCAAATGCCGACTTTGCGTTTCTGCAAAACGGCCAACTCACGATAGCGTTTTAGAACCTATCAAATTCATATTTCACGCTAAACAAAGAGAGAGACAAAATTGTAGGCAAGTTATCTTGAGTCTTACACTAATTTTGCGTTTTTTCAAAACGGTCAACTCACGATGGCGCTCTCGAACTTATCGAATTCGTATTTCAGGGAGAACGAAGAGAGAGAAAATGGTAGACAAGGTACTTTGGGTCTGATGCTGACTTTGTTTTTGTCTAAAACGGTCAACTTACGATGGCGCTCTCTAACCTATGAAATTCACATTTCACGCAAAACGAAGAGAGAGACAAAATTGTAGGCAAGGTATCTTGAGTCTTACACTAATTTTGCGTTTTTTCCAAAACGTCCACCTCAAGATGGCGCTTTCAAACTTATCGAGTTCGTTTTCACGCAAAAGGAAGAAAAAGAAATAGTAGACAAGGTATTTTGGGTCAAATGCCGACTTTGCGTTTCTCCAAAATGGCCAACTCACGATGGCGTTTTAGAACCTATCAAATTCATATTTCACGCTAAACAAAGAGAGAGACAAAATTGTAGGCAAGTTATCTTGAGTCTTACACTAATATTGCGTTTTTTCAAAACGGTCAACTCACGATGGCGCTCTCGAACTTATCGAATTCGTATTTCAGGGAGAACGAAGAGAGAGAAAATGGTAGAGAAGGTACTTTGGGTGTGATGCTGAATTTGCGTTTTTCCAAAACGGTCAATCTACGATGGCGCTCTCTAACCTATGAAATTCACATTTCACGCTAAACGCAGAAAGAGACAAAATTGTAGGCAAGTTATCTTGAGTCTTACACTAATATTGCGTTTTTTCAAAACGGTCAACTCACGATGGCGCTCTCGAACTTATCGAATTTGTATTGCAGGGAGAACGAAGAGAGAAAAAATGGTAGACAAGGTACTTTGGGTCTGATGCTGACTTTGTTTTTGTCTAAAACGGTCAACCTACGATGGCGCTCTCTAACCTATGAGATTCACATTTCACGCTAAACGCAGAGAGAGACAAAATTGTAGGCAAGTTATCTTGAGTCTTACACTAATATTGCGTTTTTTCAAAACGGTCAACTCACGATGGCGCTCTCGAACTTATCGAATTCGTATTTCAGGGAGAACGAAGAGAGAGAAAATGGTAGACAAGGTACTTTGGGTCTGATGCTGACTTTGTTTTTGTCTAAAACGGTCAACCTACGATGGCGCTCTCTAACCTATGAGATTCACATTTCACGCAAAACGAAGAGAGAGACAAAATTGTAGGCAAGGTATCTTGAGTCTTACACTAATTTTGCGTTTTTTTTTCCAAAACGTCCACCTCAAGATGGCGCTTTCAAACTTATCGAGTTCGTTTTCACGCAAAAGGAAGAAAAAGAAATAGTAGACAAGGTATTTTGGGTCAAATGCCGACTTTGCGTTTCTCCAAAATGGCCAACTCACGATGGCGTTTTAGAACCTATCAAATTCATATTTCACGCTAAACAAAGAGAGAGACAAAATTGTAGGCAAGTTATCTTGAGTCTTACACTAATATTGCGTTTTTTCAAAACGGTCAACTCACGATGGCGCTCTCGAACTTATCGAATTCGTATTTCAGGGAGAACGAAGAGAGAGAAAATGGTAGATAAAGTACTTTGAGTCTGATGCTGAGCTTGCGTTTTGTCAATACGGCCAACCCAAAATGGCGCCCAGAACTTACTGAATTCATATTTCAGGCCAATAGATGACCAATTAGAGTGGAAGTTTATGATTCACGGTGTTCCCTTGACAAGGTAGTTTCCCATCTCCTTCAGACCGAAACCATCTGCTCTTTAACTGAAGAGTCTTATCTATTGAAAAATGCTAAAGTAACATGAGCGACCCTAAAAACGCTAAGATACCTGTTCCTAAACAAATCGGAGAACTTTTTCCAATCTTACGAGGCTTCATATTTGTCAGCCACGTTGGAAAATACAGGTGCGATGGAAATTTTTCGAAAAATTCTGCTACTTACAAGACTAATACCCCAAAATTTCCCCCATAAGATGACTTTCTCATCATTTTTCACTACGTACCATATTCAGTCGGTCCGTTTGTTTACAGAATGCAAAAGTACAACCACAGACTCATTATCATTATTTAAAGAATACTTATCATCAATCCAACATGTTCGGCGTTCTGAACAAAATCCATTATTATTATTATTATTATTATTATGGCTATACAAACTTTTCTTTAAATAATGATTTTGATTTTTTTTTGGTGTCATAATTTGCATGTATGTGTTTGCATATTAAATCAATCAATTATTTATAATAATATAAATTTTTTACAGATCCTATGTATATATCAAAAATCCTAGTCATTAGTTAGTTCGTAGATTGATCCTGAATGAGAAACAAATGTTTGTTCCTATATTTATCTAGTTATATTTTTACTGATGAAGATGTTCCGAAAATGTTTGTAAACGTTCTGAGAATATAACTATTATTTCAATCACTCCTGTCTAATTGATCTAATTGTGGTAGAAAACTATCATAGCAGATTATTGATAGGCTGAAAAGGCTGACGTGGCAGTTTAGTTTGCGTGAATAGAA
Source organism: Chrysina gloriosa (assembly GCA_038088585.1). Lineage (NCBI taxonomy): Eukaryota > Metazoa > Arthropoda > Insecta > Coleoptera > Scarabaeidae > Chrysina > Chrysina gloriosa. Next base: position 5,934,458 of record CM076092.1, on the reverse strand, counting down.
TTTGCACGAGTGTTTAGTAAATAAAAAAATTAGCCGAAGAAGAGATACGTGCTGTCAATGTAAAAGAACAGACCTCAATGACACAAGCGACCTCTCTCAGAGTACGTTTACATCACTGATAGGCTGAAAAGTATGCCCTCAGTTGTAGAAGGAGCAGTTTAGTTCGCGTGAATAGAATTTAAAAGAAGACCGCAATCTGTTTGGTAAAGTACCGTTTGAAGATGCCAGCCTCGTCGCTAGCGAAACACGTGTCACCCGATTTAATTAAATAATTGGTGCGATGACGAGTTTACCGATGTGATACAGTGTCAGTACAGCAATCACTATCAATTAGCTACAATACCACCACATAAAACTCAACGTGTACATACACCAACTTTCTTTTACCTTGATTCTTGACGACGTTGACGGTCATCCGGAGCATTGGCACCTTCTTCTCCTGTTGCGTCTGCAGCATTACCTTGATCAAGTCGAGCGGATGGGTGACGCAAGCCGCTCCGGAACCGGCCAGCCCGCCGAAATACCATCGCGATTGCTTCTTCTTCCTGATATCGTCCATCGTCCGTCCTTCCGGCTGGCGAATTCCACGCGATCCACGGCTCGACGACCTGTTGTTGTTACGACGACGACGTTCGCACCGCCACCAATCAACGAAACGCGACTGACAAACCGGCTGCCCGGCTGGAAACGAAAAGTCGGAGGAGAGAGTGATTGTTATCGTCCGGTCCAGGGTCGCGGCGAGTAGTATATCTGGGTACGATGGTCGCGGGTTTTTGTATGAAAGAAAGAGAGATAGGAATATTAACTACAAGTATGTATGTACATATATACGTATGTATTAAATAAATATCGTACTATCGGAGCGGCGAGTCTGACGGTACGAATTCCGCTGTGGTTCGATTGGTGAGCGATCAAAGGTAAGGATTTCGATTAGAGGACGGGAGAGATACGGCTTGTGAAATTCCATAAAGATTCGAGTGTAAATATGGGAGATATAAAGGACAAGTGGATAAGTCGATGGGTGTCCTCTATCTTTGGACGCCGAACGATTAATGCATTTGGAACGATAGGGCTTGATAGGAATTTTTTTTTTTAACGAGATAGGAAAATTTCTGTAGTGAAGATAATGATTGTGTGTCGATCAAATACATAGCAAACGGAGGATGACGCCGAGATAAATGCGTACAAAACAAACTCTGATAGTCCCTGTATTGTCAAGATTACAAATCAGTAGTTTCCAGTAAAATTTACGGTTGAATCAATCAATCAAGTAACTTGGTCGCTTCCAATTTAACTAATATGACTTGAAGAATAAACTTCTTTTTCTTCTTCCTCTTTATCAGATCCTTAGTGCCCTTTCGGGCTTCGGATTGGGATTCCTAATTAAGTTATCAAGTAACTGTGCCCAAATTTACTAGCTAAGCACAATTTGCATATGCCATTATGTTTGTTATCTACGTTAAACGGCCAGGTCTTCGTTCGTTGCGACTCGTTCAGTCGACCACTTTGCGATTCGATCAGTCCACTAATAGAGCGCGAATTCGTGCCCAAAAACCCTGACGCCTTGTTAGGTGAGCCGCGTGTGATGCAATGCTTATACTAGTTAATAGAAAATGTAAAATCGATGTTCGGGGGCCTTTTAAGTCGTTGACAATGAATTTTAGCGTTAATTAATTCGGCATTTTGCGAAATGGCCGACTGGAGATGGCGCTCAAAAAATCGACCAAAATCCGATCTTGTTCTCGTGATAAGTCACGTCAAAATCATCTTACGAGGCAAATTTTAGGGCCTTAGTGTGGTAACTATCGGAATTTGTCGAAGAATTGCTGGGCCACGTAGATTTTTCAATATGGCGGACCATGAGATTTAAAAACTTTCTATAGGAACTTCGTATTTCAGACAAAACTAAGAGAGAAAATATGCATTGCATATAATTCAGTCATCCATATAGCCCGTTCTCAGCCCCGTTACTCGTGAACCATTTTTTTTTTAAATTATTATATATGTACATATATCGGGTGAGTATAAATTGGCGAAAAAGCTACACGTGACGAAACTCCTTATGAAATTCTGAATCGAAAATCTCAATATCAAAATATTGTACCATGCTTCATACGTCTTTACACAGTTTTAAAAATTTGGGCTTTTATTCCACAAATAAGCCTTTTTGTCTGCAATTATATCTGCAATTTGGAGTCAAGAAGAATTTTTCATAGTACTTGTCGGTGTAACGATTAGCTTTTCGACTTGCAATTATGTTTTTAACATTCCTTTTCAACATACTTTCACGAAAAAAACATCTTGCAACGTTGCAGAGCAATAAGATTGTATTCGAATGCGATTTCTATGAATAACATTACTGTCAAAAGATTTTGACATTTATGTACTTAATTCGACTTTTGTGTTATGATCTTGTGTAACTTCCGCTTTCTTCGTGATTATTTGTATATTCTTGATTAGTTCTTTTATTATTATTATTATTATTACAAAACAATACTTTAAAGTAGAAAATGTTATTCAATTTGTGTTATAAAAGTTATAAGGGTTTGTGGCATGCTAAAAGAAAAAGACAAATAAACTAATATAGTACTAAATTAATAAGCCATTTATTCTTCTTATTATTATCGCTGATTTGTTATTTTTCTAAGATTTATGAATAAGGAAGTATAATTAGAATTACGGTTTGAGTAAGTGAAATTAATTTTTTTAAGTGAATGATCGGAGACATTACCCCCTGCATTCAATAACTTTAGTTACCAACGATTTCAAACACCGATTTATTAATCGGTGTGAATTTTTCAAATTTGATTTCTTCGAAAATGCTCGTGTAGTGCGTTGCGCCCGTGTATCCAAAAACGCTCAACATAATTACCAATCACAACAACGAATTTCGTTGGGGCCGATTTAATCGATATTAATATAAGCGGACGATTGCTCCCACTTGTAACACTCACGAAATCGGAAACTATTTACCGATTTTAGTTATCCGCGATTCCGTAGCTTAAATGAAAACGTTTTATAAATAAAATTTTTCGTTTTTGACAAATAAGATTCTTATTGCGTGTTCAAATAAACAAAAAAAAACACAACAATCAGATACTTGCCTATTGTTTTAGTTTTTTTTTCAGTCCAATCATGTTTGGATACTAAGTTTAGTACATGTTTTTCCCACGACTAATGCGTCAAATTTATTTATAAGATTATATGAGGTAAAAGTGAGTTAATGAGTGTAAGAGAGAAAACAAATGAAACAAAAGAAATGAGATAAATAAGCTTCGTTTTGGGACCGCTGATTTATTTATTGTATATGTAAGAGATATTCCGACACACACTCGACGTTAGACCCGTTGCCTATAGCACATACATAAGCATATACGTCCTATTCAAATACCCACTTGACCATGCTTAACATATTGACCTAATTTTACCCAGCGTTTACATTTCTTTAAATCTACACAGTAAACGAATGCCTTTATTATACTCTCTACTCTCTACTATACGTGCGTGTGAAGACAATTTCCGTTCGAAACTTAAAAACATTTTTTCGCCTTTCCTGTACTATAATGAGAGTTGCTCGGTTTGCGCCAACAGTACCTCAACTATCCGAAACGGCTGTAGTAGAATAAAATAACATCGACATACACGTTCTCAGTTTCAACGTTTAGTATGAAGCTATCTCACTATATCTTTATCCTTATAGCGCGACGTTATTTTAGTCAATACTCTGTTCATTCAACAGAAATAGTTAAGCCACTCCCTAGAAAAGCGCGCAATATTTGAATAAAATGTTTCTATGATAAAAACAACACCACAAATATCTGTAATGGCTTGATTACAAATACATACATATGTACATATTATTATTATTATTATTATTATTATTATTATTATTATTATTATTATTGATCTAATGACGTCTAAAAAGCCGTATTAGACCAACGTGTACACTTCTACGGTGACGATCTTGCCAAGGGCAAAGGTCATTTCGTTTCGAGGTTTTATTTATCAAAAACAGTCTTTTATGAATTATTTTACTTTCCCGATTAAAACAGTTTCAGAACTGAATCAAAAATATACTTCTCAGGAAAATCATTTTTGCTGTGACAATTTGCATATTCTTTATAGTAATTATTGTTGTTATAAATAAATACTATTTTATATTTTTTATGCTTATTGGAATTATTGCAACGACGACGTCTAGTTAATAATATAAGGAATAATTTCAAATTTCATATCCTTATTTCAAATTTGCCGCGCTTTTACTAATTTATAGCGTATTAAACTGTCCATTGCGCTCATTGGTATAAATTTATGGGGAGTGGCTTAACTATTTCTGTTGGATGAACGGAGTATAGTGCAGTCGTTTCCGATAGTTATAGTACTATTGGCGCAAACTGAGCAACTCTAGTTATAAATCGTTTTTTGATTCGCAGGCGTAAACTGCAAAGATCCAATTACACTAGAAAATGTATGGTGCTAGGTTTTTGGAGGGACATTTAACGGTTTTATTATAGAAGGATTGATAAGGAACCATCGAAAAACAAACGATTTGGAAAAAGAATATGATACCGTTAGGACGCAGACGCGGTCAACGATTTATTCTTACAAAAATATGAGGATCAATTACGCCCCCTCTGCGAACAACCAATCACAACGTCACCTTTTCGCGGTCAAATTTCAAATCGCTCTTCTGAATTTAGAAAAAGAGACGAACTTTAGACTTATGGTAAGCAAATGTTAGCTTTTACAAATGTTCTTTTGTTTTGTTTTGAACTCTCTTCTGTTTTAATTTGATGCATAAGTCGTAGTAATTTCAGATTAGTACATACCACGCAGCACTCATTGTCAGTAATTTATATTTTTAAACGTGTAGACGAGATAATCCCAATCCGTTTCAACAAATTGAAATTTAAAATCAAGCGCTTGACTACGATAAACTTTTTTACTGGTATTAGATGCACATCACAAACCTTATCTGAATACTTACCGAAAGTAAATGAAAGAAATGCACTTCAATTCATCGAAAACGGGACTAGATAGGCTGCGATTCCCAAAATCGGCGCCAAAGTGAAAATCGCACGGACATTAAAAATTTCCGCAATAAGAGCGAAATTTTCCGCTGTACTTTTTCAAATTTCCCGCCTTATAAACAGCAGCGCCACCAAGCCTGGGCGTTAAATTTGGTAAACAAATTAATCGACCGTGCGTCGGAAACACACTTCTTCCGTTTTTCTTCGGAAAAAGAAACAAAAGAAGAAATTGTGCCTCGAGAAGAAGAAGATTCGCGAATTTATCACCTTCGTTCCGATCAAGAAAATCGTCTGGACCTAGTTTCGGCGACGAACAACGAACAGGAGGTAAATTACACGGCGTACGCACAGAAACACTTATTTATTCCATTCCCGTTTTAATACGAATATCCGGACGTTTTTACAACCTAATTAAGTCCTCGATTAACGTAAATATTTAATTGTTCGCGGCCGCGATCCAGTTCCGACCGACGACGGTTACGAAAATAATTCATAATTATTTTTTACGGCAGCTATTTACAAGTCGGTTTGTTTTTTACGCGTTCAGTTTTCGGTACGACAAACACATATTTTAGCGGGATTCAATATTTTTTAGGTTATTGGGCTGGTGGAAATCGGTGAAATGTGTGAATGTATTACCCCAATAACGCCCTCACCATCTGGTGGCTGCGGCGCCAAACCGGACCTGCCCTAGTCGAGTGTTGCTTATTGATTTTTACATTTTCAATTAAGTATATTGGATAATATTTGAACGGAAGTAGCTGTACGAGAGGCGAGGAAGCGGTTAGCATGCTTTCCATTGTTTGTAATGCTTTTAATTTAAAAGCTGAAAGAAAGATGATGCTATTGTAGATTCCTGTAAATACAGTCGCTTCGTTTAGGCTGCATAGATGTCTTCTATTTCTCAAAAAAAAAAAAAAGAAAAGAAAACAGAAACAAAAGCAAAAGCAATTTTTAATCATCTTAGTCGTTCGTGTGTACAGTTTCCTATACAATTAGACAACTACTTTCACCATGCGCAGACGGGTTTTGCGGTTATACCGTTCGTCAGTGCGACTTTGTGAAAGGTAGTTTTCATTTCCAGATGAGCACTGTACAAGGTGAGTCAGTATAACGTTTCAAAATTTGCAGAGATGACAGGGAGTGTTAATACAAATTTTGCTGGCATATCCGACAATGCCTGCTCTTGGAGATGCATGCCTCGTCTATACATGAGATCGGTCGGGAAAATCTTGGTGTGTCCGTAATGTTACATAAATACCATTGCGCAAATTGTATTGAGGATGATCATTCGGACCTACCACGTGCACTCTTTGGGGATGGAAGGGATGCAACAACTGCTCTCGTAACACCCTACTCACTGACGATTGGTTTATTTACATTTCCCGAACGATAGCCCTCGTACTTGTTCCTGGATCGTTTTCAATACGATGCAGCACTTCTTCCAAATATGTACCATCACGGACTTTGGTTATGTCCGATCTTTTGTAGTACAGCCTGTGTTCCTGGTACTGTATCGGTTTTAGCGTCGAGCAAATTCCGCACATACACCCAGCCTTGTATGTGCGAAATTTACTTGACGCTAAAACCGATATAATAACAGGAGCACAGGCTGTACCTTAAAAGACCGGACATAACCAATGTCCGTGATGATACTTCCTAGCTAGCCAATTATAACAGTGTCGTCGTATTTAAAACATGGCTCCCGGCCATGGGCATGCAGAATTTACCACAAGATTTTCTAACTTTGTTGCTTCCCTCTATTCTCTGATAAAGTGTGGCTGCTTTCACTTGACGTCCACCCTTAACCGACAGATTCCTTTAGTACTCGTACTATTTCCTACATATCTCCCTAAGGAAGCATTTCCGGGTATGAGTTTCTTATGCCAAAAACGTTCTATTAACACCCTCTACCATCTCCGAAAATTCTGAAATGTCATTCTGATTCACCTTGTATATACCTGTACGTTTGATGTTTGTACATGTGAGAATTGAATTAAGAAATTCCCTCAATATCTACTTAAAATGCGCGTTTTTGCAGCTATTTACTTCTGTAAGTTTCCTATAATTTCGCACAAATTCGTTAAAATTCCCATTTTAAAGAGGTCTTAGAATAAAAATAGCCAAAGTTACATGTGGTCAATATATTATCATTAGAGTTTGTTAACCTTCCTATACTCACCTCAAAATATAGAATACGTATCTATACTATATAAGTCGGTCTCACATACCGTATGTGTGAGTATAGGAAGGTTAAAAAGGTGGATGATGAAATCCGAGATTTTGCCGAAATGGTAAGACCTGAAATTCATTAAGTAGTGTAAATCGGACTGACGCTGTCGCTCCTCCGAATTTTATTATTCAATGATAAGTTGTCATTGATAAGTTATCATTGACTTATGTACTTTAATGATAACACGTCATCCACCTTTATAACAAACTCTAGCTATCATTATCATTACCTAAATTGTTTTGATATTACTTTTTCTTTGCTCTTAAATAAAGCTTTAATAATGTTGAAGAAGAATAAAGATATTCTCTTCTTTTAATCGTAATGTTGTTCGATTCTACATAAAAATGACATAATACATAATCTCGACACATTTATTCACTCGTCTTCGTCAAACGTCATAACATAAACTTGAACATGATGTGTACATAACTAACTTCTCTCATAACTACTATATCGTCGTTCCGTACCAACCTGGCCAGTACTGCCAACTTAAAATTACGGGGCAAATTTAAATTCAAACTTCTAAATACTACAATAATTCCGCTATTATTATTTCCAGTAAAGGTGGAAAGTTGACTATCTTTTATAACAAAATATCTTCATTCAATACAAAATATTTATATGTGTAACATTTAAATAAGGTGCGTCAAAATGTTTACTCTGAATGTACTCGACAAAATGCGTGTGTTGCTAAAGGCGCTGAGAAATGTTGCGTCGTAACTTATTTCGTAATTGTACGCTGTTACCGCTGCTTGCCCAGACTACACGTAATCCTTTTAGGGTATTTTGTGCACACAACCACATCATATCCTAGAGGTTTAATGTTTAACATCGCAATTACAGATTTCTGTACAGTTTGATGTAGCAGTTATTTCCTAAAATTAAAAAGGTCTAATCGCAATATACTTTAATTTCCTCATTTATTATTTCCGTAATTTTCTTTTTATCCCATTCGAATCTCTAGAGATTCTCACTATAAATAATAATAATAATAGAATTCTGTAAGAAATCCTACGAGCTCTATTTTACCGATTCCAATAGTTTTATACCCGTTTTGCCCAATATATTATTAGGTTATGTTGAACGTTATAAATTTTTGAAAAGTGATTGTTATCGTCAGTTAGAAAATCAGGTAAAAGAATTATTTAGTTTAACTTATTGGCTTGCATCAAAACTTTATTATTTCGCGATTTTACGGACATGTATTGTATTTATTATTTTTGAACCTCAACCTACTCTCCACTATTGAATACTCGATAAAATGTCCCACAAGGGGGCGACTCGCGACTCAATCAGTCACCAAACACACATGTGCGTCCATATTTCATACCAATAGCCTTTTTCAAGACGCAAATGTACGTCTATTGTTTCCACTAATAAACTCTCAGACGCAAATTTGCGTCCGTGATCCACAAGGGGATAATCTCCACCAGACGTAAATATGTGGCTATAGCAGTGAAAGGGTTCAGCAGAATTTATAAGTATAAGTATAATGCATTCTTTTATAGCTTATTTGATCTATCGGATAGACATATTTTGAACAAATTTGGACGCAAAAAGTTTTTGTCGAAGATTTCTACCTCAAGGCATAGAAATTTTTCCCAACTTTTCGATATCTGCACACTTTCGATAGTCTTAGCGGGTTCAACCTCAGTAGGCTTAAAGTACTCGAGGAACTGATTACAATGAAACAAGCCGCAGGTCTCTGCGACTTACCGTCCCGGAGATATAGCGGTTCAAAGTTTGAAAATATTTCGCAAGGCGAAATTCGGATTTTCGACTGTAGCGCAAAAACTATTAGAAATGGCGTGTTCGTTCTTGTTCCATTCGATTCTTTGGCAAAATCTGCTTCTAGGGAAGTTAACTCGATGTCGTTCAAGCCGTAAGTAAAGTCGTGACATCACTTTTAAATTTCGTCCCAGAATGAGAAATTCGTTTTTTCTTTTGGTGCAGCGCGAGAACTAATAGAGATGGCGTGTGCGTTCTTATTCCATTCGATTCTTTGTCGAAATTTGCTTCCGGGAAGGTCAACTCGATCACGTTGAAGCCATAGGTAAAGTCGTGACGTCGATCTTAAATTGCATTCGAAAATGAGATATTTGGTTTTCTTGCTATAGCACGAAAAATATTGTAGATGGCGCATTCGTTCGTATACCAATCGATTCCTTGCGGAAATCTGCTTCCGAGGTCAATTCGATTGCATTAAAGCCATATGTAAAGTCGTGACCTGAATTTTAAATTTTGCCAAAAAATGAGAAATTAGGTATTTTTTAGCTATAACACGAAAACTATTGGAGATAACGCGTTCGTTCTTGTTCCATTCGATTTTTTGGCTTCTAACAAGGTCAAACCGATCACGCCGTAGATAAAGCCGTGACGACGATTTTAAGTTTCGCCCGAAAATGAGGAATTCGGTTTTTTAGCTCTAGCGTGAAAACTATTAAAGATGGCGTGTTCGTTCCTGTTCCATTCGATTCCTTGGTAAAATCTGCTTCCAGCGAGGTCAACTTGATCGCATTCAAGTTATAGGTAACGCGATAACATTGTTTTTAGGTCTCGCTCCAAAATGAGAGATTATGTTTTTTGACTCTGGCGCGGAAACTATTAGAGACGGCGCGTTCGTTTTTGTTCCATTCAATTCCTGGTCGAAATCTGCTTCTAGGGAGGTGAACTATATCGCATTTAAGGCCTAGATAAAGCTGTGACGTCGATTTTAAATTTCGCCTTAAGATGAAAAATGGCAATTTTGAACGTAATTTCACTCTTTAAACGAAAAATTTACGCCCTCGTTTTTAGTATAATTTTTTGCGTTAACATTATCATTAAATCGTTATCATCAAAATTATCTATTTCCAATTTATTATTTCAGGAGGGCTCTCTGCGGTATCCAACGATGGAATTCCTCAAATCGGACAGTCAAATATTATTACAAACGCTCGATCTCCAAGAATGGGAGAAGGTGATCTCGATCAAAGAGGACTCCGAATCCGACGGGAACTTCCTGATAACTCACATCATGAAACACGTGCTGGAGGACGAGAACAAAGGATTGTGTCTCGTGACGTTACAGCACAGCCCCAGTCATTATCAACACATTGGTAAACGTCTAAATTTCAATTTTACGGAGAAGATCAACGAGGGTCGAGTCAACGTCATCGATCCCATGAAATGGATCGCTGATGAAATCGGAAGCGGCGAAGCGGAGAAGAAAGTCCTAACTAGAAATACGGAGGAAATCGCTAAGAATCTCTTCGACGAATTGGAGAAACGCGTGAGGGAATTATTGGCGAAAAAGACTGGATTGATATACGTAATGGTTGATAATTTGAGTATTTTACTCGATATGGGATTGGATATCAGACATGCCTTGGCCGTCATAAACGTGCTGTTAAATTTCGATGAGAGGGTGTACATGGTCATCAACGTTCACGTAGCTAACGGGAAAGATCAGAATTTGGTTACGGCTATGGGATTCATCAGCGATGTGATTATGAGCGTGGAATCTCTTAAGACTGGAAAAAGCCTCTACGTGACAGGGGTGTTAACCATACAAAGGGTGGATGTTCCGACTGAAATGTACCATTACAAAGCCACCGATAAAGGGGTGAAGGTTTTCCGACCTGGCGAAGTCGTCGATAATTTGGTGTAGAGTCATTTTGACCTTCTTCATCGTACTAAATTGATGTGATATGTTGTAAACTTAATGTCAACCTCCAGTTACTAAGAAAGGATCATAATTGGGAACACACTTTCATAATGCCACGTACAGCTCGACACCTCGTCTTAAATTTGTGTTTTGAGCTCGTTGCTGGGGGCATATCACAGAAGTTAAGTAGCAAACTACTCGGTATTGAGCCCCCTTGCGCATTCACCTTTGAAACACAAATTTAGATGTGTTGAGCTGCACAATTCTATAGGCATGTATCTTCAATCTGCTGAATGACACTTATTTCCCCACAAAATTCTTTGCTATTTTCCAAGTTGACATCCTTTCGAATGCTTGATCGTGATGTATTCCCTCATACTCCAGAATAAATTTGATGTTGTAACCAGTAGAAGCTCGACGATTTCGAGACTGTTAAGTAAATTAAATTTTAATGTTAATGTTCCGATGTCCACATAATCCGATCCCTGCATTTATTGAATAAAGGAATTTTCGTGTCGTACAGCGGAAAGTGATTTCATCTCCCACCAAATTTGAGGGGAGGAGGTGGGTATAAATCGAGCAGATACCGAGTGATATATCGAAAGACTTGGACAAACATCAGAAACCATAACCTAAAACTTCCATCCATCTCATTTTGTGCTGAAACTGAAACTATTATGGTTCCTTACACCTCCATTTTTCCTGTTTGTAACCTAGTTCTAGTCCCTGGGGATACTGAAATCCACCACCACCGATCGAATCACAATAATTAAAAACTACTGTTCCTTATACGATCATCTTTATTAACGACACAGAACTTAACTCCACCTATAATGAGCGTACGCTTTATTCGCCTCGCACTGCCTATGCAACTCTTGTTTCTTCTTCACTGCTTTTCCCCCATTATTTGAAGCTGCAATCAGCTCGGCGGCCAGCATTTCCGGGAAATGCATCGTCCTCTCCTTTTGCTGAGCAGCTTCGATTATCCATTTCATCGATAGGAATTGAGCTCTCTTCTCCGTTATCGGGACGGGAACCTTAAAACAACGATCTATACTTACATACAACATTGTATGTAAACATTTTAGAAGTGAACTTCGAAATTCTCCACTTGTACGAAAGCATTGCTGATTATTGAATTACATCCAGAATGAGACTTGCTAGTTGTACTAGCGGTAATAATATAATAATTCAATAACCGTCAGTGCTTCTATACGGTGACCAGTTCATTTGCATTTGTATCGAATAAATGCAAAAACAATACCTGGTATCGGACACCACCACGTTTGATAGGCGTCAACTGTAATACCGGAGTAGTATTCTCGATCGCCTTGCGAAATATCACCTTCGGATTGAGTTCGATTTTGTCCTTATCTTCCTCTTTTGATTTGTGGTATTTCTCTAATTGAGTACGTTTTATGAATTCGAACGATTTGTCCATTAATTGCCGGGCTAAGGACTTCTTACCGTCCCTCATGACGTAATTGATGAATAATCTGTAAAAGGAATGAACGGCGGTTGGAGCAATTGGAGTAAGTTGTGGTCAACCTTATGTCCGGATCGTGAGTCAACGAGCAGGTTTGATCTATTAGAGCGGCTCGAGTGGGGACGTGAGCGTACTTTTGCGCTTCGTTTTTCTTGTGGATTTCATCCTGATCGTCTTTTCGATATATCGGCTGGATGTAATATTTGGGGTATTGTGACATTCCATTTTGTTGGAGGATTCCGCTGGAAGAAGGTGAAGGATTAAAGCAAAGTTAAAATTTTGGTGTTTGGCAAGAAATCCAAGTAACTCACGTTAAATAACTGGAATTCAAACCTGCAATTATGACACGAAGAGCCCCCTTACAAATAAAAGTGAGGTTAGGATCCTAGACCACTCAAATTTTCTGATATATTTCGACTATATACACAAAATCTAATCAATTCAGGTTACTAACGAATATTAATTTATATGAATTAAAATTCTATACGTAAAATATGAATTAATATATAATTGCATTCGATAATCCCTTCGGAATAAAAGTGAGGTTAACTCGACATAACCTCAAAATTACCCTGAAAAGATTGATTTTTATACAGAATTCATTAAGTTTGCACTACGAGTCTTTATTTATTTGATGAAAAGTTCAGTCTATAGTCAATTTATATCCACAATTACCTTAAAATCGGGGTGGAATTGCTTAAAATTTGCCGTTAATAAGTAAAAGTGAGGTTAACTCGACATAACCTCAAAATTCCCCGGAAACTTGATACTTTATACAGAATCCATTAAATTTGAACTAACGAGTCTTAATTTACTTGGTGAAAAATTCAATCCGTAGCCGATTTAAACCCACAATTACCTTAAAATCGGGCTGGGATTGTTCAAAATTTGCCGCAGAAACACCACACACTTCAGCGCCATTATGCGGAGGACACTTGAAGCTTGCTCAATAACAAACATCGAAAGGTATAAAACGCAATAAAATCCATTTTTTCCAGAATTAATTGCCACAAATAATGAATACAATCGTCTGAAGCGATACTACAACTACAGAATATTATGGATCCGTGGAATAATCCAACAGAAACCAGCAACGGTGGCTCCAATTGTTCCAACCAGTTCGAAGACAATTTCGTTCCAGAACTATCAAAATTGCCCGATTCCGATAAATATTTAGCAGTATTAGGTATGTGCCCTTTGTAATTTGCTTATTTCCAACATCTGACTCATCGAATTTCTTTTTCGTAGAGGAAAGACTGCACAAAATCAAAACCGACCCGAACGTCATCGAACAACTAGCTCAGAAACGCGAAGAGTGCCTAAATCAATTACTAAACACCTCGGAATATGCCTGTTCGAACGATTTGGCGCTAGACGAGCCGATCGATAGTTCGGCGATAATCCGGACCATAATGCCCCAGAAGCAAGCGTTGACGCAAGGCGAAATCGTCGAGTTACTGAAATATGACCGCTTGGAAAATTCCGATACCGATTCACCACCGGAAGAGAAGACGAATGATACTTAACGCGGCTGATGCCATCGAAGGAGGGAAAATACTTTTCGGACTATATATAAGTAGATGCGTAAGCTTCCCGTAGGACGGGAGTTTGAAACTAAAATTTTGTCCTTAAGGCTTTTATATCTAGAAACTAACGCAAACGCCTCCAAGATAGCCGAGAAAACAAGTTTAAAATCATATGTATCATCCTTTCCCCCGCCCCTTTTTAAAACATTCGAAGTTTGAAACGATATCTGATTGGTACCGACAGCCGAATGAAGTTGCTGAGGTACATTTTTATATGTTTAAATTTTATTTCTATTTTTACAAGTTGTATGTAATTGTGCAATATTTTATTAAGTGTATATTATTTTATATGCAATAAAATCCTATCTAACCGAATCTAATCGTTCAGTTAATCCATGAAAGGTTTCCCGTGAAATTTTCTAGAATTATACACTGAACATCGAAAAAGCTCATCTTCAACCGAAACTTAGTCCTTGAGCATTATCAAAAACATGAATTAGACTTCTAAAGCCCAAATTTATGTAACTTTATTGCGTCGAGAGAAACCACTCTAAATTTTGGCCCAGTAAAATTAATAAGAAGTAAGTCGAAGTCGATCTTTCATACATGCAAATATTTGAGGCTGAAAGCAATTTTATCCTAATCTATACGCCGAGAGCTTTTATTTGATATACGACACTACTACACTCATCTAAAGCTCTCGATTTTTGTATAAGTTCAAAAAAGAACTTTTGCGTCATAAATTAGAAGTACTTGGATTTGACTCAAATTTGATATTCAGGTATTATTGAGATCGTAGAATTTGATTCCTAAATCTAAATCGACGTTGGGCTATTGCTTCGATGGGAATTCGCTTGTAACTTTAGAACCAGTAAACATTCGAGGCTGAAAACGAATTTATCCTAATCTACACGCCGAGAGCTTTCATTTGACGTACGACGCGCCCACATACATCTAAACATGTAGATTTTTCGCATAAGTCCTAAAGAAAGCTTTTGCGTCATAAATTGGAAGTTCTTGGATTTGACTCATATTTGGTATTCGGGCGTTACTGAGATCGATTCCAAAGTCCAAATCGACGTTGGGCTATTGTTTCGATGGGAATTCGCTTGTAACTTTAGAACCAAACAACATTGGGGCCTGAAAACGATTTTATCATAATCTAAACGCTGAGAGCTTTCATTTGATATATGACACGATCTAGAAAAATTAAAGCTGTCAATTTTTCGCATTAGTTCAAAAGAGAACTTTTGCGTCATAAATTGGAAGTTCCTGAATTTGACTCAAATTTGGTATTCGGGCATTATTGAAGCCGTAGAATTCGATTCCAAAGTCGAAATCAACGTTGCGCTATCGCTTCTATGGGAATTTGCTATTAACTTCAAAGTCAGTAAACATTCGAGGCTGAAAGCGATTTCATCATAATCTACACGCCGAGAGCTCTCATTTGATGTACGACGCGCCCACATACATCTAAACCTGTAGATTTTTCGCATAAGTCCTAAAGAAAGCTTTTGCGTCATAAATTGGAAGTTCTTGGATTTGACTCATATTTGGTATTCGGGCATTATTGAGGCCGTATAATTCGATTCCAAAATCCAAATCCACGTTGGGCTATTGCTTCGATGGAAATTCGCTTGTAACTTTAGAACCAAACAACATTGGGGCCTGGAAACGATTTTATCATAATCTACAGGCCGAGAGCTTTCATTTGATATATGACACGATCTAGAAAAATTAAAGCAGTCAATTTTTCGCATAAGTTCAAAAGAAAACTTTTGCGTCATAAATTGAAAATTGTTAGATTTGACTCATATTTGGTATTCGGGCGTTACTGAGATCATAGAATTCGATTCCAAAGTCCAAGTCGACATTAGGCTATTGCTTCGATGGGAACTCGCTTGCAACCTTATAACCAGTAAACATTCGAGGTTGAAAGCGATCTTATCACAATCTACATGCCGAGAGCTTTGATTTGATATATGACATGACCTACAAAAATTTAAAGCTGTCAATTTTTCGCATACGTTCAAAAGAAAACTTTTGCGTCATAAATTGGAAGTTCTTAGATTTGACTCAAATCTGGTATTTGGGCATTATAGAGGACGTAGAATTCAATTCAAAAGTCAAAATCGCGGTTGAGTTATTGCCTCGGTGGGAATTTGCTTGTAACTTTATAACCAAACAACATTTGGGCCTGAAAATGATGTTATCATAATCTACACGCTAAGAGCTTTCATTTGATATATGACACGACCTACAAAAATTTAACGCTGTCAATTTTTCGCATACGTTCAAACGAAAACTTTTGCGTCATAAATTGAAAATTCTTAGATTTGATTCAAATTTGGTATTTAGGTATTATTAAGGGCGTAAAATTCGATTCTAAAATGCAAATCGACGTTGGATTATTGCTTCGGTCTGAATTCGCTTGTAACTTTAGAACCAAACAACATTGGAGCCTGCAAACGATTTTATCATAATCTACACGCCGCCGAGAGCTTTCATTTGATATATGACACGATCTAGAAAAATTAAAGCAGTCAATTTTTCGCATAAGTTCAAAAGAAAACTGTTGCGTCATAAATCAGATGTTCTTAAATTTGATCCAAATTTGGTATTCGGGCATTATTAAGGGCGTAAAATTCGATTCTAAAATGCAAATCAACATTGAGTTATTGCTTCGGTCGGAATTTGCTTGTAACTTTAGAACCAAATAATATTCGGGCCTGAAAACGATTTTACCACAATCTACACGCCGAGAACTTTCATTTGATATATGATACCACCTACAAAAATTTAAAGCTGTCAATTTTTCGCATAAGTTCAAAGGAAAGCTTTTGCGTCATAAATTGGAAGTTGTTGGAATTTGACTCAATATTTGGTGTTCAGGCATTGTTGAGGCCGTAGAATTCGATTCCAAAGTCCAAATTGACGTTGGGCTATCAATTCGATGGTGATTCGCTTGCAAGTTCAGAATCAGCGAAAATTCGAGGCTGAAAGCCACTTTACCATAATCCACACGCCGAGCGCTTTAATTTGATGTACGACACGACCTACATAACATCTAAGTATGTCGATTTTTCGCATAAATCCAATATAAAAGATTTTGCGTCATAAATTGGAAGTTCTTGGATTTGACTTAAATTTGTTATTCGAGCATTATTGAGATCCTCAAGCCGTTAGGTCGCTCCAAATGACCCAATAAACATTCGCGATTTAGAGAAATTTCTCGCTAACATTCTTGTTACTAAACGATAAAATCGGTATCAATTGTGACTGCGCAAGATAATGAAGTGTGGAAGTCTAAGATAGACTTTCTTGTTCTTAGCTTTCAATTAGGAACTTGTTTCTACTCTCTCTCTCTCTCTTTATTCTCGTTATTCTGTCTTCAGAGACCTCCGGTTGCATAAGTTTCTTCGCGATATGTGGGGATTTGCTCTGCATGACCTGGCTTTACTTAGCTACTTGTCAAGCACGAATACCCATCATATCGATAAAGACGTTGTTTTGAAAGAGGATGAGGTCGAATAGTGGAATGCATGGAGATCGAACGTGGGCCTTGGGCGTTTGCTTAAGTTCTTGAAGATGAACACTCAAAGGGCTTTTCCAGTAGAAGAAAGAAGCTCCAGAAACCTCCAATACTGTGGACAATGCCCTTGGCTGAAGACTTATAGTCTTTGTTTAGCGCCCTAGAAATTCAAAGCTTCAAAGGAAGATATGACTTGACGTTCCTAAGCATGAAGATCGAACGTAAGTCGCCAACGTCTGAGGGCTAATTATTCCTCATCCATGACTTATGGTCTTCGTTAACGGTTTGGAAACTTGGAGCTTCAAGAGAAGATGTGACTTAACATCGCTGAGCATGAGGATCGAACGTAAATCGCAGAAGTATGACTAGAAATTGAAGAAATATCCGAGCACCTTCCACTTTCACTTGGAAAATTTGGCATACCATAAAAATTTGCAAGCTATTTCGATCGGTAATCATTTGTCCCTGAAGCTTAAAACGTTTTTGGATCAATACGGTTCATCATATCAACTGTTGATCTTGTCCTCTAGTGATTTGAGCCGACTTCTCAACTTTAAACTTCTCTGCGAGAAAAATAACGGATTTCGGTGGAGCTAAATAATGGCTTTATTCCCACTTTCGCAAGTTTGTTAGCTCTAAACAGCTCCAAACTGTTCCTGAATGTGGAGGGTAATTCGCCTTAGTAATTTCTATCAGTAATCATTCGCCTTTGAGTTTTGAAATGTTTTTGGACAAATTCTCCTCTTTAAAGCGACATGTCGACTTTTTAGAAAATTCATCAAAAATCCTCGGTATGCAGATTGCGAGAAAATTAGTTAAAATTTGCGATTTACGGTCGAAGCGAGAACGTAGGCCGGGGTTGAGTTTCAGGACTTGTTTCTACGCCCGCGCCAACGCTCAAAGCCATCATTTTGGACTGAATCCGAGCAGTTTCGTCTTCCGACATGATTTGGGGAAGCGGAGGAAAAATGAAGGAAGTGTGAACGAAGCGAATATCGAGCGAAAATTGTCCATAATTGAGCAAATCGGAAACTAATCTGAGGGCAGGTTTTGTTAACAAAAAGTTGGCGAAACACAAGAAGATAGTGGCGTTGAAGTCAGATACCCAGTTTCAAAGACGACGAAACTTGATAGCAAGGATGATCCAGGGTTGATCGAAACGTATAGAAAGAGGAAGCACCGACAAATCACCGAATACACGAAACAGAAGATGAGGAGAAGCTTGCGTCCAAATGTCTTAAATTGAGAGGTTCGAAGGCTTTTATTCAACTTTCAGTCCTATCCTCTAACCAAAATCTATCGAAGATCCTTCGATAGGTATTCCACGCTGATTTCCATAACATTCATGCCACCTAAAAATGAACACAAACAAGAAGAAAGAAATCTGCTCGGGTTGACTTTTGCAGAACAAGTTAGATTCAAAATAAAGCTAAAAACTTTCTGCTTTCGACTAACACCCTTGGATTTTGGGAGAGAGTAGTATTCTCTCGGCCGAGAATCACTCTCGTCATTCAAGAACGGTTTAGAGCTAATAGACGCCCGAAAAAATGAAAGAAAGCATTACTTACTCGTAGAAACATCGAGTATATTTCTTTTCAAGGAAAATTAAAGCTAAGAAATCAGCTCAAATTGAAAGAACGCGAAATCCAAGTTTGAGACTATCCGCCAGATTAGCTTCAAGATCTTTTAGAATTCAAAAATTTCCACGACGTCCATGCCACCAGAGAATGAACACAAACAAGAAAAAAGAAATCTGCTCGGGTTGACTTTTGCAGAACAAGTTAGATTCAAAATAAAGCTAAAAGCTTTCTGCTTTCGACTAACACCCTTGAATTTTGGGAGAGAGTAATATCCTCTCGGCCAGGAATCACTCTCCGCGTTCAAGAACGGTTTAGAGCTCATAGACGCGCGAAAAAAGTGAAAGAAAGTATTACTTACTCGTAGAAACATCGAGTATATTTCTCTTCAAGGAAAATTAAAGCTAAGAAATCAGCTCAAATTGAAAGAACGCGAAATCCAAGTTTAAGACTATCCGCCAGATTAGCTTCAAGACCTTTTAGAGCTCAAAATTTCCACGACGTTCATGTCGCTAGAAAATGAACACAAACAAGAAGAAAGAAATCTGCTCGGGTTGACTTTTGCAGAACAAGTTAGATTCAAAATAAAGCTAAAAACTTTCTGCTTTTGACTAACACCCTTGAATTTTGGGAGAGAGTAATATTCCCTCGGCCAGGAATCACTCTCCTCATTCAAGAACGGTTTAGAGCTAATAGACGCGCAAAAAAAATGAAGGAAAGCCTTTCTTACTTGTAGAAAAATCGAGTATATTTCTCTTCAAGGAAAATTAAAGCTAAGAAATCAGCTCAAATTGAATGAACGCGAAATCCAAGTTTAAGACTACCCGCTCTATTAGCTTCAAGACTTTTAGAGCTCAAAAAGAAGTGATTTCTGAAATTTCTTCAAATTTCTGGAGATGCTATTTCTTTAAGTTTCTTAAATTTTGAAACCTATGAAGCCGTGCTGCTTTGAAATTTCCAAAAATTCGAAGCTTTAAAATTTCTGAAGTTGTAGATATCTAGAGTTCCAAAAGTTGTAAAACTTCGGATATTCTGAAATTGTACAGTTCTGGAGTCTTGAAGTTCTAATTTTGTTAATCTTGAAGTTTTGACGATTATGTTTAAAATTTCTAAAGTTTTTGAGTTTTCCAAACTTTGAAGCCATAATTCCGTAGGTCTGAAATTCTAAAATTTCTGTACATTTGAGGTTCTCAAATTTCTTCATATTTCTGTATTTTTTGTAAGTTTCTGAAGTTATAAAGTTCAGGAAGCCTTGCTGTTTTGATGTTCTACAATTTTTAAGCTTTGAAGCTTTGAAATTTCGCAAGCTTTTAAAGTTGTTAAGTTTCTAATATTCTGAAATCTCTGACCTTCCAAAATTTATAACTGGATAGGTCTGAAATTGTACACTTCTGAAGTTCGGAAATTCTAATTTCTAAATATTCGTTGCAAAATTTCTTAAATTTTTAGATTTCTATTTTTTATTCTACCCCTTGCTGTTTCTAAAATTTCAAGGTTGTGAAATTTTTTTAATTTTTAAATTGTAGCTATATGTTTCAGAGTCTACTGATCATTTCGACTATTTCTGATACTCTTGTAGATTCAAGCACCGAATTAACAGAACGAAACAGTCCTCTCGTTTAGGAACATTTTAAATTGCTAATAAACTCGTGAAAGAGGACAGAAAGCATTATCTAGGTCTAGGAATATTCGCTATATTTCTGCAAGGGAAGTTTAAAGTTGAGAAGTCAGTTCAAATCGAGAGGGGACGAGATCAACAGCTGAAGTAATCAATCATATTGATCCAAAGACGTTCCAGAATTCAAAATCAAATGATTACCGATAGAAGTAGCTTGATAATGACTGAGACCAACTTCCTCACTCTGGAAGGGTTTGAACCTAAGAAAGTTAAGAAAGAAGTAACGAAGTCATCACTTGACTCCCTCAAAAATCCGCTATAAAACTCCCAAGGAAATTTGAAGATTAGAAGTCAAAACTCAAAACGAAAGAGGGCGATGTCAACGGTTGAAGTCATCCAACATATCCAATTATTTCTTGAAGGTTCAAGCACTGAATTAATAGAACGAAACAGTCCTCTCGTTCAAGAACATTTTAAATTGCTAATAAACTCGTGAAAGAGGAAAGAAAGCATTATCTAGGTTTAGGAAAATCCGCTATATTTCTGCAAGGGAAGTTTAAAGTTGAAAAGTCAGTTCAAATCGAGAGGGAACGAGATCAACAGTTGAAGTAATCAATCATATTGATCCAAAAACGTTTCAGAATTCAAAACCAAATGATTACCGATAGAAGTAGCTTGATAATGACTGAGACCAACTTCCTCACTCTGGAAGGGTTTGAACCTAAGAAACTTAAGAAAGAAGGAACGAAGTCATCACTTGACTCCCCCAAAAATCCGCTATAAAACTCCCAAGGAAATTTGAAGATTAGAAGTCAAAACTCAAAACGAAAGAGGGCGATGTCAACGTTTGAAGTCATCCAACATATCCAATTATTTCTTGAAGGTTCAAGCACCGAATTAACAGAACGAAACAGTCCTCTCGTTCAGGAACATTTTAAATTGCTAATAAACTCGTGAAAGAGGAAAGAACGCATTATCTAGGTTTAGGAAAATCCGCTATATTTCTGCAAGGGAAGTTTAAAGTTGAAAAGTCAGTTCAAATCGAGAGGGAACGAGATCAACAGTTGAAGTAATCAACCATATTGATCCAAAAGACGTTTCAGAATTCAAAACCAAATGATTACCGATAGAAGTAGCTTGATAATGACTGAGACCAACTTCCTCACTCTGGAAGGGTTTGAACCTAAGAAACTTAAGAAAGAAGGAACGAAGTCATCACTTGACTCCCCCAAAAATCCGCTATAAAACTCCCAAGGAAATTTGAAGATTAGAAGTCAAAACTCAAAACGAAAGAGGGCGATGTCAACGGTTGAAGTCATCCAACATATCCAATTATTTCTTGAAGGTTCAAGCACCGAATTAATAGAACGAAACAGTCCTCTCGTTCAAAAACATTTTAAATTGCTAATAAACTCGTGAAAGAGGAAAGAACGCATTATCTAGGTTTAGGAAAATCCGCTATATTTCTGCAAGGGAAGTTTAAAGTTGAAAAGTCAGTTCAAATCGAGAGGGAACGAGATCAACAGTTGAAGTAATCAACCATATTGATCCAAAAACGTTTCAGAATTCAAAACCAAATGATTACCGATAGAAGTAGCTTGATAATGACTGAGATCAACTTCCTCACTCTGGAAGGGTTTGAACCTAAGAAACTTAGGAAAGAAGAAACGAAGTCATCACTTGACTCCCCCAAAAATCCGCTATAAAACTCCCAAGGAAATTTGAAGATTAGGAGTCAAAACTCAAAACGAAAGAGGGCGATGTCAACGGTTGAGGTCATCCAACATATCGATCCAGAAACGTTGATATATAATAGAAGTAGTTTGCAACTTTTGTCCATATTCAAAATTTTCCAATCTAAACTCGAAGATTGCTCGGATTTGATTCGAAGTTTTCCTACAAGATCAACGCGCTCGGGCGAAGAATAAATAATTGGGTAGCAATTCTATTGGTCTATATATGTATCTAATTTTTTACGACTGTTTGTATGAAATTCGTTTATGTTTCCATTTACGTCGTCGACGCTTCTTTGCACAAACACGCGCAAGAGAACATTGCACGTGCTATTTGGCGTATCCGCCGTTAAGAAGCGCGTGATATTTGGACGTACGACGTACTTGACCAGTTCAAATATTTCCCCGGTGTTTCGGCATCCGCAAAGCGAAGCAAACACGCTCGATAAATCGGCCGAAAAGGAAACTCCTCGAACGACGTCGTCGTTCGGTAAATATTGAAAATCTTATCGTACATACAAATATATCTACATGTATGTATGTATGTGCTACCTATACGTGTTTGTATGATGATGTATGTAATAGTTACAATATGTATCTATAATTACGGCCGAATTTACTAACCGACGCGACGCCCCTTATATGAATTACTTTTTCCGAAATAAAAATGACAGATATGTAATCTATGTAGTTATGTACTTACACGTTTTGTACATAAGTAGATGCACGTAACAGCTTTCCTTGAAATGACAATATAAGTAGGTGACATCGAGTTTATGTCTCTAAGGATAATTGTTTATTTATCTTGGTTTTAGTTATTTTATGCTGTGGTGTGCTTATCTACCAATATACTCGTGTGTATGTAGATATACACAATTGCATATACATAAAGAAATGATTATGAAAATTGCTGGTCGTTTCTTTGTTTTGGTTCTAGTTTGTTGATTAAAACTGAAAAAAAAAACTGAAAAAAAAATTCCAGTGAAAGTAGAAAAAAAGACAAAAAATGGACCAAAATGTAAGTTCTAAATTTTGCCCAAAATTCGATGCTAGGTTAGCAATATTGTCAATTCAGCATCTAGAATTAGTCATAATCGGAATTCGGCGAAAAGCAAAATAGCAAATTGGACAAGAAACAAAAACGGTTAACTGACAAAATATTTTCTTTGCAAGTGACTAACATGGTACAATTCCGTGGTACAAATCTCCTCAAAACCTCCTTTTGAAAACACAACAACACAAACATTTTGTTGTCGCACAAAATATTTTGTTTTTAATCAACATGCGTTTAAACAAGAATAATTACTATTCAAAAAAAAATCTGCTATCAACTGTCATAGTAATCTCTTCACGATGGCTTATAAGGAAGCGTTTTGCAAAAGTATTTTGTTGCCTCGCAGAATACATTGTTACTAATCGAAACAATCTTTTAAAAGAATATATAATTGCAAATTCAGCAAACGGTAATATCCAAAGCATCCACAATACTGCGTCTCTCAGCTGCCTAGTTGTCAATCTCAGTTATCACCGTATCACCAATCCCTTTATCGAAGTCCATATTGAGTTGCCAAAACTGCAACTTCGGACGTGACTGACTTTCATGAAAATTCCCTAGAAATTGGAGACAATTTTTATTCCTTTCTTCTTCTCCTTCTTCACATCGGTTCAGAACGTCTTCTTACGTTGTCCGATGCCTATTACCCATTTTTTTCTGTTGTCCCCATTGACCTTCTATAAGATCTTTTGATCTCATGAATTTCCTGATTCTCTCTATCCATGTTTTCTTTTGTCTTCCTCTTTCTCGTCTCACTGTTGGGATCCAGTGTGGGACCTATTTTGGTATCATCTGTTCTCCCACCTTTTGGACATGGACGTACCACCCTAATTGATTTCTCTATATGCCATCCGTCTATTTCCACACGTTCCTTGACTATTTCAGTTCCAACCTCCACGATATTCATATAAAACGCCTCATAGCATCCGTTTCCATGGCTTATATTTTTATTCTATTATAGTCTGTTACCTGTCAAGTTTTGCTCCCATTAGTGACGCTGTTAACTACCATTTAGTTACGTATGTTGTACCTTCTACTCCTGGTGATGTTTTTATTCCATAGAATTAAGACACGAAACAAACTCTCTTTGCTCCAGTTAGAGTGAATCTCCTGATCGTTCGTTCCATCTCTATTAAATGTTGTTCCAAGATATGTATATTCGTTGCACAATCCTATTTCTTCGGTACCACCCATTATGAACACCCCACCTTCTCTGTGTTCACATCAAGTCCCCATTTTTGATACTCCTCAATTGTGTTTCGTGTATCGTAGATGTATTCCATGTGTTCCTTATCGTTCGCAAACTGTCGCGTGTATAAGCAGTTACCCAACAAAAATATCAGTTATGATTGTTTCGTTTTTAAGATCCAATCCAAAATAGTTTCTGACCGACAAAATATGTTGTTTGCGGCCATAACAATGTTGAACGATTCCATAAAATACGGATATTTTCCTCAAGAAGAAGCTCTGGTAAAATCTGTCCTAAGGTCTCGGGTGCAGGTGGAATGCTGTTTAATAATAGACCCATCCCCATATTACCAACTGTTTCCAAAATCTTTGACTCTCTGAACTCTTTGAATCTCTGACTGTGTCATAAAGACTAAACTGGTTACGTATCCTGAAAGCGTTCAGATTCTTCATCCTCTTAGTATGGCAATAGAAGTAATAAGTTCACGGTATTCGCTATAACTCAATAAATAGATGATATTGTACAATATGATTAAACAAAGCTTGTTGTGACTTGCGTGAACCACAGCAGCCTGTTTATGTAAAAGAAATAAAGTGACCCCTCCCGCACCTTTCGAAAATAATTCCAGATACGTATTTCGGCTACTAAGTAATCATGCTCAGTTGAAAACTGGGGTTTCGGCTATCGCCCAAAACGGACACTACAAGACGAGCAATGTACATCTTTAAAGCACTAAACAATGAACATCACACACTGAGCACGAAACGCACCAAAATATTGTTGATATTTTTTGTTTGTCTTGTGCATCGTCTTGTGTTCCCCCAGTTTTCCACTGAGGATGGCAACTTAGTTGCCGAAATACGTATCTGGAATTATTTCCGAAAAATGTCTGGTAAGGATAATTTTCTTTTCTTTCATAACTATATTATTTTAACCACAGTCTCCTTATTCTTATTAAACAGCGGCCTGTTGGATCATTTCGAATATTACGGAATTCGTAAGATAACTAATAGATTTAGAGGAATAGATAGGATAGGAAAGGGCAAGTGCACAACAGAAGATTGTGATAATCCTAAGCACCAATTCTAGTCAATGTTCATTTGATATCCTCCATTTGCAAAAAAAAAAGAAACTTTAAAGCTGTGAGAACCTGAACCAAAGCTTGTTACAATACAAAACTGGAAAACTGCATGTCTTAAATATAATTTTAACAAATAATTAATTTTCTATTTATATCAATATCACTTCTGCGAGTTCTTTGTCGTAGGTGCGGTTGCAAAAGAGCAGACAATCAGAGCAATAAAAAACACAAGATCGATGTGTAGTTGTAGAGAATTCTTTAAACAACTAAAAACACTTATTTTGCCGTCCTGTTTCATACTTACCTGCTTAATCTACATACATCCAAACTTTCAACTACAAAGGATATCCACACCTATGAAGCCAGCAGGAACGCTATTCCTTATCATCGCTTACTATAAATATGTTTTACACCGATGTTAGCTACATCACCCCCAAATTATACAAACATTTACCGAGAGACATGTCAAAATCATCGATAAAAACTATGCGGAGCTTTCGGCTGTCGCCAAAAACTGCTTCTTGAACAAAATATTTTGTTGTGAAATAAAGTATTTTGTTTTTAAGCAAAAATTCAATAAAATTGAATACACACAGAAACAGTCGTCGAATTTATATTAGGAATAAACTGCATGCCTACGTCCTAAATTTACATTACCAATTTTATTTCGCGTAAATTTTAATAATGACAAACAAGTCCGTCTGATATACATACGCCACACGGAATGCGATGTGTAAAACGTACGCAAACACCTTCGCAAAATATTGAATTATTTACAGATAATCTTATAATAAACATTTAGAACGTGTTAGAATACCCTTCGTAATTATTATTGAATTATTATCGATCAGCAAAATTTATAATATATAGACGAATTAGATCCCATTATCGAGGCAAAAATTGCTTACACAGGTAATTTCATGTCAATCGATCTCTTCGATTGAGTCACTTGAATCAATAGGCTTTTTCTATCAAAAAATAATTGTAATGTATGTATGTTGAATATTGATGACGTTCCATACGGTAACAAATTAGAAATAAAAATAAATTCGACATTTTCAGCTCCTTTATGTGTAGAGGCGCAAAAAATTATAAAACAATTTTGAGAATTTAACAAGTTTTTGAGGAATTGCAATAGCTTTGGCAACGCTGGTATGAATTTTTAGCATAGCCCACAGTCGAAGTTTCAAATTTTCTTAATATGTTTCAAAAAGCTTGTGTGATATGGAGACATATCGGTATTCAAATTAAGAACAATAGAGAGAAATTACAAATTGCCCCCAATTTTAGGGGAATTTTTCATGAAGATCAATCATGGGTGAAGTTGCGAGTTTAACAACTCAGTGTAGACTTTTGATAACTTGTCGTCGACCTACTAGCAGCTGATTTTGACAGATAAAAATTTATTTTAATATAAATTTGTGATATAGAGGCATCATCTAACATCATATCGGTTTGAGTAAGTGACGGTTGAAATTGCAATTTTGGTAGTACTGTATAAAGTCTTACCACTCTAGCGATAGATGACTTTGAGTTATAGATTCCCACAAATTTATGATGCGGAGCAAGGATAGTATGCTTGGGAGCGGAGTATTTTGATATCAAAACCAGTTGAGGAAACTATAAAAAAAAGAGTCAAAAACTACTGCGTTGATTTCGATGGCGCGTTGCCAACCTAACGACAAACGAATTTGACAGATAGAAACACAAGATTAATGTTTGAAGCTTGGAATACGAACTTGTTTATTTTGTTCAAACTTATTTTCATTCCATATCATCCTAGCGTTAATTGACTTTAACTATTAAACTAGGAAAAGTCAAAAAATACTGCGTTGACTTTGATGGCGCGTTGCCAACCTAACGACAAACAAATTTGACAGATATAAACACAAGATTAATGTTTGAAGCTTGGAATACGAAATTGTTTATTTTGTTCAAACTTATTTTCATTCCATATCATTCTAGCGTTAATTGACTTTAACTATTAAACTAGAAAAAGTCAAAGAATACTGTGTTGACTTTGATGGGGCGTTGCCAACTTAACCACAAACGAATTTGATAGATAAAAACTCAAGATTAATGTTTGCAGCTTGTTCTTGCTATACGAAATTGTTTACTTTGTTCAAACTTATTTTCATTCCATATCATTCTAGTATTAATTGACTTTAACTATTAAACTAGGAAAAGTCAAAAAATACTGCGTTGACTTTGATGGCGCGTTGCCAACCTAACGACAAACAAATTTGACAGATATAAACACAAGATTAATGTTTGAAGCTTGGAATACGAAATTGTTTATTTTGTTCAAACTTATTTTCATTCCATATCATTCTAGCGTTAATTGACTTTAACTATTAAACTAGGAAAAGTCAAAAAATACTGCGTTGACTTTGATGGCGCGTTGCCAACCTAACGACAAACAAATTTGACAGATAGAAACACAAGATTAATGTTTGAAGCTTGGAATACGAAATTGTTTATTTTGATCAAACTTATTTTCATTCCATATCATTCTAGCGTTAATTGACTTTAACTATTAAACTAGGAAAAGTCAAAAATACTGCATTGCCTTTGATGGCCCATTGCCAACTTAACGATAAACGAATTTGACAGATAAAAACACAAGATTAATGTTTGAAGCTTGTTCTTGAAATACGAAATTGTTTATTTTGTTCGCACTTATTTTCATTCCATTCTATTCTAGCGATAATTGAGTTTGATTATTAAACTACAAAAAGTCAAAAAAGCACTGCACTGGCATTTGAGGCGATGTTGCTAACCTAATTACAACAGAATTTGACAGATAACAGGTCCCAACTTTGTGATATAGAAACATCTCGGAATTGAATTTAAGGAAAGTAAAAAGAAATAAAAAGTTGTCTCCAATTTTAAGAGAATTTTTATGAGTCAGTCATATCTGAAGTTACAGTTTTGGCAATTCAGTATAAATTCCGATAAAGTGTTGGTAACACAATGAAATCTAACATTAATAGATAAAAAGCTCCGTACTTACATTTTACCATAACTGAAGTGTCCTGGAACTGCAACTTTAGAAATTTACATAAATCAGAAGACAGGTCAACATTTACTAGCAATTCTAGGGATTTTTTCCGCAAACTAGTCGATCTAAAGTTGCAGCTTTTAGTAACTTTCTAGAGATTCTACTAAAATGTTGCCAACGCTGTAACAATTGACACTGACAGACAAATAATTCGAACTTTTTCCATTCATTTTCTCGTGATGTAGGATGTCACAAAACTGCAACTTCACACACGATTTGCTTTCAAGAATTCATAACGCTTTTTAGAAAACATGGATAAAAATTTTAGCCTGAATATCGCGGCATTTTCACGTAAGAGCAAATTAAGTATGAAGTTGTAGTTTTGTCAATACCGCACAGATTTCAGTACAGTATGGCCAATATCTTATATGATACTTCTCTACCACAATTAGTATTACCAATGTAGACTTTCTCAGAAAATAGGTCACGATTTTTATGATGCAATCTGCACGAAATAGATGCAATTGATGCCCCGTTCAGAAAAGTGAAAATTCATTAAATTCATCAAATTTGACTCACGTCTCAGGGGAATTTTCACGGAGATGTTATACTTGAAGTTGCGGTTTTGGTGGCACTGTATAAATTTTTATTGAATATTGCCAATCCAAAAACAAATAACTCTAAAGGATCGCAATCAATGTACAGAATGAGCAACCGGAAATGTCGTGGGGATGGTAGTACTAAAGAATTTGAATATGAATTTCTTGTTTCATAAGATTTTCGATCTTGTCTTTTCCCTGTCAAGTGAACTTGAACTAGGTTATGTACGGTTTCAACTTTAGTTGTCCACTTTCAAAGCTACCAACATCTCAGTGCCCCCAACTAAAACATTCACTTGACATGGTGGACACTTCCGGTGAGTTACTTATAATTAAGGGTTGATAAAGGAGAGGATGACGTGTTATCATTAAGTAGTACAAACCGGTCTTTGTCTCCACTTACGTGCCAAGCGCGATATTAAAAACACTTCATCCACCCTTTTATCAAACCTTACTTACTACATATTACTATTTTATTGGTTACGACGTAAAAACGTCGAAATTAAAAAAGAAACCGTCCAAATTCCGCTCGAAAATTTTACAACAGACGTCATGGATAAAGTTGCAGTTTTGATGGCATCGTACAGACTGAATCTGTAGTTTTGGCGGCCCTGCGTCGAAATCGATACAACGTTGCCAATGTTAAAACGAACCTTTCAAAATCAGTTCAAGTTTGAACGATATTTCTTGTAAAATTCCCTGCAAATTCGGATAAACGTACATTATTACGTTTGAGGGCTTAGCTCGACATCGATATATTCTCGAAATATTTTGTAAAATGAAGAAAATCGGTGTAGTCGATTGGTGTGTTTGAAAGTGTAGTTTTGGCAACACTGCCCCCAATTCGATTAGACCAGGGGTCTCCAAACTTTTCAGCCTTGGGGCCATACTGATTACTTCAGCGAGTTTTCTGCGTATTATGCTTATCATTACCTAGTTTTACTTAGCAAGTAAATAAATCCGAGTTATTACCATTCTGTGTTTCTTTTATCCAACTTATCACAACAATGTCGCGAGCCGAATTGATGACACTGGCGAGCTGGATTTGGGCTGCGGGCCGTAGTTTGAAGACCTCTGGATTAGACAATTGATCTTAATGAGATCGATTTAATCGAAACACATATGTCTCCGTCCTCGAGAAGCAAAGACAACAAATTTGACCTTTTCCGACATAACCTTATAACTCATTTCTAACTTGTTTTCTCGGCCTTTTCCTCGAGAAATGTACCGTTCTGTCTCTAATCCGTATCTATACGTGCAATATTTGTTATTTTCAAGAATTTCCTTGATTAAACTCTATTTGTGATTTGACGTAATCGAAACGTGTATACAAACAAATGTTGTGTGTCGTCTCATGTGATCTCGTATTTAAAATTATCATTAGTACAAGAAAAATGTGATCGACTCTTCTCGAAGAATGGGACTGTTTGCGTACAATCACAATGGCGTCGTGTTAGGAGAATATATTGGAAAACTAAATCTTTTATACAAATACTTGGTTGGGCAATCGCGCCGCTCCGCTTTGCAAGTTCAATGCGTCAATCGAAACCACGCACAAAAGGCGTTCTTGACTTTAATTTCAAAAGGAAAAATTACATTGAAAAATAACGGATCCCGCGGTCATTGTCGAAATATTTACGTCCCGATGCTTATTGATATGTGTCTAGTTTCAATGTTTGGACTCGAAATACAAAAGGCGTGGATGAGATGGAGGATTTTGTACAAAAAGGAAAAATATTTAAACAACTATTTTTAGATTTATAGGAAAAACAGCAAAAAATGTAAAATGTAAAACGATAAATATGATAATGGCAATCTTTTTTGCTTCTTTAAGCTAAAATTAGGTTGGCATCAAAGGCAACGCAGTATTTTGTTTTAACTCTTTTTCGTAGTTTCCTGAACTGGTTTTGATATTAAAATATCTCTGCATCTTAAATTTGTGAGCATCAATCACTCAAAATTAATTATGACTAGATCGTCACTTACTCAAACCCGCATGATATTAGAAGATGCCTCTGTGTCATAAATTTATAACCTTTCATCTGTCAAAATTGACTGCTAGTAGATTGGCAAGATGTTATCAAAGTCTATACTGAGTTTTTCATAACTGCAACTTTAGACGTGATTGATTTTCATGGAAATTCACCTAAAGTTGTTCTTTCTATTTTGTTTAATTTGAATTCAGATATGTCTCCATATCACACAACCTTGAGATTTCTACCTCTCAAACTTAGTTGTCGTTAGGTTGGCAATATCCCATCAAAGTCAACGCAGTATTTCTTGATTCTTTTTGTAGTTTCCTGAACCGGTTTTGATATCAAAACACTTTGCATCATAAATTTGTGAGCAGCTATCACTCAAAATCAATTATCACTTGAGTGGTAACACTTTATACAGTATTGCCAAAATTGCAACTTCAATCATCACATACTCAAACTCGCATGATATTAGAGGATGCCTCTGTGTCATAAATTTATAACCTTTCATCTGTCAAAATTGACTGCTAGTAGGTTGGTAAGAAGTTATCAAAGTCTGTACTGAGTTGTCAAAACTGCAACTTCAGACGTTACTGTTTTTCATGAAAATTCCCCTCAAATTGGAGACAATTCGTGATTTCTTTTTGCTCTTCTAGATTTGAATTCCGATATGTCTTCATATCACACATCCTTGGGAATTTTTATCTGTCAAACTCAGTAGTCGTTAGATTGGCAAGATACCATCAAAGTCAACAAAGTAATTGTTTTTTCTTAGTTTCCTGAACTGGTTCTGATATTAAAATAACTCGGAGTCATAAATTTGTGAGCTTCCACCAATTATAATAATTATATTTAATTTCTTGTGCATTATTGAGGGAAGAGGAAAAGTGACATTGACAAGTTAAAAAGGCGCGAGATTTGAATTTGATTTAATTGACATATTTGGTTAAGATATCTGATCACCACATGTCAAAGTCAATCGCTAGTTTGGTTGGCAACAAGTTATCAAAGTCCATACAGTACCACCAACACTGCAAAATTTAGACGTGATTTGCGCCCGTTAAAACTAGCTGGAAACCAAAGCCAAACTTTTGATTTCTTCTTATAATTCAAAAAAAAAAGTTGTTGCTTTGTAAATTGATAATGTTGCCCTCGTTAGAACTTTCTACGAATCAAATAATTTTGCTTCTTGTATCTCTTCTCGTCCAACGTGGATTTTCCATTGAAAAAATGGATTCTGGGGAGGATGTTCCGTATCAATTCAACGTTTCCAACGTAATCTTCTCGAGATCGCGTCATCACCTAAAGGAACACACAAACTTTCCTATTTGGGGGAAAAATTACCGGATCAGAGTGCTATTTTCTTTTTTTAGCATCATGCGCCCGTTCCTATTAAATCGCAAAATAAATTCTAGCACAATCGGCGATTTCCCACGGGGCACGTTATAACGTTTCGCTAATCGATCTAACCACGCTAATCGCCCGTGTAAATAATTAGAAAGAATGCCAAATATCGGCACGTCAAGTGGGGATTTATAGGAGCAAATCGTACGAACGGATTTATTCAGTCTCTTCTAGTTTTTTGCTTTACAATTGCAACGTTGAGCTAGCGCAGTGGCAACCCCAAAAAAATTTGGTGATCCTCATGATGGAGCTCATAATCGGACGAATTGGAGTTTGGTTATTTTTGGCCTGCTGGTTGAATTACGCGAACGGAGGAGGGTACGTTTCTTTTTTGGTTTTATTTTTGAAAATTTTGCTCGCGATTTCATTGAAGAAATGTGATTTAAAGTTGCGCACTCCAAAATTTATGAAATAATTCTTTTTCGTGGCTGTGTAACTAGAAAAATCCTTATCTTCTTTTTACTTTCATTCGCGACTTCCGATAGGTTTCGACTGATTACAAATCACCACTTCAACCACAAAAATAACATAGAGATTTAGACGCTGATTTTCGGTCATATTCGAAGTTAAATTGTTGTAACTGTTAGTATTTTCCTATCTTGTCGAATTTCAATTGTTTCTTGTTGTATTTTCCTTTAAAAATATATAAGTTAGGATAAAATATTTTGTTCTGGCAACAAAATATTTTATTTTATCAAAAAACGTATTTTTGATTATTTACTCGAAAAGAAAATATGTTTATGATAGATGTTCTTGTTTTTTCGATAAAACTGTTTCATATCTTCAGATCAGAAACAAAATATTTTGTCGAGTAACAAAATACGACGTTCGCAATCTCGTTCCGATTGGCATTTTGAGACTAAACTATCGTTGCAGATGTTTCCGTTTCCGTTGCAACTCAGTAGCAAATTGTTTTCTTAGATAACAATAATTTGATCAGAAGCAAAATATTTTGATGGGAAAACAAAATATTTTATTCGGAAACAAAGTACGTTGTGTAGAAATCAGATTCTACAAGTCCGTTGGAGACAAACCACTATAGCAATCGATGACGTTGCCTGTTATCCTGAATTTTCAATTCTTTTTGTTTTTAAAGATGCTTTGTTCAGAAACAATGTATTTTGTGAGACAGCAAGATATTATTGCAGAGACTCTCCCCGATAGGATATTGTACTCAAAGACGTATTTTCGATTATTTACTAGAAAACAAAATATTTTGATGATGGATATTCTTGTCTTTTGATAAAATGCTTTAGTATCTCCAAATCTGAAACAAAATATTTTGTCGAACAACAAAATACGACGTTAGGAATTTCGATCCGATAGGTATTTTAAAGTTCAATTGTCATAGCAGATGTTTCTATTTCTTACTGAATTAGAAATTGTTTTCTTAAGTAACAATATTTCGATCAGAAGCAAAATATTTTGATGAGAAAACAAAATATTTTATTCGGAAACGAGGTACACTTTGTATCAGATTCTACAAGTCAGTTGGAAACAAACTCTTGTAGCAGTCGATGACGTTACTTTCTATGCTGAATATTCAATTTTGTTTAAAGTTGCCTTATTAAGAAACAACGTATTTTGTGAGGCAGCAAGATACCACTGCAAAAACTCCAGAAACTTCGCAGAGCAAATTACTATCACTAACAATAAGTGTGATTTTACAATTGTTTTTTTTTTTTTTTGTTTAAATCTATGTTACCCAAGGACAAAAATATTTTGTGGTTACAAAATACCGTTGCACACATAACGGTTCATTTCCTTCAAAAAGTAGAAAATAAATATTTTGTTTTGACAATGAGATATATTACTCAAGAACGTGTTTTCGATTATATACTTGGAAACAAAATATTTTGATAATTCATACTGTTGTCTTCTCATAAAACCGTTTAAACTTAAAACAAAATATTTTGTCAGATTTCGATAGATATTTAAAGCTAAATTATTGTAGCAGATGTTCCTGCTTCTTACTGAGCTGCAAATTGTTTTCTAATTAACAACATTTTAATTAGAAACAAAGTTTTCGTTAAAAAATCTAATGTGACTAGAAATAAAATATTTTGATTAGAAACAAAGCATTTTGGTTAAAAACAATCTATTTTGATTAGAAACGAAATATTTTAATTAGACACGAAATATTTTGATTAGACACGAAATATTTTGATTAGAAACAAAGTATTTTGGTTAAAAACAGTCCATTTTGATTAGAAACAAAATATTTTGGTTAAAGACAATCTATTTTGATTAGAAACAAAATATTTTGGTTAAAGACAATCTATTTTGATTAGAAACGAAATATTTTGATTAGAAACGTAGTATTTTATATGAAAACAAGATACGTTGCTTAGAAATGAAATTCTACAAGTCAGTTGGAAACAAACAATTGTAGCAGTTGATGACGTTGCCTCTTATGCTAAATTTCCAATTCTATTTGAAGACTTCTTGTTTAGAAGTAAAGTATTTAGTGAGGCCTTCTGATTCTGACAGAATCATTTCGGAACTGGAAAACTTCTCCTAGATGTGAAAGTGTCCAACACCTTTTTTTTTAATTTTGACAGAATTTCAAACTATTCCTATTAAAATTAGGCGAGTTTTGAACTTCCAAAGACGATTTTTGGGGCAACTGACGTTCGAACTTTTGTCGAATTATATCTAACCTGAGAAACTTCTCAAAGATTTCAAGATGTCTAACACTTTTTCCAAATTTGGCCGAATTTGAAGCAGCCACTTTCAAAATTAGGCCAGCTTTATGCTTCCAAAGGCGATTTTGAGGACTTTTCGAGCCTGGGAATGGTTGATGTTCGGAATCTGAAAAGCTTTTCAAAGATATCAAGGTGTTTAACACTTTTCCTAGATTCTGACTGAATTTGAAGCCACCGCTGTTAATTAAGTCAGCTCTTATGTGCTCTTATATGCTTAAAATGGCGATTTTTAGGACACTTCGTGCGTTGGGGTACTTATGTACGGGATTTTGGCCGAATTATTTCGAACCTGAAAAGCTTCTTAAAGATTTCAAGGTGTCTGACACCCCTTTTTAAATTTCGACAGAATTTGAAACCGTCGCCATCAAAATTAAGCCAGTTTTTAACTTCCAAAGGCGATCTTTAGGACGTTTCGCGCGTTATGGTGATTGGCGTTCTGATTGTGAACGAATTATTTCGAACTTTTCAAAGATGTCAAGGTATCTACTACTTTTTCTAAATATTGAGTGTAGTGAAAGCCATGGCTTCCAAAGGCGATTTCGAGAACATTTCGCGCGTTGGGGTGATTGATGCTCGGATTCTGGACCAACTATTTCTAACCTGGAAAGCTCCTTAAAAATATCAACGTATCTAACACTTTTTCTAAATTTTGACGGAATTTGAAGCCATCAATGTCAAAATTAAGCCAGCTCTATGCATCCAAGTGCGATTTTGACGATTTTGAAGATGTAGGGATGAAATAGGGCAGATGAGGGAAGCTCGAAGAAGAACCGGACGGAAGACTAAAATGGAAGAAGAAGAAGAAGATAAAGAAAAAGATGATGATGATGATGATGAAGAAGAAACACTTATCTATCACCCTACTATTTTGAAGGGAGCCTAAATCTCCTTAATCGCAATTTTAATTGTTATTCCGATTCATTTACCTCTCTTTGTCACCAATTTCCAACAGTCTACCCAAAAATGTTTTTCCTCATCGGAAAAAATCCATCGAATTAATACCGCGCGCGACGTAGTAGAAGCTATCACGTCATACGTAAATGCCGCTCGAAAAATATAATTGCGATAATCGGACGTTAATAACAAAGACAAATAAGCGTGCCCGGACTCGAACCCGAACCGAATAAATATGTATCCATTATCGACGCGTTAAAACGAAGGTAAAACAGTAATAAAGTCATTTTTAGATGTGTCTCGATAATTTGTCCTGGGAAAGAAGGTCGGCAGTTTCAAATTTAGATTGCTCCGTTTAGACTGTTGGGGACGTAATTTTTAGTCGGTTCCTCGAGCATTCTTCCAGGAGGTTTTGGTAGGAAAGAGAAAGAAGGTATAACAAAGCGTATTCTAGAAATATTCCTTGCGAATCAACACAAGAAAAGTTTCTTGGTCTTCTTGAGTGTTAACTAGACGTTTCTTGGTCTTATTGACTTTTAAAAGGACGTTTCTTGGTCTTCTTGACTTTTAAGAAGACGTTCCTTAGTCTTCTTGACTTTTAGGAGGAATCAAGTTCGGGAATTCTAAACGTATTCTAGAAATATTTCTTGCGAATCAACGTAAGAAAAATTTCTTGGTCTTCTTGACTTTTAACTAGACGTTTCTTGGTCTTCTTGACTTTTAATAGGACGTTTCTTGGTCTTCTTGACTTTTAGGAAGACGTTCCTTAGTCTTCTTGACTATTAGGACGTTGATTCTTGGCCTTGTGAAAAGTCGAGGACACGAAAATACGTCTTCTTAAAAGTCTCTAAAACGGCGAGGTCTTCGAGCACTTACATCGACATCCAAACATATTCCAGAAGAATTTATTCAGGGGATTCCCAAACCGGTTTTTGGTAGGAAAGATATCAAGTTCGGGAATTCTAAACGTGCTATATTCTAGAAATATTTCTTGCTAACCAACACAAAAAGAATTTCTTGGTCTTCTTGGCTTTTAAGAAGACGTTTCTTGGTCCTCTTGACTTTAAAGAAGACATTTCTTTGTCTTGTTGACTTTAAGGAGGATGTTTCTTGGTCGTCTTGATTTTAAGAAGATGTTTCTTGGTCTTCTTAACTTTTAGGAAGACGTTTCTTGGTCTTTTGAAAAGTCAAGACCAAGAAACGCCCTTCTTGAAAATCAGTAACACGATTAGGTCTTCGAACCCTTACATCGGTATCCAAACATGTCCCAGAAGGATTTCTTCAGGGATCCTCAAACACAGAAAATTTCTTCGTCCTTCAATCTTAATTTGGTTTCCGCTATCGAGGAGTCTCGACACAAGAGAACTCTTAGCTTTTTTACCATATTATCTTCCGGTTCGTTTGGTTTCCAAATACCCACTAGTTCAGGGTTTTGTTTTACACCCGCCATGCTTCGACCTCTTCGAGGTAAACGAAACGTTTCTTTCTTTGTTCTAGCTTGATAGCCCCGTCGATAATAACGGCTCATTTCTCCAACGACATTTACACCGAGAATTCGACGGAAACCTCCCCGAATCCGACGAAGCCAATTTTCCCCGTCCCCGTCAACAAGAAAGACTGCATCCTCACCGAAGGCAACTTGGTCGATCTGGACCAAAACCAATTCTTCAACCTCCTCACGAAAGAATGCAGATACGACAAGCTCTTAAAGCCCGATTCGACGTCCCCTGGTAAACCGCTGATCGTGAAGATCCATCTGCACGTCAAACACTTACAACTGTTAGATCAGGAGGTAAGACTTTTATCTTTTCAACAAACATTTTAGCGTACTTACGAGGATAGATTGAAAAGTTTCCAGAATGAAAATGAAAACAAAGTAATACGGATTCGAGTTATATTTTATTTTTTTATATAGTCCCCTCGAAGCTCAACATACTTGGTCCAACGTTTTTCCAGCTTCTAGATGCTCTTCCGGAAGTGACTTTCTTGAAGGTTTCCAACATAATCGTTTACAGCCTCTATCGGATCTTCATTTGACCAAAAATCTCGTTCTACCCAGAAACTTTTTGAGTTTTGGGAACAGATGGAGGTCTGACGGAGCTAAATCAGGCGAATATGATGGTTCAATTCTGTCAATTTTTGTCCAACAATTGCATTTGAATTCCCCGGCGTTTCTTCTGAATTCCCGCTTCCGATTTATACGAAAGTGTTGTGTAATATTGGCCAGTAACAGGTTTGCTTTTTTCAAGATAACCGATTACCAAAATTCCTTTTGCGTTCCAAAAAAGAAACGATGCCAACTCCTTTCCAGCGGGGTGAATGGTTTTTGCCTTCTTCGAAACCGATTGACCTCGTACAATCCACTATTTTGATCGCATTTTTGTTTCTGGTGTGTAGTGATGAATCCAGTTCACATCCATGGTCACCAATTGTTTCTTAAAATCCGCTGGATTCCTCATAAATACTTACGAGCAATTAAGAGCTAGAACGCGCGTTTGCTCTGAATTGAGCAAACGCGGCACCCATCTTGCAGAAAGCCTTTTTAAACCCAATTCATGATGTAAAATACGAACTGCTTGTTCGTAAGAGATGCCCACGGCTTCTTCAGTTTCACGCATTTTTATTCGGCGATCTGCAAAAACCCCGTCATGGATCTTTTCCACAATTTCTGGCGTGGTAGCCTTTTTCGGACGCAAAAACTCACGATGGAAAATGAAGGGGATGGATCCTTAAAAACGGCATCTCAACCTCGATTTGATTTTCGTTGCAGCTTTCCCTTTTAAACAGGAAAAATTGATGACCGTCCAAACTACGTCTTTTCATCCATAATTGAAAATACAAAAAGATGCTTGACTTCAATGCTTGTCGGAATGAGACTATTTGACAAATCGATTTAATAATTGCCGTCAATTAATATGAAAGAGTTGCTAACACAACGACATGAAGGATTTGGAAAAATACCAGCCCCCTAGCATAGATTCCGGAAAGAATCTACCCTCGTAAAAGGAAAATTTCTCATCTCGTTTCCTGGGAGCGTTGTTGAGGAGGTAAAAGTGATACTTTTTCGTCTTTCGCAGCAATTCAAGACCGACACCTTAATCCAGTATCGATACGTCGATCCCCGATTAAATTACGAGCGCCTCGCCCCGAAAAGGCCTTCCCTTTTGGGAAGGGACGCGATGAGGAACAAGATTTGGACGCCGCGTCTCGTCGTCCCGGACGAAAAGGAGGCCAAAGTGGTGGGTGACCCTTTGGTCTCGATCTCGGCCAAGGGCGAAGTGAGCTATACGTACAGGACCGTCATCTTGAACTATTGCCACATGGATTTCAGGAAGTTCCCATTCGATCGGCAAACTTGTCGGTTGAATTTCCAAAGCTGTAAGTACCGGCGTTTGAAGACCAGAAAAAATCTTCGGGGAATTTTTACGATCCAAATTTTTCTTTTTTTCTTCGTTTCGGCAGGGCTGCACAACGCGAGCAAAATCTCGTTGCGCTGGGAGGATAGGAAACCGATCGAGTTCTCCCAGGAAATGGTGGTGGCCGGATTCACGTTGGAAAAATTCTGGACGAGCAGCTCGACCGTCTACCTTCCGATCGCCACGGGAATCTTCAGTAAGCAAATTGATTGCACAATTTCTACTTTTTCTTCTCTTTTAAGACAGCTTCCGTGTTAACGCTTCAAAACAAATATTTTCGTAATTCGAGCACGTCGATGATGACTTATCAGACCAACCGCAAAGTCTTACCTAAAATACTAAATGAGTCGATATGCGGTTTTGGACTTGACTTTATTAATCAATCGTTTGATCTTTGTCACCATTATTCAACATGATCTATTTCAATTTTTCTTTTAACCGACTTGAGGAAAGACTGCGGTAAGCTAATCATCACCGACGAGTGTGATTTACTTTTACTTGTTACTGTTTTTGCGGAGATATTCCGACGTGACTAACGCTAGAATTTACCTCGCAAACACGTTGTTTGCCACCGTAATATTTGCGCAAGATCTTTGTGTGCGTTGGGATTTAAAATCATGGTGATGACAGTCCGATTGCGACAAATAAGAAAAATATTTATTTCCACTTGTATTTTTCGACGCCTTTGGGAAAACAAAGCGCAAGAAGGATGATGATGATAACAGATGATGGTTTCCCGGAAACATACAAATCCGAGCTTCAACTTTTCCAAACTTATTTATTAAATCGGTCAACAGGTGTCGAGGGCCTAGGGCGTGTTTTCCACTTTCACTTTTATTCACTTTTTGATAATCAGTGGACTGTTTGTCTCCATCCCTTTTTGCCTTTGTTTCCAGTCTTCTATTCCCATCTTTCTCAAGTCTTCCTCCGCACTTTCACTCCATCTTTTCTTCGGCCTCCCAATTGGTTTCCTCTTCATTACCAGTTTCGGCATTCGTTCATTTAACATTTCCCTCTATATGGCCTCTAACACCGTCTAAGTCTTTCTATCTTCATGTATCTTATTATACTTTGTTCCATTGTACAGTTTCTTCCAAACTTATTTATTAAATCGCTCAACAGGCCTCGTGAGCCTAGGGGCGTGTTTTCCTCTCTCCACTTTTATTCATTTTCCGGCAATCGATACACCGTTTGTCTCCATTCTTTTCTGTCTCTCGCCCTTGTTTTCCAGTCTCTTATTTCACATCTTTCTCAGGTCTTCCTCCACACTTTCACCCCATCTTTTTCTCAGCCTCCTTTATCTTTTTCTCCTCAATTGGTTTCCTCTTCAATACTAGCTTCAGCATTCGTTCGTTTGATATTCTCTCTATATGGACTAACCATCTAAGTCTTTGTATCTTTATGTGTCTCATTATACTTTGTTCCATTGTACTCGTCATTTCTAAACTTATTTATTAATTCGCTCAACAGGCCTCGAGACCTTAGGGGTGTGTTTTCCTCCCTGCACTTTTATTCATTTTCCGGCAATCGATACACCGTTTGTCTCCATTCTTTTCTGTCTCTCATCCTTGTTTCCCAGTGTCTTATTTCCCATCTTTCTCAGGTCTTCCTCCGCTCTTTCACTCCGTCTTTTCTCGAGCTCCCTCTTCTTTTTCTCCCCCAATGGGTTTCCTCTTCGTTATCAGCTTCGGCATTCGTTCATTTGATATTCTCTCAATATGGACTAACCATCTAAGTCTTTGTATCTTTATGTGTCTCATTATACTTTGTTCCATTGTACAGTTTTTTTCCAAACTTATTTATTAAATCGCTCAACAGGCCCCGAGACCCTAGGGGCGTGTTTTCCTCTCTCCATTTTTATTCATTTTCCGGCAATCGATACACCGTTCGTCTCCATTCGTTTCTGTCTCTCGCCCTTGTTTCCCAGTCTCTTATTTCCCATCTTTCTCAGGTCTTCCTCCACACTTTCACTCCATCTTTTCCTCGAGCTCCCTCTTCTTTTTCTCCCCCAATTGGTTTCCTCTTCGTTACCAGCTTCGGCATTCGTTCATTTAAGATTATCTCCATATGACCTAACCAATCTAAGTCTTTTCAGTTCCTCGTTCGCCCTTCTCTTCCTATCCTCCTCCGTTTTCCTTCCCCGATCCTCCTAATATTTTTCTTTCCCATCTGCTTAGAATATCCTCTTCCGTTTCCCGTTCAGTATCCACGTCCTTACTGTACATGTTACTTTTGGTTTTGTTACAGTTCTATATATTCGGGTCTTGCCTTTCAAGGTACATACTTGGAGCTCATCAAATTTTTGTTTCCTTTTTTCATTATTCCAGCTCTGAATTCCCACTCTTCGTGGCCTTCCCCTTCAATCAGTATTCTTAAGTATATAAACTGATTCACCTTCACGAAATTGTATTCCTTCTCTTCCTGCTCTCCTACAGTCAGACTTTCGGTTTCCTCTTCTGTTTTCTCCTATCACAATGTACACCCTCTGTCCCAAAACTAACCGCAATGCGTCTACAAATCAGAAACCAGTGGCGTCATCTCTTGATAGTTGATTGATTATTGTAGTGGGACTCTTCCTTACCAACCTGACAAATTTTCATGACATTTGGTGCATAGTCAGCTGATACATCACGCATCCTGTGAGAGTGTTTTTCGTAAACGGTCAGAAAATGAGTCACGAACAACGAGTCAATATTAAGTTTTGTTTTAAACTTGGAAAAACTGCAACCGAGACGTATGAAATGCTACAAATTGTTTATGGCGACGATTGTTTGTCGAAGAGGCAAGTGTTCGAGTGGCATCGACGATTTCGTAAAGGCAGAGAAGATGTTAACGATGACGAAAGAGCCGGTCGTCCTTCGACAACTTTGGCCGAGGCAAATGTGGAAAAAGTGCGCGAATTTGTGAAAATTTCGAAGAAATCGTCAGTGAGATTTATGGAAATGGAGCTTGGCATCCCTAAAACAACTATTCAGCGCATTTTGACTGAAACCCTTGGTTTGAAGAAAGTCAATTCGAAGTTTGTTCCGCACAAACGCTTCGAATCGAACACTCCAAAGACATTATTGCACGAGCCCGTGCAGATGAAAACTTCTTGAAAACGATTGTGACTGGTGACGAGACGTGGTGCTTTCAATACGAACCAGAAAGCAAACGTCAAAGCGCAGAGTGGAGGTCACCAGAAGAAGGAAATCCGAAAAAATCACGAATGGAGAAGTCGAAAATCAAGTCAATGCTGATTTCATTCTACGATTCGAAGGGAATTATCCATAAGGAGTTCGTTCCATACGGCTCAACGGTTAATGGTGCATATTACCTCGATGTTATGAGGCGTTTGCTGGGTCGCATTCGTCGTGTTCGGCCCGAATATCGCGAGCCAGGCAGCTGGAGATTACTGCACGATAACGCACCGTGTCATCGAGCAACGATTGTCACCGATTTTTTGGCGAAAAATGAAATATATTCGATACAGCACCCACCGTATTCGCCTGATCTGTCCCCATGCGATTATTTCCTGTTCCCTCGTCTTCATTTGAAGCAGAAAGGAGTTCGTTATGCATCCGTAGACGCCATTCAAAGATCGACGACCGGCATCCTAAAGGCCATCCCAGAGATCGACATGAAAAAGTCGTTTGAAGCACTCGTTGACCGTGCAAATCGATGTATTGTAGCACATGGAGAATATTTCGAATAAATACAATGATTTTTGTGGACATAACATACAGAGCGTGCTTTATTTCGAACTATTTCGGTTATTATTTTTCTAGCACTACATTGAAAAATATCGAAGATAACGGATGGCCTTATCTAAGATTTCTTTTCACTAAACATTTTTCTGACTTAAATCCCTTCCATATTAGTTCGTTGTAAGTTCCTTCCAAACTTAAAAACTTTAAAAAATTGATAATTTGACAAATATTTGCTACTTAGTGAAGGTTGCCTTTAATACTGATAATCGCAAGGATTGGAAAACAAAAAGAAAAAGGATAACTGGAAGAGCAACGATTTTCTGTAATTATCTGTAACTCGTTTGATCCCAAAGGATAAGAAAAAGTTAAGCATGTATACAATTACGAGGATGAAGAATGAGACATATGGGCGAAGGGCACAGGCAATTATGAAAAGGGAAAAAGAAATCGAGAACACAAATGTCAACTGAAAGCTATCCCAACAAAAATTAAATTTAGCATCATTTTCGGTCTTATGCTTTGACAGTCACACTATTATATCACTGCGATGATCTTCATTATCTTCTGCAGATTCTTCTACTCTTAAGCCGTATAAAAGATGTCCCAACAAGAGCGGAAAATTTGTACATAAATTTGGCACCATTTTTGCTGTTGTATAATTAAACTAGTATGACAGTTCGATAATAGATAGTCCACCATTATTAAAAATGAGAATTACCATTCGAGATAACGCATTCTTATTGTT
Source organism: Chrysina gloriosa (assembly GCA_038088585.1). Taxonomy (NCBI): domain Eukaryota; kingdom Metazoa; phylum Arthropoda; class Insecta; order Coleoptera; family Scarabaeidae; genus Chrysina; species Chrysina gloriosa. Next base: position 5,890,324 of record CM076092.1, on the reverse strand, counting down.
AAACTTTATTTAAAGAGTGCTTTGGAAAGTTTGACTGCCACGCTGCCCAAACCTGCCTCCAATTTTTGGTAATCCAAATGTTTCAAGTGCATCGATTGTGAAGAGAATTAAAATTCGAGGGGACCACGTCGATTACCGATGTCAGACCATCGAAAAGTCTTCGATCAGGTCATCCAGCAGGAAATAGACATGCACAGATGTTCGCCAGAATGTGACACAAGGTCCGCGAGCATGCATCCGGCATTGTGTTCAAAAATTGAACATTTTACGAAAGATTTGCGTCCTCACGCCAAACTTGCACAATAATTCAAGCCTGCAAACCATACACAGCGAAAGGGAGGCTTGTAGATTGGTTCGTTGAACAACAAGAAGTCAACAGTGAATGCTCCAACAAAATCATCTTCAGGGATAATCCTAATTTTCATGCTGATAGTTCCGAAATTCGGGTCTACCGATCTTGGTGATACGGGAAAGTTACCCTAGTGAGGTCGACGTACCGCCGGTTAATGACGTTCACCTCGCATAATTACTACTTTTTTACTCAATACGAAATTCCAGAACCATCAAAACTTTTTAGGGCGTTGACGGAGTTTCAATCGCTTCGATACCATACCGAATAAGTGATTTCCACGCGAAATTCGCTTTGAAACTGTTGAAATATTTTTTGTTCTTGCTTTTCCTCTTTTTTCTTCTTTTTCTTGCTTGTTTTCTTCTTCTTGATCTGACTCGTGTTCTTCTTCTTCTTCCTGTTCCCTTCTGTCGTGCCTTTATATCATCTCAAACATCAAATGGAATTAAAATCCTTAGAAAAATGCAGATGTAAAAAGATGTGAAATAACCTTCACGAGAATGGAAATAGCAGAGAAATGAAAGGAAATTTTCGGAGTCACTATGAAAATACACATAGAAAGAATTGGGGCAAAAAAATTTCCAAAATAAAAGCCGGTAGAGTACTTGAAGAATTTGAAAAGAATTTCAGGAAATACTGCTGCTTCCTCCGCGAAGAAGAGGAAATGAACGTTTCCTAAATTCGATTCTACGGATCTCGGTAATACGGGAAAATTACCCTGGTCGGCTCGACTTACTGCTGCCGGCCAAGAACGCTCACTTCGCTTAATTTTTTCTAATTTTATCGAATATGAAATTCCGTATAAGAACCTTTGAAACTTTTTAGGACGTCGAAGATACCACCGGATTCCTGTGATTTCGACGCGTACCACGCGTTCCGATGGAGTTGAAATTCAACGTTCAAATCTTTTTCTTCGCCGTACTTTTCGTCTTTATCCTTTTTCTTCTTCTAACTCTTTCTCTTTTAATTCTTCCTCTTCTTGTTCGTTTTCTTCTTCGCCATCATCATCATCATCATCTCCGTCTTTTTCGTGTGTTTATGTCATCTCTGATATAGGATGGAGTTAGAATCCTGAAAGAAAAGCGATGCCAAAAATTGAAATTGAAAAGAAAATTTTGTTTCGAAATCTCTGCTAACCAGGAAATAATAAATTTAATAATTTTAATCTGTTTTCTTCTTCAGGAGGTAATTACAGCACTCTGGAATTCAGATTCAGGGCGTCCAGACAGATCGGGCATTATCTCCGGGATTACTTCATCCCGTCCGTAATGCTCGTCGCCATGTCCTGGGTCACCTTTTGGCTACGAGCCGACGCCAGTCCCCGAGGACCACCGTAGGTAATCAAAATTTTGACAAGTACTAACTTCAATAGTCCTTAACCTGCTCGCGAATACGTTTAGAGTTTGTTTCCTTAGAGAAGAACATATTACGTCACGAAAATATGCGCGGATTGTGACGTTTCATTGACTTTCGCTAGTCGGTTGCCATGGTAACGTAAACCGAACACCAAGTTCAGTTCATTGCGCATATGAGGTAATGGGCTGTTCTCCTAAGGACACAAACTCTACCAATAACCTCGTTTAATCGAAAAATTCGGAATGACATGAAGGTTAATTGTCTTATTCGTTCGAGGTCCTTCCACTGAAGGACTGTATGTAACACACATGTTTCGAATTGTCAAGGAGATCACAACGTTCTGGTACCTACGGGAAATAGGTATTTTGGAGCTATCAAACAGTTTCGGAACGGCGCTTTAGGAACGTAAGTTTGCGCCGTTCCGCTGTGGAAATACGGGAAAATCCCCTTGACAGTTTCTTTTCATCGCAGACGACAACGTCGTAATGATCGAAATAAGTACGTATTTTGGAGTTATCGACGATTTTAAGAGAAGCAATTCTCCTGTTTAAGTCTCTTTAAAAATAAAACTCTTTTTTAAATGACTTTATAGCGTTTCGGTCTCTATTGATTTGTTCCTGATTCTGACGCTTCCACAATCTTCTAGTTTTTCTTTCACCGAATTCGTGCTACTACTTACTTATGTCACGTTTACTTCATTTTCAGCGCTTATCTTCTCATATATAGTGGAGTCTCGCCTAATCGATATTCGTTTATCCGACGTCACTAAAAGGAGACTAAACACACATGCATAAATGGTCGACGAGAAAAATGTGGCGCTTATCGCCCGTCTAGTCTAGCACACAGTATATTAAAAGCACATTGCCGTTTATGTCGGATAAACAAGACTTTACTGTATTTCATGCTACAGTCTACTAATTTTTTCTGTCGATTTGTTGGAAACGCTGATGTTCGTGTGTTTAATTTTTAAAATTATAACTTACTTCGACGTTTACTAGGCTTTAGTTGAAGTTCTCCCTACTATCCGACATTTTCGCTCATCCGAGGTTTTAGGCGGTTTATGTCGGATAATCGAGATTACACTGTATCTCATTTCGCCGATACCGTCTTCACTATTTTTCATTCTGTTTCAAAATTTTCGTTCTAACTTCCTCTTTGTTCTTTTAAAATCCTTTTTTAGAAAAAAGAAAGAATTGAAATTACCAACGAAGCGTTTCGTTGTCAAAAACTAAATTTTTCTTGTACAATTTCAGGCACCGCCACGCTGCTAGCTTTCATAACTTTGGCCGCTTTACAAACGAAGCCCCTACCCAAAGTTTCCTACATCAAAGCGAGCGAAATATGGTTCTTGACGTGCTCCATCTTCATACTGGCTTCCCTCTTCGAGTTCGCGTTCGTAAATTTGATTTTCAGAAGAAGGTAAGTCGCGAGGAACGTTTAAACGTAACAAAACTTTTTTTTTATTATTATTCTTTTTACAGGAAACAATGCGAGTTGAAGAAAGTTAATAGCAAGTACATCTTCAAATGCACCCTCACCCCCAGCTTGGCCAGGAACGAATTGTACAAGTTGATGGGATCCTTCACCGGCGATGGGAAAAATGTAATTTGGTTTTTCCTCTTTTTTCACCTTTTTTTTTTTCTAGAAAACACGAATTACACCCACCACAATCTTTTTTATCGATGCCATACACTTGTTTCCATCACGGGGCTAAAATAAATTTGTTTCGAATTATTCGATTGATGTTCTAACCCGGTTCAGTCAGACCTGTAAAAAAGGGCGCCGGAGATGGCCACGATCGTGCCTGTTTGTAGCTTTATTCATGTACTTTTCGATATGCTTTTCCTATATCTTGAAAGATCACATATTGGTAGAGGGCCAATCGGAGTTGATTCTCTAATTTTGCAATTCTATAAAGAAAGTAATACTTTCACAGAAAAAATGGCGCATTTTCATCATTAAAAATGATAACCATAAATATATTTGGAAATATTCCTTTGCTGTTTTAAGACGGTTCACTTATACCTCTAAAAAGACGTCGTAGATGGTCGCGTTCGCGCCTGTTTATAGCTTTATTCTAGTACTTTTAGGTATGTGTTTCGTACATCTTGAAAGAACACGTATTGGTAGAGGGTCGATCTCAGGTGGTTCTTTAATCCTGTGATCTGTAGCCTAACACTTTCACAGAAAAAGAAAAACGATGTACTTTCATCATTAAAACTTGTTATTGTCATTTTTCTGTCAAAAATTTGTACCAAACTGTCAATTATTCGACAAAATCTTTGGGAATTGTGATTTATACGTCAACACTAATTCCGCTGTCAGTTGTTTCTCAAAATTTAGACTAAAACGTCACGATGTATCCGAATTATAATTTACTTTTTAACGATTTGAATACAAACCATCAATTAGTTGCCCAACTTTAGGTTAGTTGTGAATTACATATCAAACTCTTTACTAATGTTTGTTGGTGTATTAAAATTAGGTTTAAGGTACGAATTACTTGTCAAAATTCAAGCAAAATTTAGTCAAAATCTTTATGACTTGTCATCCATTTTCTAAATTGTACACTAAATTATTAATTACTTGGCAACATTTAGACTGAATGTCAAAATCATTGCAAATTTTCATTTCTTTAAAATTCAAGCAAAATTTTTAGATATCTGTCAAAATCTTTAGGATTCGTCATCCATTTGGCAAATTGTACACTAAACTATTAATTACTTGTTAATATTTGGACTGATTGTCAAAATCATTGCAAATTGTCAATTATGTAGCAAAAATTCAGATCAAACTGTAACTGGCTTGTTAGTCCGAATTGCCGACACCTTTACGAAGATGACAAATATATATCAAACTGTCAATTACTGTCAAAATTTGACCTGATTTGTCCAAATTTTTACCAAATGTCATTGTTGCATCAAAATTTAGAAAAATGTTGGATTGAATTATTAAATTATTTGGAAATTTTCAATTAGTGGTTAAGATCGTCGGAAATTGTCTTGGAAAATTTTTTACGAATAGTTTTTATAAGTCAAATTGAACTCCAGTGTCAATTACTTGTCAAACTTTAGTTCAAACTGTCAAAACCTTTATTAATTGTCATTTATATTCGAAAATTTTTCCAAATGTCATTGTTATATCAAAATTTAAAAAAATGTTGGACTGAATTATTAAATGGCTGTCAAAATATTTGCAAATTTTCAATTAGTGGTTAAGATCGTCGGAAATTGTCTCAGGAAATTTTTTTACGAATTTTTTATGAGTTAAGTTGAATTCGATTATCAATTACTTGTCAAACTTTAATTCAAACTGTCAAAATCTTTATTAATTGTCATTTATATTCGAAATTCGGAATTAAACTGTTGTCAAAATTTAGCTTAAATTATCAATTATTTTCGATAGTTGTCAAAATCCATAAATATATTTGAAAATATTCATTTGATGTTTTAAGACGGTTCACTCACACCTGTAAAAGAGGAGCCCGTGACGGAGCTCGTGCCTCTGTATGGCTTTATTCATGCACTTTTAGATGGGCGTTTTGTATATCGTGAAAGATCACATATGGGTGGAGGTCCGATCGGAGTTATTTCTTCAATTTTGCAATCCTGTAGAGTACTATTTTAACAGTACGAATGACGTATTTTCCTCCTTAGAAATGGGAGCCATAAATATATCTAGAAATATTCAATTCGTTTTTTAAAGACGGTTCACTCACACCTGCAAACGAGGCGCCCGATATGGCTACGATCGTACCTGTCTAGAGCTTTATTCGTGTACTTTTAGATATGAGTTTCGTTCATTTTGAAAGAATACTTATTGGTGGAGGTCCGTTCGGAGTTAGTTCTTCGATTTCGCGATTCCATCGGGTAATACTTGTACAGTAAGATGACCAACTTTAAGGTGCAATAATAGGTTTTACGTAGTTGTTACCTTATTTGTCGAAACGCGTTTCGGAGTGAACTGACTGTGCCGAAACGTCGAACGTCGCCCGAAGGTGGTGTTTTATTGTTTGTAGGATAACTATAGTTGGGGACGTTGAAATGCTGTGAATTTTATCTCGTTACCATTAACTTAAATTTAGCACCAGGGTCGTGCAATTGGGAGATTGCTTTTAGTGGTAGTAGACGAGAACGTCACTGCCTGCACGTGTAGTTCTGCAGGGCTTGGGGAAAGGGTAAGGGTTTAAGGGGCGAAGGGAGTGAGGGGCGAAGGGAATGCGGGGGAGGGGGTGTACATGGGGTGATGACAGCCTAACTCTCCGTGTATTCTCGAGCTCCGTTTCGTCTAGAAATAATTATCGCATTTTTCAATTTTCAAGACTCGGTTGCAATCGCGTTCGTTCGTCACCGATTTTTTAAATCCTCTAATTATCGCCCATAATTCTTCCGATTTCATGCTATTTTTGCGCATTATTTCGCCTAGAATTCGACCTTTCGATTGCTCTAATTTTCGTACGATTCGTATATTCTTGATTGTAGGAATCCATCAAAGGCGTCAATTTCGACGAGCCGGTGGAATTCATCACGAACGGCATGGATATCGGTGACGGAGCCGAAGAGGGTAATCCGAATAAACCGTGGACGACGATGAGCCCTCCAGACGTGGCGAATTGGATCGATACGAGATGTAGGATACTTTTCCCGTTGGCCTTCCTATTTTATAACATTTTGTTTTGGACTTACGCCGTTGGATTTAGCCCCGACTAGAAAGATGAAACGTTTGCGATGTTAAGGAAGCTTGGATTTCTTTTTTCTTTTTATTAATTTGGACCATTTCCGTGTCATCGCTCATCGGAAGTTTTGGATTACCGAATGGGTGCTTGAAGGATGGTTGGGTGTAATTACTTTGTAAGATGATTTTGTAAACAACTTCAACTTTCGAGAAGTTCATATTTTAGGAAGATTTACTAGTCGCTTTTTGTTTTCTTTATAGAGCATTCTGGTGATGACGTTCTGGCCCAGGCGATTACAAAGATAACACTACTTCGTATATTCTCGTATATCAGCCGCTCATAGTCGAGCATATACGAACCAGTGCTATCCTTATAATCATCCCGCCAGAACGTTATCATCAATAGAAATAGATTTTTGCTGTTGAAATGTTTTTGCCCCTTTTTTAGGGCGTCAGATTAGGTTCCACGTTCCTAACTTTTCTTTTCTGTTCCTTCTTGTGATCTAGCCTTAAGATATTCCCCAAATCGTCATCATCCCACATCCACCATCGATTCATTTTCGCCTTTTTCCTAGCTACGGATAATTCTGGAGTATTAGAAACTTAAATACGACATTGATGTGACTGTTGACTGTTTCCGATTTGGAAGGGTGTGAAAGGGGATGATTGAGTAACTTTTTTTTTGAGTACGTCCGGTCGGGAAAATGATGCGTTAGACGACTTGTTTGATTAGATCCGAGAAACAAACGACGTAACTCGAAAGCTATTTATGAATCTTGTGGATATTTTTAGGATATTCTAATGTACATACATACATAGATTATATCGTATTTTAAGATTAGATCTATTAGGAGATCGTTATCGATCGCAATTGTTTGCTTAAAGTTAGACACGAATAAACGTATAAATATAGAAATTATCGTGTTGTTATTTTGGGAAATTTACTTAATATTAATTCTACATAGAAACACGTTTTCACAGCGTGGATCGACGAAGTGCAACGCTAAAGTGGGACAGGGAATACCAAAAGAAAACAAACGCCTATCGGTCGCGAAAGCGAACTAAACGAAAATTAAATTTGTCCCTCCTACATAGATGATGGGATCGGGAATATCGAAACACATGTACCTCAAGAACAAGCACTTTTAACTCCTGTAGTCGGTTGCGTCCTTATAACCTAGTTTCGGCAAACAGCGGTAACAGCGTACAATTACGAAATGAGTTACGTCAGCTTACATATACACAGAACTACTCGCACCTGCACTCGATGATGTCGTAACTTATTTTGTAATTATACGCCGTTACCGCTGTTTGCCCAGAATAATAATAACATGTTTCCCCCTTATAACAAAAGTTCGAAACTCTTCCGCTTCTTCTTCCTCTTCCACATTATCTTCCTGCTCGTCAAGGACGTCAAAAAGTTAGAAATTCAAGTTTCGAAACTATAATCTTCATCTTCAGTAACTCAACATCTTGAAGTTTAAACGTATGGCGTCTTGATTTAGTCGATTGCAAACCGATTTTACTGCCGTCTTTAGACCAATCGTAATGATATTATCTGAAAAGCATGTCGTCGATGTAGGAGGGAATGAGGAAGCACCAGAAACGCAAGAACGAAAGGTAAAAGAGATGAAATTTTTAAACTGAAAATTCTAGAAATTTACGCTAAATGTAAAAATTGAACAAATTGTTGGTCGTAGTGGGTACGTCGGATTTGATATCTATAATAATAATAATAATAATAATAATAAACTATATTTTCCGGGACTTTAGTACAAAGTATGGAAATTGTTTAAAAACAAAGTACGACAATAAGCAATAATTAAAGGAACTACAGAGAAAATGAATGTGCTAAAACAAGCAACAGTACTAAAAACTAAATTATATGACATAGCAAACGATGGAAATATTTCAAACAATCTAGCGGAAGAAGAAGAACAAGAACAAAAACTTCCAATGGAATCTTTCAACCGAAAACTCTAGAAAACTCTGGAAATTCGGACAAGCACTGAAAGGAAACATATTAGTTTTCGAATGTCACTGGAAACGATAAAAATAAAAAGAAGAAAACGGAAAAGAAGGATAAGGAGAAAAAGGGGAAGAAAGAAAACGTAGAAAAACACGGACAAGAACTTGAGTTGAACCCTTAAACGTCAAACTCTAGAAATTTGAGCATCTATCGGAAGAAGCAGTTGTCATTTTTTGGGAAGAAGTAGGAGAGAACGAAGAACCTCTACTGAAGGAAGAAATTATTAATTTCGGGGAAGGGGGAAAAGTGCAAGAAAAGCAGAAGATTGGAATGATGATGAGGAAGAAAAAGAAGCATAATACGAAATTTATGTCCGAAACATCAAACTCGGGAGTTTGTCCAGTTACCGATTGAAAGAAGGAATCGTAAAATGAAAAAAGGGAACAACGAAACGACGAAGAAACGAAAAAGAACTTGAGCTGAAATTTTAAACTCAAAACACAAAAAACGCAGAAGAGAAAGAAGAAAAGATCGTATTAATAATAAGTTAAATGTATATATATATATATTTCGTGACCTTTTATACTTATCTTATATGATAGATCTCTACCACTAATAGGTCAATAAAACAAGGCTGGTTTGAACGATAGTTATATTTTCAGAACGTTTACAAACGTAGAGATCTATCATATAAGATTAATAATAAGAAAAGCTTGAATTAGACTTTAATTTCCAGTTTATGCCTCAATTGAAAGACGAAATTGTAAAATGAAAAAGGAAAAACGAAAACAAGTAGAAAAGGACAAGAACATTAGCTGAATTTGAAGCTTAAAACACAAAAAAAAACGAAGAAAAGGAAAAAGAAAGGAGCCAAATAATAAGAAGAAAAGCTTGAATTACTCTTTAAACTCCAGGAATTTAGGCTCCAATTGAAAGAAGAAGTTATTATTTTCGAAGTGTTACAAAACAGAAAAAAAGGAGGCAAAGAGGAAAAGAAGAATAATAATACCAGGGATAATAATTGATTTGAAGTCCTAAACTTCAAATTTCTTTAGTCCAGACATCTACATATTATATGTATGTATATAAGAATAAGTAGGAAGTTTATGAAGCCTTGCTGTTCTGAAGTTTCTAATGTTTTAAGGTTGTAAAGTTTTGAAGGTTAAACCTCTGAAATTTCTCAAGTTGTCCAGTTCCTGAATTTTAAGCGCTTCAAGTTGCTGATATTCTGAAATTTCTGACGTACTAAAAATTATATACACAGGTCTGAAATTGTAAAGTTTTGAAGTTCTGGCATTTTTAAATTCTGAAGTTTATGAAGATTTCTGTTTTGAAATTTCCAAAGTTTTGAGTTTGTATAATTTTGAAGTTTTAAAGCTTCAAAATTTCTGAAGTTTTAGATTTCTGGAGTTTTGAAGTTTCCGATATTCTGAAATTGAAGAGTTCTGGAATTCTGAAGTAATTTTTAAATTCTGAAGTTCTGAAATTTATGAAGGCTTCTGTTTTGAAATTTCCAAAGGTTTGAGGTTGTATAATTATTAAGTTTAGAAGGTTTCGGGAGTTTCAAAGTTTCGAAATTTTGTTTGTTCTGAAATTGTAAAGTTCTAGAGTTCTGCAGTTCTAAAATTTCTTAAAATTCCTGAAGATGTATTTTTAATTTCTTAAATTCTGAAATCTATGAAGAAGAAAACGAAAATGAAGAAAATGCAAGAAAAATACGACGAATCAAATCGTAGAAATTTAAGCAACTATTGAAAGTCATTTCTGGGATGTCGAAGGAATGGAAAAAAGAGAGAACCAAGGAAAGGAAGAAGAACGGAGGCAGGAAAAGAGAAAGAAGAAAAACTTTCTATAAATATTTTAATAATTATAGAAACTTCGGCGTACATTAAAAGAAGATGTTATTTTGGGCGTGTCACTATACAGAGAGAAAAAAAGGAAAAGAAGAAGTCGCAAGGAGAAAGAAAACGGAGAAGAATAAGAAGAAGTGAAGGAACGGGAAGGAAAATGTTGGTGCATTCTCAAACTCCACACTGCAGAAAATTAGAGACTGATTAAAAGAAGAAATTGCTACTTTCCGAGTAGAACAAGACGCAAAAGAATTGAAAGAAGAACTTGAAACACACTTTTTAACTCGAAATCCTAGAAAAATATGCGTCGCGATAACATCATAAATATCTTCATCCATTTTTAAAGTTACTTCGTACTTAACCCAACTTTTTAACCAATCTTTTCGAAAAAGATTTGTAGTTACTTCTAGAGCACCGCACGGCACCAGCAAGTATCTTATTAATAATAGGAGATTCTAATCGATTAAATCGACGCCATCTTCACCGATTTCGGAAGTAGGAAATTTGTTGAAATCGTTAAAATGCCTTCATATTTAGACTATTAGAACTATTTTTTAATTAATTATGGCAAAACACATTCGATTAATAAAATTTCTTATGCGTATGCTTCTTCGAGTTTTTAGTCATTTCGACTATTTCTGGTGTACCTCAAGGTTCTATTACCGAATCTTATTTTCTTCAAGCGAGATTCCATGCTCGATTAGTAAATTTCGTTTAAGTAGTTAGTTGACACTCGTAATCGTTTCGCAAAAATATTTCTTGGGTATGCTGGAGTACCGCAAGGTTCTAACAATGGTCCTGTGATCTTTACAGAGTTCTAAGAAGTATTGCAGAGTTATACATTCGATCAATAAAATTTCTTATGCATATGATTCTGAGTCTTCCAATCTTTTCTACTAGTTCTGGTGTTCCTCAAGGTTCTAACACCGAATCTTATTTTTAACGGAAATTTCGTACGATTCCGCGTTCGATTAGTAAATTTCGTTTATAGTGTTAATTGAGACCCGTAATCGTTTCGTGAAAATATTTCTTGATTATTCTCGAGTACCGCAAAGTTCTAACACTGGTCCTATGATATTTATAGAGTTCTAAGAAGTATCGCAAAGTTACACGTTCAATCAATAAAATTTCTTATGCATATGATTCTGGGTCTTCTAATCTTTTCGACTAGTTCTGGTGTTCCTCAAGGTTCTAACACCGAATCTTATTTTTTTTTAAGGGAGACTTCGTACGATTCCGCGTTCGATTAGTAAATTTCGTTTATAGAGTTAATTGAGACTCGTAATCGTTTCGTGAAAATATTTCTTGATTTTTCTGGAGTACCGCAAGGTTCTAACACTGGTCCTATGATATTTATAGAGTTCTAAGAAGTATCGCAAAGTTACACGTTCAATCAATAAAATTTCTTATGCGTACGATTCTGAGTCTTCTAATCTTTTCGACTAGTTCTGGTGTTTCTCAAGGTTCTAACACCGAATCTTATTTTTTTTAAGGGAAATTTCGTACGATTCCCCGTTCGATTAGTAAATTTCGTTTATAGAGTTAATTGAGACTCGTAATCGTTTCGTGAAAATATTTCTTGATTTTTCTGGAGTACCGCAAGGTTCTAACACTGGTCCTATGATATTTATAGAGTTCTAAGAAGTATCGCAAAGTTACACGTTCAATCAATAAAATTTGTTATGCGTACGATTCTGAGTCTTCCAATCTTTTCGACTAGTTCTGGTGTTCCTCAAGGTTCTAACACCGAATCTTATTTTTTTAAGGGAAATTTCGTACGATTCCCCGTTCGATTAGTAAATTTCGTTTATAGAGTTAATTGAGACTCGTAATCGTTTCGTGAAAATATTTCTTGATTTTTCTGGAGTACCGCAAGGTTCTAACACTGGTCCTATGATATTTATAGAGTTCTAAGAAGTATCGCAAAGTTACACGTTCAATCAATAAAATTTGTTATGCGTACGATTCTGAGTCTTCCAATCTTTTCGACTAGTTCTGGTGTTCCTCAAGGTTCTAACACCGAATCTTATTTTTTTAAGGGAAATTTCGTACGATTCCGCGTTCGATTAGTAAATTTCGTTTATAGAGTTAATTGAGACTCGTAATCTTTTCGTGAAAATATTTCTTGATTATTCTCGAGTACCGCAAGGTTCTAACACTGATCCTATGATATTTATAGAGTTCTAAGAAGTATCGCAAAGTTACACGTTCATTCAATAAAATTTCTTATGCGTACGATTCTGAGTCTTCTAATCTTTTCGACTAGTTCTGGTGTTCCTCAAGGTTCTAACACCGAATCTTATTTTTTTTAAGGAAATTTCGTACGATTCCGCGTTCGATTAGTAAATTTCGTTTATAGAGTTAATTGAGACTCGTAATCGTTTCGTGAAAATATTTCTTGATTTTTCTGGAGTACCGCAAGGTTCTAACACTGGTCCTATGATATTTATAGAGTTCTAAGAAGTATCGCAAAGTTACACGTTCATTCAATAAAATTTCTTATGCGTACGATTCTGAGTCTTCTAATCTTTTCGACTAGTTCTGGTGTTCCTCAAGGTTCTAACACCGAATCTTATTTTTTTAAAGGGAAATTTCGTACGATTCCGCGTTCGATTAGTAAATTTCGTTTATAGTGTTAATTGAGACCCGTAATCGTTTCGTGAAAATATTTCTTGATTATTCTCGAGTACCGCAAGGTTCTAACACTGATCCTATGATATTTATAGAGTTCTAAGAAGTATCGCAAAGTTACACGTTCAATCAATAAAGTTTCTTATGCGTACGATTCTGAGTCTTCTAATCTTTTCGACTAGTTCTGGTGTTCCTCAAGGTTCTAACACCGAATCTTATTTTTTTAAGGGAAATTTCGTACGATTCCGCGTTCGATTAGTAAATTTCGTTTATAGAGTTAATTGAGACTCGTAATCGTTTCGTGAAAATATTTCTTGATTATTCTCGAGTACCGCAAGGTTCTAACACTGATCCTATGATATTTATAGAGTTCTAAGAAGTATCGCAAAGTTACACGTTCATTCAATAAAATTTCTTATGCGTACGATTCTGAGTCTTCTAATCTTTTCGACTAGTTCTGGTGTTCCTCAAGGTTCTAACACTGAATCTTATTTTTTAAGGGAAATTTCGTACGATTCCGCGTTCGATTAGTAAATTTCGTTTATAGTGTTAATTGAGACCCGTAATCGTTTCGTGAAAATATTTCTTGATTATTCTCGAGTACCGCAAGGTTCTAACACTGATCCTATGATATTTATAGAGTTCTAAGAAGTATCGCAAAGTTACACGTTCATTCAATAAAATTTCTTATGCGTACGATTCTGAGTCTTCTAATCTTTTCGACTAGTTCTGGTGTTCCTCAAGGTTCTAACACTGAATCTTTATTTTTTTTAAGGGAAATTTCGTACGATTCCGCGTTCGATTAGTAAATTTCGTTTATAGAGTTAATTGAGACCCGTAATCGTTTCGTGAAAATATTTCTTGATTATTCTCGAGTACCGCAAGGTTCTAACACTGATCCTATGATATTTATAGAGTTCTAAGAAGTATCGCAAAGTTACACGTTCAATCAATAAAATTTCTTATGCGTACGATTCTGAGTCTTCTAATCTTTTCGACTAGTTCTGGTGTTCCTCAAGGTTCTAACACCGAATCTTATTTTTTTAAGGGAAATTTCGTACGATTCCGCGTTCGATTAGTAAATTTCGTTTATAGTGTTAATTGAGACCCGTAATCGTTTCGTGAAAATATTTCTTGATTATTCTCGAGTACCGCAAAGGTTCTAACACTGGTCCTATGATATTTATAGAGTTCTAAGAAGTAGCGCAAAGTTACACGTTCAATCAATAAAATTTGTTATGCGTACGATTCTGAGTCTTCTAATCTTTTCGACTAGTTCTGGTGTTCCTCAAGATTCTAACACTGAATCTTATTTTTTAAGGGAGATTTCGTACGATTCCGCGTTCGATTAATAAACTTCGTTTATAGAGTTAATTGACACTCGTAATCGTTTCGTGAAAATATTTCTTGATTATTTGGAGTATACTGTAATATTCTAATTCGCGTGCACTAGATTCTAGATTTCTAATTCGAGTGACGAAATCTATTTTCTGTCCGATTTTTCATCTGGCTATATTTCAATCGGTTACCTCGTCCGATTTTAATGGAACGTCGAGGGATCTTTAAAGATAAGATAAAAATATTTGTAAATAAATAATTGTCGTTTAATAAGGTAAGTAGTTAAATATTTGTAACACCTTTCATATGCAAATGATTCATTCCCGTTTGAAATTAGACAATACGCTCCTGCGCGGAACAGACTATATTTAGCTTTTTGTTTTCTTAACAAATAAGAAAATCTGACGTAATTTTATCGGGCCTTATCGCGAAAAACAAAAAAATAAGCGCAAATACGTCGTAAAATTACAAAGTACTAAGAAATCTCGTGATGACATCTTGGGGTGGAAACATCAAATTTGCATGCGTATGAAAAATATTTCTATAGAAATTTTGAAGGTATATATGTATATGTTTCGTGACCTTTAATTATACTTATCTCATATGATAGTTTTCTACGACAATTAGGTCAATTAAACAATAGTGAACAGTTATATATCAAAAATCCTAGTTATTAGTTTTTTGTTGATAGTTCCCGAATAAAAATTAATTTTTTATACATTTATCTAAGTATATTTTCACTGATGAAGGTGTTCCGAAAACGTTTGTATACGTTCTGAGAATATAACTATTATTTAAATCACTCTTCTTTAATTGACCTAATTGTAGTAGAAAACTATCATATGAGATAAGTATAATTAAAGGTCACGAAACATATACATATATACCTTCAAAATGTCTATAGAAATATCTTATATTATAATATAAGATAGGAATTTTATTAAGAATTATGGTTATTATTATTATTTCGTAATAATAATTTAATTAATCAAATATACTCTGGATGGCGCTCCATATAACGACCTAATCAGGTAAGGTGCGTTAATAGAACACCCACCGAGTAACTGTGCAACAGCTTACTAAATAAGCACAATTTGTAGGCATGTATAAGTCAATAATGTTTTATTTTTTATTACGGTTATTGCCGTTCTTTTTTAAATTTATATTTATTTATTTATTATTAATTATTGTTAATTCTTTACTTCTAGCGAAATTACCGATTAATAATAATGACTCTTTCTCTCGCGGTGAGTGCGACCGCAAACTATCATCGCGCAAGCCAGATTTCGGCGAATCTCGACGAAATCCGCGCGAAAATGAACGTTGCGAAACCGCCAATTAGAAATATATATATTTAAGGCGTCCTACGGTGGTGTCTATTGTTTGAAAAACAACGCGCTATCAAAAAGCAAACATCGCAAACCTTTACCGTTTCGGTCGCCTACGTACGTACTTGTGTGTGTGTATGTATTTATACGCAGTTAGTAGTGTTAAGTGTGTGTATATACTCGGCGGTGGCGGTGTCTTTTTCTTCGATTCGAACGTGCAAACATTGAAAGAAGAAGATATCGGCCGAAAAAAGTCGACGTGGAGGGGTGTTTATAATAGAACGAAAGTGAAGTGCCCGTGTCTCCTCAGTGGCTGTCGCGGCGGTGACGCAACGCACGTGGACGAGTTTCGACGCGAAGATGACCACCGCCAGGCATGGAGTACGGAAGATGCGTCGCGACACGACGCTGAAGATCGCAATGGTCGTCGTCGCGTTGGTGGTCGCCTGTTCGGAGTTCGGGTAAGTTAAAGTTTCCTTGGTCTTTTTGGGATTAAAAAGGGGGAAGGAGAAGTTGAAATTCACTACCCTTCCAATCGGAGTGTGATTTTTCCGAAATATTCCGTTCGAGTCCAATCACGTGATTGATAGTCATCATCATCAACATCGTCTTCTAATTCGCTTGAATCGCGGCGACGCCCGTCGGCGTTCAAAATCTAATTTCCCGTCTATAATTTTATTCTCTTCTGTTACAACTGAGATTCGACAAACGCCCGCTTATTCGCTGAAAGAACAGTCTATATACAGCAGCGAACAAGACACGTATTTGTCGAAAAAGGCGATAGACCTATACGAATTCGATGTGTGTGACGAAGCAGACATATATCAAACTCATATGGGTCTATCGCCTATTTCGCGACAAAGTGCGTGTTTTGTTGTCTGCTGTATATAGACTGATCTTTCAGCGAACAAGACGCGCGTTTGTCGAACCTTAGTTATAATTTCGGGTGCGCCTGTTGTCAGTGATGTTGCTTGTTATCACTTTTTCCGGCTCTAACATTTCTTTTTCCAATCCTTGGTGCTCGTAAGTTTAGTGTTTATTTCGTCGAAAACCGTGAGGGCGATCGGTTCAAGGTTTTCGGTAAAGTATCCCAAAATCTGAAGGATTTGCAAACTCCACGCTGTAGTGTTTGATTTCGAAATTATTCTGACGCTTTGATGGGTATAGAAATATGATAAGAAAGAGATAATTGTTCTTCCGATTGCAAGCCCTCTGGAAATAATTCTGGAAGCTTTACGCAAAAGTTGTGTTAATGCCGGTATTTTTAATTTATTCATATCTACAATTTTATATTTAATCGGTATCAATCAGATTGTATTATAGTAATTCTTTGAAACGTTATCGAAATAATTAAGAATTTCAATTCTTCTAAATAAGTATTGTGTATGCTTAATTAGAAAACTACTTTCACTATTCGCAGACGCGCGCTTCGCGGTCATACCGCTCATCAGTGTGACTGTGTGAAGTAGTTTTCATTTCTATAGAAGCTCTATAGTAGTGTCAATATGGCGATCACGTGCGCTTGTTGTCTTAAAGGCATGACTCGCTACGATGATTACATTTGTTGTAAAAATAAGTGCGATAATAATTATCACTTGGCATGTGCTTCTGTAACTGAAAGTGAATTTATGGGGATGAAAAATAATGGTACTATCAAAGACTGGACCTGTCGGAGTTGTTGGGAAACTATAACCTCAAAAAAGGCGCTGCAGGTAAATGAAAATACGAACATAAATTTGGCAGCGAAGCTGGAACAGTTCATAAATTCTAAGATTGATTTAGCTGTGAAAAATATTACAACAGTGGTAATCACTACCTTTCATATGGAAATGGAGAAAGTGATGAACGAAAATAGAAAACTCTCCAAGCAGGTGGCAGAAGTAAAAGTAATTTTAAATGCACAGAAATTCGGCTATAATGTACTAATTGCGCATTTTTGCAGGTATTTTGATTCTACAGAAGTGTAGAAGAAGTATTGTGTGTGTGTGTGTATTATGTTTAGAACGACAATTGCCTACGTACATCAATCAATGACAAGTAAAACTGTCTTATTGTTTTTTTTCATATCTTTGCTATTAAATATCTAAATGTGTTATACAGTACCGTATTCTACCCAAAACCGACTTTAGTGGTGGTAAATAAAGAGAGAAAAATTATTTAAAAAATGGGGGTATGGGGTATCATCTTCCCAGTTTTTTTTTTCGTCATCCTTGAGACTATGTCATATACTTCAAATTATTGAGATTAGCAAGAAAGTTTTCGAAGACTTATACCAGTGTGATGGCTTCCTCCTTTCGACATTTCATATCAATCATTATTAGAGGTTACTTTAGACAATAGTTGTGCGTCATTTTGTTAGTGGCTTTTGTTAGTTTAGGGTCAATCTTAACATGGAGTGCAGAAACGAACATTTTCTGCATGTTTTACTCTTCTACTTCCGTAAAGAGAAGCTGCTGACGCTCACAAAGAGATATGTGAAGTTTATGGTGCTGATCGCATAACAGAACGTACGTGTCAGAATTAGTTTAAAAAATTCCATTCCGGGGATTTTTCACTCAAAAGTGACCAACGTTCTGGTCAATGATGTTGATGATGCCCAAATCAATGCCTTAATTGAAGAGAATCGTCATGTAACTGTTTAAGACATGGCAGAGAGATTAAATGTATCGCACACGATAATTGAAAATCACTTAAATTGTCTTGGACTCGCTAAGAAGCTCGATTCTTGGGTTCCGTACGAATTGAAGGAGGTTCAGTGAACACAACGAATAAATGTTTGCGGTATGCATCTCGAACGCATGGAAATCGACCCTTGTTTTAAAAGAATCATCACTTGGTCATGTATAGTAACTTCATTCGAAGACGATCATGGTGTAGCGTGATGAGCCAACACAGGCCACATCTAAAGAGGAATTGCATGAAAGAAAAGTAATGCTGTCAATTTGGTGGGATTACACAAAGGTGTTGTGTATTTTGAGCTGCTTCCAAGAAACCAGACGATTAATTCGAGTATTTACTGTCAACAACCAATGAAACTGGATGAAGCAACCAAAGAAACACGACCAGAATTGGCAAACCGCAAAGAAATTGTGTTCCATCATGATATTGCAGGGCCTCACACCTCTTTAGTAACTTGTGGAAAATTATTGGAGCTTGGTTGGGAATTGATGTCGCATCCTCTATACAGCCCTGATCTGGCACCATCCGATTACCATTTATTTCGAAGTTTTCAAAACTCTTTGAACGGGAAAATTTTCACGAATGAAGTTGACCTTAAATCGCACTTGGCTCAGTTTTTTAACGATCAGGACCGAAATTTCTATGAGGGCGGAATCATGAACCCGCCATGAAAGATGGCAAAAGGTCACTGATCAAGATGGCAAATACGATACATGGTTGATTAAAGTTTATTCTCTGTATAAAAGCGAGTTTTATTTCAAGCTACAAAACCGAAATTACTTTCTTGCCAACTCAATATATTCAAAAACGAAGAAATCTGTTATAGTTTCGGTGATAGGTACATATTTACAGAAATTTTAAAATCGAGCAAACTTTCGAAATTGAGCGGGTAAAAAAGAAAGTGTTGTTCTTATACCGAGATCCTCTCTTTCATTTTTACAATTTCATCAAAGTCTGAACTTGTGAGTTGCTGGTCTTCCCCTGTTTCTAACAACTTCTCTTCGTTACTGTTTAAATAATGCGTTTAAATTTCTTTCTTATTCTTTATTCTTTTATTTCATATTCAATTTCTCACTACTTACTTCCTGGTATTTTCCTCTACATGCATTCTATTTCAACTGATTATTTATTTCGGAAATAATTCCAGATGCGTATTTCGGCAACTAAGTCTCCATCCTCAGAGGAAAACTGCTTGCTTCCTCAAGTTCTAGGGCTCCTGTCGATTTATTAAAACTTACTTTTTGCCTCCGTTACTTTCTCTTTACACCCTAGTGGCTCAGTGGTAAAAATCACGTTTCACAATGAGTAGGTCTGGGTTCGAAACTCGACCGCGGCGGAACCGTAGTAGTTTAAAATCCTAAAATGGATCTGCAACCTTCAATACGCTGCAGGAAGTAAATGCCACTAGGCGGGCCAGGAGCGGTACGGTATACGTGCGTATACGGCTCGGTGGCTCCGAACCCTTACACCGAAAGGTAGATAGGGTAAAAGATTATATATATATATATATATATATATACTTTCTCTTTATGGGGCTTTTTCTAAACTTTCACATGTAGATTGTGTTCTATGTCCCTTATTTCCATACCGCCATCTCTCTTCCCTTTCCTCCAAAATTATTTATTTTCCGTCTAGAATTTCCAATTGTTTTCTTTTTCGTATCCTTCGTTTAGTTTTGTACCGAATTCCTCCTATGCCTTCTGTTCGTCAAATAAAGAAATGGGTGAAGAAATTAGTTAGAAAGGTCATTTCTAACTAATTTCTTCATCCGTTTGTTTATTTGATGGTGGTCTTCCTCGTCTGTTGCCTCTCTAGTTTGGGAATATTTTTCCCTAACTACGTTTGATAAATTCCTTCATTTCCAATGTCCGCTATCTTGTTTTCTTTGATTTCTTGTTTATTTCTGTGACTTCGAGTGATAGATTATTTCTTTTAAGATCGCCCATCTTTCGTGCCAATGTCCAGTTCTCACCTTTACCTATTTGTTTCAACGTTCCATTGAACCCCATTTCCTAGCCGTACTCTTCATCTTTAAGTTCGTTTGTGATGAATTTTTGTATTTTTATGTATCAATAAGTATTATCTTTATCGTCAATGCTGAGTAAAAAATGGTAACAAAAGCGTGCTAAAGAAATCCGACAATTTGGAGAAGAGCATTTTTCGTGAAGAACTATAAATTTCAACGCGTCTTCTTCAGTAGATCTGATGTTCCGGAAGCGACAGAAAGTTGTCCAAGAAAGGGAAGTTCCAAGTTTCTTGGTATCGAATACTTTGAGTTGAGGCAACCGATAAGAACAGGAACGTACTTTATACATAATACAATGACAAACAAAAATAATATTATAATAATAATTTCGTCGTATTTTGTACACATGGAGTAACCTCTCGTGATCAAATCGCAATTAACTATGCGCTACTGCGTTACTAGTTCACCTTTGGATACCGATGGTCAGTGTTTTATCATCGGGGACGAGAATCGGCAGCAATGACTTTATAATTTCGATTGAATACTAATTGTTGAACATGACACCGACACCTTTAACACTCGCGAATCGCCGATGGTTAAGCGATAATGATCACAATTACGCGCCATCATCGATTATAAATATGTAAACATTGGACGAAACGTGCGGTTTATGTAACTGTACGTATAATTGGACGGATTCGTACTTGAGAGGTCGTCAGATTGAGTGCGATAAATAATTAATGAGAATCTTTGGAAACAAAAATAAATATTGGTCGAGTGGCGGTGTTTTTCTATGCTTGGAAATTCTTACCAAACGTTTGGATCGAATCTTCTTGGTTTTTGGAACAGAAAAGCTTGGAACAGGGATGGATGACATCACTATTTTGTTAAGAAATTGTAATGCGACACAATTTTCCGACACCGTGGGAAATATGTATCAACAAGTAGGTATTTTTGAAGTAACCAACACAAAATTGTCGCTTTCGTTGTAAATTTTAATCCTACTTTAAGAATGGATGGACATCTATGCATAATATCTCGAGAAACTAAAATACGACACAATTTTCCGACACTGTTGGAAATGTATAACAACAGCAGACAGTTCTCGAAGTAACGAACACGACATTGTCGCTTTCATTCTAAACTATAATCGTATGTTACTAGGATTCGGTGAAGAGATAAGCCTAATTTCTCGAGAAATTAAATACGACACAATTTTCCGACATTGTTGGAAATGTGTATCAACAAGTAGGCATTTTTTGAAGTTACCAACACAAAATTGTCCCTTTCGTTGTAAATTTTAATCCTACTTTAAGAATGGATGGACATCTATGCATAATATCTCGAGAAACTAAAATACGACACAATTTTCCGACACTGTTAGGAACGTATAACAACAGCAGACAGTTCTCGAAGAAACGAACACGACATTGTCGCTTTCATTCTAAACTATAATCGTATGTTACTAGGATTCGGTGAAGAGATAAGCCTAATTTCTCGAGAAATTAAATACGACACAATTTTCCGACATTGTTGGAAATGTGTATCAACAAGTAGGCATTTTTGAAGTTACCAACACAAAATTGTCGCTTTCGTTGTAAATTTTAATCCTACTTTACTAGAATGGATGGACATATATGCATAATATCTCGAGAAACTAAAATACGACAGAATTTTCCGACACTGTTGGGAACGTATAACAACAGCAGACAGTTCTCGAAGTAACGAACACGACATTGTCGGTTTCATTCTAAACTATAATCGTATGTTACTAAGATTCGGTGAAGACCTACGCCTAATTTCCCGAGAAATTAAAACACGACACAATTTTCCGACATTGTTGAAAATGTGTATCAACAAGTAGACACTTTTGAAGTTACCAACACCAAATTGTCGCTTTTGTTGTAAATCTTAATCCCACTTTACCAGAATGGATGGAGTTCTGTGCTTAATATCTCGAAAAACTAAAATACGACAGAATTTTCCGACACTGTTGGGAACGTATAACAACAGCAGACACTTCTCGAAGTAACAAACACGACATTGTCGCTTACATTCTAAACTATAATCGTATGTTACTAGGATTCGGTGAAGAGATAAGTCTAATTTCTGGAGAAATTAAATACGACACAATTTCCCGACATTGTTGAAAATGTATATCAAGAAGTAGGCAATTTTTGAAGTTACCAGCACAAAATTGTCGCTTTCGTTGTAAATTTTAATCCTACTTTACCAGAATAAGTGGAGTTCTGTGCCTAATATTTCGAGAAAATAAAATACGACAGAATTTTCCGACACTGTTGGGAACGTATAACAACAGCAGATAGTTCTCGAAGTAACGAACACAACATTGTCGCTTTCATTCTAAACTATAATCGTATGTTACTAGGACTTGGTGGAGATCTTCGCCTAATTTTGCGCGGTAACTAGAATACAACATAGTTTTCCGACAGTCACAAAATCAGTAAAGGATAATTTTAAAACTTGTAAACACATCTTAAGGCACGTATCATTGCAAATTTTGATCGTATATTAATCAATGACGGTTGTCTACGTCAAGTTCAAAGAAAATAACTAAAAATACGACACCATTTTCCGGTGAAGACCTACGCCTAATTTCTCGAGAAATTAAAACACGACATAATTTCCCGACATTGTTGAAAATGTATATCAAGAAGTAGGCAATTTCTTTAAGTTAACAACACTAAATTGTCGCTTTCGTTGTAAATTTTAATCCTACTTTACCAGAATTGATGGATATCTATCCCTAATATATAATAGATGGAGTTCTGTGCCTAATATTTCGAGAAAATAAAATACGACAGAATTTTCCGACACTGTTGCGAACGTATAACAACAGCAGACAGTTCTCGAAGAAACGAACACGACATTGTCGCTTTCATTCTAAACTATAATCGTATGTTACTAGGACTTGGTGGAGATCTTCGCCTAATTTTTCGCGGTAACTAGAATACGACACAGTTTTCCGACAGTCACAAAATCAATAAGGGATAATTTAAAAACTTGTAAACACATCTTAAGGCTCGTATCATTGCAAATTTTGATCGTATATTAATCAATGACGGTTGTCTACGTCAAGTTAAAAGAAAATAACTAAAAATACGACACCATTTTCCGACACTGTCCTGAATGAATAGTAATTAGAGATGTCTTTCCGATTTGAGAATGCACCAAAATTAGGGTTTTATTGTGGATTCTCACTGTCCATCAGTTACTGGTGGCAGTTTATGCGTATTTTGTTCAGTAACTGAAATGCGACAGAGTTATCCGACACTGTCACGAAATAATATTGAAGTATATCATGTCACTTGTCTAACTTGTGAATTTTGACTAGGATTTACTAACCGGTGGTAATTTATCTACAGTCGAATTCAAGTTCTCAAGAAAGTCTATATGTATTTTCCTGAGAACTTGAATTTGGACCCGATTTTCCGATACTGTCGTAAATAAATATCTCAAAATATAACAGTATATTCGCGAATTGTAATGTTTTACTTCCTTCCTGTGCAAAGGCAATCCGCCTTGTTCAGAACGTCAAATTTCTTGAGAGCAAGCCATTATGTTAAGGTGGCTTTCTTTAAAACCTTCTGTTGCAATCTCCTCCTTCTTCCTTCGGGAAAAATAATGCTTTGCGGAGCATCAGGTTTAGATTTAGAGAAGCGTGTTACACTTTCTTGAAAACAAAAAAAAAAGTAAGTTCGTCATCTTCAGAATATTGAATTTATTCCAAATGTGTTGCAACTAAATTCTTCATTTCCTTGGAGAAAGAATCGTATTGCGTTTTTCTGAGCAACGTTACAATATTTCTCTTTACCTTTTTTCGTCCCTAAACCTTCTTTGGAGTGTAATTTTATAATATCCATATTAAACAATTTCAAAGCTTAATACATCGTAATATCAACTAAATCAAAAACGTAATGTCAACACCAATGTATGCGATAACGGATATAGCTTTTTTTCCTTGTATATCACCCACTTACGCCTCGAGCTACTACAATCTTAATTAACGCCCAGACCCGTTTCTATTTTCTTCTTTTTTGCTTTGTTTTCGCTTAGCTACGCGTGATCAGAAGGAGAACCTTAACATTTGATCGTTCCTCACGTGCTTCTCAACCTTGGCCTACTTAATAGGTTCTTTCTGTCGAGACGATATGCGACTAGTGTTAGTATGTAGTGCCAATACCATTTCCGTATACTGTCTGGTACTACTAGTCACGTGATCCATCGGATCATTCTCGATTCTTGATATCAAACCGTTTTTTGGGAAATTTTGAACGATACACGAAAAGAGATAAATTTCTTTATATTTCGTCGCAACTCCGACAGATAAATCCTTTGCAAAACATTTCTTGGCATGATCCTAAATTCCCTCTTAAAGAAATGATGAGACGTGATCAGAAGGAGGGGGATGAATTTTTGTATTTTTAAAAATATTTTACGCCCAGCTTGTATTAGAAAAAATAAGAGATTTCAGTAGCCTCGAAGCTTACAATCAGCGCGTTAATCCTCGCGTATGTAAATGTGTATCTATCTTCTAGAAAACACAAACAAGTCGGCGTCTTTTATCAGAGAAAAATATTGGTAATTGGAGGACGCGATCGCACCGCCTATTGTACCGTACATATTATTATTTAGACAGTAAATATTACCGTTATAATCCGCTGTAGAAGAAAAAAATTTATTGGCCCAATTAAATTCCCCGAGTTAGTAGATACATATTTGCTTCGGAACGCCCTCGCGAAGATCACGTTTCGAAACGATATGTACTATATATAGGAAAAAGATTGCGTTGTTAAAATATTTTTGCGGCATTTGTTTCCGAGGACAGAGTGCCTAAGCACTAAGAACAAAAAAACCCAGATATAATCCCGTTAAAATTTTGAAAATCAACTTCTCACAGTTAGAAGAAGGAACGGATCCTCTCACCAGATTTTCTTTTCCCGGCGACTAAAACTTTCTTCAAAATGGTTGGAAAATTGTTTGTTGTCCCAAAAGTAAAATCGCGGTTAACAAGAAGTTGTCTCGAGGACCAACCTCTCTTCAAACGCAATTTTGTCGAAATTGTTTTGAAGAATTAAAACAATTGAAAACTTTGAATTCCTTAACACATTGACTGCGCACTTTTTAGGGATAATGTATGCCTGGTGCGGAAGAGTATTTTTGTAAAAATGCTTATGTATTTGTTGTTAGGAGGACAGTGTTAAAACTTAAAATGATATATACAGGGTGTTAACTAATTTTTGACTTGCGACTCACATGTGCGCCATGCGCACCCTGGTAAGATTTTCGTGCTATGTGCTGACTGGCGCTCATGTGAGTCTTACTAATTTGGTTTCTATTTTTGTCAACAAGTAAATAAAAGTCAACTAAAATAAGGATATCTATATATTGCACAAAGAACATTACAGTTTTCCAGTCAAAATAGTTTAAAAATATTTTTTATAATTCAAAAACTAAAAATTCATAACGTCAAACAAACTGGATTATAACAATTGCATAACAAAAAAATAAAAAACTTGACTCTAAGCATGAAAATCAGTAAAGCACTTGCCAACACAAAGCCCAGGTTTTTCCGGATAGTTTTCACAATGATATATTGTTTGTTTTCGTAAGTTATTTTTTGAACATTGCCTACAACGTTTTCTTTGTGTTTTACCGGCATGACTCACTGCAGAAATTTTAGTAATAATATGTGGTGCTTTGTTGTTTGTAATAATTTTATTTTGTTGATTTGGTAAAAGCGAGGTAAGAATCAATAATCGACATTTTATGACCTGAGTACTCATTGTATAACAAATGTGAATTTAATAGCATTAGATGAAGGAAATGTATTCCTAATTTTTTATACCACCTCAACGTCTTTTTGTCACAGGGGTAGTAGGAACTCAGTTGATCTTGTCGATCAACTCCTCCCATATGCTTATTGTAATGAAATATTGGAGCAGGTTTGCTCTTCGTTTGATGTCTTTTGTCTATATATTCAATCATGTCGTTTCCAAATTCGTTGGATATATACAAAAAGTCCCTTTTGTCTTTCCATTTTCCTATCAATATGTTATTACAGTAGGCCGCAACTGTTTCACCTTTCTTTAATTTTTGTGCTATTACTCCTCTAGGATTATCTTTTCGTTTGACATTGAGGGTGCCAGTGCAGTGTGTACTTCGTGTGGTTAAATAGTGAGCTAACTCATATGAATTATAAAAGTTGTCCATGTAGACAATATGTCCAGAATCTAGATAGTCCTTCAATAGATACTGAACCACTTTACTTGTATGACATTTCCCTCCCATATTGTCGGCTGCTCCAGTATACACCAAACTTTTTAAAATTAAACCGTTTGGTTCAGTTAACATGTATAACTTTATTCCGTATTTATGGCGTTTGTTTTTGATGTACTGGCGAAAAATCAGATGCCCACGCCATAGTACCATTGACTCATCCAGAGACAAATTTTTTCCGGGATAATACATGGCTCCCATCTTTCTGTTGAAAAAATTGATGATTGGTCTAATTTTTATCAGACGATCTGTAGAATTTTGTTGGTCATTATTGGTAAAATGTAGACATCTCATGAGTAATAGAAATCTGTCACGACTCATGTGCTCAGCGAAGCATTTTATATTAAACAGATGGTGACCTTTCCAGTAATCTTGTAATCTATTTAACTTTATTGTTCCTGTGTGCAACACTAGTGCTAAGAAAGTCAACATTTCTTCGAATGTAACAGGTTTCCATCGTGTAACTCTGGACTTCCAAGTAATTCCTTCCGAACAGAAAAGCTCTTCAGCATAACGATTAGTTTCCTCAACAAATAAATTTACTAGTTCATCATCAACAATAAATCTAAAAATCGATAGGTTCCTTATTGCCTGGAATTGTTTGTAGAAGTTGCTTTTTTAGTCAACTGGAACTTTTTCATTTCCCCGGTATATCGGACCACTGCAAAATACCATCAATAACATCATTTGTAACCTCCGACTCTTGAATGGATATATCATCAATTGCACCTATAACATTTTTTGTAACAATGTACCAACAAAAATCAATTACCTATATTACCTTCCTCATCATCTGTATGCTCTTCCGAATTGGATTCATCCCAACCGCAGTCCCGACCACTTATATCACAATCTGAATAATCATCATCATCATCGGAATTCTGCAATATGTTTACAAGTTCTTCTACTGTTAAAGGTATTTTACGTTTTTTAGGTTTTGATGGACCTGCCACTTCATTATCCATATTTAGTTCAAAAAAAAAAGAAAAACTTAAAACGGCTGATAGTTTTAGGTAGGTTATGTTCTAAACAACACGCTCACAGATTCACAAACACGTACCTCTAATGCTGTTGAAATATTAACGTGTTTATTTTGAACGAGCTTATGGCTCACCGGCGAGTCATGCGCATCTGATAAAGGAACGATGCGGCTCACATGAGAGCCATGCGCAGTCAAAGTGTTAATGATAAAATAAGAAGTAAAAAACTAAATTAAGAAAATGGGAAAAAATACTTTGAAGAATGTTAATGTTTACCTTATTTGCAATCCCCGCTATTTCTTGGGAGCGCTACCAAAGAAAATCGAGACTTGAAAGGTACGAGATAAATCATGGTGTTTTAATAATAATAATAGAAAAGAAAGCCGGCTGTAACGTAACAGGGACGTGACTCGCTTTAATCACGCGAAGTAAGGGAATACAGAAACAGAAACTAAAGAATGAAACAAATAAAACAGCGACTAGTTACTCAAGAAACAATTGATTAAGAAAGAAACCAATTGATATTTGATTGCAAGGATTGTATAGTATTACTGACACCATATCACATCGATAAACTTCTCATCGCACGAATTATTTACATAAATCCGATGACACGTGTTTTGCTAGCAAGAAAGTCGCCTGACTAAGAGGACCGTCATTTTAATTTTACAGGTTCGTATTTTTAAAGATGTGTGTCCTCTTCACCACTCGCCCTTTTTCGATGTATTGTAGGAAGAGGTAGTTTGCCTTTCCCACATGTATTTAGTAAATAGAAGAGATATGTACGTTAACGTAAAAAGGACTTTATTTATGAGTTCTGAGATATACCTTCTCCGAAGAACATCCTCGGATCTTGGTAGCAAAGAAGAACAAAATTAAGAACCAAAAACAACCGCTTCTTTGGTTCTCTTCTCTTTGAACGTTGCAGAAAAAGAACAAACGCAAAACGGTAAAACAAGAGAGCAAGAGCAAGTATGTAGAAGTCCGAATAGAAATGAGGAAACAAAAAAGAAGAAGAAAAATACTTAAACCTCAAAGGACGGTGCAATAGGAACAAAATCGTAACGTTAATAAGTAAACAAAAAAATCCATGTTGTTTCCGTAGTTGCACAGCGTTCCTTTGTTTCGCCTTGTTTTCTACTTACCCTTTTTGCTCCAAATAACCACAGGCAATGTCCCGTGAAAGAAGGAAAAAGTAGAATCACAAAAGGATGATACAAAAAACCATACATAGAACAGTGTTGCGCTGTCAAGGGAAAAATAAAAACACATTGTTTGTTTCTTGTCATGCACCACGCGTTAATTTTAAAGACGTGTCCGCTTCAGACACAAAGAAAACAATTAAAATAATGGAAAAGGAAAAACAACGTTTTTTGAAGTAACACACGGAAAACTATGCACGCAAGGAGAAAACAGAAACAAATGTTTTCTCCATAATCACACAGTATCACTCGTTTCTTTTATTTTTACTTCCTTCTTGTTGTGTAAAGGAACAAAATTCGGGTCTTGTGAAAGAAAGAAAAACTTTAATCAGAAGAGGATAGTGCAAGAAACTAAATACGAAACAGCGTTGTGCTCTAAAGGAAAAATACAGAACAAATTCGTTAGCATAAAATGTATTTGTCTATGTTTGTTTTTCACGTGCACAACGCAAGAATTTTAACAAGATATACGCAATAAACAAAAAAGAAACAAACGAAAGGGGGCAACAAAAACAACGTTTCTTGAAGAAACAAACAAAAAAAACTAAAATCGCGAGGGGAAAGCAAAAACAAATGTTGTTTCCACAATTGCACAGCACACCTTTGTTTCTCTTTTATTTTTACTTTTTCTTGTTGCTCAAAGAAATATAATGAACGTCTTGTGAAAGAAAGAAAGGTCAGAATCACAAGAGGATGGTGCAAAAAACTAAATACGAAACAGCGTTGTGCTCTAAAGGAAAAATACAGAACAAATTCGTTAGAATAAAATGTATTTGTCTTTGTTTGTTTCTTCTCGTGCACAACGCAAGAATTTTAACAATGTGTACGCAATAAACAAAAAAGAAACAAACGAAAGGGGGCAACAAAAACAACGTTTCTTGAAGGAACAAACAAAAAAACTAAAATCGCGAGGGGCAGAAAGCAGAAACAAATGTTGTTTCCACAATTGCACAGCACACCTTTGTTTCTCTCTTATTTTTACTATTTTCTTGTTGCTCAAAGAAACATAATGAACGTCTTGTGAAAGAAAGAAAGGCCAGAATCACAAGAGGATGGTGCAAAAAGCTAAATACGAAACAGCGTTGTGCTCTGAAGGAAAAATACAGAACAAATTCGTTAGAATAAAATGTATTTGTCTTTGTTTGTTTCTTCACGTGCACAACGCAAGAAGTTTAACCAGGTATACGCAATAAACAAAAAAGAAACAAACGAAAGGGGGCAACAAAAACAACGTTTCTTGAAGGAACAAACAAGAAAACTAAAATCGCGAGGGGCAGAAAGCAGAAACAAATGTTGTTTCCACAATTGCACAGCACACCTTTGTTTCTCTTTTATTTTTACTTTTTCTTGTTGCTCAAAGAAACATAATGAACGTCTTGTGAAAGAAAGAAAGGCCAGAATCACAAGAGGATGGTGCAAAAAACTAAATACGAAACAGCGTTGTGCTCTGAAGGAAAAATACAGAACAAATTCGTTAGAATAAAATGTATTTGTCTTTGTTTGTTTCTTCACGTGCACAACGCAAGAAGTTTAACCAGGTATACGCAATAAACAAAAAAGAAACAAACGAAAGGGGGCAACAAAAACAACGTTTCTTGAAGGAACAAACAAGAAAACTAAAATCGCGAGGGGCAGAAAGCAGAAACAAATGTTGTTTCCACAATTGCACAGCACACCTTTGTTTCTCTTTTATTTTTACTTTTTCTTGTTGCTCAAAGAAACATAATGAACGTCTTGTGAAAGAAAGAAAGGCCAGAATCACAAGAGGATGGTGCAAAAAACTAAATACGAAACAGCGTTGTGCTCTGAAGGAAAAAAACAGAACAAATTCGTTAGCATAAAATGCATTTGGCTTTGTTTGTTTCTTCACGTGCACAACGCAAGAATTTTAGCAACGAAAGCGGGCAACAAAAGCAACGTTTCTTGAAGGAACAAACAGAAAACTAAAATCGCGAATGGAAAGCAGAAACAAATTTTGTTTTCACAAATGCGCAGCACACCTTTGTTTCTCTTTTAGCCTTACTTTCTCCTTGTTGCTCAAAGAAACAAAGTTAGCATCTTGTGGAAGAAGGAACAATTAGAATCACAAGAGGGTGGTGCAAAGAAACAAATACCGAACAGTCAAACATAAAAGAAACAAATAAAAGGAGAAAACAAAAACAACATCTTTTATTAAGAAAGAAACGAGAAAATAAGAATCCAAAGAGAAGACAGAAACAAATGTTGTTTCCACAAATGAGCAGCACTCCTTTGTTTTATTTCTTATTTTGACTTTCTTCTTGTTGCTCAAAGAAACAAAATTAGCGTCTTGTCAAAGATAGAAGAACTAGAATCACAAGAGGGTGGTGCAAAGAACCAAGGATAGAACGGCATTGCATTGCCAAGGAAAAAACAAAAACAAATTTGTTTGCACAAAAACATGTTTGCGCATCAGACACAAAGAAAATAAACAAAAGAGAAAAGATAAAGTTTTGTGAAGAAACAGACAAGAAAGTAAAATCGCGGGGAGGAAGCAAAAGCAAAGGTTGTTTTGTTTTGTTTCTTTTCGTTTGTTCTTCATTTGTTTCGTCGGTTTTTTCTACTTCTTAACATCCTTACATTTTTCAACTTTTAACCCTTACCACCGTTCTTGTTTCTATTTTCAGTACGGTACAAACGACAAGCTTACCACCAATACCACCAACTACATCGTCGCAACCGTTCGACATTGATCACGTCAACGAGGACACCAACGCTCCCAAACCGATTCCTCATCCGACGACCACGTCGATTTCCACCCAACTAACGGCGGTTTCGAAAAATCCGGAAACTACCGAGTTAGTCGAAGCGCCGATCACCACAACGACGGCCTTACCGGACTCCGACGGAAAAACTTGCCCGATGCCCAACAACTTGGACGCGCTCACCCAAAATCAATTCTCCACCATTTTAACCAACGATTGCAGATACGATAAGTTGACGAAACCGCACAGCGATGAACCGTTCGAAGTCAATTTACAGATCGATATCAGACATATCGAAGCTGCTGAGCAATTGGTAAGGATTACCCCCGTTTCGTCTCTGACGTATTTTGACCATCGTGGGGGAAAATACAAATACTTTAGAGAAAGAATGTGCTTCGCCATCTCATACGCGTTTCTTCGTATTTTCCTCACGCGAGGTCTCCTGAGAAGTTTTGGGCATTCAATACCTAAACGGGAAACCCCCAAGAAATGTAAAAATCGAAACGCCGGGAAACGCCCAAAATTCTGTAGATGACGATTTACTCGTACATATTTCAACGTATCCGATCCGTTTTGGATTTCGTTTTTTTTTTCAGTTTTTTTATTTTGGGGGAGATGTCGTCTTAAATTGCTTCTTTTCTTCCGCAGCAACTGAGACTCCACATGCAAGTCCAATACAGTTACGTCGACGAACGATTGAGATACACCGAATTGTCACCGAGAAGGGGGCACATGATCGGCGAAGGCGTCTTGAAAAGTAGGATCTGGGTGCCCCATCTGATCATAACCAACGAACGCGACGTCTCGATCATGGGTTTCGAAGGAAAGGACGTTTACATCTCGATCTCGCCGAACGGCGAAGTGATCTATTCGTATCGGATGGCCGCCATGATCTACTGCTGGATGGATCTGAAGAAGTTCCCGTTCGACGAACAGATTTGCCACATCCATTTCCAAAGTTGTAAGTTGCGAAAAACCCCAAACGAGGTCTCAAAATTCCGCCCCAATAGGAAAAAGAAAACGAGCGAAAAAGATTTCTTTCCTTGGGATAATTCCAAATACTTATTTCGACAACTTCGTTCTCATCCTCAATAGGCAAATCAACGCGTAAACGTTGACGTGCTTAGCGATCTCACTACGTTGTGGATGAGGACTTGGTTGCCGAAATCGGGGTTTGGAGTTATCTAAATTGGATAACTCCCATCTCGACGATTACGTTGTCATTCCCAGTAAGTGAAGATGGGAAGAAAAGAAACTCAACAAATGAACTTGGTTGTCGATGTACAGATTTGGAGTTATCTGATTTGAATAACTCCAAACAGGCACTTCGACAGCCACGTCGTCATTCTCAGTTTAGAAAAATGAGAAAAAAGCCAAAGGTAACAGTCGAACTTTGATGTGACCAAGAATGATAATTGTTAAAATACGTATTTGGAGTTATCTAAATTGTCATAACCGTCATAGATACGTCGTCACCCTTAATTTTAAAAAATGGGAGGACTCAAACGTAACATCCGAATTTTGATGTGACTATCATCTCTCCGTATTGAGTATTTAGTTGTCAAGTTACGTATTCGGAGTTATCTAAATTCTCATAACTCTAAGTGGGTATTTCAACGACTACGTTGTGATTCCCAGTGCTTAAGTAGGGGAAGAAATGAAGCGTGGTACCTGAATTTGTTGCAATTGGCATTTCATCACGCTCTGGATGACAACTTAGTTTTCTAAGTACGAATTCGAGTAACTCCAAACAGCTATTTCGACAGCCACGTCGTCATTCTCAGTTTTAAAACATGAGAACAACTCAAACGTAACACCCGGATTTCGATATGACCATCATTTCACCATACTGAGGATGACAACTTAGCTGTCAACTTACATGTTTGGAGTTATCTAAATTGTCATAATTCCAAATGGGAAGGAATGAAGGATGACACGTGGACTTACTTGCGGCTAGTATCTTATCACAGTGAGGATGACAACTTATTTGTCAAAACGCGAGATAACTCCAAACATGTACCTTGAAACCTACGTCATCATTCTCAATTTAAAAAATGCAAAGAAGTCAAACGTAACATCCGGATTTTGATGTGACCATCATTTCACCGAACTAAGGATGACAAGTTGTTGTTGTCAAGTTACATATTTGGAGTTATCCAAACTGTCATCATTCCAAATGAGTTATTTTGACCACTACATTGTGATTCCCAGTGCTTCAATATGGGAAGAAATGAAGGGTGACACGTGGCCTTTCTTGCGGCGGGCGTTTCCTCACACTGAGGATGACAACTTGTTTGTCAAAACGCGAAATAACTCCACACCAACGTCATCATTCTCAATTCAAAAAAAAAAAAATGCAAAGAGGTCAAACGGAACATCCGAATTTTGATGTGACCATCATTTCACCGAACTGAGAATGACAACTTGGTCGTCAAGTTACGTATTTGGACTTATCTAAACTGTCATAAATCCAAAAGGAGTAGTTCGACGACTACGTTGTAATTCGCCATGCTTGAATATAGGAAGAAATGAAACGTAATACGTGGACTCAGTTGCTTCTGGCTGAAGATGATAACTTGGTTCTCGAAATACAGATTTGGAATTATCTGAATAAAATAACTCCAAACAAGTACTTACACGGCTAAATCAATGATTACATCTGAATTTTGATGTGACCATCATTTCAACGTACTGAGAATGACAACTTGGTTGCCAAGTTACGTATTCGGAGTTATCTAAATTGTCATAACTCCAAAAGGGGTATTTCGACAACTACGACGTCATTCCCAATGCTTGAATATGAGAAGAAATTAAGCGTGATACGTGGATCTAGTTGCGAATTGCGTTTCATCTTACTGAGAATGACAACTAGATTGTCGAAGTACGGATTTGGAGTTATCTTATTTGAATAATTCCTAACAAGAATTTAGACAGAAAGAGAAAGAAAGAATGGGAAGAAGTCAAACGTAACATCCGAATTTTGATGCGACCAACATTTCACCGAACTGAGACTAACAACTTAGTTGCCAACTTACGTGTTCGGAGTTATCTAAATTGTGCTACCTCCAAATCGATTATTTCGACCACTACGTTGTAATTCTCAGTGCTTGAATATGGGAAGAAATAAAGCGTGACACGTGGACTTAGTTGCGACTGGAGTTTCATCACACTGAGGATGACAACTAGGTTGTCAAAGTGCGAAATAATTCCAAACAGGTACTTCGAGAGCTAAGTCGTCATTTTCAATTTAAAGAAAATGAGAGGAAGTCAAACGTAACAATTAAATTTTGATGTTATCATCACTTCACCACACTGAGAATGACAATTTAGTTGTCAAGTTGCGTATTTGGAGTTAGCTGCGTCGTCAGTATCAGTATCAGTCGTATCAGTTTTTAAAAATGGAAGAGTGTCAAACGTAACACCCGAATATTTACGTGACGGTCATTTCACCACATTGACGATGACAACTTAGTTGTCAAGTTACATAATAAGTCCAAATGGGCTGGTTCGACCAGTTGATTGTCATTCCCAATATTTAAATACTGGTATTTCATCACGCTGAGGATGATAACTTGGTTGTCGATGTACGGATTTGGAGTTATCTAATTTTAATAACTCCAAACAGGTACTCCCACTGCCACGTCATCATTCACAATTTAAGAAAATATGAAGAACTCAAACGTAACACTCGAATTTTGATGTGACCATCATTTTACCGAGCTAAGAATGGCAACTTAGTTGTCAAGTTACGTATTTGGGAGTTATCTAAATTATCATAACTCCAAAAGGATCATTTCGACTACGTCGTGATTCTCACTGCTTAAATACGGACGCGATACGTTGACTTAGTTGCGACTGGTGTTTTATCACGCTGAGGATGATAACTTGGTTGTCGATGTACGGATTTGGAGTTATCTAATTTGAATAACTCCAAACAGGTACGTCGACAGTTACGTCGTCATTCTCAATGCTTAAATATATGAAAAATATGGGGCCTGACACTAGGACTTTGCTGGGATTGGCATTTCACTACACTCGAAATACGAATTTGGAGTTACCTAACTTAAATAACTCCAAATACGTACTTCGACAACTACGTCGTGATTCTGAGGTTTAAGAAATGGGAGGAAGTCAGACGTAACGCCTGAATTTGGTTATTGATGTTAACAATGACAACTTAATTGTTTAAATAGGCATGTTTGGAGTTATCCAAAATAGATCAGAACGGTTACGTCGTCATTCTCTGTTAAAAGGATGAGAAAAATGACACGTAACGCGTGGCATTTTAATACCTAGAGGATGACAACTTAGTTGTCGAAATATCCAAATCGTATTCTTCGTTTCAAACGTTTCCTTGCAATTGCAGGGACTTACAACGCCTCCCAATTACTACTTCGATGGGACGAAAGCGAACCGGTCAAGGTGGCTTCGCCGCTACATTTAACGGACTTTACTTTGGAGGATTTCACCACCTTCGAGTCTTTGAAACCGGCCCCGGTGAAAGGAGGTTTCGGTAAGCATCCCCAAACTCGCAGATTTTCAAAGAAAAAAATTCTTCCACGGACATTTTGCGCATTTCCGTCTCTTGGATATCTTCTTTATCCCGTATTAAAGAGTCATCATTAGTCTGGGCACACTGGGCGGTAATTACGAAATAAGTTACGACAGCCTACATATGTACATACACAGAATTGTTCGCATACAACATCGATTTAGTACCGACTAGAGTCCCCACTCTAGTCAGTACTAAACTCCGACTCCCCAGTCGGCGATGCTGTCGTAACTTATTTCGTAATTGTGCGCTGTTACCCACTGTGCCCAGACTAGACATTAATTCCTTCCCGAAAATTTGATTATAATGTCGTTATATTTCCTCTTTCTTAGCCGGAAACTACAGCACCTTAAGTTTCCGCTTCCACATTGCAAGGGAAGTGGGTTACTACATCATCGACTACTTCATCCCCTCCATCATGTTGGTCTCCACGTCGTGGGTGACTTTCTGGTTGCAAGCCGATCAAACTCCGCCCAGGGTCGTTTTGGGTAAGTTTCCGGTTCCTTTCGAAGTCGCCATTTTGGTTGCTAATCTTGCTTCGTTCTAGGTACGTCAACGATGCTCTCCTTCATCACTTTAGCTTCGGGACAAACGAAGACGTTGCCTAAAGTTTCCTACATTAAAGTGAGCGAGGTGTGGTTCTTGGGATGCACGATGTTCATATTCGCGTCGATGGTGGAGTTCGCCTTCGTCAATATCATTTGGAGACGACGGTAAGATTTTTTATGTCCATTAAAAAAGAAGGGATTGCTTTCTCGCCTACGGTAAAGACGAGGACATTGATGACTCACGTCAAACCAATAAAACCATACGGGGAAGTCATGGTACTTCTTCGCCTGCAGCACTTTAATAGAATTTTTTTCTTTCAAATTGCAGCAAGAAAGTCGAATTGAAGAAGGTCAATAGCAAATACATCCTGAAGTCCACTCTGACGCCCAGGTTGGCCAGAAAGGAGCTGCAACAATCGAATTCCATGTCGAATTTGTACAAAACTCGTTCGTGCAGCAGCCTCAACAATAAGCGCACCAAAGATGAGAACAGCGGCAACACTTACAACAATTACCTGACGGTTCATGTAAGTTCTGCACAAAACAAATGTCGATTTTTGATTCCCACCGGCTCCAATTTCCATTCAAAATAGGAAATTTGTACACTTCGGAACCCCAAATTTAGGTTCAAACGATGTTGGGCTTGTTTACCCATACAAATTGAATAGTTTTTAAGGTCGATGTTCATCCTCGAGTGAACTTGAACTACAAAATTGGTGGGAACGAGAAGATCGTCTTGACCTTATCGCACCGATTTGAATAACTGCCAGTTCGAAGAAGATTGGCAAGTCATACTGGATTTGTATCCAAATAGGTGCTAAGAAGCTCCAAGTGGCGTTGGACTTATGTTTAGATTGGCGCGAACAAGAAAGAAATTCGAATAGTTTTAGGTTCCATATTCAGACTCAAACGATTCTGGACTTTTGTATATCCAGATTGGTACCTTCATCATACCAATTGGATAGTTGCAAATTCGATGTTCTTCCTCGAATGACGTTGGACTTATATCCAAATTGGTGGTAACCCCTTATCGCACCAATTTGATAGCTCCAAGCTGCTCGTTCTCAAAGCGATCAGATAGCCCCACTGCACCAATTTGGATACCTTGGACGTTGGACTTATATGCACATTGGTATTCTTACCACACCGATTTAGAGTAGTTCGATGTCTATTCTCCAGTGATGTTAGACTTACGTTTAGAAGCTGTAACTTAACCTCTCATCAATGTGGATAATTCCAAGTTCTAAGTCCATTCTCCATGAACGTTGGATTTATATTCAAATTGGTGATAAGAAATAACCATAATTTCGCCACGCTAGCTTGTATAAGTCCAAATTCAAAGTTGATTCTCAAGCCGTATTCCACTTACATCTACATAAGTGCGAAATATAGAATAACGTACCCTTATAGCATCAATGTGGATAGCTTCGAGCGAATTCCTAAAACTGTTGGACTTATATACAAAATGAAAATGAAGAAACCGAACCATAGTAGCCTTGTCTCACAAATCTGGATATCCCTCAGATTCATGGTCATCCTTACAAGACGTTGGACTTCTATCCAGATCGGTGGCCTTATCACATGATCATTGTGACTCAATATTGGACTTATTCCAAGTTGAAACTCAAATCATCTCAGTAGGCTTGGAAATAAAGAAATGCGCATCAATTTGGATAGATTCAAACTAATTCCTTAGCAATATTGGACTTATATCCAATAAGGGGCGAAAAAGAGGAAGCCGTGGTAGCCTTATCGCGCCAATTTGTTAATTTCAATGCTCAATTTTAGCTTTGTGGTACATATTTGGTTAGTTGGACGTTGGATTTATATCCAACTTGGGGCAAACAAAGGGAGACCATAACCTCACTGAACCAATTTGGATACCTTGGACGTTGGACTTATATGCACATCCCGACTTCCGGCTTTCTTCGTGGTCGTGTTTACAAAAAACATGACATTTTGCTGCTCATCCTGTCAGCTTCTACAGAACTTCTCTAAAGAAGACTTTTCAAAGAGTCTTCAGAGAACTTCCAAAGAAGTCTAAACCTCACGTCTATCCGAATCCTGCATATTTACAATAGTTTCGACCTGCATTTTTCATTCCTGAACGACCCTATCTTTCACTTTCAGGGTTTCGCCACCGTTCCCAAGATCACCACTCAAAGCGACGAAAATCTCGTGACGGAAAAGAAAGCCTCGGCTACCGCCATCGAAATCCCCGACAGCGATAACCAGGACGAAGAACCGCGCGGCGTTGCCGGCCCGAAATGGACGACGATGACTCCGCACGAAGTATCCAATTGGATCGATAAGAAATGTCGAGTCGCCTTCCCCATCGCCTTCTTGATTTTCAACATTCTATTTTGGACCATCGTCGTGTCCACGTGATCAGCAAAATCCGTCGCGGGAAGTGATGAATCTCAATCGGGAGGAAACGACCCGATCGAATGTCGATCTTTTGTGCCATTTTAAATCGCGCTTGTATTTTAGCGTCTTTTCTTTCTCTTTCGTACGGTTAGAATCGGTAAAAGGTTTCCAAATTTTCATGGGTTGCTTTGATATAAATATGTATGTTTTCTTTTATTTCTATTTATATGCGCGCTATTACTGCTTATTGTTAATTTATTCTTATTTATTTACGTTATCGCGTTATAAATGTACAGTTAGGAGCATTCGGAGGTTTCCATTTAATTAAAAACAAGTGAATATCAAACGATTTATTATATTCTTTTGATCTATACACGTATGTTATGTAATAATTTGCTTAGCCTAGAAACAGAACAGTATTATTATACAGTATTTTCGGAAAAGTCCGTTTTTCTTTTTTTTGTTTCCTCTTCAAGTTTCCACCTCCCCGATCCTCTCCATGCTACCCTGTTTCTCTTGTCCTATGAAATTCTCGCTGAGCGTGCGTCTCAGCGACGGTCCACTGCTGAAAATAAAAATTCGATGAATCAAAAGAAGAAAAAAATTCGTACATCTCGAAAATCGTTGTTGTAACTAGTCTGGGCAAACAGCGTACAATTACGAAATAAGTTACGACAGCTTACATATCCACAAAACTACTCGCATACAGCATCGATTTAGTACTGACTAGAATGGGAAATCGGCGATACCGTCGCAACTTATTTCGTAATTGCTACCGCTGTTACCGCTGTTTGTCCAGGCTGGACATTAGTAATCGACCCGATCTCCCCGAATTTTAATTCTCTTCCCAATCGATGCACTTCGAACATTTTGATTAACGAAAATTCAAGACAATTTTGGGAAGCGTGGCAGTCAAACTTTTACCACTCTTTAAATAAACTTTAACAATAAAAATGCGTTGTTACGTCGAATGGTGATTCATTCACGGTGGCTCTATCTAGCATCGAACTGTCCCAATGGATTCACTGATAAAGCACAACAGGAAAATGGCCCCAAAATTTCGTACAAATTTTCCGCTCTTTATTTTTATATTTCGGAAATCGTCAATCCGATCGTACCGGTTGAAATCCCGTTGACACCCTAAAATAGTTTCAAGGTTCTCACACGGAATTTCGTATTCGACAAAATTGTAGTGATTATGCGAAATTAGTGTCGTTGGGCGGCGACAGTAAGTCGAGCCCACTAGGGTAATTTTCCCGTATCACCAAAGTTCGTAGATTCGAATTGACACCCTAAAAGTTTTCAAGGTTTTTACACGGAATTTCGTATTCGGTAAGAATGTAGTAATTATGCGCAGTTTGTGTCGTTGGTCGGCGACAGTAAGTCGAGCCCGCTAGGGTAATTTTTCCGTATCATCGAGGTCCATAGATTCGAATTTCACTACTGTTCGTTTCCCCTCATTCGCGAGAAAACTCGTAGCACTGTTTCCTGAAATTCTTTTCAAATCTTCTAATCGCTTTACCGGTTTTTATTTTTTGATTATTTTGGAAAATTTTTCATCTTTATTGTGTTTACATAGTTCTCCTGAAAATTTCCTTTGTCTCTTCACTGTTTTCCTTCTCTTGAGCGTCTTTTCAAATCCTTTTACATCAACTTTTACCGCTTTTTCTTTTGATATTTCGGAAATCGTCAAACCGATCGTACCGGTTGAAACTCCATTGATATCTTAAAAAGTTTCCAAGATTCTTGCACGGAATTTCGTATTCGGTAGAAATGTAGTTATTATGCGCAGTTAGTGTCATTGGCCGGCGACAGTAAGTCGAGCCCACTAGGATAATTTTCCCGTATCACCAAAGTCCGTAGATTCAAATTGATATCCTAAAAGTTTTCAAGGTATTTACACAGAATTTCGCATTCGGTAAAAATGTAGTAATTATGCGCAGTTTGTGCCGTTCGGTCGGCGACAGTAAGTCGAGCCCACTAGGGCAATTTTCCCATATCACCGAGGTCCGTAGACGCGAATTTCGCTTCCCCTCAGTCGCTAGGGAGCTCGCAGCACTATTTCCTGTAATTCTTTCCAAATCCTCCAATCGCTTTACCGGCTTTTATTTTTTTGATTATTTGGAAAAGTTTTTTGCCGTAATTGTGTTTACATAGTTTTCCTGAAAATGTCACTTCTTCCTTTGCTGTTTTCCTTCTCTTGGGCGTCTTTTTCAAATCCTTTTGCATCACCTTTTACCGATTTTTCTTTTGATATTTCGGAAATCGTCAATCCGATCGTACCGATTGAAACCCTGTTGACACCCTGAAAAGTTTCCAAGATTCTTACACGGAATTTCGTATTCGGTAAAAATGTAGTAATTATGCGCAGTTAGTGTCGTTGGCAGGCGAAAGTAAGTCGAGTCCGCTAGGGTAACTTTCCCGTATCACCGAAGCCCCTAGTCGCGCTGTTTGCTCAGACTAATGATAGGATTAAATCGAAAAATACATGTCTCCAACTAACCTCGACGAAGAGCTGGTCTTGGAGATCCTCGCCGGAGGACTCGGGGGTAAAGGTGGAAGTTTCATCGCCGCCCCAGGCCTCGTAACTGGATGACCCATCACCCTATCCACACTGGAATCGTTGCTCAGGGGCGGTAATATTTCCTGATCGGATTCGGCTGAGGACGGAGGGGATTGTCCGCTACCTTCGCTGCCGCTCATCTCCGAATTGGAGGCGTTCCGGCGAAAAATCGGATCGCTATATCTACGGGGGAGAGGGAAATTTGAGGGGATTTTCGTTTATTACCCGAACAGAAAGAAACAAAACGAAAACTTTAGGTGATTTACATCTTACTAATCGGCGGTAACTTCTCGGCCGAAGACACCGACGAAGGCGTGTTGTAATCCCTATAAGTCGAAGCGTGAATCTCCTGTTGGTACAACTGATACAGTTCTTGCAAATCCCTCGGTAACTTGATTTTAGTTTCTGCGCAATGAAATCGGAAAAAGAGTTGATTTAGCTTTAAGTTCCCGTGGGAAAAATTCCACTTTACCTTCAATTAGTAACCGCTGTCTGGTGATGATTTCCTCGCTAAGTTGCCGTTGCCTGTCGTATCGTAGGATGATCAAATCCCTGCGGCGAAGCTCGTGTTGTCGCACCAACCGCTCCGATTGTAGCGCCATCTTGTCCGCCTCCAGTTCGTGGACGCGACACATCAACGCCAGGATCTCCCTTTCGTCGTCGGACGAAAGCAGATCGGGTAATTTCTAAATTTCAATAAAGATTTCAACGGTGCCCTCTATACTCTGTTTACCCAACAGATATAGTTAAGCCACTCCCCATAAATTTATACCAATGAGCGCAACAGACAGCTTAACACGCTACACATTAATAAAAGCCCAGCAAATCTGAAAAAGGATATGGAATCTCAAATTCTTCGTTGACCAGCTCGTCACGCGTTGGTCTGATACGGGTTTTTAGACATACCACCAATAGAAACATTTTATTTAAATATTGCGCGCTTTTGTAGAGAGTGGCTTAACTATTTCTGTTGAACGAACACAGTAATGAAGAGGGGAATTGTAGAAGCTATACCTTGTCTCGAAATTAGGACGAGTTGTTTAAATTTTCCGCGCGCAAAAATCATTCATTGATTTGCTACTAGGTGGGGCTCTTATGAATTACGGAAATCTAAACGATTTAGCTGCAATCTGTCACTTTGACATCGTCATGAACATAGCCAATAAAACTATTTTCATGAATTATTCTGAATTTATAAAAAAGCACGTTTTATAAAAATTTTAACGAAATAGACAATGACCTTAAAAGCGAAATCGATTAAACACGAAGATAATTTGTTTGAAAATCAGTAATGTCATTGCAGGTCACTGTAATAGATATTCCCGCCAAATTTTTACTTGTGTAAGTAATTTTGAAACAAAGTATAGATTTGGGCGAAAATTTAAAAGAATTGTTCCTAGACTCCTAGCCCAGAGAATACACCTGATACAACCTTTAGATTTCATGCGCTATTGGTGGGAAGTTTAGGTGCTACTATCTATTGGCACAACAGCGAACTAAATCTGGACGCCAAATTTGAAAATCAACGGAAATTCTTGATAATTAACACAATGTTTGGGTCTCTAGATTAAACGACTAGATCTTTTATAACTAAGGTTTGATAAAAGACTGGATGACGTGCTATCATTAAGTAGTGTTAATTCGTAAAAGTAGCAGCGTGAGCCCGGTTTACACTGCTTCATCATAACACGTCATCTACTTTCTTATGAAACATAAATTATAACTCCTTGATTCCATTAAAGTTTGAGCAGCGCCATCTAGCCGGAGGAAAAGTAGCTAAATTCAGGGGCCAAATCTAGAACATGAAAGAGTTTGTGATCTCTTTAGAATGTATAGGAAAACATTTTAGTTAAACGGAGTATATCTCGTATAATCCCTTCATTTCGATGAAAGTTTGAGTAGTGCCATCTGATCGTACAGCATCGAAGTAAATGTAGGCCCCACATTTAGAAATTTGCTTTCAATTTACGATCACGTGATACCCTTCATAACGGATAAAAAGACATTTTCATTTTCTCATTGAGTTGAAAGAGTAAATCTGATGTAATCGTTACACTTCGATGAAAGTGGGCGTAGCGCCATCTAACCGCGGGGATATCAAACTAAATCTGGGCGCCAAATTTGAAAATCTGCATAAGATTTATACGACAAACCGACATTCTCAATAATAAGTTAGGAATTTTTTTGAGCTATAGTCCGGCGCCAAATTTAGGAGTAAAAGATTGTTTACGATGTCTTTGGAATGTGTAGGAAAATATTTTAGACGGTGGAAAGATTTCGGTGACAGTGACACGACGCCGAACTAAACGCGTGGGTGCCAAATTTTAAAATTTGTTTACGATTAACGACCACGCGATAGCCTTAGCGATGAATAAAAAATATATATTTTTCTTTTTCCTATTGATATAAAGTAAATCTGATGTACTCTTTAGACCTTGATGAAAGTTCGCATAGCGCCATCTAACCGCTGGATACCAAACTAAATTTCGGCGTCAAATTTGAAAATGTGTTTACCAGCATCAGATATTTTTAATGCCCTTCTGATGCTAAAATCTGATATAATATTTTGATTTCGAATAAAGTTCGAGTAACGCCATCTATCCGTATGATATCAAACTAGCCCTGGGCGCCAAATTTTAAAATATTCTTACGATATCGAAGAACCACCTGGAGATCTTTACGACGGATGAGAACGATGCGAACATATTTTGCTCTGATCTCTGTGTATTAATAAAAATTTTGGCAAACACCATCTAATCGTAGGTATCCGAATTAAATTTAAGCGCGAAGATTCGAAATCTAAATTTGCTTACGTCCTCTAGGGTGACTCCGCGCTGTCTGCAACCTTCCAATTTTTCCTCCATGTGCGTCCTGAGCTCTGACCACCTTTCCTGTTCCCTTTCGATATCGGCCAGCTCGCCCCAAGCCTGCTGGACGGCCAGTTCGCCTTCGGCATCGCCGTCGACATCGGAATCCTGCTCGTTATCGACCGAGCGGAAACTGTCGGCGGTTACGCTTTGTTTCCTTCTGGCAAAGATAAAATTAATAACCGTATCCTCAAACAAAAATTTTAACGATCGGTGTTCGTAGAAGAAACTTCGTTTAACTCGTAAAATGTGTCAGTCTAGTTGTAACATTGACGTTTAATAATAATCGTTTCATCGTTTGCA
Organism: Chrysina gloriosa; assembly: GCA_038088585.1. Lineage (NCBI taxonomy): Eukaryota > Metazoa > Arthropoda > Insecta > Coleoptera > Scarabaeidae > Chrysina > Chrysina gloriosa. Next base: position 5,845,779 of record CM076092.1, on the reverse strand, counting down.
TTGCTGGCTTCTTTAGGAACACTGAAATTGCTTCTGTACTCCTGAGGAAGTTAATAATATGGAAACCGAAACGTGGCCATCTGTCAGAGACACCTCACAGAGTCGACAGAAGTTTCTACCAAACACCGAGAATTTCCTAGTCTAGTGATTGTAGAAACCTGTAATATCGATAAAAGGAAAAAATTTGAATATGCGTGCACATAGAGAGAGAGGGAGACGATGGTGAAGGGAATTCATTACATAGTTCATTCAATTCTCTTCTTTCTCTTTCCACCAGTCTTTCTCTCTCTCTCTCTCTACGTAATTAGAAAACTACTTTCACCATTCGCAGACGCGTTTCGCGGTTTTACCGCTCGTCAGTGTGACTTTGTGAGAAGTAGTTTTCATTTTCCAGATAAGCACTATATGTGCTAGTATGTTTCATGTTGGTACATATGAGAATTCAAATAAGAAATTCCCCCAATATGGACCTAAATGCGCATTTTTACATATTATTCCCCCAATATATAAAAATGCGCATTTAGGTACATATTGGGGGAATTTCTTAATTGAATTCTCATACTTACAAACATCGCTCTATGTGTACACATCATGTACACATATTTACGTTTTCCTTTTATCCATACTACAGATTTCTGTAATCACCAACACACTAACCTATAGAAACCTACCTTAACGTCTGTTGAGTTTGCGCCCTCGACCTCAAACCTGTCCCTTTATAGAGTTTGTTATTTCTGGACTCCCAATGGGAGATGATCAAATGCTGCCGTTCAGCCTCCATGCCCAATCCCAAAAGGTGGGAATCGATCTCCATCAGCTTCCTCCTCAGCTTCATCTGCATCTTGAACGTCTCGACGATGTGCTCCCTGATCTGCCTCACCTCGTTACTTCTCTGCTCCGCGTCGACCTTACTAATTTCGGCCGAACGAGGCCTATCCTCCGTCATTTTCTGCTGTAATCTGTTGATTTCGTCCCGTAACTCGTTGATGACGGTCTGATATTGAGTTACGTGATACGAAACGTCCAAAACGTTCCTTTCGGCTTTGCTCGAGATATTCTTCGCCCGATCGGCGTACGTCAACGTGTTCCTCGATTCGTCCTTCTGGTTCGAAGCGGGCGAAACGTGGGCGATCATCACCGTCCGGCAATTTCCGCTGAGGGCCTCTTTCAGGAGTCTGGTCAGTTTGGAATCGCGATAGTTGACGTATCTGGCACCGCCGCTCAAGGCGTTGATGCAATTCCCCAAGGCAAGAAGGGAACGATTGATGTGGGCGCCTTCTTGGAGGCGTTTTCCGCGATTTTTCGTTTTATTGGCTCGCTCCGAACCGGCCAGGTCGATCATGAAGAGACGACCTTGCTTGACTCTCATCCTAAGATGGTCTTTCTTGTCGATCGGGACGGAGTGTCGTACGGTTACGCTGAGGAGGGCGTGACTTCGCGATGACGTTTTGTTCATCGCGGTCGGTTCCACGGTGCGGGCTTTATTGCCTTTTTGTAGAAGGAGCATGACCTAGATTGGAGACGGGGAAGGAAGCAATTTTAAGTAGGAAGCACGCGCATCTATGATTCGGATATCCAAATCGGAATGGATGCTATCAGATTGGTACCGCCATTCATAGCTTTGCTACACACCAATTTGGATCTTCAAACTGGGAAGCGTGAAGACCAACAAGTTGATGTGGTAGGAACCGTTTCCAGAATTCTGGGCTTCTTAGTTTCGCTACACACCAATTTGGATCTTCAAACTGGTAAGGGTGAAGATCAACAAGTTGATGTGGTAGCAAGAGTTTCCAGAGTTCTAAGCTTCTTAGCTTCGCTCCACACCAATTTCGATGAAAACCATCAAATTGATCATTTTCATAACTTTTAGCCTTGCTAGACATCAATTAGAGTGCCTAACGGCCGAGAACCATTAAAATCGCGCAGCAAAAGTAGGAACCATGACTCGAAACTGATGTTGTACGGACTTAACTTCTTAGCTTAGTAGTAATTCGAATATTCAAACTGGCGTGGTGAGGATAAGAGTCACCAAATTGATGTGGCGTGTATCATCGTCATGATACCACAGACCAGTTGGGATATCTAAACTTTTCTCATAGAGATGAGAACTATTAGGTTTGTATGATAGGCCTGGGGCCTGTTTCGCAAAAATACAAGTCTTGCAATACAAGAGAAATAGTTGTAAATGTCAACTTTTTACAAGTGTGTGCTTCACGAAACTACTATTGTATAATACACGTCACAAGCCTAAAAATTGGTTTCTACCAGGAACAACAAAATTTATTGCCGTTACCTCGTTCGTCGAAGTAGTCGAAATTTCCGATAATCCGGCGACTTGAATGTTTCGACCTCTTGAATCCTCTCTCAGTTCCAAATAGCCCGAAGCCGGATTCAGCAAGTCTCGTATCTGTTCGTTGTAAAGCTCCAAATAGGACATCGTTACCTAAATGGGGAGCAATTTAGTCCGCCAGTCATTCCGAAGGTTTCTCGCGTGTTTACCGAATATTGGTCCTCTTTATCCTTGACCGCGTTAAAGAGGTCGTTGAGGGCTCGTACCATGATGCCCGGTTGAGAAGGATCGCCGACCATGGTGTGGGTTTTTCCGGCGCCCGTCGCCCCATAGGCGAAGACAGTGGCGTTGTAACTGGAAAAGTTGGGGCCTGTTACAGAAGTTCAGCTGATGTGGGTAAGACTTCTTTCTTATTAAAATTTGTTTTGGAAACTTTATGCAATCAAGGTTCATAGATGTTCGGATCTATAGGTCCTAAAGCAGAATCTATCAAAAGGTTCCATGAAGGCATTCCAGATTTTGCTAGAGTTAAAATGGAGAGACCTAAAGGCCTAAAGGCCTAAAGACCTAAAGACCTAAAGGCCTAAGGGCCTAAAGACTTAAAGACCTAAAGGCGTAAAGACCTAAAGACCTAAAGTACCTAGAGCAAAATCCACCGGAACCAACCATGAGCACCCATATAGGTTTTGCCAGAAGTTGCGTTAATACAAACTAGGTATGGTGATGCTCCAGATAGTATAAAAGTAAGGGGAAGGGGAAAGGGAATGAGAAGGCGTTGAAACCAGACAACAACTGCTTTGGTTACCGGTACACAAAGAAGGCCGTCAGGCGGGAAAGGATCTATCGAAATCAAGGCCCTTAGTGAAAGTTTCTCAGTTTATAGTTACACATTTTCAAAATGGTGATCGAGCGTGGGGCACGGCTACGAGCAACAAAAAATGACAGTAAGTCGTCAGAAATCTCAGAGGTTGATGACACTAAGAACCTGCTACCTGAACAGAACGATTTCAACAGAAGAATTGGGGATAATTCGTTAGAAATTATAAAGAATCTCCAAGAAATCATCAGCAACTATCCAAAGTCATCAACAATCATTAAAAATCGCCAGGAGATCGTTATAAGCTACCGAGAATGATCAGAAGCTACCAGAGAATCATCAAAAAACTTCAGTAATTGTCAGTAGTTGTCAGAAATCACCAGAAATCGTTAGAAATTAGAAAAAAATTATAATTATTAAAAATTCTCAACCAGGCCATTAGACGCATCGAAAATTATTAGATCACCATAGTAAATTCCCCGAAATTCAGCAAGATTTATCATACTTCATTAGACATCAACTGAAATTATCTGAAATCTTCCAAAAAGGTCAGGGAATTAAAACAAAAATCGTCAAAAATTGTCAGAAGTTGTCGGAAATCGTTCGAAATTAAAAGACAATTACAAGCAATCATTAGAAAGTCTCCGAAGGCCATTCAATTTATCGAAAATTATCAGTAAACCATAACAAACTCCGCAAATTCAGTAAACTTTGTCATACCCCATTAGACGTAATCTAAAATCATCTGAAATTGTTCACAAAGGTTAGGAAATTATAGAAAATCTCCAAGAAACCATATAAATCATCAGAAACTATCCGAAGTCATCAAGACTCATCGCAAATAATCGGAAAACCATTATAAGCTGGCCAAGGTGATCAGAAGCTACCAAGGAAACCTTCATAAATTTTCATAAGTTGTCAGAAATCATCACAAATTATTAGAAATTAGAAGAAAGTTATAAGTGATTATTGAAAATTCTCAGAGGGCCTTTAAACTCATCGGAAATTATCAGTAAACCATAATGAACTGCCCGAAATCCAGCAAGATCTGCCATACTTCATTAGACGTCATCAGAAATTATCTAAAATCGTCTAAAATAGTCAGAGAATTACAAAAATTTTCAAGAAACCCTAGAATACACCAGAAACAATCTGAAGTTATCAAGAATCAGTTATAAGCTGTCGAGGATCATCATCAGTTACCAGAGAATCATCAGAAATCTTCAGAAATTGTAAGAAGTTGTCAGAAACCATCAGAGCTCGTTAGAAATTAGAAGAAAATTATAAGAATTTAGTAAAAATTCTCAGTAAGCCATAATGAACTCCTCAAAATTCAGCAAGATTAATCATACTTAATTAAATGTCCGAAACTATTCAATAAATTATAAACAATCTCCTTATAAATTACCCAAAAATAGTAAAAATGCTTTGGAAGTCGTAAAACTCATCAGAAACTATCGGGAAACCATAATAAAAGTATCGAAAATAATGGAAAATTACAAGAAATTCAGCAAAATTTATCACATTTCATATGAAATCATCAAAACTCAACTGAAATCTTAATAACAGAAATTATCAGATATTATCCCAAAGTTATCGAGAATTAGAAGTTAAAAGAAAATTATAAGTAATCACTCAAAATTCTCAGGAAGCCATTAAACTCATCGGAAATTATTAGTAAATCATAACGAACTCCCCAAAATTCAGCAAGATTGAGCATATTTCATTGGACGTCATCTGATATCGTCTAAAAAGGTCGAAGAATTATAAAAAAATTCAAGAAACCATACAAATCATAAGAAACTATCTGAAGTCCTCAAGAATCATCAAAGATGACCAGGAAAGAGTAATAAGCTGTCGAGGATGATCAGAAGTTACAAGGGATCATCAGAAATTGTCAAAAGTTGTCAGAAATCGTTAGAAATTAGAAAATAATTGCAAATAATCATTGTAAATCTCATAGGAAATTATTAGTAAATTAGAAAGAACTTCTCAAAATTCAGCAAGACTTATCATTCTTCATTAGACGTCTTTTAAAATCATCTGAAATCGTCTAAATAGGCGGAAAATTATAAAAATCTTCAAGAAACCATAAAGTAGATCATCTAGGAATCATCCAAAATCTTCAGAATTTCGTTATAAACTGTCGAGGATGATCAAAAATCACCAGATAATCATTACAAATCGTCGCACTTAGGTCAACATCCACCAAAAGCTTAAAACCGACTTTTGCAGCGGTTTTAAAAAATCGGTTAAGTTAGCTTCTTTTGAAAATTCCGTACTTTAATCCCAAACTGTATATTTCTATAATCAACACAAGTTCTACAGTTTTCCCTCATTTTCTCTCCCAATTCACGAAGTGCCAATATAAAAATTGACCGCCCGTAAATTGTAAACAAATTTATCCATTTATAAACCTATATTCGCTCATGTAAACGCGTAGAAAAGACACTTCAAAGCCCATAAACGAGGGGAGAGTCAATATTTAAAAAAAAAAGAACTCCACACCATCAATTACGACGAAATCGACCGCTCTTAAACTACCGCAAACTCCGTCCCATGCATTATTCAAAAGTACACATTCATCCATCCACGACCGTTACGTACCAATTCAATTTTAATTCAAATTTTTCCATCGATCCCTCTATAATCGCACTCAACAACTACGTTGTACGTACATATGTAGACCTCGACTCGTATTTACACCCTCGATACATTGACGTTAACACGCTCCACCTATGTTCCATAAAATATTCCGTCATTGAATAATTGATGAAGGCAACAATAGGGAATTTTGATCTCCGTCGACGGAGCTAAACAGAAAACGAAAATCGTAAATAATTCAATAAGGGTTGGTATTTAGCTCTTGTCTAAGTAATGTTGGCTACCTGTCAGCTGTAATCACGAAGAAACAAGTGATCGAGGAGGAAAGGTCAATGTTAAGCTATAAATAAATTGTTTATTCTCCTCATCCGCGGTTGTTCTGATTTCGACCCGAGTAACCACCGATGTTATTTGGGGCCATCTACATAATGTAGTATATTAAAAGTCACTGTAAATGTTGGGGTTATGGTCTTCAATTGTCATACGGTTTCTTTTGGGGTCCTATTTATGCCTTTTCGACACCACGCCCACCACCTTTTGAGCATTTTATTACCCTACGGGTGTTAGCTTCTTATTTTAACTCCCGGCAGAGACGTTTAATGGGAGAAACAAACGTCGCTAGAAATAAAATTATTAATTATTAGAAAAAGCATCGATCAAATTTCATTGTAAACATTGAGACATATACATACAACACTTTCACATCACAAGAATTCCTAATAACCACTGGATATAAATAACCAAGGATACATCGACATTCAATAAAGGTTTCTGTAACAGCGATATACCTAGATGAACTGGAGTCAAGGTGAATCAAAGTGAAATAAAGCAGTGTAGTCCTGGTTTCAAAAAGAAATAAAAGGTTCGTTTGGTTAACGACGAAGAAAATTAACAAGATAGATAAGTCAATAAATAAGTCATTTGGAATAAATGGGTTTGAAGAAGAAATACCAGTGAATAAAAGAGCCTCACCATACCGGAGAAGATAGAATCTAAGAAGGGGAAGAATTCATAGAAATGAAAGGTGCATCGAGAATAGAAGTTAAGAGGGGAGATATAGGAAGAACCATCTTCGAAAAAGAGATCTACAGTCACACACACACACACACACAACACTAGGTAATTATCTTGATTTTATGTTAAATATTTCTCAAAATTGATAAATATAATTTGTTGTAATTTATGCCTTTTATATCGTTAATTAAGAGCTAGGCCGGTGCAATTTTGTTTAAGAAATTTAACTAAATTCTCAGTACAGTAAACACGAGCGAAGGAAAATACCAAATTTAAAAGAAGAAGTTGAATATGAATAATGCCAGGTGTGTTCCCAAGGAATGTTGTAGGAATTTGACAAACTACTTCCTAATTTCTAATTCTAAATTCGAACTTTGGAAGTATCCCTCGTAGATTGTAAATAGTAACCTGCGAGATATCCCCCAGTTTCGACGCTCATCTTCAATTCGATCTTACGTCTGAGACGATTTCATAAATAATTAAATCAAGATTATCGTATATTTTACCCATTCAATACGTCCTTCACCAAGCCGCCGGTGGTCACATCGTAAATCTCTTCTTGCGTCGAATCCTCGCTGAAGACGACGTCGAAGGAATACTGCTTGTCGGAGGCGCGTTTCTGCCGCAGAGCGTTGTGTTTCTCGCTGTCGTCTTCGAGAAAAACGTTCTACAAAGAAAAATTAACGCGTCCGAAAATCGCTCGAATTACCCGACAGTTGCTGCAAGAAGCTTTCGGAGTTACACCCTCCGGTATGAGGGGTGATATTTCATTTCTAATTTATTACGATAATACAGGTCGTTTGCTTTTATTTACGTTTTTATGAAGTTCTAGAAATAAGCGAAAAACGATAAATGCTAACATGATATACCCATTATTTACGCGTGTGTACACGAACACATATGTCAGTTCGATTTCTAATTATTCACCAAAGGAAAGAAAAACTGTAATCGTTACTCACGAAATTGATGAGAAATCGATACTTCTACTAGGTGGTGTTTTTGCGTATTTACTTTTAAACACATCAAATTGCATTGGACAAACAAAATTTCGCCTTTTGCGTGTTTCTTTGACCAAATACGGCCACTGTTATGGTATTTTCCCGGCTGATTTTGAATTTGTGTATCAGGCATAACTTTGGAGTAATATCCGTTTAAGATTTTTGAAAAGCTGTACATTTTTCGTACTAGTTTACAACTTAAAGTGGCTATAATTGCAGTTCAAAAGATTGTTAAAAGTAGAGTTTTATATTTGCACTGACACTAACACTGAAGAGAGCTTAAGCGATAGTTAACACTAATACTAATATATATATAATGTGCATGCTTTGAAATCGGTTCTTTCGTGATTTCTTAAAGCAAAGTTATAGACTTCACGTTCCCAGCATTACAATTTTTGTAGCTGCACTAACACTGACGCTTATAGCAGCTTATGGTAGAGTTGGCACTAATACTAGGTCATATTTTCATCATTCGAGACGTAATTCTTCTGATTTCCGGTTAAAAATACGTCAAATAACGAGAATCTTGTTGAATGCAGATTTTTATCTTTGCACTGGCACTAACACTGACAATAGTTTAAGCGATAATTATCACTAATACTAGTGTGTAATATGCTTGCTTTGAAATCGGTTCTTTCATAATTTTTCAAAGCAAATTTTTTGACTTCGCGTTCCTGGCACTAGCAATTTTTGTAGCTGCACTAACACTAATACTTATAGCAGGTTTTTGTAGAGTTGGCACTAATACTAGGTCATATTTTCATAATTCGAGACTAAATTCTTCGGATTTCCGGTTAAAAATTCGTCAAATAACGAGGATCTTGTTGAATGCAGATTTTTATCTTTACACTGACACTAACACTGACGATAGGTCAAGCGATAATTATTACTAATATTAGTACGTATAATAATGTTCTTGCGTTGAAATCGGTTCGTTTGCGATTTTCCAAACAAAATGGTTGACTTCGCGTTCTTAGCATTACAATTTTGTGTGGTTGCACTAAAACTAACGCCCACAGCAGTTTATGCTAGAGTGGTCACTAATACTAATTCATATTTTCATAATTCGGAACTAAATTCTTCTGATTTCCGGTTAAAAATAGGGCACACAACGATGATCTTATTGAACGTAGATTTTTATATTTACACTGACACTAACACTGACAACAGCTTAAGCGATAGTTATCACTAATACTAGTATTCAATATGCATGCTTTGAAATCGATTCTTTCATGATCTGCCAACACAAAGTGGTTAATTTCACGTTGCTAGCATTAGAATTTTGTGTGGTTGCACTAACACTAACGTTCACAGCAGTTTATAGTAGAACTGTCACTAATACTCAATCGTATTTTCATAATTCGTATCTAAATTCTGCCGATTTCGAGTTAAAAATACGTTACATAACGAGGATCTTGTTGAACGTAGATTTTTATGTTTGCACTGACACTAACACTGAAGATAATAAAGCAAAGATATTGACTTCACGTTCCTAGTATTAGCAATTTCTGTAGCTAGACTGACACTAACGGTTATAGCAATTTATGGTAGAGGTGGCACTAATACTAGTTCATATTTTCATCATTCGTATCTAAATTCTTCTGATTTCCGGTTAAAAATACGTCAAATAACGAGAATCTTGTTGAATACAGATTTTTATCTTTGCACTGGCACTAACACTGACGATAGTTTAAGCGATAATTATCACTAATACTAGTATATAATATGCATGTTTTAAAATCGGTTCTTTCATGATTTTTCAAAGTGATTGGTTTCACGTTCTTAGCGTTACAATTTTGGATCTACACTAGCACTAACGCTCGTACCAGCTTATAGTAGTATTGTCATTAATGCTCGTTCACACTACCATACTTTGGAACTAAATGCTTCAAATTCCCAGTTGGAAGTACGTTACACAACGAGGATCGGGTTGAAGCTCGATTTTTATATTTGCACTGGCACTAACACTGACGATAGTTTAAACGATAATTATCACTAATACTAGTATATAATATGCATGCTTTGACATCGGTTTCTCCATGATTTTTCAAACAAAGTGATTGGTTTCACGTTCTTAGCGTTACAATTTTGGATCTACACTAGCACTAACGCTCGTAGCAGCTTATAGTAGTATTGTCATTAATGCTCGTTCATACTACCATACTTTGGAACTAAATGCTTCAAATTCCCAGTGGGAAGTACGTTACACAACGAGGATCGGGTTGAAGCTAGATTTTTATATTTGCACTGACACTAACACTGACGATAGTTTAAGCGATCATTACCACTAATACGAGTATATAATACACATGCTGTGAAATCGGTTCTTTCATGATTTTTCAAAGCAGGTTCATAGTATTACAATTTTTGTAGCTGCACTAACACTAACGCTCGTAGCAGTTTATGGTAGAGTCGTCACTAATACTAGTTCATATTTTCATAATTCGAGACTTAATTTCTCTGATTTCCGGTTAGAAATACGTCAAACAACGAGAATCTTGTTGAACGCAGATTTTTATCTTTGCACTGATACTAACACTGACGATAGCTTAAGCGATAGTTATCACTAACACGAGTATATAATATGCATAGTTTGAAATCGGTTCTTTCACAACTTTTCAAACGAAGTTACTGACTTTTCGTTCCTGGCATTACAATTTTGTGTGGCTGCACTAGCACTAACGCTCATAGCAGTTGACAGTAGAATTGTCACTAATACTAGTTCATATTTTCTTAATTCGGAACTAAATTCTTGAGATTTACGGTTAAAAATGGGTTACATAACGAGAATCTTGTTGGACGTAGATTTTTATCTTTACACTGACACTAACACTGACGATAGGTCAAGCGATAATTATCACTAATACTAGTATATAATATGCATGCTCTGAAATTGGTTCTTTCCTGTTTTTTCAAATAAAATATTCAGTACATTGCTAACATTAAAGTTTTGTGTCCGCACTAACACTAACACTGGTAGCTATTTATAGTAGAATTGTCACAAATACTCATAACACCACTCCTCTTCTCTTGGATGAGACCTTTTTGACATTTCCGCACCAGCGCTGATTCTAGCACAAATATTGTGATATACGATTCTTACTCCTTTTACGATCGGTATCCGAAAAAATCTCTCCCATCATTCCAAACTTAGCAAACCCAACATATCCCTAAATTTAACCAAGATCAAAAAATTGATCTAACAACATTTAATTTCGCTCACGAGATATAATTGCCCCCTCCCCAAAAATGTACAACGATCCATAAATAATCCTCGTAAGGACCGGCACTCACGCGATAAAACCGTTCAATTTCGTCTCATTCGTTCGAAAGGATAAAGGATACTTTTATTTCGTCCTTGTCGTCGGAAAATGTTACAAGAGAAAACGAAATAAATTGTTACCGCGTCAAGGTTCCCGGTACGAAGTGCCACTTTGATAAATGAAAACGTCTTAACCGCATTAAAAAATTATTTTATCGACACGTGCCCGCGGACGAGACGCAAAATATTACATTTATATTTAAAGAGCGGGGAATTTATCGTAAAGGATATTTTAGAAAAATAGACACTGCAATATAATTTCCATTTCTTTGTTGTAGGAAACTTGTAATTTTCCATATTAAATTCCATTAACTTGATATAGTTGAGATAAGCAAACATGCAATCAAGTAGTCGCGGAAAAAGCGGTTTGTTGTGCAGTACAGTTGCGGGTTTATATTGGATAATTGTAGCTAATGATAAGATTTGCTGGAAATGCCAATCTAGAGCTTAAACCGTTCGATTTTCCGATGTCGTACGTAATTGTATCGTATAGGACGAATCCGCCGTGAAAGCTGACTCTTTCTTGTATGTCTATACCAAAATGCATAGTCCTAATTTAAAAAATCAGAGAGAAATACAAAGAAGAATCGTATATCACAATATCAGTGCTAGAATCAATGTTAGTATCAGGTCAAACTCAAAACGGCACCCAGCGATATGCCTGGTACGAAACACAACTTTAAGTGAAAAGTCGGGCAACATTAGTTCTAATGAAAGAAACTTACGTACGAAAATTAGTGACAACTCTAGAATAAACTGTCAACAGTATTAGTGTTAGTGCAAACATAAAAATGTAGTGACAGCAATGTGGTGAATACGTAACATAACTTCAACCGAAAAAAAGGAGAATGCAAAAAGGGGACGATTCCAAAAGATACAAAATATTTATTTATACTAGCCACAATCTTACCATAATCTACCACCAGCGTTAGTGCCAGTGCAAACCTAAGATTTTAGTGCCCGGCAATGCTTTGGACGCATACTAAAACTTGAACTGGAAGGTCAGAGAAAATCGGTTTCAAAACATTTCAATTAGGTACGAGCATTAGTGACAAACCTAGCACAAACTATGATCAGTGTCAGTGTCAGTGTAAGCATAAAATTCATATATCAAAGACTTGCTTAGTGTAAGTAAATTCCAAGTTATATAAAAACAATTTTGAAACGTAAGTGCCGTAGGTCATTGCAGTGCAAGTAACAACCGCGTTATAATCAATATGTATTGGTACCAACTGGTTAACTAATGCTGGAGATAGTGTTAGTGTTAGTGCTAGAAATATAAGTGAGGATATAGTCCTGTTTAGGAACAACAGAAACATTCAAATTAGTTCCGAAAGAAGACTGAATTACACATGTATACGTATCGTAATACGAATACTAATGCTAGTGACAGTACCAGTGCCAGTGTCAGTGACAGTGTCAGGGATGTAGACATTTTGGTACTTATTTTAGATGAACTATTTGGTAAAAGTAACGATTCTAACTAAATAATTTCAAAGCATCACATCTGTGGGAATACTTCTACAACGAGTAGCAATTTCCAGTGCTAGAAACAGTGTTAGTGTTAGTGCTAGAAATGCAAGCGAGGATGTAGTCATGTTTAATAACAATAGAAAGGTTCAAATTAGTTCCGAAAAAGACCGAATTATGTATTTATGGGTATTGTAATACGAATATTAGTGTTAGTGACAGTGGCAATGCCACTAACAGTGTCACGAGGGTATTTATTTTGGATGAAATATTTGGTAAAAGGAACGGTTCTAACTAAGGGATTTCAATGGATTACCTCTAGGACGAGTAATAACTTTAGCACTAGACACAGTGTTAGTGTTAGTGCTAGAAATAGTGAAGTTGCAATCACGTTTGGCAACAATAGAAGAATTCAAATTAGTTTCGAAAGAAGACTTAGTTCTACATGTACGCGTATCGTAACGCTAATGCTAGTGTAAATACGCTAGTGTTAGTGACACCATTAACGTAGAGATTTTAATTTCCTTCGCATAAAACATTTGATAAACGCACGATTCGCACTAAGAGGATTCAAAGAATTAATTCTGTAGGAGGTCGTCTTTGGCGAGTAATAATTTTAATGATGTAAAAAGTCTTAGTTCCAGTGCTAGTGTTAGTTTTAGTGCTAGTGTTAGTGTTAGTGAAAAAGCTTTCGTAACCTATCGGATGTAAAATGCAATAGGATTAGTTTTAAAGCAGGCTGACCTGCAAATGTGTACATATTGTATTAATTGTGCTACAGCCTTGGCCATATGTTATTGACACCTTGTACAATTGTGCGATCGTATCGCATCGCAGGCAATTTCAAAGACGGGAGAAATGTGTGACAACGGTCTCTTTCTTTTGTGGAAATACCGTTATCTTCTCCTTCTTAGAAATAGCCTGCACACAATTCTACAGGAGCGGCGATAATATATGAGCAAAATGTTAGGTTCTTGCAAAATTGCAAATTGATTACGTACCTTCTTGTTGATGGCATACAAACACCTTTGAGGTTCGTCCCCCTTCAAAGGTCTTATCCTGATAGCAACCATGAGACGTTCATCGGCAGTTTTGGGTATCTTCCTCGACGTATCGCTGTCCGAACTGGTCGGGGTATTGTTATTATTATTATTATTATTACCACCGGATATCATTTTGAAACGGATAAATTTATCGCTCGCATTTAGACGAAAAACTTCAAACGAACCGTGCTAAATCCGACCTCGATTTGGGGTGGGGAATTCGAGCATCGCGATTTCTTTCCGAATCCGAATCGTTCCTCGAGGAATTACGGAGCCCGGTACGCGAGAGATCGACACGCAACCCTTTTTAGATCGCGACGACGGGGCGAATCGACGTAGGCCGCGTTCTTTCGTCGACGACGAACTGGGGAAATGAGAAAGACGACGAGTTTTTAGTTTACTACGGGGACGTCATGGTAACCGGGTGGTATGTCGGTCGTTTGATTGGCCGAATGACTACTCGAATGTGCATAACGTACCGAAACAGTTTTGGTTCTTGGAGGGGTGAGAATGGGGTGCGCGCGGCGAATTTTGACGGAATTTTTATCGGGGTTAAGAATCAGGCTAAAAAGTGCATAAAGAAATAATGACGATGAGATAAAGAAGATGAAAGAATAAAACGGAGAGCGCAATAAAGGGGGAGGAGAGGGTATTGAGAAACGCTAAGGGGGAGAATTTAATAATAATTATAATAATAATATTTATTTTGTGCCCAACAGTAACAACCACGACAGACACAGTCCTTAATTTATAGAGAGTTATAACAAAAACCAGATAATATACACGTTGTTACGGCCAATTTCTCACAGCGTTCCGGTTTGTTACTTTTGGCCTATCGTTTCAACTTCTGACGTGCAGATGGCGTCCCGCTTTCGTAGGTTTTGATACGACTGACGCCTTTTGGATGCACGTGCTGAGGATTCGGCTTATGCCGTTCGGTTGAATAGGTCGTTTCCCGCGAATAGGTTATTCGGATGTCGCGTTAAAAACTCGCTTGTCGAAGACCTGCACGCGAATTCGACTCTAGGAAGTTTAATACTATCATTGTGCGAATCTGGCAGTTACGCTTCCCCAATTTTACTGTTCGAACTATCAGCTACGTTTCGCGTTTGCTCTTCCCTGTTCCTCCCTTTGTTTAATGATAATAGTTCTTAACTTTTTCACTTTTAACAATTAAACTTTTAACAAACCTAGGTGGAGAAGAGGTCGGCTTGGGCAAGGTAATTGGAAGAGACCTATTGAAAACGCTGTACAATGTTTGATAAAAACAAAAGAATTTGCGAAATAAACACGTAACCATCGCCTTCTAGAGCTCCCAATTATCCAAGGACATCCCTCAAAGTCTCGAGGCCACAATCTATTCAATCGGGGATATCGACGAGTTCTTCTCCTTTCTTGTTTATCAAAGTGGCAATTAACGCGCGTTCGATTGTTTGCCCACTTTCGAGGAAAAGCGACCACTTCGAAAACTAATTTCCTTCCAATAAAGCGATTCCAAAGCTATAGAAAATACAAAGGATTGATTCGATGACGGCGCGCGTAAAATTAGCTATTCCGGTAGCTCTTTGTCCCTTCGGAATTTCCGGACGCGAAACGACGGGAAAAACGTTTTCGGGGGTAATGGATAATTTCATCCTCAACGATCTACTCCCATTGCGTTTCGTAAGTTTTAATCTCGAAAAAACCGCAGTGCACCTGGCGAGCCTATCCGTAACCGCGATCTGGCACGAACTTGAACTTGAATTTCATCATACGGTGGTCGAGCTTCGACCGCCCTTTTCCGTGTCGACGCGGATCTGATACATGATTTTTTTCTAAATTTAGTTCGCGTTTAACTCATTTTTATCAAACGGAAACGTGACGTTTTATACCGTGTTATTGATGTAAATTGGTTAGAAGGGGAAGTGCAATAGCTGTATGGATTCGAAGTCGGCGTTAACCTGTGAGATGGTAAAAGCTTTAAAGCTCCGTTAAAGAAGCATCCACGACATCCTCGTATAATTTCTCAACTCGGAAATCCCGAGTGGTCGATAACCACGACCACATCGGACGCAGTGAACAGCACACCAATCACACTGGCTTTTGGTATCGAACTTTTCTGCGATTATAATATATCAGACTAATTTCGCAGTACTTCGTTTTTTTGACTTGAGGTTAAGAGAAGGAACGAATACCACAACCACATCTGACGCAGTGAACAGCACACCAAACAAATTAGCTTCTGGTATCAAGCATGATCTACGATTATAAAAGGATGTCTAATTAATTTCGCACTTGTTTGTTTCTTGGTTTGAGATTATTATTAAGAAGAGGATCGATAACCACGACTACATCGGACACAGTGAAACGCACATCACACATTGGCTTCTGGTATCAAACTTGGTCTGGGATTGCAAAAGGATGTGAAATTAATTTGGCAATTGTTTGTTTATTGTTAAGAGAAGGATCGATATTTACGACCACATTAGACGAAGTGAACAGCACACCAAACACGCTGGCTTTTAGTATCGAACATTATGTGCGATTATAAAAGGATGTCAAACTAATTTCGCTGTTGTTTCGTTCTTGGTTTCAAGTTATTGTTAATGGAAGGGTCGATAACCACGACCACATCGAACGCAGTGAACAGCACACCAAACACATTGGCTTATGGTATCCAAAATGGTCCGCGATTGTAAAAGGATGTCAAACTAATTTCGCAGTTCTTTGTTTTTTTGATTTGAGATTGTCGTTAGGAGAAGGTTTGCAAACCACAACCACATCGGACGCAGTGAAGAGCACATCAAACACATTTGCTTCTGATGTCAAACATAGTTTACGATTGTAGAATGATGTCAAACTAATTTCGCAATTGTCTTTTTGTTAGTTTGAAGTTATTGTTAAGGAAAGGATCGATAACCACAACCACATCGGACGCAGTGAACAGCAGATCAATCACATTGGCTTCTGGTATCAAAGTTGGTCCACGATTATGAAATGATGCCAAACTAATTTCGCAGTTGTTCGTTCTTTGGTTTGAAGTTATTCTTAAGAGAAGGATCTATAACCACGTCCACAACGGACGCAGTGAACAGCACACCAAACACATTCGTGTCTAGTATCAAATATGATCTACGATTATAAAAAGTATCAGCCTAATTTCGCAGTTGTTTGTTGTTTGGTTTGTAAGTTATTATTAAGAGCAGGATCGATAACTACGATCACATCGGACGCAGTGAATAGCACACCCAACACATTGACTCTTTATATCCAAAATGACCCGCGATTAAAAATTATGTCAAACTAATTTCGCAGTTGTTTGCTTTTTTTTTCGTTTAAAATTATTGTTACGAGAAGGATCGATAACCACGATCACATCGGACGCACTAAGTAGCACACCAAACACACTGGCACTCGCACAAGGTCTACGATTATAAAATAATGCCAAACTATTTTCACAGTTGTTTGTTTTCTGGTTTAAAATTATTGTTAAGGGAAGGATCGACAACCACAAGCACATCGGACGCAGTGAACAGCACACCAGACACATTGGCTTTCGTTATCGAACTTGATCTACGATTATAAAATGATGTCAAACCAATTTCGCAATTGTTTGTTGTTCGCTTTGTAAGTTATTATTAAGGGAAGGGTCGATAACCACGATCACATCGAACGCAGTGAACGGCACACCAAACACACTGACTTTTGGTATCGAACTAGGACAACGATTATTAAAGGATATCAAACTAATTCCGCAGTTGTTTGTTCTTTGCTTTGAAGTTTTGTTACAGAAGGATCGATAACTACGACCACATCGGACGCAGTCAACAATACAACAAAGACATTGGATTTTGGTATCGAACTTGATCTACGATTATACAATGATGTTACACTAATTTCGCAGTTGTTTGTTTTTTGGTTTAAAGTTATTGTTAAGAGGAGCATCGATAACAACGACCACACCGGACGCAGTGAACAGCACACCTAACGCATCCTACTCAGCGATAATCCATATTTACGCTCTTTCTTAGTCTTTATTGTTTATTTGAAAAGAAATAGGAAACAGATGCACATCGAAAACAATCATTACACACAGGACAGTCAATGGACGCTTCGTTGCTCGGTACGGCCAGGCAAAAGTGAACTGAAGAAACAGAACATATTTTCCCGTCATTTATCCCATCAAACGCATATAAACCCAAAATCGAGTCACAACACCCCCAAAGCGCATACCTACCATATATTTAGTTATTGTTGTATATTAAATTATTGTGTTAAGTTGGCAACGGGCAGAGCTCTTCACTACCAATAGAGAGACATGGCGTAGAGAGTAACAGAGACCGAATGTTTATAAGTAAAATATGTCCTAGTGCTCTCAAAATATACTGCTAAACTAACAGCAACGGTCGTATTATTGCAAATAGTGCAAACACAACGCACCAACGCAATCTAACCATAACCACCGTATAAAAGAATAAATTCCAATAAATAAGCACCTACAAATTATTATGCTTAGGAGTAAATTTCTCTCTTTGGTTTCTAAAACAAAGCGAACTCAATTGCACACCGATATACTGTACTGACGAGTCCCAATAGTGACAAAACTAATTAGTCTGCGGTTGCGGTCTGCGATTAGTAGAGCACAATTCCCCTCGTAGATTATTGGCATTCGCAAATTATGCTGACTTAGTAGGCTTTTGCACAGTTACTCGATAGGTGTCCATTAACGTACCCCACTTAGCTCATTATATAGTCATCCTGATTTTTTCATTAAAATTTTGGCCCTCGAAAATAGTTGACTAAAGCTCCCATAGTTGGCGTGGAGTGCTTTCAAATCTGAGGGTAACTCGATTTCTATATTTACCCACTATCAACGCGCCTTTTTCATAAAACTATACCCGAGAAATCATAATACATAATTATAAAACCTCACCCTGCCCGAGAAACGTGCCACAATTCGATGAATTACTTAAAGCTATCGATTTAATTCGGACGTTGATTAATGGCCTAAAACCCTTAAAGAAATACTTTAACAAATGAAGGGGAGATCGGGAAATTTTTCGATAAACTTTTTAATTACGAAACGCCTCGTTTTGGCAGCCCGTCTTCCGATTCGCGAAGTAGGTGTTCGTTGTGAATGAAAAAATCGATGGCTTTTGGAAAGGGAAAGATGACCATAATTGCGCTTTTTGTTGTCGCGTTCTCTTAATGGAGATTAATTACTAGATTAATTCGACACGCAATTCGTGGCACACACGTATTTATTATTGACTGATACTCTGGAAGCGTGCGTTACAAAGAAAGAAAAAAAAAGAAAAGGTAAGAAAAACGATGGAATGTAGGTATGTATACAAATGCGAAAAACGATTATGTCAGTCACAGAATTGGAACAATACGTTATTGCGTTTGGATCGAAAAGCAACAAAGTCAAAATTTAATCCTTTCTGCGCCATCAGTCCCAAAAAATGTTTTTCTTTTTCTTCTGAGAAGGAATTACATCTTCGCTATTTAATCTAACCAAATGCTGTGAATTCTCTACTTAACTCTGAGTTAAATGTTGAACGACCTGCTTACAAACAAACAAGAACAAACTATGTTACGGTTTCAAAATTAATTCGGTCTCATATTTTCGGCCGAGACTGTATTTTGTGTACATCGCGTTATTTCCGTATTCCCCTCGAGCCGTGGGCACCTCCAATTATCGACTTTATCGCCCCCGTCGTCTTCTACTCTTGGGAGTCGCGAAACGCTTACCTCTTCTCCTCTCCAACCAACAGCGAATGAAGAGTGAAAAGTCAGAATATTGAGAGAGGAGGTTAAAACGTTTTAGACCTAAATCCAACGAAGTTGTCGTTATTAATTTCGAAACCAGCGTACCGTAGTGTCCAGATAAGTCTGTTTCATTCGGCTTAAATCTCGAGAAACCAGTAAAAAGCGATTATAGGAAGTTCTTTCCGATTTGTAAAATAGAAAACTTGCCATTCGCTTCGCCGCCATCCATCTCGTGAGTTCTCGCTGTACGGAGACGGCCTCAGAGATCCTCAGAAACGAGCATCAGCTCTGTTACCCGCCTCCAAGCTGTTACGGTTGATTGTTATATTTTTCTATATTGTACAGTTTCCTGTTTTAATATTCACGATCTCTCGTTTCAACGTGTCGCATTCGTAATTTAGATTCTATGATACAGCTGCGCTGTGTTGGGTGCGCACGTGGGCTTGCTTTCGAAATGCCGTTTCTAACGGGATTCCCATGCCCTGTCCAGTTAAATATGCGACCTTGGAGCTCAGTAGTAATACTTCCCCAAGCCAAGTGGTGCCTCTGTATGTAGCATAATGATGGTATTGCGCTCGCGCTAGCAAATGCTGGGCAATTCCTGATTAGTTGTTTGTAGTGTTGATGTCAAATCGGCATGACTGTTTACTACGCAGTTTATGGCCGTATTGATAGTACAGATAGCAATCACAGCAACAACTAACGAAGTGTTGTAAATAAAGCTTCTTTATTCTTTATTCATAATGAATCACTATTATTTAACATGCCAATTGATGTTGATATGTATTGTGAAAATTCATATTGTTTTATATTTTCGAATCACATATCAGAATACATACAAATTTGCATGTTAAATGTAATGTCTAATTACTTCTAAATTCTAATCAAAAAAATACTATAACGAAATCTGGAATCTTTTGGTTTGTTACAATGGTTAGTTATTCCCCAAGCCGCTACTTAAACGGGATTCCGTTTCTAGCCGCCAAGTTGACCAGTTGGTTTTGCCGCACCTAAGTTATTTCCGTTCGTTTTAAATCTCGTAGTATCGAGGTTTATACGGAAAACCGACGCAGGAAAGTTAGATTACCGTTAAAAGTATCGTTGAATTTTCGAACCCAAGTTCTGCTGGTCGAACGAATCGTCCACGTTGCTTTTCCCTCAATTAGAGGCGTCTTTCTTTTTGTTTGGAATTTCAATGCCGTAACGTAACCTTCTTTCACATTGTTATAGGGAATTAGTAGGGAGCTAGTGTGAACTAGTAGAGAACCAGTGTGATCTAGTAGAGGCTGGCGATTTAAAATAGGCTGGTATAACTCTAGTAGCAGCTGGAAGTCGAATTTACCGACATATTTTCCACACGGGCGATAAGACACGCCATCTTGGGCCACTTCCGTCGGTATACCGAAAAGCCAAGCCGTGCACGGAAGGATCACGCCAAGTTCTATTTACGTTTATTTATATTTTATTTTGTGTTGCCGAGTTTTTGGAAAACAATTCCCTAGAAATTCGAAATAATCCTACGTTAAGAATTGCGTGCAAGTATACAGGGATTGAGTTTTATTAGCATCTTGGGGAGGAGGGATTTAGGTTGATAATTATATATAAGACTATATTTAATTTTACTAGTGTTTTAAGGGGGTGGGTGGACGGAAGGAAGAAAGTCAAAGTTTCGTTTAATCGCTTCTAGCCGGTAGCCCAATGCTAAAACCAACCCGCAGGGTTTAGTATAGAAAAAATTACGCCCAAATTTGTACGTTCTCGAATTTTACCATACTTCACTTTTAAACACAGATTAGACTATATTTCTTATGAATTCCAACGCACTTACCTTTCTCCGTCGTTACTATCGCTTTGAAGATTTGAAAAGGGGAGCGGAGTGTCTCCCCATGGGGATTCTTACCTGTTATTACTAAGCTTTTGAAATTTAACTAGGAGAGAATACTAACAAAGAAAGTTACTAATCTTTGAATTCCAGCCAAAGAAAATGAATAATGAAATTTTTGTTTCTGACATATTACTTGTTTTGTTCTTTTCTCAGCTTTTTATAAAGATTAGCATAATTCTTGTGAACTTTGATGGAGGTGTACATAACTTCTTTTTTTTTTTTAATTTCAGCCCTCAAGATATAAAATTTCTTAGATGTTGTCGAAGTTACAATCGCAACTTTCGCGCGATCGACGACGTATGGTCATTATACTAATGTTGATGTTGTGATCAGCTAGTCGTTGTTGAGCCTCCTTCAGCGTTAAGGATCACGTCCTTTTTATAACTTCAACCCTCAAGAGATAAAATTTCTTGGTCATTGTCAAAGTTACAATAGCAACTTTCGCGCAATCGACTACGTACGTTCATTATACTAATGTTGATGTTGTGATTAACTGGTCGTTGTTGAGACTCCTTCAGCGTTAAGAATCACGTCTCCTTTTGGAACTTCAACTCTTACGAGAAAAATTTCTTTAGTTGTTGTAGAAATTACAATAGCAATTGTGAGATTCGATAAAAAGAAAGTTGGACAATGCGTTCCCTCATTTCCTATCATCGCCAGTACCCACCACTTTGACGATTTTGCAAGTACTGGCGCAGTTTCTGTGAACTACAACAGAGATGTACACCGACCTTTCTCCGTTTTGAATTTCCAATGCAAAACAGATACAAAAGTACGTACTCGCTGCCATGGGTACAATCGCTCTCAGGATTTCGAGAAGAGTGGTAAATTTATTGTGAATCCTAACAAGTGCCGGTGATTGGATAACGCATCTTATCGGCTTGACAAATCGTGGTGGAAGGGAATGCCAGATTTTTGTTAACCTTACAAAATGTGACGTACCTATACTCATATTTCTTTACTTTTTTTTAACTTGAACTTAAAATTTAAATACAAGATGTCTTACCTGTGGACTTGGCCTCGATCGCTTTCAACTTTTTTTAAAAGGAACGGTCTATTTCTTGTGAATTTCGATACAAAGTTGCGATTGTTAGGTTTATAAACTTTTACGGAAGAAAAGAAAATGGATAACCCGTTCTTTGTTCCTTCTTGTCGTTGCTACCACCACCTTGAAGATATCGCAAGACTCGCCCATTTCCTTTCCTCTTTCTTATTTTAGTAGAAGCTTACACCAATCTTTCTTTTTCTTTTTGAACTTCCACCAACAACTTCATGCAAGCTTTGTTATCTTTCGCCGTAGTCACGATGGCTTCCAAGTAAAATTGGCGTTGGCGAGCGAGTAGCGCGTGCTTCGAAGAATTGCAAGAAGTTTAGTAGGTAATAAGTGAAAAACAAACAATTTACCCTTTTAAGTAGCGTTTTTAGTATGCAGATGCATAAATTATGTATTAAATCTGGAATTTCAGCGATAAAATTCTTTATTGTGTAAACCGATGGTAGTTCCTTCGACCTTCGTAATTGCGACATTAAATTGAACCGTACAAATCTACCAACACGATAAATACAATCGTACAAACGAGGTATATACCCGTAAAAACAGTCAGAGACTGACGGTCCCCCGACTATAACATCTGCTACACCCCTTGCGCTTCTGGGAAGTACGCGCTACTGTTCGAACGATCGCAATGCCAACTTCACGTCTAAGGCTCTAAAGGAGGATCTTTACAAAAAATTAATAATAATAACGCCGTCATTTATTATGAATTACAAGAAGAAATTGGGGGAAATAAAACACGTACAAGTACATTTAAGACAACCTTTATTACTGAATGCATACTGGTCAATTGGGTTACAAGTACAGAGCATTACAACTCGTTACAGTTGTTTGTTTTTTTGTTTCAAAAGCACTTACATAACCTAATTTTTCATTAGTCTATAAGTATATCAAATCCCTACTGCACCGCGCATGCTTGGTAGACACAAATTGGACTCCTATTTTTTCTCTTATTTATAGAAGAATGGGCATCGTAAAAAATACCGCGCGCGCGCTCTCGATCCGCACATACATACTTTACGTACACTTATATATATGCAAAAATTTAGAATAATTCGACATAAGTCAGTGTGTGTACGCACGATGCAGCCGGGTCTTCTCTATTATTTTTTTGCTTTTATTTCCTCGTTTCATCTCGCACGTTCTCATCTATAATACACATTTTGTAGTAGATTTTTCCCTTCATCATCATCATCATCATCAACATCACTTCGTTATCATTATCATTATCATCATCAAAATCATCCAATATTTTTGTTTTTAAATTTAATTCTACAACATACACAATTGAGTTCTTACAATATATATATATATATATATATAGTATTTATATAATAATTATATATAATTATCTTATTGAAATGTATATTACTTATACGTTCTTTTTTTTGTAATTTTTTTTTCTTTTTCGTTTAAAATTATTTAATGGGGATGTAGTACAGAGATTTGATTCTTAAATTTTGTCTCTAAGTTTATTTGATATCACCGTGATAGTTTTGGCCTGGTCCCTGAGTATACCCCTCTCCTAAAAAAATGCGCTTCGACATTATCCCGACGTGTTGGTCTCTGTGAGATTCCGATAACAAAAAAAAATCAGGACGAAAAAACGGGAAACGGCGGCTTTGAATAATTTCACGCGGACATAAAAATGATATCCAAAAAATCAGATCTGATCGAAATTTTTTAGAAATTGAGCGACCAACAAACAGGGTATTCCCTCGAAAGGGAGGGGCGCCCCTCCTGCTTTCGGCGTGCAAATATTGAAAATATTATCATCTGAGAGACAGCCTAATAACGTTTTCTTAATTTTTTTAATTTTTTCTTTTTTTTTTGAGAGCAACAGCGATGTTAAGGTGTATATAATCTCAGATTACATATTAAAATTTCGCATTTTTTTTATTGTATTTTTTAAGGTTATAATAAGTATTTATTACAAATTGTCAGCATATCACATTATTTGAACGCTATACACATCGAAAAATTGAAGAATCCTTTTTTAATTTCTATTGCCTTCCGTTTATTTAGTTATATTTTATTTATCGAATCGTATTCGAACGAATCGTCGAAAACACAATCGCGCCATCGTAGAGAAAAGGTTTTATCCGGATTCATTTTTTTGTTGTTCTTCGTTCCGCGTTAAGATCTATTATGTATTATTTAACGGGTAAAGCAGTCCGATTGAACGGGTCGCGAAGTTGCGTGTTTTTCTCTAAAATAAAGGAACTTACGAATGTAAAAAACGCTGGAAGATTGTGAAAAGGCAACAACTTCAGCACCCCTTTAATTATCTATTAACGTGCGCCTTAACGCTTGGATTTTGCTTCTTTTTCTTCGTACGAAAAAAAAAAATAATAATTCCCGGACGATCACTAATTAATCAGTTAATTACTTCTTGTATCATCATCGTTTCACCAATCAGGTATATATAAATATCTTTTAAACATTTATGATTGTTATTATTCAACAGTTAAAAAATATTCGCACCATAATCGTATTTTATTTCACTACGTTATTTATTTATAAAGATATTTCAACAAAATATATTTAAAAATTAAAAAAAAATGCTAAAGACTGGAATATTCAGGCATTGTATTGGACTAGAGTTCTTTTTTTTTTCTTCTTTCATCGAGGAGGGAACTTGTTAGGCCATTGGTTTCACGTCTCGAACAAGAACGAAAAATTAAAAAGTAATAATAGAGCGTAGTAACGATAAATAGTCTTATTATTATATTTATTTCTATTTGAACGAAGAAATTTGACTGGAAAATCGAATACTTTCCTTTTCCGAATTTATTATAAGTCTCGTCCTTTTTACAGTTTTTTTTTTTAGTTTATGTAATGTAGAGTTGGTAACATATCAACGAAGCTGTTGGAGAACATCACCTTACCGATAAAAAATAACGAGGATGAAATTGGAATTTTTTTTTTTTAAAACATGGCACCAACGTTTCTATACTTCGTTTCGAAAATGCGAGGAGCATACAATTTGATCAATATTCCATACATTCAAATCGACTAAAGCGCCCGCAGGATGGCTCGCTCCCCATGCGCAATTAGAGATTTTCGCGACGATCCGCTATTTCCAATCCGGTATATAAATCGTGTGACCTAAATACATATCTTTTGAATAATCGCCACCACTTTTTAGGTCAAAAACAAAGAAAAGTGGTGGAGATTATCCAAAAGATAATTCTCGCCTTAAATTCGCATTGTGATTGGACGGATTAAAAGCATCAAATCACCTATAAAAATTAATTTCAAATATTTCCCGGTTCGAAGTAGATTCCCGATTGACTCAAAGCATCCAATCTGACGACAATGTGATTGATAATTATCGAAAGTATCCTATCGTACACGTACTTAATTTTGAATTTCCCGCGTAAACTCTGCGATTGACTCTTTAAATCCATCCAATCGCTTCCCAATGATTTTCACGACGGGATTATTCGAATTACTCCTCGTATTTTCGAAAGTAGTTAACACACGAAAATAATTTTAAAAAAACGTAATTAATAATAAAACAACATCGATCATCATTGGCGTTATATATAAGAATGTAATAGAACTTTTTTTCCTTAATAATTTGACGTAGTCGAAGGGTGTTGATATGTATTTAATACAAATGGTTTGGCGTGGGGCGCGATGAAATCGTTCGAAAATCAACGATGAACGGATAAAACCGGAATTTTATTACAAACGCGCGGAAACAGAAATATTTGGATTTTTTTATTTTTGTTTTAATCGAAATTATGGAAGACAAAACTGTTCTATTTTATTTTGTTCTTGCAAATAATCAACGTAGATTTTACATGCTTTTATTTATAATTTTTTTTTTTTTAAGAAAATGTATTTTTATTAGCATTATGCGCTATACAAAACCCAAATCACTTTTACTCCCCGGCCCTACCCGTAATTTTTTTTTCCCTGAAACCGCCCCTCATGTTTGAAATATGCTTTAAGATTCATACGTCCCCTTCAAATTTTTGGAAAATTAAAAAAAAAAACAAGTATTAATTTCATCCGACATTTGACATAAACTATTTAAATTTTGACCACACCTCCCCCAAGCTCGCTAGATAATACCCAAAACGAAATTTTGAGAAAGGCGTGGGGTTCCTAACGAGCTGACATTTTAGGGAAAATATCTCTCGGGGAATCGAGAGAGACAAATTTATGGGGGATTAACAAAAATTGAGGTCCTCGTAAAATTGCAATTAAATCCGGGGACGGGCTCCTAAAGCTAAAACCAAAATTTTGAGAAAAAAGACAGAAAGAATGAAATTTGATATTTTCATTTTTTCAGCCCATCAGATTGTACCGAGCGATAAAATTGGAATCGAATCGTGGGTGGCCTCCAAAAAATTAGATCCGAGAGGAAAAACCGAAATTTCATGGAAAAATGACAGAAAAGAATCAAATTGATAATTTCTTAATTTTATCAGCCCATCAGATTGTACCGAGCGAAAAATTGCAATTAAATCGGAGATGCCCTCCACCGAAAATTTGGATCCAAGAGGAAAAACATTTTGAGGAAAAAAAAATTAAAAAATCAAATTCGATTAAATTAAATTGAATTAAATTATGGGATGACCGTAACTGGACTTTAAAAAAACTTTTCGTAACAACTCTCTATTTATTATAATTTTTTTAATCTAGGGGCACCTCGAATTTATTAGATATGCGAAATTGCGGCTGCTTTTGCCTATTCAAACGATAAGAAAATATGTTGATATGTTGGAAATATTAATTTTTTAAAATTGATTAATCATAATACTTACTACGGAAATCGCCTCGGGCAGGCCCATTCTTTTAAATTTTTGCAAAAATCGTGTCCGGTGTTTCTCAAAAATTTTTTCGTAACCGCATTCCAATATTTAAAAATGTCCCCCCAAGAAAAACGCGATTTTAACGAACTATTTCATCGCAGAGTAACGCCATCTAGTTTACATTACGAACTATAATAACGAACAATAATAATATTAGAGAAAACAGCTTGAACACACTATTTATTAAAAAATAAAAATTAATAATTAATGTAGTTCCTTCTACTCACTAAAAAAACCCCGAAACCTACTAGAATGATACTTAAGATTAATAATAACTTAACTTACAGATATAAAACAGAAAAATATGTCTATTATATAAGCGATTATTTACCCTATATATTAGATATCGTCATTTACAAATATATAGTAGTTAGTGCTGCAAGATTACGAAACAATTTGTTATTATTATTATTTTGTGATAATGCGTTTTCCATTCCTGTATTTTGTGATTATGTTGTTATATGTAGATCTTCGACGTTTCCCTTACGTCGATTCGGGGGCCATCGCCGGAGTAAATTTTACCCGCGATTTTTTGGGGAGGGGAGAGATTGTACCGATCTGCCACATTTTTTTATATTTTTTTACCTTACAAACTATGGACCTTAACCTTTAGAGACTTACAGGCTAATATTTCATTTTTCCTTTCAAATTTAAGTAATAATGTACAATATTTTAATATATTTTTAATAATATTTATATAATATATATACTATGAAATAATAACAATTGTACACAATTTGTATATATCAGCAAATATACACATATTAATTAATAATTAATCATATATTGCATTATATTCATTTCTATACACAGCAAAGTTTAAGCGTAGACGGTTTTCCAGATTTTTAGAAAACTGCAAAAACCGTAGTGAGCAATTTTTTTTTCACATTTATCATCATCATCATCGTCAGTTTTGTGTTTCATCGAGATATTCAGTTTAGTTCATTTTTTGCCTAATTCGATAAATAAGCTTCCGTTTTAAAATTTTGGCACGTGGTTCGAACTGAAAAGTCACATTTTACGTACATTTTCTTTGTTTTTGGTTCGAGTCGAAATTATATTAAAAAAACGACAATCGTTTATCGAGGGAAATATTAGGGGGCGGAAAGATACATCCGAATATTTTGATTTTTTTGTTTTTCTTTTGGGGAAAAGGGGGAAAATTCGCCGAAAATTTCTGCGGAAAACTTTTGTAGGGGATCGTGCTTATAAACCAGCTGCCTCGTCGCAAGTATAATTTTATAAGCACCGCCACCTATAAAAGAAAATATTTTTTCCATTCTTTTTTTGGTTTTGATTAAAATCGAAAAATTTTTATCCAAAGAAAAATTAAAAATTAAAATAATACAATAGGAGCACCTTTTTTTTGTTACGAAACCTGAACCGATTTGGTGGCGTTTATTTATTTCATCTTAACCTGTGCATCATCATCATCATATTTTTGTTTTCACCTATAATCCTATAGTGTACACTTAAAACGTAATGTTAAAACCAACGTTTAGAAAAACGGGGCGCGGACACCGTGACGACTCGGCAGGGGAGGGGAGGGGGTTCGATCGGTCGATCGTGTCCGGGTTTTTCTAAACATGTTCCGGGTTTTAATCACCTGGTATCCCTACTGCAGTCTTTCTCTGGGCCTTTTAGGCTTTGCCGAGCAAAACAACTACTACAACCTATTTTCTGTTATTAATTATTTCGCTTAAATCTTAATATCCTACATCCTACTAATTTTGTTGTTTTAACTCTTCTTTATTGTAATTAGTATAATTAGCGCGATATACGTGTAATTAATTACATTTACAAGTACAAGAAAGCGTAAGATGGGTACGAGAACAAAATCGCGAACGGGAACTGTGTGCGGGAAGAAAAGGGATAATTTGTAAATATGTATATCGGACAACGCGGCAGCGTATGTCGTAACAATTCTAAGGCATCCGTTTCATTTTTTTTTGATTTAATTCGTGTGGAGGGTCGGGTATTATTGTTTGTTGCTCTTTGTCGTGTTCGCCACGGTTATCATCAGATTATGGTGGTTTGTGGAGAACGAAGTAATTTCTTCTTTTAATTTAAAAGATGTCCCTAACACCCTAACCAGGGTACACTGAATTTTAGTAGGGGTGAAGAAGAATTAGAAAAAACGGATGTTTCGGAATGATTGCTTATTTCTGTACAAATTTGGACGTAACATGTTAATAAATCGCATGCAGTGACAAAATCCCGCACACCCTCCCACCAACCGCGGAGTACAATATCTGACACGGACACACCACTTCACAAAATTTGCAAAATATCGTGATAAGAAAACAGTTAGGAATTAAAGGAGTCGGAATGGGGGAGAAAGGGGGAGAAGCACATAGAATCAAGTTTGAACAATTGTAAAAATGATTTCCCCAGGGGACTAACTTTTCTGTCCGGTACACTGGATTATAAATTTAGTAATTGATAACAACCCCCAAGAGGCGAACAGAACTAAAAATTAATGTAAATTTTAAAAAATGGAAAAATCATTTCCCACCGGCCCCCTAGGGGACTAAAAATTTTCTTCACTACGGTGGATTACAAATTTTTCCATCGGATATCGAGTACGGAAAGTAGGAAATGAAAATACAAGCAATTAAAACAAAAAAATGTAAACGCTGGTAAAATTCGCCCCATATGTTCAGCAAGGCCAAGTGGATTTTTGGATAGGTCGAACAAGGTTCAATTGTTACGTTGGATAAGTATTGACAATAGCCCTTTAATTTGCTTTCTTTTTAACATTCGCTGAATTTATCTCACATAATTTATTAATTCAATAGGTTCAATATCCAAGTTGTTAAAAATGCTGTATATGCATATTTGTCCTAATCGCAGAAGACACACAGCCAAAAAACATCTAGTGAATTCTTCATTTTCAGTTTTATTCGATCGAAAGGGGGCACGAATTATGACGGATTAAAATCGATTTGATACACGAAAACATTTTGTGCGGGCGTGGGCGCAAGATGGAAGTTCGAAAAATTAAATTTTTGTAGTTTTCTGCCTTGTCTTTTTTCGTCTTTATTTATATTATTTTAAATCGATGATGAAAAAGGGTACCACCTCAACAGGACAGGGAGGAAGTCATTCGAGTTTTGTTTTTTCTTTTTTTCGTTGGCAAAATGATATGTGCTAAAACAGAGCCTCTCAAACAATCGTCAGCAGAAAAATTTTGGTTGTCCGCGAAAAGGTTATAAATTTGTTCTGATGTATGATAAAACCCGCCCTCTTTCTCCCCATTTCTCTTTCCTTGTTGAATACTACCTTTGATGTATAATTTAAAAAATATATAAATTCAAAAATTCAAAAATCATTTTAAAAGATTAATTTAATGAAAAAGAAAAGTTTTTTCCAAATTTGCATTTCATTCAATTTTTTATTGCTGATAAAAAGAAATCCCGTACCTCACATATTTCTCTAATTTTTTATTTTTTTGTAATATGATCCCCATATTTGGATGTCACTTTCAAATCCTCACTCAACATTTTTAAAAAGAAATACTAAGACCCAATTCGCGTTCTTTCATAAAGGAATCAAAGGTGTTGGCCGGAGGGGGCAAGTCATCCCTTATAAATCAGATATGCGTGCACTTCAGACCAAATGATTCCGGACACAAAGAAACTGCGCGTGTGTTCTAGTACGTTCTTGAAATCGGTATGATCTGTACGTATATCAGTAATCGATTCGAGATCGACAGACGATTGGAGAAAATTTAGGGGAGGAGGGGGGAGGATGCGGTTGTTATCACGACATGCTTATAAGTTTGTCTCAACTTGGAATCTGTTAAAACTGAAACCCGAATTTTTTAGAATAATCGTTCGTTCGCCGTTTATACCTTTTCATTCCACGGACTTTTTAGAAAGGACGAAGGAATGTATCGGTTACCATTTTTTGTTTTGTAGTTACTTTGTAGCATCGTCCTGTGCGACTCTCACTAAGTCTATTCATTCATCTTTATCATTAAGAGTTAAAAGTTATCGTTACGAATACACGTATATAGTATTGTGTATGTTTAATTAATTATTAATGTAATAGTATCATAGTGTATTATCGTTTACTAACCCTATGTATATGTATGTATGTATGTAGAGAAAACAGCGATTATGTCCTATTTAAAACCTGAGATAGTGGGCCTAACATTCCGCTAAAACCCCAATCACACCCAAGGATTTTCTCTGTTTATTTTTTTTTTTACTTTATAAAAACGTTCTATAATATACGACGCGTGGTTTGGATTTTTATGCATATTTATACATATTGGTTTTTGTTTTTTTACAGAAAGGACAACGACACGACACTTTTCTCTTCAACCACCTCGGTTTTCCACCTACACATTTCGCCTACCTACTTTCGTTACGCGTACACCCCTATCGTTAGTTAGCAAAATGGAACACAGCATATGTTACATTTTTTAATTTTTTAATAAACCTACATTAACTCTTGATTATATAAGACATACATTATCTTTTTACAGTTGGCAGTACCAGCTAGCTGAATCTCTCCATGCGAGATCGTCAAACTATAAAAGGGCTTATAATTTATTGGCGCAGGTTCAATATTTCTTTTTTCTCTCTTACTTATCGATTACGAAAACATCATAAAAATATGAAAAAATAGGGCACATTCATATATATATTTTATTTATTTTTTAAAAGGGGCGGGGGTACCGATTTCGACGACGTCCAATTATTTCCCAAAATATTGAGCCTGCGCAATAATATAAATCTCTCGTTAACTATAAATTAATTTGTTTGATCGTCCAATAAATCCGTATGATCCTTGGGATCAAGAGAACCATCAACACGTCAATTACACAACTTGTTAAAAACAGTAGATTTCGTAGATATTTTTTCTTCTTTTTGTATTTAAAAAATTTTTCCTTTGTACAGAAAAGATCAAGGGAGACATCTAGAAGGAAGAAAGCGGGGGCGGGGTGGGACAATAGGATTGGGGTAGATTGGAACGATGACCTTATTACACACATTTTACGTGTTTTGTTTTTTTTTCTCTCTATCTCTCTCTCTCTCTTACAGCTTCGGTTTTTAATAAAATATACGATTTGAAAATACTTCATACATGCTTCTTGTGTGTTTAAAAAGAGAAACCCTGTCTACAAGTCAGGCCCTAAACGTTACATTTATCTATTTAATTATTACAGTTACAGTTTACATATTATCATATAACATTAAGGTAAATTGCACATCGAATATTTTTATTATTTTTTTAAATATAGGCACTTTTTGCAAAAACGGCTTTTTTGTGCTTTCCTTATTATTTTTTACAAAACTAAATTACAGGGCGCGTAGCCCGTCGTCGTACGCGCGTTTATATCCCTACAAGTATCGGTGGTGTTTTTTCTTTTAGTTTTCGAAGGAGGGGAGAAAATGGGGGAAATAATTCGTTTGTACAATGTGTGTCTATTTTCTGAAGTGAAGAAGTCTGCCAACTACCTTTCTTTTTGTAAATACAGGAAAAAATTAAGGCTCTAAATTAATGTAGAGAAGGGGGAAACGGATGCGTTTTAAATTCACCTTTTTTTTTCCAATTTAATTAATTTAATTTTTCTTTTTTGATTCAATCACTTAAAAGAACGGAATTTTTTCTGCGCATGATAAATCCATATTTTCTTTAGAGAAATTTATCACAATTTTTGTCTGCAAACGCAGTCCCCGTAGATGTTTTACCCAAATTTTATTGCAAACGGAACCCCCTAGATGTTTTACTCCATGTTTATTACAAATGCAGCCCCCCTACATATTTTACTCAATTTTTATTGCAAATGCAGGCCCCTCCTCTCCCCTAGATGTTGTCCTCGAATTTTTATTACAAATGCAGTCCCCCTAAACGTTTTACGTAATTTTGATGACGCAAGTTCTTGTAATTGCAACTCTCCCTCCCCCTGTCCCCAATTTTAAGAAATATTTTAGAATGTGTGAATAAAACAAGGAAATGCAACAAAGAAATACTACTTAAAACTCTAGCGAATTTTCATTTCCCTGGTGTCTGTCCCCCTCACCCCCGACTATTCGTACATAAAAACTAGGAGTGTTATTATAAAATACATGTATTTTTTCCATGAAAAAATTGGAAATTTGGGAAAAATTTGAACATTATATACTTCGAAACGATACTCCGATGCTCTTAACGAAAATGTACGATGACACACGAGCAAACTTCGGATTTATTTGTAACGTTAAAAATAATTTTCAAAATTAAAAGATTTCATAAAAAATTTTTAAATATCTAGAGGGGTTGCATACTTGATTTTCACCGTATTTTCGAGGGAAATTGATTTATTTATGAAATTGTGTGAATTAAAACGATCTCTGCCTCTTTCCCTACATTTTTCTTCTTTAGTTTCTAGTGAAATTCCAGTCTATTGCGCTCGTTTTCATTTCTTTCGTCAACCTTTTTTTTACTTCTATATGTCTTATGGAAAAGTTAAAGGGTACCCTAACTACTATATATCTTACAATTTGTGTGTTGTTTTCTTCGTTTTGGTTCTGTGCTATTCGAAGCATATTTTAGGGAAAAAATTGTACATCGACAATGACTTACAAACGAACCTAGATGGCGTAATATCAGTGTAGAAACCTCTTGATTGCTTCGAGGCGGGGATTTGGAATCATGTAAAGAACGCGATATAATAATTAATTAATTTTAAAAAAGAACAAAATAAAGGCAAAACTATTTAAGAACAGGAAAAACCTAAACTATAGAACGAACGGAAAATAATAATAATAATAATAATATAAGAATCGTTTGTTTATTATCACAACCTTAGATGGAAGAGTTTGGTGAAAATTTAAGATACTTTTATTTAGTTTTATATCATCCTTTCATACAAACACCTTTTTAGCTACGACGTTTCATACGTTTATTTTTTTTTTTGTTTTGTTTCGTCGATCAGATAGCCAACGTTATGACACTAAAGAATTGAATCTTTGGTACGCAATGACAAGTGTTCATTATTTTCGTTTTCTCTCGTTTAAATAAAAATAAATTATTATCATTAATCTGAGACGGCAAGATATCGATTGTTTTTCGAATTTGGTTGTTGTTTTACGAAGTAATTTAGGTCTAAACGGGAGCGCGATGCTGGACGCAAAAATTTTAAATTAAAAAAAAAATATTGTAAAGCGCGTTAATCTATTGAATGCCGCACTAATTTAAAAAAAAAAGAACAAACGAAAAACAGGAAATTATCAATATTATTACTAATAATAATTATTATAGTATCAGGGTAATAATCCTGGATAGGTACATATTACAACAAGCGTTTGATAAATAATAAAATATTACAATAATACTTAATACAGAGGAAGTATATATTGCACGTTGTGTCAAAAAAGCTTCTTCCCACAACTTATATCGATAACCTTAACTAATAATAACAGTAATAATACTACCGTATTGACTAAATGCGCTGTTCATTTTGCTTTATTATTATTATCATCATCGTCATCATTATCATTAAGTAACCAATGTTATGAAATCATCCTCGTTTCACACTTTCTTCTTCTTAAGTAACTTATGTACAACAATAATAACGATAATAATTATAGTATCATAGTAATAAAATCATTAAATAACTAGGAGAAACAAGAGAAAATCGTTATTACCCACCAACCTTTTTTTAAGACTTAGAATATACACTTTACGATAATAATGATTATTACATATTTTTGGCTTGGCAGATCGGCACGGTAAAATTTACCCCACGTCAATTCGGTGAATCCCCCTTTTTCATTTTCGTTTTCAGGTCCTATTGATTGTTCTTCATACAATATTTCCTGTACGTTATAAATACGTTATAATGCAATGGAGTCGGTTTTCAAAAGCGAAATCCTTAATATACAACTGAGCACCAATGTTTCTTCTTCACATGCGTAGGAAAAGAACGTGAAATTACCTATTTGGCTTAGAATTAAAGCTGTGTATTCGTTTATTTTGTTGTTGTTTTTAATTGCGTTCGTTCCAGATGGAATATAAAATAGTTTCTTCGTCATTATTAGTAGATATCTGTAAGGAAAATGCGTATTGGATATTTATTAGAAATATTTCAGGATCGGGTGGCGCAAATCGTTTAATTAATTAATAGAATTATACTAAAAACTAGTCACCACGCAACTCTTCGTTCGCTGCGGTACAGATGTTTCGCCGTTAACAACGCCATGACATTTTCAAACCATTTCTTAACGAGTGCTTGAGGATGCTAGCGAAACAACTGTCCCGAATCCCGAATGTATCAATCATTCTGTGGTGATGTTGCGATGTAATTTAAACTCTTTAATACTACAACACCACGGTTCCTACGATAATTACTAAGTAGTTGCTGGAAACAAAATTTAAAGAAACAAGGCGAATACGCGATATAAAACGAAAAATTCGTGCCCCCCCCGCCTTATCCACCTCACAGTTTTTCTTTGGTAATTTCCTAAATTGAAAGTAAAATGGTTAATAAAAGAACAAAACGGCACGTATTTAAGTTTAAATTTTCTTTTGCCAGGAGCGGTACAGTATACGTGTGTATACGGCACCGAACTTCATACATCGAAATGTAGAAAAGGTAAAAGGATTAAGAATGGAGACAAAAAATTTAAATATCCGAAATCGCTAATTTTTCCTAAGCTTATAGAAAAGTGAATCCCCAATTTTGAATAAAAAGAATTAAAAAAATACTACACGCACCCCTTCTTCGATCCTTTCCCAAAACTCAAAAATCACACGCGTATCTAATTTTTTATTTTTTTAATGGTTTCCTGTTTCCGATTGCGAAGAAAAGTTTGAAATCGTCCATTTTTCTTTGGTTCAAAGAAAAAATTAATTAATCAATTAATTACTTTTTAGTTTTAAGGACATGTTTTAGGGTTTGTTCCTTAGAGAAGAGCACATTACGTCAGCGACGCAATGAACCAAATTTGGTGTTCTGTATACGTTACCATGGCAACCGACTAGCGAGTCAATGAAACGTCACATTTCGCGCATATTTTCATGACGTAATGTGCTCTTGTCTAAGGAAACAAACCCTACTACAGCTTTTTCTATGATAAATGTATTAATGGTTAACGAAACTCTAAAAAACATAAATTAAAAAAATTATAAGAAAAATTTGGACAAAAAATCTTTTTAATTTGTAGAAAATAAAAAAGAAATAAACCCACTTTTGATATTTTGTTCCAGATAGGAGAAATAAAAAAATAATAATTAAATATTAGTGTGGTATCTAAGGAAGTTTTATGTGTATCATCTCTCTCACATCCATGTAAAACCCCGTAAGAAAACAGGATATCCGTCTTTTAAAAACATCTGGTTCCCTCTCACTCCTACAAATAGTCGGCTATTTTTGGCAGAAGCATTCGACCGCGCATATACAGCCCCTTTCAAAACAATTCGTCTTTTGACTTTCTTCGATTTTTTCCGTCTCCCAATTTTTATAAAAATTTCAAGGAAATAAGGGGAAACGAACTATTTAGTCTTATTGAGTGAATAAGTTAAAAAATATAGGTATATAAAAAGATATTTTATTTGAAGAGATACCGGATTTACAAGAATAATTATATTGCTGGTTATGTTAATTTTTTTTTGTACTAGATGCGTTAAAATTGTTACATAAAAATAAATATCCAATACACATTCATACAGATTTCTTTTTTTACGATAAGTATTTAGTACATTTTTATATTTTCCGCGTTTCTTACCTAAAACAAAAACACGACGTATTGCTATCGACAGATTATCATCAATCACATCAGAAGCGTTCGTTCCTCTTTCTCCATCGTTTCTCTGATCATTCATCAATTTCCGCGCGCTTCGTATAGTTGCACTTTTTCCTGGTTCTCTTTCGATTAAAAAGGTTTTTCTATACATGAGACCCGGCTACTGGCCACCACGATTGTATGTATTTTTTTAAATTTATTTATATAAGATTATAGAGTTTATACAATATTATATAAAATAAAGAAAGACAGGTATGTATTATTATTATTACACTATATAATATGTAAGACAGCTTATAGATTAGATACGATATAGGGAAGTGTCATGTATTATTTATTACACGTTCTCTTTCTTTTTGTAAGTATTAACTTCTTCGCTAATTTAATTTTATTTAATCTTTTCGAGTAACACAAGTTAGCACGAGTTGCTGTCGTTACTACTAGCTTATATTTTTTTTTTTTGAGAGGCACATCATTTGGTATTATCAAAATGTGGTGTGAGAAGTTTTGTGTGTTATATGTGTGTACGTGAGTGTGTGTGTGTATATGTATAATGTGTGGATGTAATTCGAAATTGATCTAAAATAAAGTGTAATTGCGTTTCTAGATGTACGATTTAATATGCGATTATAATATGTGAATGTGTCTATGAGAAATGTCTTATTATTCATTTGTTTATTTGTATTGAAAAAAAATATATAATTAAATGGCGTAACGTTAAAAAAATTCTAAATATCAAGAGGGATATGTTATGTTTTTTTAAACATATTTACATGCTCGTAAAAAAGACCGTTACATTCAAGAAGGGTACAGATGTACAAAAATAAATTAATTGATAAAATTAGACTTACACCACGACCAGAAAATAAATCTCAAAGAGGGCGCCACGTCCACCTTCACCTCCTCCACAAGGAGAAAAAATTGTACAGTCACTGTCATAAGTTAGTTTGACGTTCCGGCGTTCATATCGCCAATTTTATTGAAGATGCTATGTAAATAGTAATACTTAGACGTCAAATAGTGACACGACCTGATCAGTAAATTTTTGTTTTAAATTTCGAACAAAGTAATGTGTGAAATACGAGCTCCGAAAATACAAGAAGATCATATCCGGAAAAAAGAACATTTGTACACTCGAGATCGAAAGAATGAAGATGGGAACCTTTAGATGAGTGTAAGTGTCCAAAATTGTAAATGTGCGCACCCAAAACTCCACAGCAATGAAACAACAAGTACACATTTGTACATTTTTGCACTATTTGAAATAATTCCTTTGTTATTAGTCCAAAAAAAATAGAAAAAAAAGTGTACATCCAACATATCTAACAAAAAATATTTCAGGGATGGAAACTTTTACTACGTTATGAGTGCACAAAATAGCGAAAATTTTTACACCGGAACTAGTGCATAAAAAAGAACAAACTTTAACACGAGGGGTACCAGTGCACAAAATAGGGGCAACTTTCATACAGAGATTAATGCACAAAATAGCGAATACTTTGATATGGAGATTATCGCACAAAATAGCGGAAACCTTAACGTAAGTATATGTACACAAAACAACGCAAACCTTTAGACGGGTATGAGTGCACAACATAGCGGAAACGGATGCAAAAAAACAAATGCTAGGAGGGTAACACGCTACTTGAATGACTTCCTGTTACTAGTCCAAAAATAATAAAAATGGATCAAATTCAGTGGAATATGTTGGTACACTGAAGATCATGGTAATACATATACAAAATGGTGGAAAGAGATGTCAAATTTTTTGGCTTTGTTTTTTAAAATGTTGACCTATACCGTCCATAATAAACAAAAGCTATGCGGGCAACGCCTACTTTCACGCACTTTGGGATTCTGTCAGAAAATACTACTAGATATTTTTGTACACTTAAGATCACAAAAATTACTCCACGACCAGGAAATACAAGATATTTTTGTACACTTAAGATCATAAGAATCATTCCAGCACCAGAAAATACTATCTATATGGATATTTTTGTACACTTAAAATCATAGAAATCACTCCACGACTAGTAAAACCAATTCAGACGACACCTACGTGTTCGGGTGCCTGTTTGAATTGTCCGTTGCTATTACTCTGATGTTATCGTAGGACTGCAATTAGACGTCGACTGTTTTCTCCTGGTTGGTTGCTATTGATTTGAATGTTTTTTTAATTAATAGGAAAAATGACACACTTAACTTTTCACTAAAATTTTAGTAAACATTACATCAGGCGTATTATTTTTCCTATTAATTGTTATAATGTGAGCAATAATAAAAAAATTGGATCTGATTGAATTTTTAAGTTTGAAAAATCTGTTTGATTTCAATTGAAACAGTTGCAGCGATGTAAAGAGATTTTCTGCTGTTAAACAATTGTCTGTGGGAAGAGGGCTGTGATTAAAACATAATTATTCTGATTTGGGTATTAGAAGAAAATCAAATAAAATTAAAAAAAAGAACAAGGTCAAAATTGAGAACGTTGTGAAGATCGACGGACGTAAGTTGAGAATTTCATTTGACATTATATCGATGTTTAAAAAGAAAAAATTTAAGTTGAGCAGAAATTTGACAAGGTCCTCAGAATTCTGTATCGTGTTATTTAATTCGCAGAAAAAATAAATGTTACAAGAATGGAGGGGGAAGGGGCGGATGTAAGTCACGGAAGGAAATTATATTTTTTTTTGGAAAAAAAAATCATTTTTTAAGTTACGCCATTTTTAATTTTCTTTTAACTTTCTGGTTATTATCATTTCGTTTATATTGAAATATCTACGTTGGCCGAGCACGTGAATGCAGGGACGTACCCGTTTTATTCACTTATTATCATGCTCGTTTGTTTTTTGTTTTGTTTTGATATGATAAGTTTCCGTATTATAACAAAATTATTTTAATTTAAAAATTTTAAATCGAGAAAGACACGTTTTTTCCGCTAATTCTCTCGTTTGTTTTAATTTTCTTTTTTTTTTTTTTTCACAATGATTTCGACGACTAACTTTGGCATTTTACATTAAAGTCTTAACGCTACTACAAATATAAATGTTGCAATAATAATAATAATTAGTATTATTATTATATCATATACTTCTTTTAAAATTACGAACAGCCACACATTTTTGAATATATATTTTTTTGTTTTACATTTTTCGATATCTTCATGTTATGTATGTGTATATAAGAAACACTAAATATATTGCCAACGCGGTCTCAAATTTTCGACTAAAAATTCGAGGGGGGTTCACGGATCGATCCGAGAAAAATATCCGATTGGCTGAGCGCCATTGCGTTCATTCCTGATGTTGAGAAGCGATATATTCTCGTTATCGAAATCGTGCCCCCATCCCCCTCTATATATCTGATTTTTATTTTTTAAGAATATTAAGCTCAATATTAACACACTTATTAGTTGTTTTATCTCTACGGAACACCGATTTTTAAGTTTTTGTTTAAATCCTACGCGCTAAGAACTAAAGGAGAGGCGCCCTCGAGAAGGGCGCCCTTTTCTTTACACCTTTTTCTCTCTAAATACCATATATTATAATGTTCATATATTTCTCTTAATATTATATAAGATATATATGTTTCAGTGGCGGTTATATATATTATATACTTGAAACACAAGTGGCACTTCGATCACAAATACCGTAAACCTAAATAATTCAAATGCTACTACACACGCAATTCCTCTAAAAATCTCATTTTATTTATTACTCGTTTTGTTTTCGGGTGACACGGAAAAGTTCCCCTTTCGGATCTTACCGCCGATTTTCAACTTTCCGTCGATTTGTTACGTATTTTTCTTGTAATTTTCTTTCGCGTTTCTCTCCATGTCCGATTGTTCATTTTTTTCTCCGATCATTCATTTATTTATTACGGCAATATAAAAGAAAAGAGAAACGCCTATACATCCACAAGCGATTCGTTGAGTTCCTCGCGGAAAAACGGGAAAAGACAGCCTTTTTTGTAAGAGGTCTGGCCACACGTATCATTTTAATCATTTAATATGTATCATAGTGAACTGCGAATATTTATTCATATTATTGTGCAACTACTACCGTACGAACCTATCATCAATGTCTATGTATGTATGTCCCTACTAATATTCTATTTTTATGTAATTTAAATATATATATATATGCATTTTTATATTTATATATAATATATATATTAAGATATATGTATATAATTTTAAGATGAGCTTAATACAATTCACGTTATTTAATTGTTCCTTTTTTTTGTTTGTATTGGGGGAACCGGACAGGCCTTTCGTTCGGAATTTTTCGCTTTTTCTTAAGAAAATTGTAATCGCTCCGTAAGGCTACACACTGTATACGTTTTCTTCCACATTTACTTCCTGCAAGGTACATAAATATCTGGAATACATTTCGGATTGTGTTCGAATTGCTACACATTTCGCTCT
Source organism: Chrysina gloriosa (assembly GCA_038088585.1). NCBI lineage: Eukaryota > Metazoa > Arthropoda > Insecta > Coleoptera > Scarabaeidae > Chrysina > Chrysina gloriosa. Next base: position 5,804,542 of record CM076092.1, on the reverse strand, counting down.
AAAATCATTTAGTTTATTTTTTTATTATTAATATTAATTTTACGAAAGGAATAAAAATGAAGGTTTCCTGCGCTGATCCAATAAAAAATGAGTTACCGCATTTTAAAAAATTCTAAAAATTAATAACAGTTTAAATTCTAACGTTCTACTTACATCAAGGTTTTGTTTTAAATTCAGAAAAAAATTTCATCCCCCACACAGTAGATATATTTTATTATTATATATTTTATGAACACATACGTGGAAATGGAAATAGAGAAAATGAATTTTCGAAATTTCTAAATGGTTTTAGCAACCATCGTTCGTGGAAAAAAATTTTTTTCAACCATAAACAAACGGATGACTACATTCTTTTTTTTTTTTCAATTTAATAAAAGAAGCAAATTTTTACCACACCGCAACGTTCAAACTGCAATGTGAATATTTTTTAATATTTCTAAATGTAAAACATTAAAAATGAATGAAATCGAAAATTTTGGAATTAAACCAAACCTCTTTGTATTTAATTTGGAATAAAATTTTGCATAAAACACAAAAATTTAGAAAAATTGTGTGTGAAAAACGATGGTACCCGTTCTGAATAGTGATTTTTCAGCAAAATATCGATGTATACATCGGCTGATAATACAGTTTCTTTAAAAGAATTTCATCAAAGGACGAAAAAAATATTTAAACTTAAATACCCACTTCTATTTCGATAACATTCTTTTTAATTGTTAATTTCAAAGCGCAGTTTTTCTTTCAGTAAAAAAATAAATTTAAAGATATATTTTCTCTCGCCTGGATTAAATTTCTGCAAAAGTTACTACTCAATAGCACAGTTTTTGATGGCACTTGGTTGAAGTGTAGGATTTTTAGGTTTTAAAAGCTTCAATAGGGTTTTTTCTTTTGAGGACAAATTTTTGCAGAAATCTTGAAGCACGAATTGCTATTGGCACAGCTTTGCTCCTAAGTTGAAATTTGTGCTAACGGTAACAATTACTATTAGTACATAGTTTTTATATAATAAAACTTGGTTGAAGTGCAGGTTTTGTTTTGATTTTTATAAATTTCAATAATTCTTGCATTTTGGGGCCGAATTTTTGCAAAATCCTGAAGTGCAAATCGCTATTGGCACAGCTTTTCTTCTGAGCTAATATCTGTGCCAACGGTAACAGTTACTATTAGCACAGTTTTTAAATAGTAAAACTTGGTTGAAATGCAATTTTCTTTTTGATTCTTAAGTTTGAATAATGCTTTTCTTTCCGGTCCGAATTTCTATACAATCTTGTTGAAATCGCTATTGACACAACTTTTCTTCTAGGTGCTTTGTGCTAACGGTAACGATTACTAGTAGCACAGTTTTTATATAATAAAATCTGGTTGAAGTGTAGATTTTTTTAATTTTTCGAGGTTAGAAGTAATTCTCTTCTTTCCGGGCCGAATCTGTGCAAAATCTTGAAGCACAAATTGCTATTGGCACAGCTTTGCTTCTAAGTTGAAATCTATGCTGACGGTCACAATTTCTATTAGCACAGTTTTTATATAATAAAACTTGGTTGAAGTGCAGGTTTTTTAATTTCTCGAAATGTCAACTAATTCTCTTCTTTCGAGTCGAATTTTTTACTAAATTTTGAAGTACAAATCGCTATTGGCACAGCTATTCTTCGAAGTTTCAAATTGTGCTAACAGTAACGATGACTATAACATAGTTGTTATACAATAAAACTTAGTTGGAGTACAAGTTGGTTTAAGTTTTTCGACGTTTGAATAATTCTTTTCTTTTGGGGTCCCGTTTTTGCAAAATATCGAAGTACAAATCGCTATTGGCACAACTTTTCTTCAAAATTTAAATCTGTGCTAACGGTAACAGTTACTATTACTATAACTTGGTTGAAGTGCATGCTTTTTGATTTTTCGAAATTTGAAGTAATCCTCTTCATTCAGGTCGAATTTTTACAAAGTTTTGAGGTACAAATCGCTATTAGCACAGTTTTTTAGTAAATGTAAATTTGTACAAACAATAGTAACTCTATTTCGAAATCGAAGCAAAATTTTTAAAAAACAATCTTCAAGTTGAAAAGGTTCACCCCCACTTTTTTAATAGAACTTTTACAAAACCCTAAGTTAGCATTAACATAACACTAAGTGAGCAGCAACGGTTTCTAAACATACAATTTCGTTGAAATAGGGATTTTTAAAAGCAATTCTGCTTTTTTTTTATGAAACTTTTGCAAACGTAAATCGGTGTTAGCACTATCTTTTAAAGCCCAACTTTGAGCTAATAATAACCGTTTTCGTAATAGCACAATTTCTTCACCAAAATTTCAATAAAATGCAAAAATAAAAGAAATGATTATTAAAAAAAAACATGTAAGAAAAGATCTTTTTATGATGAAATTCTTAAAATCTTTCGGGTGCAACATCAGGTCAGTAGCACAGTTTTCAAGGGTTTAAATTGTTGTTAAAGGTGCAAACTGTTATTAGCACGGTTTCCCAATAAAATTTCATTGTTAACTCCAAGTTTTCTAAGAATTGTTTGATAATCGTCCGGTTTTTTATGGTAATTTCCAGAGAGCCTACCAAGTTCACCACATAAGTTCTAAAATTGTTTGCAATTTACAAGTCTCATCAGATTATAAAGGAGAACTAATTTTTTATTGGATCGCACTTTTATTTTACCTGTTTTTTACGTATTTTGTCAATATAAAATTTGTCAGAAGATGTTTCGTTAGAGGAACTGGTCTGTCCCCCTTACGTGATTTCATTAAAAACGGAGTTCTTTTTTTTAATAATTATTACTTTTGTTAATTCGAATGTCAATTTTATTGGATCCATCAATTGTACTGTTAAGTATTGGATGTTTCGTTAAGAACAAGCCCTTTTTCTCGGGGCTCTAAGGCTGTATGGAATAACAAATCGACTTCAACACGTCTAATATAAATATGTATATACACAGTGGATGAAACAACATAACAGCACTAAGAGGTAATACACGTAAGTAATAATAATAATAATAATAATAATAATAATAATAATAATAGTAAGAGAAAACGTATCTTCTTCACTAGGTTGGGTTAATGAGGAATGCATCATCGCTGATTTCCGGCGTACATTTTTTTAAGTTTAACAAACTGAATGATTTGTTGTTATTATTATTACATATTATTGCCATTCCCGTCGTTCGTCAAAAACCGTTTTCGCCGGGTATCTGTTTAATATTTACACACGTTCCGATTTCGGGTACGAAATTACAACAATGAAAGGAGAGTACGGGATGATCGATTTTGATTTCTTCGTCCCCTCGTACCTTTCGACATCGCGATTATTAAGGGAGGAGATATCGTTTGTTTGTTTGTTGCTTTTTTTCTTCCTTATAAAATATGGCATACTGAACATTCAGATTCGGTTGTCAAATTGTTTTTTAAGCATATACAACATGGATAATACCCTACTACCAAAAATCCTTAAACACTAATAATAATAATATCATAATTCCTAAATTCTAAAATACATATATTTATATATGTATACATACTAAATTGGCAATATACTATTGATTAGAAATTCTAATGGAACTTACACGTGTACAGGCAGTCCGAGAGGCCAAGAATATAATAATAAAGCGTTTTTCAATTTTTCCATACGATTCTTTTTTTTTTGTAATTTTTAAATTTTAATCGTCATTAAAGCAGTGTATAACATACCCCTCGAAAACATGCCATACATTTTTTGCACCATACATTTAATGTCCCGTCGTGGACGTACGAGATTTCCGCGAAAAATCGCGCGTTTCTTCCGACAAATTGGGGACGGGGGAGTGGGGAAATTCGGAAAACGTCATTATTGATATGAAACGACCGGTTTTTTTCGCGAGGGGAGGGAGCACACGCGGGGAATTCTTTCGCGAGAACATCTACGTCACGCGGAACAAGGTTAAAAGCTAACCAAAGCTTTCTGAAAAACGAGAGCCTTAAAAACATTTTTTTATCGGTTTTTTTAATATTTTTAAAAATTAAAAAGCCACTTAAAAGTCACAGCACAGGTTGTGTACATATAACATACAATATGTTGTTAGTCCAATTTATATTTTATTTATATTTAAACCGAAATAAAATTAACGATAATCGTAATAATAATAATAGAAAAACATGAAAAAAAAAAGAGAAAACACCGTTAAGGTTACGATAAAAACGAATAAACGTGTGTGGCACAGATCATTTCATACAATTCAGTTTTTCTTTGATTAAAGATTGCACCAATTGCTGTTTATGATTTTTTTTTGATTGAATTAAATTGAGGATCGCTTTTTAATTTTTGAAATTCATCGGAAAATTCTATCGTTTTATAAAATACAAAATAATGGCCTTTAGCCAGGATAGAAAGAAAGAAATCGAAACGACACCCTATCACTATTTTTGTCTTTAATAAGAAAATGATTTTAATACTTTTAAAATTTTTTCTATACAAACCTTCCCCGATTTCATATTTTTAATTTTTTTTTCTATACATCCCAAATACTTTTAATATGGTATCCAAACCACATCCCTGATTTAATTCTTTTCAATATTTTTCTATACATCTCAAATACTTTTAATACGTTATCCAAACCATACCCTATATTTTACGTCCGTGCTCCTTCAAACTTTGAAAATTTACTTTAAAAACAAAGCATACAAATTGGTTTATAAATAGAAGTCTTTCCGGGACATTTTCATACGTTTTTCATACAAAATCGGAACCCCAACCTCCTCCCTCTACATTTAACAATAAGCACATCTCATAATTAATTTGGGAATTATCTATTTTTCGGAGTGTTTCCAATAGATCCCTCCGAAAAAAATATATAAAGAAAGATTGCTTTTAAATTTTTGATATTGTTCTGCCCATCCCGATTCCGTCCAGATAACCTATAAAATCGATACGACACTTTCTAAACTTTTTTTTGTTAATTCATCCTAAATATTTTCTTCAATCAAATTAAAACTACACCCTGTATATTTGATGTTACTTCTTATTTGTTTGAAAATCTACTCCGAGAATTAGAAACGATTTTTTCTGAGCATTCCCCCATTATTGGATTTCATTTTTGCTGAACTTGGTTGATTTCAGTTACGAATTTAAAAAAATAAAAATTAAAATAAATTACATTTTTTGTCGTGGATCCCAAGGGAGAGTAGAGTGTCATTCCACTTTTACACACATTATTTTCTTTTGACTCTTTTTTTTTTTTTTTTTTTTGAAGAAAACAGCGAGGAGAAGCTTTTCAAATTTCTAGGATTTGCATTTAAAATTCAGAGGAAAATTTTTTGATAGTACCCTACATTATTCGAGTTTTCTTTGTTTAATTAAATTTTAATGGTAGATTTCGGCTTCGAATTGGAGAACAAAAACACAAACAAAACAATTTTTTACGATAATTTTGAGGATTCGACAAGTATCACACAGAAGTTTGCTCTTATTTATTATAATTTTGAGATATTCCTGGAAACTTTTACCTTTATCATTTTTTAAAGGTTTAGGATAAGACGGACATTTGACTCGAAGGAAATTGGAAGAAAGAAAAGAGGGAGACCGAGAAAGACGTGGACGGAAGAAGCAGCTTTAACGGCAGAGAAAAGAGGTATAAAATGGGAGAATGTAGAAAAGTATAGCCAAAAATAGGAAGAAACGGGAGGGGGCATGGAAGATAGTACCAGAGTGCTCAATTCCAAAATAACTTGACATCGAAAGAGGAAGAGTTCCAGAGTAAAAATTTAGGGGCAAGCCAATTTCTTTCACTTTTGGTTCATGAAAATGTGGAGGCACGTCGATGTTTCAAAATTGTTATGAAAATGTAGGGGCGTTTCAATTTTCTTAATTTTTACGAAAATGTAGAGGCACGTCGATTTTTTTATTTTAGATTAACGAAAATGTGGAGAGACGCACACTTAAAAACCCACACTTAAAAAGAAATTATGAAAATGCAGGGGCATGTTAATTTCATGTAATTTTTATGAAAATATGGGGGCAGGTCGATTTTACTCATTATTTAATATTGGTAAACTGCATTGAAGTACCAGTTCTGTTACTTCCAAATTAAAAATAAAAAATAAAAACTTAAAACACATGCTTTTCTTTCCCCATTTCCCCATTCTCGTTGGGGCATCGAAAAACGATTTGCTCCATTATTCTTTTGTTTTAATAATTTTTTAATAAAAACGATAGAACTTCCCGACAAACGGAAACAAAAATATTATATCCCAACGCATTCATTATGCGAATGAACAACTCAATTAATTTAAAAAAAATTAAGTATTATTTTAAGATCTCTTGTTCGTTTTCTTTTTCGTTTTTTATTGCTGCATCGATGAAAATAATCTGATTTGTTTCATATTTCGCTCATTTATCATCGGCTTATTACGTTTATCCGGTTGACCAGTTGGTTCGTTTATACAGCGGCGCGCGTCCACCGCATTTTATTTGCATTTTCGCGTTTAAATTTGAATTGTTTTTCCGTTTTTAATTTCTGCTTTAGATTACCGTACAATAAGGTTGCGTGGAAAAAGAGGTTGTTTTTTTTTTTGCACATATGTGTGGTTACGGCCCGCCGGGATCGTCACGTGCTTGGCGCGAGGCCCGAGTTATCATTAAAAAAATATTACACATTAAATGCATATGTCATATAAATATAAATTTAAGATCTTTGTATTTCAGTCTTTTTTTTTCACTAGAGTTGGATAGGTAACGAACAACGTAAAGCAACCACAGGACGCTCCTCCCCCGGACGCGACGGGCTTGAGAGAAATATTAAGAGAATCGAGAAAAAAAGGGAAATTAAAAAAATCCACACACATTACTTGGCGACTAGATTAGAGAAACGATAAAAATAAATCGAGCGGGGGCGGAGGGGAAAAGGTGGCGGCGCTCCACTCCCACCGACTTTTTCTTGTTTTTATTTTCGAATAGTGAACTCCAATTTTAAGCTGCCGATTTTCCTTTCTTCCATCCTCGTTTCTGTCGGCGTTCGCCGGCGAAACTTTCATTTTGTTTTTTTGCCGTCCTGCTTGCTTCGTTTATATATTTGTATTATCATTATTATATTATTATAAATATATAAGTTCGCCCCGCGCGAAAACGTGACGATCCGGAGCCCCTCGTAATAGTTTATTTATTACATGTTAAACATCATCATCATCATCATCCTCATCGTAATCATCAAAAAGACTCGCAAACATCCATCCGACCACTCGCGCTACTTTCAACTATATAGAAAATCGATATTTCATGAACACCGTTTTTAACACATGTGATTATATAATGCATTCCGAGAGGCGAGGTCGTTGCCAACGGGTGCCGGACACGTGTATTATTATTTCAAAATATTTGCAAATAAGAAAAAAAAAACACAACAATTTAGGTCTTTATACGTCGTTATATTTTGTTTATTTGTTCTGATGATGAGGTATATACGATTCCATTTATTATTCAGAAAAATTATTGCTTTGAGGTTTCAATTGTTAAAATAAAAAAAAATAAAAATTGCAGCGATCAGAATTAATCGTGATATACATCTCCGGTCCTTTGTTTTGTATTATTTTCCTATTTCTCGTAATGAATTCATAGCTTTTTTTAGAAAATCCTAAGATCCCAGATCTCGTCAAAAATGATTTTAAAATTTTCATATCTCACAGCAATTTAAAAAAATTACGCTGATTTTTTAATTTTCAGAAAATGATTTCCTTTCCATTTTTGCTCTTAAAAATTGGTAAAATACAGTATAACACTGTTATAATGAACTCTGTTATAGCGTACATTTCTGTTATACCATATTAGTTCCGTCCGACTTCCACTTATAATGTACTTCTGTTTCGTTTATACCGTATCTTGTCTTCTGGTCGGCACGGCTACCTTATAACCGAGTTATACTGTAGTTCTTTTTTCTTATAACTGTCCTTTAAGAAGTGTTGTTTCTCGTTTGGAGCACACGTTACCCTTTTTTTTTTTTTTGTTAGGACAATTCTTTAAGACCCCTGCTTCAATTTTAAAGATTTTAGAAGTTTGAGGAATGCGGGTGTTTCCCCGAGATTTTCTTCAACGGCCATCCGGCTTAATTTTTATTCTGTTTAAATAGTTGATTTTATCAAATCGATACACGACACTTCCTGTATACAGTTGTTTCTTTCTTTTAAAATTTTAATTCATCCTCGAATTTGCTACAAATTTTGTAAAAAAATGGTTGACATTTTTTTGGAATTTCCTCCTTTGCCGACTATTCCTTACCAATACATCCGAAATATTACTTTCCGTAAAATTGAACACGACACCCTGTATATTTGACGTTAGTTTTTATTTGTTTCAGCATTCTTTTTGTACATATAAATGTTTATAATTTATTTTGAGTTTCTTTTACAAAAGCAAAACGGGGGTTGATGGTCTTTTAATTAACTTTAACATTGCTGCAACGGAGAAAATATATATTGATTCCCCAAGGCAGCTGTTTTCTTGAATTTTCTTTTTTTTTTTTTTGTTTCAAGAAAACGACCAGGGAATTTTTCAAAATGTAGGGTTCCTATTTCAAATACAGAGGTTCAAAGTTTTGCTGAATTTGTCTTAATAATTTTTTATTAGGAAACTCGCTCAATTTTTAACTCCCTTCACTTCGAGAGATATGGTTAAAATGTTGAATTTTTCATATCGCGGGTTGTGATTTTGTTTTTGTTGTTCTTATTTAGGAGATGTGATTTAAAAATTTCACGTCTGATGTAGTTGTAATTTCTGATTTTTTGCTTAGGAAGATCGCAATGGTTTCCGCTTGTGAGATGCAGCACCTTTGGAAAGATCGTAATTCCTCTATGTTAAAAAGTTTGATTTGAAAAAAAAAAAAAAAAAGAGTTACGTACCCCTGAATGAAATTTTCAAATTTTTCCTGAAAAATCGCAATGTTTCTCGCCTGTGAGGTGCAGCACCTTTGGATTTAGTTACCCTTTTCTCGAAATTCATGCATCTTAAAAGATTTTGCATGCGATTTGAGAAAAAATTGAGCTGCACCCCTCAATAGAATTTTGATTTTTTCTTGAAAGATCGGAATGTTTCTCGCTTGTGGGGTGCAGAACCCTTGCTTTAGATTACCTCTTTCTCGAAATGCCTCCATCCTAAAAGGTTGATTTGAAAAAAATTGAGTTCTACACCCCTGAAATTCTGAATTCTTTTCTTGAAGGATCGTAATAGTTCTCGTTTGTGAGGTACATCCTTGGATTTAGGTTACCTTTTTCTACAAAATCCTCCATCTTAAAAAATGTTTTACCAGGCGATTTGGAAAAATTAAGTTCTGCACCCCTGAATGAAATTTGATTTTTTTGGCGATCGTAGCGTTCGTGAGATGCAGCACTCTTGGATTTAGCTACCCTTTTCTCGAAATTTCCCCATCTTAAAAATTTAAAAAAAGTTGAGTTCTGCACCCCTGAATGAGATTCTGATTTTTTTTTCTTGAAAGATCGTAATAATTTTCGTTTGTAAGGTGCACCCTTGGATTTGGATGACCCTTTTCTCGAAATTCCTCCATCCCAAAAGTCCCTTTATTGCGATGTACACCGTCGTATTCATCCCCTTTTACCAATAGCAATTTCCAGGCGATTTGGACAAAATTGAAGCTTTAAAAAAGGAAACCAACATAATACCAACATAATTTTAGGGAGTCAACGCAAGTTTCAAAAACAAATTAAAAATAGATTTACAATAGGCAGTTAATATATTCGAGGATGGAAACTTTCATTGTTTATAGATTTTCTCGCTTGTTTTTTTAATCAATTTCAAAGGAATTTTTCGAATATATTGGATTCGGGGACGTTCTTATTTCTTCTCGATATCACAAAGTAATCTGCTATGCATTAAGAGAAAGAGAGAAAAATTATACAAAAAAGGGGAGATGTATATGACGCATTTCCTAGCGCTCGTTTGCACCTTTTTAGAAATTTCTCGTTTAGAACGTGCCCGACCACCACGCCAGTCAATCGATTCCCCCACCGCGGATTTTTTTAGAAATCACAGTAGTATATTTTTATGGACTAATTAATAATTATTATTATTATTATAAACGAATCTATGGCTAACACACAAGTACATATATATAATATATAGAATACAGATTATTATTATTAATATTATTATAATATAGGTTTTATCATATATTTATATATATATAATAAAATTCTCATAGCTTAAATTAAACGATATATTTATATATGTATCATCAGCTATTTTTTTCTCATCATTTAATATGTTGTGTTTTTTACCATTTTTTTATTACTAATATTTATTTAAGAATACTTAGCGTGCAGTCTAACTTGATTGTGGTGTTATTCGGCACTGTCGCCCCCGAGACCGGATGGGAATGCCCCGGGTCGAGGGCCGTTCGGGCCTCGCAAATAACAATTACATCGTAATATAAATGATTATTATATTTTTGTATGTGTATTTTTTGATATTTATTCGTTTTCTTTACTTTTATCAATAGGAAGTGAAAAAGAGATCACAGGTAATATGCTCTGAATATAGGTAGGTGGTGGTGGTGGTGGTAGGTAATGGTATCGCAAAAGCAATTAGGGAAAGGGGCGTTTTTGGAGGATAAAGTGCGAAGACTGTGGGAAAATCGAAATCGACAAACGCGGATACAGCCCCCAATTTTCGCATCGTCCTGGAATCTCGCCTTCTTATTAGTTTATTATTAATTTAATTTCTTTTGACTAGGATATAATATTATTATTATTATTATTTTTCTTTATTTGACTAAATAACAGGCACAGTTAATTGCAATATATTTACACATATATATATGAATCACATTCGCTAAGACAACCGTTTATACTTCGAAGTTAGATTATAATACGTAGAGAGCGTGATATTCTTCTTCTTTGCTTTTTAAGTATATATCCGTTACTTTGTTTAACTACTTTTCTCGCGAGAAACAGATATTTCAGAACTAGATTTCTTTTTCTTTGTTTTGAGGTAAATTAGGAATACAGTACGTTTAAAGATTGGTGATGGTAGTGGTGGTTTTTGGGGGTAAATATGTAATTATTTAATCCGTTTAGATTTGTTATAACCGCGAGCGGTAGAATCTCCTTTAAAACCAAAATGAATGTTGAAGCAAATCTCTTCAAAAATATTTGCAATTTGGACGAAGAAAAGAAATGTAGAAAAAATTGAATCAGATTTTGAGTTTATAATAGTTTATAATATCTAACACATTTATTTAAAAAATGGAGGGGGCTTAAACTACGGAGAAATTCGAAGATTATTCATTATACAGGGCGATTTTCATGGTTTGCCGGTTTTCTAACAACTATGTATTAATGTAATGGAGATGCCCTAGTTTATAATTTCGAATACATTTTAAAAAAATTGGGCGGATAGCAGTCGGCTGCTCACAAAACAAGGGTGTCATCGAGTGGCAGATAGTTGAGAACTATTGGTTTGAGTTACGAAAAAATCAAACTATAATTCATTATACAGTGTGATTTTCAAGCTCTATAAGGAAACTTTATCAGATGAAAGCAGCAGCAATTTGGAGTAAAAAATGTTATAATGAACATAGTTCCTTTTTGCGCTAGTCAAACAGTCGCATGTTTTTAAAAACCTAAACACATAAAGTCAATCGTGCTATCATGAAACAAAAACTAATGCTTTTTGTTATTATGATACAGTAATAAGACAAGTCAAGAAGTCACAGACGCTTAAATTTTTTTTTAACCTTTGATCAGCTTTAACAAAACTCGTCTTTACTTGTTTTGATTCCTAATTTAAGAAACTGACACATTTTCCAAATGCAATTCGAATTAATCCGAAACAATTCGAACTATTCCGACGTAATTCGTACCAAACCGAAATGTTCGGAACAAATTCGCACTATTCCGACGTAATTCAAACAAATCCGAATTGTTCCGAAGTAATTCGAACTAGTCCGAAATAATCCGGGATCACCTATACAACAACGAGTTCATGAACAATAATGACGGACGCAATAACTTCGAACTTTTTTGTTAAATAATTTGTTTACAACTCGTCTTTATTTGTTGTGATTTCTAACCTAAGAAACTAACATATTTTCAAAATCCAATGACATTTAGTATTAGGGACTGTATCGGGGTTTTAATACAATACTGCCAAAAGACCACCCTCAAATTTTTGATTGAACAACATACATTTTTTTGCTTAAACTGGCTTCTACTTTCATCTGACAAAGGTTCCCATAGAGCATGTAAATCACCCTGAATAATTATCGAATTATCGTTTAATTTTTTCGCAATTTAGACTACTAGTTCCCCCATTCAGTTATATATTATTATAAAATTAACATTCCTTATTCCAAATTACTTTTTTCATCTGATAAGTTTGTCACAGAGCTAATGAATCACCCTGTAGCCGAATAAAACGTGTTTCCCGCGCTGTTTGGGTTACTTCGCGAAATACATGTTTACAAATTCATTTCTAAGCGTGGCATTAGAGAATACAATAGTCATCACCTCTAAGATCGTAGACAGCGAAGAGAAATTCGATTTTAATGGAGATTCCACCGCCCTAAAAACGAGCATGCTGCTTTTCCTTTTTTTTTCTTTTGTAGAGAGCGGCGAATATTTGGCAACAACGGAATGGAAAGCCCTCGAAATATCATCGTCATCATCATCATCGTCGTCTTCGTCTCAAAAACGAACCCGAATAAATTCCCGACCTCCTCTTTTCTCCCTTTTCATCGAGGCCACCCCTCCCTGTTCGCGCGTGTGATGTTAGTTCTAACATACAATAACGAATCATGAGCAAATACTATCGTGTTGGCGAGTGATTGAATCCGAGGACGTGCGTCGCTTTATAGTTTTTTTAAGGGGGAGGGGAGTGTATATCCGCGTCTATCGGGAATCGGGGGTTAGGGTGCGGCGGGGAAAAACCGGAGACACATACAAAACTTAGGTACGTTTAGTTACTTTTAGAAATTAAAAATTACTAGAATATTTCTATACATAATAATATATAGTACATAGGAAAATATCTACAAATACGATAATAATAGTAGTAGTAATGAGAGAATGCAAAAACACATACAAGAAGAAGAAGAAGAGACTTGTGTATGCAGTATCGCGGTATACAGATGTTTTTTCGTTCTATTTATCTATCGTAAATAGCGCGTTTTTTTTTATTTTAATTTTTCTTCATCTAGTACAAGTAAAGTTAGTTAGTTATTAGATAATAAGATTGAGTTTGGTCGAAAAACCTTGTTAAGGGACTAGTTTGGTTTACGTTTTGTATTGTGTTCTTTTTGTTTTGTGTTTCTATTATATTATTGTGTAATATAATAATTAGAAATTAATGAGTATGTATTGTGTGTAAGATTGAATCTCATTTTATCATATTATATCGTCTTTTCGTCGCGTACTTTCGACGGTGCGTAATTCTTGAGCTTTGGGGGAAGGGACGATATTTTTTTTGTCTATCGTCGTCGAATGTAGTGTATTTAGTCGATTTGGAAATTACGATTATGTATGTTTTACATTTTGCACGATATTACGAGTATATATATATTAATGTAATAAGTCACGATACGTACAGTTGCGATCGTTAAAATAGGGATAATCACGTGTATTTCGCAAAAAATCCGGAAAAAACGATATGTTCTTTAGGTGTTTGGGTTAACGTCGAGTTCATTAAAAATTTTTTTAATGAACTCGCTTGATATACAAGAAAAAAGGTTGATTTTTTATAATTTCGAATCAAAAATTTGTCATGCAACATATTTTACCGATTTCTTTTAAGGGGCGTCTAAATTTTTTGATTTATTTATTCCGATTTTACTAACTTCATTTGTCTTTACGACTTCCTCGAATTATCGAAATTTTCGCGAATCACGTTTTTTTTGTTTTCATCCCCTAAAAATTGAATTCATTTTCTGTAATAATTTCTTCCAGATACAATTTTATTCGTCTTTTCAAAAAGAAAAACGAAAATGCCTTGTTCAAACGCGAAATACCTTGCGTCATTCAGCGAGGATCAATTACTGATTTTGGTCGGATTTAGACGAAGTAATTCGAACTATTCCGAAACGGTCCGAAGTAATTCGAACTAATCCGAAGTAATTGAAACAAATACGAAATAGCCCGATGCAATTTTTAACAATAAGATCAACACATTTTGATCAGCAACGCCTCCTATAACTTCCAGAACTTCTTGAATTGTGATAACGGCCTATTTATTCCTTCGAATTTTAACACATTGACAAGTAGACCCTTATCAACGTTTGTACCTCCTCTCCCCCACAAAATTATTTCCTTCCTAATTTTTTTTTATATGTAGTAATCAGAAATTGTGAATTACAAACGCAAGTCTGCTATGTAGCAAGGTATTAATAAAGAATTTGAGTTTGATTATGAATAACGAATTCGAAATAGTCCGAAGTAATTCGAACTAATTCGAGGTAATTGGAATTAACACGAAACAGCCCGAAACAATTCTAACGAATTTGAAATAGTCCGAAATAAATCGAAGTGATCCGAATCAATCTATACGGCTAGGGATTAAATAACAATGACAGATGCAGTAATTTAGGCGAGTTTTTATCACATTTGTTTGCATGACTCGCTTTCATTTGTTTGGATTTGTAACCTACATTCAATTTTGGAAACTAGAAGAGGTACATTTTAGTAATGTATGATATTCGAAGCCTAGGGCTAAAACATGAAATTTTGATAGGATAAAAATGATTCATTTTAAAAGCGTTTGGAATACGATATGTTCGAATTAACGGCTGTATGAACCACGTAATATTCGAAGAATTTTCTTTTTAATATTTTCAAGTTAAGTGTTAAGTTCCTTAAAACCAGGGGGCCTAACCCGAATTTCTTTTGGGAGTGCATCTAGCCCAAGTATTTCGAACTAATCCGAGGTAATCGAAACTAATACGAAACAGCCCGAAGCAATTCTAACGAATTCCAAATAATCCGAAGTAATTGGAACTCATCCGAAATAGCACGAAGTAATTCGAACTGATCCGAATCAATCTATACGGACAGGAATTAAATAACAAAAATGGCAGACGCAGTAATTTAGCGAAATTTTATCAATTTTTTTTTATACGATTCGCCTTTATTTGATTCGATTTTTGGGATAAAATGCAGTTCGTTTTAAAGGCGTTTGGAATATGATACGTCCACATTAACGGTTGGTTAGTGGAAGCAAGAAAATGTTGAAAATATGTTTGTCATTTTAAACGGTGTTAAAGTCCCTTTGAAAAAGTAATAGAACCAATAGTAGTTCTATTATTTTTTAAAATTCAAAAAATTGAGAAACTAATAGAACTAATGGCAGTTTAATTAATTTTTGAAATTGAAAAAATTAGAAATATTTTTTGTGTTAAAGGTTACTCTCGAACACCTAGCGGTGTGCATGACAAAATTTTGGTGTATAAATTTTTCGAATGATTCTTTCAAGTAATTGCATCCCTAACTTTTATTGACCCAGATTTTGATCCCCGCCGTTTAGTTGTAACTAATTTCTCCATATTAGGATGAATTAGGAACATTTTCAAGGCGAATTGGAAGTAAGATTTTGCACGACATTTGTCTCGATTGGATTTCGAATGCTTTTGTTTTTTTACTCACGTTTGAACCTAATCAGATTTAAATTTGACCTTTTGGTATGATATGAATATCACGAAATCGTAAACTTTTTACACATTTAATCCATATTTCAGAAGACGTGTTTCGCCCGTATTCTAATGATCGCAACTGTACATACGCGTAAAATTAATAGAGTGAACGCTTTACGATTCGCCACTTACACTTAAATAACTGGGAGGAGAGCATTTCTCCTTTTGATTTTATTGTCGGTGGTAGTAATGAGAGTAAACGCCAAGAAGTAACAATGTAACAAACGTTGATACATACAAACAAAATTGAAAAACCTAATCCATATTTTTGTAACCCTATTTGGTGTAAAAACAAAAAATTATAATTAATTCCCTCGTGATCACCCGAAAAATAAAAACGAAATTTATGTACACCTACAATATACAATAGTCGATTTTCCTCAATATTTAATAATAGTAATAATAATAATATTGATACATAAAAACACTTATCGCCTACAGAACTAACTTACAAAATACTACCAGTTTCTGTTTGTTGCATATATGAGGCGTTTTACTTTGTTACTCTTGGGGCTCCGCTTTTAAAAACAAAACAAAGAAGAAAAACAAAGGTACAATTCTTATCTTTCTTAAAAAAAAAAATATTTATAATAATAGTAGCAATAATAATAGTAATAGAGGGAAAAAACAACAATCTTAAATCATCGTAAAATTAAAAAAATACAGTTATCTTTAAATAGTAACAATAAAAAGCATTTTTCGTTTTTAAATAATAATAATAATAATAATAATAATACAATAAATATCTCTTAGTAGACATTATTATCATTATCACCTTCGCACGCGATGTGTAAAAGTACATATTTAAAATACCATCCATTGACCCCGTGTCTTTGGAGGGGATGGAAAATTAATAAATGGAAATCGTTTTCTTCCGATTATTCAATTTTCAATACATCCACAGACAGAAATATGTAATACCGACGAAAATCCCAATTAATCATAATCCAATCGATACACACCTTTCACGACAGAAACAATTTTTAATAAGATATAAGAATCGGATTTGCCTACGCTGAATTAGGCGCGCGTTTTGGGTATTTTTCCCCGCCCTATTATTTTCCCCACTATCAGTCGTAGTGCGTTGTCGTAGCGTTTTTTTTGTTGTTGTTTTTATTTGCATGTTTTACATCGACTCACCGCCTAGCAGATCACCGGGAAGGAAGGAATTCAGACTGGATGGGGTAGCTCTCGACTGATCGCCGGAGTCCAATGGGGTCGAGCCCCACAAGCTGGTCGACGAACTGTTCGGCCAGCCGGTACTCCACGTATTATCGGCGGCTGATACTTGCTGTTTGCTGGTACCGCGCCAGGTGCCCGACGAACCGGATTGTTGATTGGCTACCTGCTGCAAATGGATGCCGGCCTCCCATTCGGTAGGGTTTTCGGCGAGGATTGTCGTATTGCCCAGAACGCAGTTATTGAGCGCTTGTTGAGCCTAAAAATATATAAGAAAAGGAAATATACGAAAATTACTGCGGAATTTCGCGATTTTAATGTTAAATCCTTTTTTATTCATTGAATATGACAACTTAGTTGACGAAATACAGTACGCTTTCATTTAACCGACCTTTGCACTTAAATGGTAAGGGGGTGTATGGTGCCCGATAGGTCGTCGAGTTCAGTGAAGTTTCGTGTGAAACACGTACACCCCTTTGTATTATGTTTATTGAAGGCGACAACTTAGTTGACGACATACAGTAGGTTTTCGTTTAACCGACCTTCGCGACTAAATAGGTTCGTCCAAGCCAGCACGTTTTCGGATAGTTTGAGAACGGTTTGTAACACTGATAGTTGGATGTTATTACGCATGTCAATCAGAGAACTGGTAAGAAACCTAACGAAAATTTCATTCCGGTTGAACGCCTATTTATTTCGTAGTTCATTTGTTTACTAAGGAAATGAAAAATATTTATCTTTTGTACGTGTGTAATTTGTGTTCAGGTTATTTTAAAACGTTTATTTTGCAACTTTATTTGCAATACTTTTATATACAATAAATGTTTCTCTAAAAGTGCTTATTTTATACCTATATACACTATAACTCGGTCATACCTGGCGGGTCCGAAAGTTTTGGTACGTTTTATCGGAAGTACGTTATAAAAATAACGAGAAATCGTCAAGAATCATCGAAAATTATCAGCAAATCTTTATAGATTATCAAAGATGATCAAACATCACTAGAATCACTAGGGAATGGGTAGAAATTGTGAGGAAACGTTAGAAATTACCAGAAAATTAACACCAATTATTGAACATCCCCAAAAAACCATAAGATCTTATCAGAAATTGGCAGAAAACCATAATAAATTCATTAAAAATAAGCAAAGGCTATCAGAAATATCATACTCCATTACAAATCATCTAAAATCAACTGAAATCGTTTAAGATGATCAGGAAATCATAGTAAATATTCAAGAAATTATAGAAATCATAGGCTATTATCCAAAGTTATCAGGATTCCATCACAAGTTATCAGAAAATCGTTATAAATCATCGAAGATGATTAAAAGTCATCGGAAAATCATCAAAAATTGCCGCAAATAGTCTGAAATTATCAGAAATTGTTTGAGATTACCAGAAAATTAGAAGTAATTGTTGCAAATCCTCTAAAAGTTATAAAGCTCATCAGAACTATTACACATTCATAAAAAATGATCGAAATTTACCAGAAATTCAACGAGGCTTGCCTATCTCAACAGAAATTATTAAAAATAATCCCAAATCGTCGCAAATGATCACGAAATAATAAAACATTTTTAAGAAATTATAGGAATGATCGGAAATCGTCCAAAGTCACCAAATTCATTGAAAATAATCCGAAAACTGTTATAGATTATCGAAGATGATCAGAAGTCATCAGAGAACCATCATACAGAAGTTTTCAGAAATAATCAGAATCATTAAAACTTATTGTCATTAAAAATCCTCAAGAGACCATTTATCGTATTTACAAAACTATCACTTTGATCTCTGAAGTTTGGTACAACTTTATTGACAACAGTCAATAACTGTTATAAACCAGGAGCATATCTTTGTATAGATGAGCAATTGTTTCCAACAAAAGTAAGTTGTAGATTTACTCAATAGATGCCAAATCAACCGGACAAATTTGGTATAAAATTCTGGTTGGCCACCGATGTTTTCTTTGAACCGATCGCGATAGAAATAGGCATACATGAAGTGTCCGGTAGGTTTAGTGTTAATGCTTAATTGACGAAATACGGTAGGTTTTCGTTTAACTGACCTTCGCGATTCATGTTTAGGGTTTAGCGCGGTCGTGCCCTATGCGTAGAGGAGTTCAATCAAAATTTATGTAAAACACGTACACCCCGTGTATTTTGTTTATTGAAAACGACAACTAAGTTGACGAAATACACTAGATTTTCGTTTAACCGACCTTCTTATATCCGACACGCCAAGAGTAAAAACAACATAGAACACGGATAGATTGGTGACGGGGTAAGTGTGCTGCATGTCGTGCGTCTAGCCTATGACTCATGTAATATATTAAAAATAAATTAATGTATAACGTTATCCTTGTATTCAGTTGTCTTGTTGATTTGTTGTAGAACGAGTTGTTTAGGTTGTATTATCACGTAGTGTGACTTTTAATCGACTTTTTCTTAATTCCCCACTATATCCGATAGTTTGGCTTATTCGACGTTCCGTCGACCTGTTTATGTCGGATAAGCGACGCTGTACTGTATGTACCGCTGTATTTCTTCAACTAGCATTTCTCAAGGGTGCGAGTTTTCCTTTTTTACTTTTATTTTGCTGGATGCCCATATTTTTTTAATCACACCTGGCACCTCCCTTTAATTAAGTGGGCGAGGCGATGGTGTTGACATATCCGTTTACCCATCACAACACTCTCGAAATACCGTGTTCAGAACGAAATGGCAAACATACAAAATGTCATACAAAAGGTTTGATGCTGCACACTGACTCAACGAACCCATTTTTTACGCCTCTTACCATTTCACTGTACAAAACCGAAAAAAATCAGACAAAAATCGACATCAATATATTCGCGCTTTAACACGTATGATTTTCGTCAAAGTCTAAAACGTTCCACTTACCTTGGTAGCCTCTTCGCGAGACGAATACTTGATGAGGGCAAAACCCTGATGGAGATAAAGATGGAAACTTTGCAACGGTCCGTGCTGTACACACAGCGTACGCAACGTCGATCCATCGATCTGCTTAGAAGTGAGAGATTAGAGATCACAAGCGGAGCGCGCGAAACGGCGGAACGCAGAAAAGCGCAAATCATTACCTGAGCGGTCAGATTGCGCAATAGCAGCCACGGGGAGCCGCCGGTCGGCGCCCAGTTCCGTTGTCCGCCCCACGACGACGTCGAATTCGAGCCGAGATTCGTGGCCCAGCCGTTAACGAGCGAGCTCTTCGCGGAGAGTCCGGGCGGTGGACCGCGCGGTTTCGGCGCACCCCACAATTCGGAAGTCACAGCTGTTGGGGTGTTCAGATCGCCGAGCGTACCTTTGGTTGTAGGCAGTTTATTTTGTGGACTGAAACGATAAAAGCTATTTATTCACTTTTTTGCAAACACACTTTTTAACTTCAGCAAACACTAAAATTTACGACCTTCAGCTGCAAGATAGTTGACAGGATCCGAAATCAAGTCAACTATTACCAGCAGCCTTCCGAAAAAATCATCGGGATTCGAACACGCAAAGCCCCACGTCAAAAGAAAAGTAGTTCACTCCATTGCTGCCAACGAAATATTTAACTTCAGCAAACACTAAAATTTAGCTTCAGCTGCAAGATAGTTGACAGTATTCTGAATCAAGTCAACTATTACCAGTAGCCTCCCGAAAAGATCGTCGTGATTCGAACCTGCGAAGCCCCACGTCAAAAAAACTTTTTCATTTCATCCTACCAACGCAATTTTTTTCACCTCAGCAAGCACTAGAATTACAAGTTTCAGCGACAAAGTAGTTGATAAGACCCCGAATTAAGACAACCAGCAGGCTACCGAAAAAATGTTGGGATTTGAAAGCGCGGGGCCCCACGGCAAAAAAGTTGTTTATTCCATTGTTGCAAAGAAGAATAAAGATCTAAAATAATATATAAAATAAATAAAGTTACCCTTACCACACCTTTCGGGAAAAATCCAGATATGTATTTCGGCAACTAAGTTGCCATCCTCAGTGGAAAACTCGGGGAAATTCAGTATCAGAAGCGAATCGGGTTAATGTCCAAGACGAACGCTATACAACGATGAACATCACACACTGAACGTGCAAAACACATCAAAAGACTGTTAACACTGAACTCCTATTATGTGGAGGGTATATAGATACTAATTCTATCCTAAATTTCATTGCTCTTTGGAGTATGTCCATACGGTTGAATGATCCTACACTAAATCTAAATTTAACTTAATAGCTCGTACAATTTGGAATTTGGTATAGGTCCTGCATCTGCGTTCATAATTCTCTCTATTAAAAAAAAAAAATAGAGAAATTTATTTGCGAATCAATCATAATTATACGAACTTCGTTGATCTTCGTGCTTATATATCATTTGTATCGGGCGTATTGTGGATTCTTTCTCCGTTCTTCTTTCTTTCTTTTTATTACTTTCCTAAAAGTCCTCTTTCCTCTTTTTTCTTTGGTCTTTTTTATTTCCTAGATTTTAAGGTACTAGATTAGGCATTCGCTGCATTAGTTTGTATTTATTTGACAAGGTTTAGATGGTAGAGCAGTGGTGGGACTCACGCACTGAATCTCGCTTTGTGGTTGTGGCATATTCATTTAATTTAATTGAGTTCTAAATATTTAATTATTTTCACGCATTTCATATATATATATATTTATTTGAATATCTACAATGTATTTTTCCTTTTTTTTTCTATCCGTTTCAGCTGCAATAAAGACATTTATTATAATCATTATTAAAATTATGAATGCAGATGGAGGGCCAATTCCAAATTCCAAATTGTACGAGCTAATGCCATAGACCATGAAATTTAGGTTAGTATTAGTACCCATAAATACACGCTCTCTATAATCGAAGTTCGGTGTCAACAGTGTTTTGGTGTGCTTCGCGCATTCAGTGTGTGATGTTCATTGTGCAGTGCTTTAGTGTTTGCACAGTGTTCGTTTTGGGCATTAGCCGGATTCGCTGGTGATATTGAACTCTCCCTAGTTTTTCACTGAGGATTGTAACTTAATTACCGAAATACGCACCAGAACTTTTTCCGGAAGGTGTGCTAAAGGTAAGTTTATTTATTTTTATATATTCCATTGCTTTTGACGCAATTTTTTCACCAAGCACTAAAATTTACGAGTTTCAACTACAGGATACTTGACAGGATCCCGAATCAAATCAATTATTACCAGCAACGTCCCGAAAAATCGTTGGGGTTCGAACCCCCGGAGTTCCACCTCAAAGACAATTTCTTTCCCTTCCCACTCCGCTCATATATATTTTGAATTCTTTCTGCATTTTCTTACCTGGAAATCATCGTTGAAGTAGACGATGGCGGATTGAAACTCCACGTGGAGGAACTCAAGCTGAGCGGCTGGATGGGGTCACCCAGCGGAGGACTTTTGTTAGGATTCATGTTGAACAGCTCGTTGTCTTTGATAGTGGCGATGGACAGTGGTGAGCGAACCACGGAACCTGGAGTGATGCTCGGATCGTCTTCGATAGAC
Source organism: Chrysina gloriosa (assembly GCA_038088585.1). Lineage (NCBI taxonomy): Eukaryota > Metazoa > Arthropoda > Insecta > Coleoptera > Scarabaeidae > Chrysina > Chrysina gloriosa. The sequence continues at coordinate 5,782,210 of CM076092.1, read as the reverse complement.
TTGATCTGTGTGCCCTAAATACAAAGAGAACATGGTAGATCTCCACGAGACGCACGATTTGATGTAAAAAATTTTGGATAGTTTTGGAAGTTTTAAACCAAAAGCCTTAACACAATCGTAGCGTGAGACGTAGATTGCACCAGCTCCGGTAATTTTTTTTTTTTAATCATACACGTGACACCAGGGACAAAGTTCAATACCAGCTACTTCTGCCCTGTAGCGACTTAATCAAAGTACAAAAACAAGCAGTGTGGCGGTCTTAGAGTCCAGGTCGACTCGGTCCATAGGACCGGGTTACGCTTTAACTCCATAATTCCATCTAGGGACTTTTTTATAAGCGGTTTTCGAACTTTGACAGTGTATAGCGGTCATGTGGGCGAAGCTACAACCGTCAAATTTCGACGTTATTGTAATTAATATTGGGCAAATCATCATGGAAAGTTGGTGTTGAGCAACCTTATGAAACCTCGAACATTCTTAAGAGTCCAGGGCGACTCGGTTCACGTTTTTTGTTTGATAGTCATTATCATTTTCTTTGTCACTTACCTTCCACGGTTTTCCGGGTTCAAATTCAGGTACTAGGTCCGTTAATGAGGGTTGCGTTGGTGCTGCCCATTGTGCGTCTTTCACGTCCGGAGCGCCGGAATCGCCCGAGCCGGCATCCGGCCAACCCGTATCAGCTGAACGTCCACTGGACCACGGTCTATAAGGGAGAAAAATGCCGTCGATGAAATACGACGTCCTGAAATTTTGTAATCGTAGCAATCGACGATTCCGAAAACTTCATACAAATTGAACGTAATCAAAATTTTTCCATCATAAATTGGATCCGTTTGTATAATCATAAGTGAATTTCTAACGAATCATCACGAGACCCGGCGTGTTTAGAAGAGGATAAAATCCCCATTCGTAACAAGGGGAAATATTCGGGAGTTTGGGTGTGCAACTTACAGGCAAAACGAAATTTTCCGGTGAAATTACCTCAGAGGTATCACAAATTACTCAATCCCCAATCAATAAGCACACCAGACAGTTTATCGATGTGGTGTCTTTTAACCCTCGGAGTACGATAACCTAGTCACCCGTTGACCCGAAATCACATTTTCTATCATAATTTTCTAATTCTAATTTCTTTTATGGTGATACTTATGGACTTCTCCTAATGTCTAAACTTTTATTATTTCTTACCACGACCAATGTTTTATTTTATGTATAATTTTTTATGCGTCCGCCACTGGCTATGGGCGCAAATTTAGCAACTGAATTCGCTACTACAAGCGGCATTAATAAAGTGATCGAAAAATTAACGGAAAAACTTCTCTCACCCGTCAGATTGAGTTAGACCCAGTGGATTGAGATTAGGCGAACTATGAGACGGAACTAGAGATTTCGAGACGGATCCGGGCGCCCGACTGAATTCCCCACCTTCCTCCTTGTCGAGAGCTGGCAGTTTCCATTGGTTCAGTCTCGATTGCTGTTGAGTCTACATTTGAGAGGAAACGAAAGAGACGAGGGAGTTAATTTTTAGTCGCCTTCGCGTTTAGATTTTTACCATTTGAGTATCCTTCATGCCGAGATCGGCGAAGTTGCTCTGCAAGGCGCTAATGGAGTCGTGCATACTGTTCGATTTGAAGAGGTCGGACGGTCCTCCCGAACCTATATGTTGCTGCTTTACGTACATAGCCTGTTGAGCTGCTATTTGGTTCTAAGAAAAAAAAAAAAGGATTGCAATTTATGAGAAAATTTTCCAAAATTTATTCGTGATCTAATTTCCGCTATATGGGGGTCTATCGGGGTTATTACAACTCACAGTTTTCACTGAGATTTGACACTAGGATCTTTCACACACAGCTGTGATCAATAGAGATCTATATAGTGTGTGTATAGTTGTAGTGAATGCGATAAACCATATATATAGGGCAGTCGAGACGCGATTTAAAGAACATGTGGCACATTACCGTTATGGTAGGATAGATTCGTCAAGTATCGCGATGCATTAGCACGACACAGGACACGAGACACAAAAATGCAAAATTTAAAATTGATAAAACATGTTAATTCTCGCGTATGGAGCGATGCACATACGTAAAAATTCAAATCTTCTAAATTATGACAGCGGCCCTATTCAACATTCCGCCTTCCTTCCCGTTCAGTTTATTATAATTACAATAAGTACGCAAAATTAATCAGTGTAAGGTTAGTTATCATTTAAATTTTTTCGGGAAATTAAATTAGTAACATAACGATACATTTTATAATTTAAAACTTATTCAAACCAGAATGCGACCTTTAGGAGGTACCTCTTCTTTCCTTCTAATGTTTGTAAAAATTAAACACGCTGCCAATTGACACGTTATTTCTATAAGCGTCTCTTACGACGGACAAGCATCATTGTAGGCCGTCCCCGAGAAAAATAATTACATTACAGTGGGGGAGGAGGGGTAAAGTTTAGAACTTTGAGAAATGTCCTAAAATCAGTGTCATCGAATTTATGATGCAACAGTTGTATGGCGAGGAGTTCACCGATGTCATATAGTGTCAAATGTATTATGACTTGAATAACTGCAAATCCCAAGGGGCGAAGAGTCCAGTTACACATCGCGTCACAAATTCGCTCTTCTTTCCATAACTTTCGATGAAAATTTCAAAAAGTAACGTTTATATCGAATGGGTGGAAAGTCCGAGTTTTCGAAAAACGTTCACTACGTACCTGCAAATTTGAGATCTGTTGCTTAGTTTTCGTAATGAGTACGTTGTACTGGAGAATGTGATTGTTATTTGGCTTCATGCCCAGACAGGGCTGATTCTGCGCGATGGCCTGTTGATTAGCGAGCTGCTGCAGATTTTTGATTTGCTGGAGCAATTGATTGAGTAGGACCAGCGTTTGTGGAGCGAGAGGTTGATTTAGAATCTGTCAAATCACAACGAAAATAACGCATCATATAAAAAAATCTGATATCATTTCTAGTCTGGACGAACAGCGGTGTAATTATGAACTAAGTTACGACAGTCTACATATACGCGGAACTAATCGCATACAGCATCGATTTAGTACCGACTCTAGAGTGAGGAGTCGGCGATGCTGTCGTAATTGTACGTTGTTACCGATGTCTGCCCAAGCTAATCATTTCTGTCCCGTTAGTATACGCACTTGATGATTGAGATAACCGGCTTGTACCGCCATTTGGATCTGTTGGACGAGCATCTTCAGCTGCGCCGTCGACGGTTGCGTCGTTTGGGCCTGAAGAGAGGAGCGTCCGCCGGCCGGATTAGCACCCCCGAAGCCTTGCGTACCACCCGATTGGGAGAGCATCTTGTGGACAATCGCCGGCGACATGTTATTAATGAGGGAGTTGTTCGCGCCGGCCGAGGAACTGTTGATGTTGTTCAAGAGGTTCGGTGCATTAGCCCCCTGAAAAAATTCGAAAGCAAAATGGAAAAAATGGTTAAATGTACTCTTCGTTGCATCAGAAAAGGAGTACGGGGGTTCCGTACCGATTCATTTCTAAGTAACCGTCATTATCTGACGGGCGCGTGTACTGAAAACGGTGCACGGTAATTGAATTATCACCTCAACAAATCAGCAAAAGTAGTTCATGTTTATAGTAATGTAATGATTAAAGTTGCTCACTAGCGCCAAAGGGGCAGTAGCGCGGTTCGATACCAACTTCAGTATAACTGCGAGTCACTGTTGTGTATACATGTGCGCTGCCGTAAATACTATTTCAGTTCTAGTCTTTGTTTTAAAAATGTTGCCTACGTTGCGAAAACAACCAATGTTTTATTTTATGTGTAAACTTTTATGTGCCCGCCATTGACTATTGGCGGAAATTAAGCAACTCTAATGACATAGAAAACCACAGGCGAATTTAAGGGAGGCATATTAGGGAGGCGGACATATTAGGTGCGCGCTCTGGACCCCGATTTCTGACAAACCCCGCAAAATCCCACATTTATACTTTTTCTATTGAGACCAAGTTTGGTTACAACATATGTGCAATTTTAATTACGGACAAGTTTACAATTGGGGCCCAATATTTCGCTCTGCGCCCTGGGCATCAACCGCCCTTAATCCACCTCTGTGAAAAAGTAGCGCAAAGAAAATCTAAAATAATTCCAACAAGGCAGGTATTTTTCTGTAATACCTAAGAAAGGGTGCACAAGTTAAAAATGACCGGAAACTGTTAAATTAGAGGGATAAACAAACTCAGAGTTTGCAATCTGGAACCCGATGAGTATATTATATATCCTTTTTTCCTTCTCTTTATTTAATTATAAATACAATTGGAGAGTTAGTTTCGATAGGCATTTTGGTCGTAATATTCCATTGGTTAGAAAAAGCTGGACTGATAAGCTTTTATTATATCCAAAAAGGAATTCTTCAATCGCTTTCCGGCCAAAAGCCAATAAGGCAGTTCCAATTGTCATTTTAGTCACGATATTACGTTGGATAGAAATTGTGACTTATGACATATTTCGTTGATCAGAGAGAGCAAGCGTTATCAGCTTTTATTAAATATAATCATTAGAAGCTAAAGTCAGTAATTTATTTAGACATGACAGAATTTCTGAATGGTTTTGATTATAGTAAACAAGCGGAAAATTAGTTTAGATCGGAATTTTGTTCGTGATATTTCATGGGTGGGAAAGAGCAAGCGCTATTCGCTTTTATTACGAATGGAATTAGGAGCTAAAATCTAGAATTATCCAGACATCAAAAAGATTTTTTCACTATTTTAATTCTAAAAGCCAGTTTCGATTGTCATTGTGATCGTGATTCCTTCGTTTGTTAGAAAGAACTAGCGTTATTAGCTTTTAGTGTATGTATATAACTAAAATGTTTAAATAACTCTGTCTATGTAACCAACGTTGGGAAATTGCATTCGGGCATTTTACACCGATTTACAGCTGTCATTTTGTATAACGTTCGTTTGTCACTTTATTTGTTTTTGTTTGTAATTTTTGTTCATTGTTGTAATAATAGTAATAAAAATCCTTAATTCGTAAATTTTGTTATTTAATAAAGACAGCAATGAACATGTAGTGCTGTAGTGTATATAACAAAGAAAACAATATTCACAATGGATAAAAATATTTAGCCAGGAAATTAGGTGTCGGTGTGTACCGGAAATGGTACATGTCGACATTAAATTGTTCAATGACCCGAATCTAATTGTGGGAAATAAAATGAGCATTATAGAAGTTAACAACAATCTAAACTTAACATTTTCCAAAGCGATCCCTTAGAAAAAAAAACAAGATAAGAATGAAAAAGTGTAATTGTACAGAACCGAACCCAAACTGATTCCCACATCTACAATAGGAATTAGCATAACTACAATTCTGCTGGTTTTTACTGTAGCGAAGTAAAGATTAATCAAAAGACCATCGAAAGGCCTTCAAATCCTGAACCTTCGCATCGCCTACACAAATCGAAAATTATTTACTGATTTACTTACGGGTGGGAAATTCATTTGAGCCGTAGGACCGGTAGGGAATCTTTGTCCGGAGAACTGGTGTTGTTCGTAATGATCTTCGTGTCTTCCACGCCAACTATCGACCAAATTCGGATTGCGACTGCCTAGCATGTCGACGGCTTCGTCGATATTCATTTCGCGATTGCGGAGGGCGTTTTCCACATCTTCTTTCTGTCGATAAGATAGGAAATGTTAAAGTTAAAATCGGAACGATGCGATTAATTGGAAACTTGGAACGTCCTCGTCTCAAGCACACAGTCCTTCACATCTCATTATTCTCAAACTTTAAAGAACCTTCGTTGTTCTTACCTTATAACCCATTTCGACTAGAACGCGGAATTGCTTCGAATTCCAGATCATCTCCTTCGTAAACGGTTGTTTCGGTCCTTGCTTATGGATCCAATCGCCGTCGTTCTCCCAAATCGGTCCCGGCATCGCCTTCTGCTTCGGCCACGGTCCCGACTCATCCCAGCCGGGACCGGCATCATCCCAAGATCCGTTTCGGCCGTGACCCCACACGGAGGTCTCGGGCTTCATTCGAGATTGCATTCCGGGCGGTCCGGCCCCGCTGTTCCTACCCATGCTCGCCCCAGTCGGCAAATCTTTCCAATGCGAGCCTGCTTTGGAAGGAATGCACGAAGGTGTCGGATGAGTATGTTTGAGATTGTCTATTCGAGAATGATTTGTAAGATAAAGAATTTGTTTAATTTTCACACTTAATATCGATGTAGAACAATGTTACAAGTTTATAGGAATTGGGAATAAACGTGCAATGAACGGGGAAATGATGATTAGTCTGGGCAAACAGCGGTGACAATCAGTGTAGTAGATAAGGGGATGGAAAGTCGGTGATTATGATTTATCTCTTACCTTTTATTTTATTTTATCTAGTTATATTTTCACTGAAGAAGGTATTCCGAAAACGTTTGTAAACGTTCTGAAAATATAACTATCGTTCAAACCAGCCTTGTTTTATTGACCTATTAGTGGTAGAGATCTATCATACAAGCTTTTATTTTATGTAAACTTTTATGCGCTTGCCCCGCCACTGGCTGTTACCGCATATTTGCCCAGTTTAGTAAAGATTATAGGAAAGGAAAGGAAAGCGAACACTAAAAATGGTTACACAAAGAAAAAGTAAAAGAAAATACGCAAAGGACAAACCGAAGAAAAAGAAATTATAGAAACAACAGCGGGTTAAACTGACCTATTTAAAAAAAAATCCTCACTTTCTCAGCGAATTTACGGATGAAATCGGACACGAAGCCACTCAGCAATAGCTAACAAACGAATGACCGACGACGAATGCGCGTTCTAGATAGTACATTTGGAAAACGAATAACATGAAACGATGAAACGTAATCAATCAAAACCGTTGAAATTTGGACCGGAAATGATACGATAAACGGGGTTTATTTATAAATTTAACAACAATATCTGTGAAAGCATATTTTAGACGGAATATTCTTTGTTTAAAAAAATGGAATGAATGCGTGATAATGTATAAAAATGCATCGACCCAATTCAATATAATTACATGAACTGGATGAAGGAGCATTTTCTACGACTGTATATACAGAATTTCTATTGCAAAGTAAGATTAAATCGGAAGACGTGGAAAACGAATCCTCCGATCCTGAAACTTTGCTTTAGTGCGTGGAACGTACTGTCCGGGGCATTTGCCGGGGCACACGCAAGTAGTACTCCGACCGAAACGTAAGATTGCGCTGAGCCCACACAGGTAGTGAAGGGGAGCTCTTGCGCGTTGCGATTGGCCGAAATTTAAAATGATCGGTAATACAGTCCGCGATAACGATCAACCTGAATACATCCCCTACCATCCTGTACCCTGTTCATCCAATAGACAGCAAGAGTTAAGCCACTCCCCATAAATTTATACCAATGAGCGCAACAGACAGTTGTAACATGCTAGAAATTAGTAAAAACGCGCCAAATTTGAATTAAGGATATTAAATATGGAATTCTTCATTATTTATTAACTATAGCTTGTCTTAAAACAGAGACGAATTTCTGAACACACCACTTCTATAGTAAATTCTGATTGGTCGATATCAAAACCAAATTACACTGCACCAATCCTGCTATAATCGTATCGTGTACGTAATTCTGTCAAATGTATTGACATTTGTTTATTACCGCTAGTTATTGTGGTTTTTATTATATTTTTGTTTTCTCCGCCTCCGATTTTATAGCGTGTTATTTGGGCTTGAGGTTCGTTCAGAAATTCGTCTCTCTATTTCTGAAACAAGGTATAGATGTTCCAATAATTCCAATAAGCCTAAAAAATATAAAATAGTATTTACTTATAACAACAAAAATCACTATGAAGAATATACAAATATGTCACAGTAAAAATTCCTTTTCTAAAAAGTATTTGATTCATTACTGAGAGACTGTTTTAATCGGGAAAGTAAAATAATTATGCAGATATTTCAGCATAGATTTTTTTTTTTTTTGATAAATGAATTAGAGTAACAGCAAAGCAAATCAACGATGAAGCAGTCAAAATCCCGAAACGAAATGACCTTTGACCTTGGCCAGCTCGTCGTCCTAGAAGTGCACACGTTGGCTGACACGGGTTTCTTTGAACATATCGATACCGATAGAAGCTTTTTTTTTTTCAAATATTGCGCATTTCTGTAGGGAGTGCCTTAACTATTTCTGGCGAATAAACAGAATGTAGGCGTGGTCAGTTTACAGGCCCATCTCTATTCGGAACCGTGGCAAATGGCCCGCACAGTATAATATTTCTCCTTGAAAGAGATAGAGGGTGAGAGACAACGAGAAAAAAGAACATTTTTTCTCAATGTGTTGTCGTTTCCCAATAGCTTCAAAATAAAGAACGCGATCACGTCGAATTAAATGGGTCCCAGCATACGACCATACGGTACTCCAATTATGAGGAAAAAAATAAATGATATTGACTTTTCGGATGTAGAATGTGAAGGAAGAGCAATCGATACTCAGGCGAAAATATTAAATTGTAAGACCAAAGGAGATCGCGAGAAAAAATGAAGAGAAATCCTTAGGGTTAAACTGAGACGAAGTGTGATTTCCTAAATGTTGTACCAATTTTACAAAAAAAAAAAAAAGAAAAAATGGAGATTTTGCAGCAAGAAAGAAAGAAACCTGAAAGCAAACAGGAGGAAAACTGAAAGCAAAAATGGAGGAAAATGGAAGCAAAGATAAATTGGCACAAAAATTGAAAAATGAAAAAAGGAGATACTAGGAGGAAAATGTTGTTAAAACCAAAATATAACTAACCTGGTTGTGGGTTACCCCACAGAGATGTACCATCATCATAATTAGGCATGTTCCTCCTTTGAGATGGAGGTGACGGTTCTTCCCACCCTGTAGAATTGCCCGGGCCCATCGGCATCTTAGGTTGATGCATGTGGTGAGCTCCGGCCTGCGGGCCGGTTTGGCCCCAGAACGCTTCGGCTCCAGCCCCATTCAAACGTCCGGTAATACCTAATTGCCATTTATGCAAACATCAACCGTACATTCCTCCAAAAATTAAATTAAAAAAAAACTTCAACCAAAAAAAAACAAGATGTATCGTATCAAAGCATAACTGGATACAAATCCAGATAAGCATGCCGTGATTATCGAAAAATATTCTCCTTTCCGTTAATTACAAAATCATACACATCATGAGATTGTCTTGGATTAGAAAGTTACCGTTTTTATCCGTTGCTCGCTTAACGAAGCGATAATCCCGCGCGTTAACAGTTCAAAACCGCATGTTGATAAGATAACAAACGACTTGCTTACCTCTCGGATCGCCCCGCATATCGCCGCCGACTAATCTCATTTGTTCCCTCGGATCTAGCATTCGCATGGGATCAGTGCTGGGGGTGCGTATGTGCGTCGGATCTGGACGCATATCCCTCGGGTCGATGCTGGTGTTACGAGGATCGGCGGAGCGCGGGTCGCCCCAACCGGTATTCGCGGCTCCCGTGCCCCAATCGTTTTCTTTCTTGGGACCTCCTACGAAAAAACGATGTAAATATCGGATAAAATTGAAAAAAGGAAAAGCATCGGTCCCAGTACGCGACGATGTGGTACTCCAATTGTCGAGGAGGTAGGATGGTTTTGGAAAGCATGTGCGGAGGAAAATGTAGAAATGCGTGTAAAACGAAAAATTAAATGTAATTAAAGATGCAAAGAAAGTCATTAAAAAGGTGTAAAAAGATAAAAAAACAATCCGTGTTGAAATAAAGCCCAGTGACGTAAGCGATTTGATGTTTTACAAAAAAAAAAGAGAACAAAATCAAAGGATATGAAAAAATTGCCTCCCCTCCCCCACCCTCCATTTAGGATAATAGTTCTCACTATACTGGAGGAAGTCCAAGTTCCGTTGCACGTCATTTACTACGTATTTATGACGTCAGGCTACCAACCCTATAATATGAATTCACATATTATTCCTGGTGGACATTAATTACTGAAAAATGTTATTTTGAATTCTCGGCAAAACAAGTGTGACGTATGAGTATTTGTTTATATTTCGATGTTTCATGTTTCCATGGTTACTTACAGTTTGATAGTAGAGATCTTTTGCATTAAGCTATACATTTCATATTCCAATTACAAGTTAAATAAATTTAATAAATTATTACATATTCTATTTAACTATTATATTAACTATTGACGATTTAGCTTTAACTTCTCAAATTTCGGCGGCGTTGTAACAATCGTTTAAGCGAATGAATCCCATCAACATAACCAGGTCAATATTCAGTAAATCATCGCTTTCTTTGCTTTTACAAATGCGTTACCGGTAATTTCAGCCATTCTAAAGTTCCAAATGGGAATTTTAGCGCGTGTTAAACCATTCTAAATCACTATCTCTCTACGAAAACTCAAGTTTTTAATACCACTAAATACAACTGACGATGAACTAATGCGTGTAATTAAATCTAGTCACCGTATTCACCAGGCACACTCGTAAGGGATCGGCTGTTGGTCGGAGACACTCGAATAATTTAAATTTGAATTAAAATTTATAACATTTTGCTTACCTAAATAAATGTTATATAACAACCTAACTATATAATTGTTTCAATAAACATATATTTCAATCAGTATTTTTGGAAATTAATAATAATAAAATTAATCTAGCCGGGAGTGGCAGTGATAGTAATAGCCAAGAAGAAAAATCTACTACAGAAAACGTTCAATAATGAATTCTTTATGTGTATTATATTATTACTTACTACTAGATGCAAATTGGCAATTTGTTTAACATGCAAGAATAGTCAGTATTTATGTGTGAATTGCAATTAAACATAAGCTACCGCAATGTTGATATTTATACGCTTGAAAATTACAAATCTAACAATAAATACTAGTTTATAAAAAGTCTGTAATTATTGCATAAGTGACCATTCACATTTTTAATTCTTAATGCTAACTATAGGTGGCGCTGTTTTAATTTTATGGTTTCAGTTAAACTTGCCAACATGTGACGTCACTTGCAATTAATGACGTGCAACGGAACTTAAGCTCCCTTCACTAAACGTTAAGGATTTAAGAAATCCATTTACGGTACAAGAATTTTCCCTTTACTACGCTACTTACCACCCCACATGGCGGTTCCGTTTCCCGTATTTCCGCTACCCCATTGGGGTTGAGCGGGCGGCACCCCCGTCCAAACGTTCGAGCTGTCGGTAACGTCGTCATCTTCTCCCCATGTCCCACCGATATTAGTCGAAGGGGTGTGTCCCCAGGGCGCCTTCTGTTGGGGTTGAGGCGGGGGTTGACCACCGTTTCTCAGATTCGCCTCCCACAATTCGGTGCCGTTATTGACGGTCGGTTTCCAAGCGGGCGCTCCCGATCCGTCCATTTTCAGTTGGGGTTCGGGCGAGCCGGGGATGTCCCAGTTGGTATCTTGATTGACGTGTTGCTGTTTGTTTTAAAACGAAACGGATACTGGATAATAAGCGAGCTTTTACGAAAAAGGGGAACTTACGCCGCCCCATCCGTCGTGACTGAAGATCGCCTCTCGCATATTCGTCAATTGTTCCAATTGCTGTTTGGTCGTGTTCGTCGGTTGCCCTTGCGTGTTATTCGTGTTCGAATTCGAGGTACTGTTGTTGGCAATACTGGTAGGCGGAACGCCGGGGTTGTTGTTGTTGTTGTTGCTGCTGCTGCTGCTGCTGTTGCTTGTTACCCTGTGGGCCCCATCCCGAATTGTTCGATTGTTGGGAGCTCGGAGGTTGCTGCCCGTTTTGCGAAATGTTTGAGTTTGTCTTGTTCGCTAAGGCGGAAAAAAAACAATAGACGATCGAAAACGACGTAAATTGGTCTACTTACAGTCTTGCGAGTTGCCGGATCCGGACGTTGGCGGGCGATTTGCGTTGTTGTTCCATTGTTGGGTACCGCTGTTGCTCTGATTGGTTGTATTTGTACTACCCCAACCGGTTGAGTTGCCTATATACAAGAGAAAAAAGAACAAAACTGTAATCAGGCGTGCCACCAGATTGGATTTTAGGACCTTTGTCGTTTATTTTGATCTCAATTTTGTTTTATGCGAAACAATTTAAAATTTCCTTACAGTTTCCTGTAAGGAAATTTTTTAATTCCCGTTATCTTGCTCGAGCATTTATCTTAAGCAAAACAGCCGCGCTTTAGAAGCTGAATTTTTTTTTCTATCACTGGCAACATATTACTTTAAAAGTTTGTAATCGGGTGTGCCGCAAGGTTGCATCTTGGGGTCTATGTTTATTTTTATCCAAAACAAAGCTATCGCCTTTTCTTATCTTTTGGCAAGAATTTCGTTTTTTTTTTTAGTTGTAACCCTGGGACCCATATCGTATAATTTATATAAATTTACATAAATTGTTCAAGCTTTTGTTTTACGCTAAATAAAAATCTTTCCTGCAAGGAGATTACGTCTTTTACTTTCAGTTTCTTTTTCGCTCAAACATTTACCTTAGACAAAACAGCCAGTTTTGAAGCTACATTGGCAACATATTTCTTTTTGCCTTTGTAATCAGGTGTACCGCAAGGTTGGATCTTAGGACCTCTATTGTTTATTTTCATATAATACAAGGCTACTTTTTCTTATCTTTCGTAAGACTTGCCTTTTTTAACCCTGTACGCAGTAACATGGTTGAATCTTAGGACCCATATCGTATTTTTATATCTTAATCCTCATAAATTTCAAAAGTTCAACGTTTTAACGTTTAACCAAGGATGTCCCGTGGTTGAAGATCTTAAGAAGACTTACTTACCGTTATTATTACTGGCCTGTTGAGAAGGAGGCGTTCCCCATCCGGTGGTACCCGTACTGATCGAGCTTTCGCCGCCTCCGCGTAACCTCAGTGGCGGCGCGTAAGTCCTCGATGTGCGCTGCGCGTCGTCTTCGTCGTCGCAAGTTCTATCACTAGGTATCGCCGCCGTCGCGACGTTAGTATTAGTACTAGTAGGAGGAGTCTTGTAATCGCCATCGTTTAAGAAGAGGTACTCTAGAGTAGTAGTAGTATTATTAGAAGAATTAACGGTCGCCGCGGCCGTAGCAACGGCGGCCGTGAGGTTCATCAGTTCATCGTCGTCGAAATCTTCGAGGTCATCAGCCTTTTGGTTGGGAATGTCTTGTCCGTGAAGGAGTAGTAAAGCACCAAACTTACTCGCTAACTTATCCCTATTTGTAGTAGTAACAGTATTAGTTATGTTATCGTTATTATTGATCTTATTAATGTTATTATGCTTATTATTAATAATGTTATTGTGTGCGACGCACGGCGCCATCTGCAGTTGCCGTCCGCCGTCGTTATTACGTTGTTTATTTGGTACGGTAACAGTAGTTATAGTTGCAGTTGTAGTAGAATTAGAGCTCAGAAGACAATTTTCGGTCACAGATTGCATCATGATCACCATCCTACGAATATCGTTACTATTATTACTAATATTATTCTTCTTCTGCATCTTCATCATCATCTGCTTAACAGTAAGATTAGAGTTGCCGTCGTCCTGCTGCTGCGGCGTCGTCGTCGCGGCCGTCGCCGCATTATTCTGTTGCTGCTTTTGTTGTTGTAATTGTTGTTGCGACTGTTGCTGCTGCTGCAATTGTTGTTGTTGCGGTGTTGGCGGCGGCGGCGATGGCGTCGCAACGTCGGCGACGGGATGAAGGCAACTTGAGCCGGATATCACAGATAGAGTGGCGCCGGCGTGGGCGCCGCATTGGGTGCTCGGAGGGTCGGCTCGACCCCCCAAGATGCCCGAGCGACTTGTACTGGGGGTGCGCGGCCCCTCATGGCTGACACTTGAGGCACTTGGTAGGTAGGAAATGTTATAGATAAGTTCGGCTCGGAGGGTACGGGGACGCGCATCTTGCTAGTGCTCCATATCAGTCTGGCCAGCCAGAGATCTGAAACAGACAAAAGGAAAATGAACACGAATTAATAACAAAAATCGTTAATCGAATGATAGGAAACGCAAGGAAAAACTTCCCACTAGTCTTGATAGAAACTTATTCGGAGTTCTAACGGTTAGCTCCGTTCATACCGCCAACTTTCCCAAAAATAAACGGAACGATGACTGCTAATAAACTGGTAGTGATTGCTACGGCGTAGTATTTTTTACAGTCACTTGGTGAGGGCGTTTACCGAAGTGATGTAGTATGATTGCCAAAATAACATAAAACAAAAACCGAGACAAAATGGCGACGCAAGGAATAATCGACGATACTCTCAGACGGTTAACAGCACATTCTCCCCAAGAATCCCCGATGCTCTACCATCTATCTAGATTCCTCCGCGCGGCGAACAATTGCTAGTTTCCTATAGGCTAATTTATAGGGACTACTTGTGACACACGGCGTAAACTATCATGTAAATACTGTTTTCTATTGGTGATGGTAGGCGATCGATAAGTAGTTGTAATAACCAGTAAATTTTTAATATTTCAAAACTGCAACTTTTCCAAATTATTTGAATAATTTAAGGATTATCAAATCTAATTACAATTTCAAATGTTTTTTTTTTTTCAAAATTCCAAAATTATGAAAATTTTTATTCTTCAAACCCAATGGGGTACCGAATCGGAAATCATCGATACTTCTCGAGGATAACTAATCACTGCCCGAGAATAACTAGTTAATCTTTTTCAAGGCACCTAAAGGATGATTTTAATCATTCTCCCGGTTTTATTTTCCGTATTTTAAGTGGAAGGAAAAGCATTTCGAACTCATCTATTACTAAATCGGGCGGCACTTGATATCGTCAACCTGCTGTATATTGTAAGTACATACTATAAAATTTACTCACAACAAATTTTAATCGAAAAAAATGCAAACTCGTTGCAAATAATGATAAAATACATATTTGTCAATTTCGAAATCGATCGTCGATGCAATCGCGTTTAGATCTATAACGTCCACCTCTCTCTTCCCCTTCCCAATATTCAATATCTGGCCTATCACCTCTCCCTCCTATCTATCAATCATTCTCGCGAGGTTGCCAATTCGCCTTTCTGTGTTACTAGTTCAGGAATTCGCATTTCCAATGCCTCGCTTTAGTCATACCTCTAAATTGAGCCTTCGAGCGCATACTTTTACCTGTCGCGCGTAATACATACTTTTTGCCCAATCAATATTCCGACGACGAAACTGGTTAAGTAGTATTTGACGTAGAGGTATGCATTTCTCGACGCAATTAGCTTGCAACGTTATCGTCTGGAGAACGCTAATAATCTTTAGAAAATTTAAAAACAGGAAAAAAGAGAAGAAACGGGGAAAGGGGAACAAAATGGAAGAAACGGGGAGCAAACAGCGAGAAACGAGGAGCAAACTGGGAGAAACAGGGAGCAAACTGGGAGAAACGGGAAGAACGAGGAGAAACGAAAAAAAATGGGAGACTGGGGAAAAGGACAGGCAGAACAGGGAGAAAAAAGGGGGACAGTGAGAAAATCTGAACGGTATAAACGGAAACGTAAAATCGGAACGGTTAGACAACGTAGTCAAACGGATTCCTTTCCGTTTGTTTATTTTTTTAACACACGGAAACTACGTTAGAAACCACAAAAGGATGTTGACGATGATAAGATTTGGTGAACTCGCGGTTTTGATACGATTTAGCTATTAAAGAGGACGTGATGTTTCAGAAGAAATTAGCACGACGACCGAAAAATGTCGGAAAAGATACGAAACAGAATAAATAATTTTGGATGCACACAAAATTTGCTTTTTGACCTCAAGAACTCGTCAGTGCATTATTCCTTTTTCGAATTTGATACCTCGATTCGCCTCCAAAATGACGTCTTCCGGAACATTTGCCCCAAAACCTAGTATCAATTTCTTTCCAGGATATTTTTGGAAAAACTAAGAAATTTTACACACCCCAAAATTCCAATACTCCATGTTTATAAGCCATTTTTAAAAACGAAATAAAATTCCAAGTAAAAAAAATATAAATTATAAATTTCATAATCACACTTTATTATTCTATTTCGAAGAATATTCTTATTATTTTGTTTTAGATACGAAGAAACAACAACGTCGTCTTGCTTTTTCGCCTTAACAACATGTTGATAAATTGTTTATTTTCATTTTGCTTTGTTTATGATCTATATCATTATCAAGTAAACGCCAGAAGGTTCACAGTTCAATAACAATCCGATTCAATGTTTAAATTATAATGAAATAAAATGAGATGTGTACACCTCTTTATTGCGTGGAATTTTGCAATATTGCACACACCGGCGATTGAAATCGCGCTTTGAAAAGCGTAGAATACGATTTTAGCCCTCAAAATGGCGAAATAAGAAGTATCAGAATAATGCAAGCTTGAAGAGGATCCACAAATCAACCTTAAAAAAAATTGCCAAAAGTTCTATTAGATAAAAATTTCAGTTCAGCAATTTTATAATTTAAATTAGTAAAAAATTTGGAGTCGAAAAAATATCAATGTAAAAAATTCGCATCAACCTTCGGCATATTTCGCCAGTTTCCCACCCGAAATTAAAATTCATTAGCATTATTACGTGATTGAAAAATGTTTGCGCGTTTCGTACTCCAAACGGGCTTGAATTTGATGTGCAACACGATACCCTTGCGGATATTTAGATATTTCGTAAAAATCTTTGACGGGGGTGAAACTCCCTATGAAAATTAGGAAAGAATTTCGACCGACACAAATCGAGTTGGGATTTCGTGTATTCTTCGAGGGCGCACAATACGGTTCCTATGCTTTAAATTGGTGAAAAATGAGGCGTTGAAGCTTTCTATACAAGTTTCTAAGAGGTGTCACAATCAATTCTAAAATTTAGAAAAAACAAATGTAAGAAATATACATCAATAATATAAGATATGTAACAAATTAAACGATAAAAATAAAATTGATCGAACAACAAACAAATTCCCTCAAGAACGAGAAATAAATCGTAAAGACGAATACCCCCAGGTAAACTTCCATTCGCCTCTTAACCAATTATCCCATTTATACCGTATTTATCACAACTTGTGCATCGAACTAAAACGGAAGAAAGTTCAAACAACAGAAAACAATATTTGTAAGAGAATCACGAAGAAAAGCCATAAGTGACCATTTCTAATATTAAAGTTCTGCAAGGAACATTTGGACAACCACTCAACAGCATACAGTCAAATTAGGATGTTTCTAGATCTAGAAACGTAAACGCTAGTAAAATTCGGATCATACGTTTAACAACGTCAAGTGGGCCGTGTTTGTTTCATTTCTTTTTCGCCTCCTTTTGAAACCGATTTAAGCACGACTCGTGCGGGCGGTAAATCATAGGACACTGTCGGGAATAAATCCAAGCAAATATTTACAATTAAGTCAAAAAATGTAAGCGCTAATAAAAATAGGTCAATATGTTAAGCATGGTTAAGTGGATATTCGGATAGAACGGTGTAATAGAACGTAAATAAATGCGCATATTTACAATTAAGTCAAAAAATTTAAACGCAAGTAAAATTAGGTCAATCTGTTAAGCATGGTTAAGTGGATATTCGGATAGGACTGCGTAATAAAACGTAAATAAAGCGACTGTTTATAATCAGGTCAAAAGAATTTAAACACGAGACAAAAATTGGGCAATATGTTAAGCTAGGTTAAATGGATAATTGGATAGGACGTTTGTTAAACAATACGGCCAGCAACGACGTTCAATTACGTAGCGACAAATCTATTACGATACATACTTCAGTGCTTCCAAAACAATGATGAAAAAAATGAACAACGAAAATGACTTACGTCACGATAATAAAGTAAAGTAAATTAATTAAATATATAATTCAGCTTCTAACGGATACTAGTACTCAGAAACGGGATGTTTTTCTATAATTTCTTAAGACCTTAGCCAATCACAATTGAATAATTCATGGGGGTCTCAGCGACGTACCATAATCTCACTATTGTTTAAAAATTAGTTATCTAGTACCGTTTAGAAGCAAATATTCTTAATTTATTAATATATATATATCTAGGTTGATAATTATAACTAATCTCATTAAAAATTGAAAGCGGTCACTGGAGAACTTGAGTAATGAGTAAAATCGAAATTTTACAATTGATATAATTTTTTTAAAAAAGTGAATGAAAAGGATGAAATCAATGTTGAAAAATTAATAAAAATTGTTCGAAAAATGAAATACAAAGAAACAATTCTTTTAGGGAAAAAATAAATTCAAATACCTAATTAATTTCCTTTAGAAATAGGAAAATGAAAAATCATAGAAAATTTAGAGATAACCAATACATAAAAAATCCAACAATTAAATTAAAGGAGGTCGGTTGGGGTTTGAATTTTTTTTTCTTGTTACGAACCGAACTATGACAATATGGCAAATTTCCAATCATTTAAACAAAAATCGATTGAATAACAAAAAATAATTTATAATCCAGCAGGATAGTACTAAATCAAATTAAATTAAAATGTGATGCCCTTATTCGAATGGGGAAAAAAATTGCTATAATTGGTTGCTTTTATGTATAAAAAAAGAAGTAAGAATACCAAACAATTGCCAACACAAAATGGATGACAACTGAAAAGAATTAAATACATGGAACATCCGATCCTTAAAAAAAAATCAAAGCAAACCGGCACGCGTTATATTGACCTTCTTTTTAATAATCGAAATACAAGAAAAATAAACAACTGTTCGACAAACCCCACCCCAAATCGGATTTCTCGTAAAAATGCGTGTGGCACAAAGGAAGTGGGTAATTCCCCTACTATACTCGGATGGAAGGGAAACAAAAAAAAAAAAACAAACACGATCTACTAATGAAAATTCTGGAAAAATAAAGTCCGACGTTTTATCTGCGTTCTATTTCGGACGCGAAGTTAAAAAAGAAAAAAACATTTGGCATTATACGTCCCCTCGACAACACACCAACGCAGCAAATGTCCGAAAATAAGATTGCCTTATACTCACACAAACATGGACGCCAGACAAGGCGATAAAACAGCTAGCGATCG
Source organism: Chrysina gloriosa (assembly GCA_038088585.1). NCBI lineage: Eukaryota > Metazoa > Arthropoda > Insecta > Coleoptera > Scarabaeidae > Chrysina > Chrysina gloriosa. The sequence continues at coordinate 5,763,266 of CM076092.1, read as the reverse complement.
CTGCCAATGGCGTCTATGATAGCTACGACGAGAAGGGATACCACATTTACGACGTCGAAAACAGGGACACCAACGACGACGACGAAAACGGCATTATGGCACACCGTCGAGAAAGATTCGACGACAGCAACAGTAGCAGCGATTATTCTAGTAGTGGTTGTTGTCGCAGCAATAGTAGTAGTAGTAGTAGTAGTAGTAGTAGCAGTAAGAACAAGAACAACACCGAAGATATTATTATTATTACTATTATTAATCGTATTATTACTATTTAAATTACTATTTTTATTGGTAGTAGAAATTACAGCCCGTTGAACTACACGATGGATGAGAGAATCACCAGTCATTTTACCTTATGAACGACACTTATTACGGCAGCTTTTATCACACGCAAAAACCGTATCCATCAAAACTAGATTCCAGATTTCGCTGCGCACAATTCGCAAAGAATGACGATCCCGATCCTGTTTTTGTCCGTTTTGTTCTTTTTTTCCTCTCCTTCTTCCGAAGAGGAGATATTTTTATTCGCACACAGAGGAACACGCACTAATCACGTTCCTGTTCACAGCAACACGACAATCTACCTAAAATAGTATGCGGTTTTTATTAAATATTTTTTCTTTTTTGTTTTTTAATTAACTCTTCTATTTTTCTTTTTTTTAAATATTATCACACTGGCAGGGTGGTGCAAAATATAATATTACAGATAATTAATTAATAATTTACAGAGAGAATACTAAATATATCACAATTATTTCAATAATTTGGCGTTAATACTTGGATTTGGTGGTGGTGGTTACGCGCTTTAAACTTCTATTGATCGCAGTCAGCCTGCTCTGGTACGTGGCAGACCTGGTTAGAGCCGTTCGGTTTTAATCGGAGACGTTCGGGCGAGCCGATTCCGAAGTGCACGGCGCGGAAAAAAGTTTCGATAGTCGACGACCAATGGGACTACGGCAAAGGTTGCAGAACTAGCAGCAGTCGAGGGAGAGGAGGGGGAAGGACGAGGGGCGACCTGCAATTGTTCGAGAAAGGTGGGAGAAGAGCGCGCACTAAGCCGCGGAAGAAAACGGAGAAGTGGGGGAGGAGGGGCTCATGTTGATGCGTACAGTCGGCGTCAAAAGTGCAACTGTATTCGCGGCTATTTTTAAACCGGTGAATCAAACGAGAATGAGATGGGAAATTAATCTGCTTGTATTGATTTTCGCCGTTTCGAAAGTCATCTTGTGATACCGACGATAAAACGCTGCGCCTTCAATGGTGATTGGGAAACCACGTAATCCGAATCAATGAAGATAGTTTTTGCTATACGCGTACTACATGCAACCCAGTGGCGGATCTAAGCAGAAATCCGGCTACAAATTTAACTTAGAAAAGATTAGAATCAAGCGTGGGCCTACCTAGATTTTCCCTAACATAGTATTTTCTAGGCAATGCCTAGACTGGTGCAAGCGTGGAAGATCTGGAATACGTAAGGCATATTACGACATAGATAGAAATACTTTTACATAGGTTTTCTGGTTCAAACCTAGAAAGATCCACGCGAGATATTCCAATTAAAAATCTAGATTTCAATGAATACAAATTTTAACTATAAAAAAAATTTAGATGAATATTGTAGATGAGTAATTAGAAAACTACTTTCACTATACGCAAACGCGTTTCGCGGTCATACCGCTCATCAGTGCGACGTTTTGAAAACTACTTCTCACAAAGTCGCACTGACGAGCGGTATAACCGCGAAACGCGTCTGTGAATAGTGAAAGCAGTTTTTTAATTACACATTTTCCCACGGTGGATTAGCAGAGTAGCGCGACTGCAGCTACTGCAGCAGTCTGTGGCAACTTAGTTGTCCACTTCCGTAGAATTAAATAGGTGCAAAAATTCTCATATATACAAACATTGTAGACGAGAATTACGCATTTTTCAAACTGTTTCATATGAGGGGTGAAACATACGCGTTCGTAACATAAATAATTATAAATATGTATGATCATCCACTTATGTACATTTACTTCTTTGTCGGCACGAGAGCGAGGTTTAGAAGATAGCCTTACAATTTCCCCGATTCGTTCAAAATCGTACCAGGATCGTATTTACTGGTATTAGTACGTTGGCAAAAGGTCAGCGTCGGTATAAATTTGTTTTTGATTTCTTAATTCGTTATTTTCCACCGTCGAAATGAGGGAAAAAGTTGTTTTGTTTGGGGAGAGCTCTATGGAGGTTGCAAAAATGTGCTACTTTCCGAGGAATGTTGAGAGGTATGTATTGATTTGTATATATAACCTTAAATGAAAGGAATAGTTCTAAAATTATGTATCTTTAATAAAATTTATATATATATAATAGAATATAATTGAATCAGCGAACTACCCAAAAATATCTTTTTGATCTTATACTGTTTTTCCAATCGCTTATTTAACTGTCAATTTAGGAGTTATACGTAATAATAATGAAATATGTCCTTAGGGCAAAAATATGATTATATGCACTGCATTTTGGAATCCAAAATAACGCAGCATTTAAGATCGTAGACCGACCATTTTCCTAAAGCGGTCCAATATTTTCTTTAGCACCCTCAATCGACCTTTAAAAAACTAGCACGAAGTAAGTCTAAAGCAATTCAAAAAATTAGGAAAGTTATTTTCTGTAACATTTAAGAAAGTGTACACAAATAAGTAAACTAAGGGGATAAACGAACTCGAGTTTGGAATCTGGAACCCGATGAGTTCATATCCTCTTTCCTTGTTCTTGGAGAGAGGGATCACCTTTTGTTACATACAATTAGAAGCTACAATCTGTAATTACAGAACATAGCAGACTATAAGCAAATCAGGCCGTTTGAATTGTGATTTTCGCCACGATATTACGCTGGTTAGAAAGAGTTAGCACTACAAGCTTTTATTATATAAAATTAGAAGCTACAATCTGTAACTATGCAAGACAAAAAAATTTCTTTAATCGCTTTCCGACTAAAAGCCAATCGGACAGTTCGAATTGCCATTGTGGTCACGATAATACGTTGTATAGAAAGAGCTAGCACTAGGCTAGCTTTTATTATATATAAATAAAAAGTTAGAATCTGTAATTATGTAGCCCTCGCAGAATTTATTAATCGTAATAGCCAATCGGGCAGTTTCAATTGTCAGTTTGGTGACGATATTACATTGGTTAGAAAGAGTTAGGCCTATCAGCTTTTATTATATACAAACGAGAAGCTAACATTTGCAATTATTCTGGACGCCAATCGCACAAATTCAATTTTCAATTAGTCAATTTGTGATTTTGATTATGATATTTCGTTTAAGAGAAAGAGCAGGCGCTAGACGTCTTGGACGTTAGCTGTACTATCGCTATTGATACTGAATTCTCCCAGTTTTCCACTGAGGATGGCAAGTTGCCGAAATACGTATCTGGATTTATTTCCGAAAGGTGTGGTAACGGTAATTTTATCATTTTTTTTTTGATATATTATTTTAACCACAATCTTCTCATTCTTATTTGTAATAGTAATTAGAAGCTATAATTATCCAGACAAAGAATTTTTCATTATTTTTCCTCCAAAAAGCACTTTTGATTGTCCCTGTGGCCGTCATATTTTGTTGATTAGAAAGAGCTAGCGCTATTAGCTTTTAGTATATGTATGTAATAAAAATGTTTGAAGAACTGTAATGTCTATGTAACCAAAGTTTCATTCGGGGATTTACACCGATTTATAGCTGTCATTTTGTATAACGTTCATTTGCTATTTTATTTCTTTTTTGTTTTTGTTTGTTATTTTTGTTCATCGCTGTAATAATAATAATAATTGCATTTTATTATATTTCTTTTCTTTTAAAATAAATCAGTAATGCCTTATCTCAAGGGTCTGTGTATCATTATCAACATTCAAATAAAAATAACTTATTATTGACAAAACAATGCAACTTAACCTCAATGATTTGCGATATTTGCTCGATGTAATTTTCTCTCACATGTAAGCGCAATATATATTTTTTTAAACGAATGTGTGAATGTACCTCAATTAGGGATCAAGTGTTAGTGTTTAGCCCCATAGTGCAACTTCCCAAACATCGGACTATAAAAATAATGGACAACATTGTTATCGATTGCAATGTGATAAAGTTTGTGCTTTTAATGCATCATTAACCAATTTTCACGAGAAACACTTTTCTATCTTTGTACCGTTCACTGAAGATGACCGCTAGATTGTTCGAAATACGTATTTGAAGTTGAAGCTAATTTATTTCAGGTCTAAACTACAGATATTTCAAATTTCATTTATTTTTCACATAAAATCTGGAAATAACAACCAATTAGAACGGGTGTACAAACATTCCAGGTCGTATCAGCGAATTTACTTTTATATATATAATCTAGAATCTCATTTTTCTCGGGAACCAACTTCGATAATAATAATTTACTTTCACTTGACTCATTCTAGAATCCTTTTCTTTTTGAGTGTATGTAATTTGCAAAAGCGTAGTCTTCGCCAATTTTATTTTATCCAATTTGAAGATAATACATTTTCGGTCATTTACCTGTGGGTCAGGGCCCCGATTATACTTGTGAAATTTACTTTACGATAAATCCCCATGTAGAAAGTTTTTTTATTGTAGCTGACTCATAATCTAAACTCATTTAGAATTATTGAAGTTATCGCCATATACAGGAAGAGTCATAATTGCGATTCACTTAACTTTGTATCTTTACAACTTAAGAACTTATCTGTATTACATTACACTGACTTGCCCTATGTATCGTGCTTAAGAAATAAAATAAGAACTTCGCCTACTAATGAATAAACTGGACAAATATGCGGTATGATGAGTCATATACGGTATAATGGGTCATATGTCCTTTGTCCTCTGTAATATACTGAGAAAAGGACAGATGACTCATCGTACCGCATATTTACTCAGTTTACTAATGAAGTATAATTCCCTCCGTGATCACTGGCATATGCGATTTGTGCTTATTTATTGCACAACCCAACGAAAGCACCTAATTAAATGGGTCGTTTTGTAGTCATCCAGATTCTAGGAATTAATGACAACTGTAATTTAGGCAGGTGCCATAAGGATCATCTTTGATTTCTTTACTTTAATTCGAAATTCTTTATTTTCTTTAATCTTAATTTTATCATGTCCAAACTGGCCCTTCACAATTATTCCGTTTTTATGCCATATTCACGAAAATTTCGATCATCGATTAAAATCGAGCACCACAAATATTCACTTCCTCAAAAACCGACAAATCAGCACCGACACCGATTTCCGGACTATTCGAGAACGCGATTAAAGGCCGACTCGCATCACAAGACGCGAAGACGCCACCTCGATAACAACAAAAATAACAACCACTCAGGTGGTAAAAGCGACCGACGGCGAGGCCTCGCCCACTCAAAATATAGGTCGTGACCCATTATTTCGCGGCTAAGGTTACGAGAAATATAGTCGAAAGCGGCACCTCCTCCTCCGTCCTCCCCCTCCCCTCCCGTTCCTCCCTGTTCCCGCACATTGCGAAGACGAGCCAGGCGTACGTTCCTCGTAGTACATTTACGCCGATGCCTATGACCTTCCCGTTGTCGATCCGGGTTGACCCGACCCTCCCGGAGCGCCGGGACACCAACGTACAAGATATATGCGTACAGTTAATATAGGTCAATAAATTTCGTGGGGTAGGAGGTGGATACAAGGTTGCTCTGTTCGGGAAAGAGCGGAGTAAGAGAAATTTTTGGAGGGGAAGGAAGAAAGAGATATATAACGGGACATATCCTAATAAATAGGTACGTGGAAATATAGGTCAGGGGATGATGCGAAAGTGTTGATGAAAAGAGGAAACGTGTCCATTTCCGTTCGTTATTCGAGATTGTCCCGTTGGGAAACGGACGGAGAAAGACGAATTTTTGGGAGAGGAAAACGGAGAAAGACGGAAAATGGGACATACTCTAATAAATACGCGTAAATAAAGATCTGGGGATGGTGGAAGAGTGACGGGGAAAGCGGAAAACGCGTCGATTTCCTGCGTTATTCAAGGTTATTCTGTTTGGAAGCGAACGGAGTAAGAGGAATTTTCGGAGGAAATGGAGAAAGATGGAAAATGGGACATGCCCTAATAAGTATGAGTAAATTTAGACCTGGGGATGATGCAGAAGCGTTGGGGAAAGCGGAAAACATGTAGATTTCCTACGTTATTCAAGGTTGTCCCAGTTGAAAGCGAACGCAGAAAGACGAATTTTTGGGTAGGAAAACGGAGAGAGATGGAAAATGGAACATACTCCAATAAATACGCCTAAATATAGATCTGGGGATGGTGGAAGAGCGATGGGAAAAGCGGAAAATGTGTCGATTTCCTTTCGTTATTCAAGGTTGTATCCTTGCACCGAAAGGTAGAACGGGTAACAGAATAACAAAAAGTTCGATGGAAACGAAGAAACAAGAAATGGGGCACTTTCCAAGGTCACGGGATGGAAAATGAAGGAAAATGGATTTTGCGGGTTAGTCAAGGTTAACGTGATTGGAAATTAAAGGAGGAATTTTGAGGGAAATCAAAAGTGGCCATTCTCCAATAAATGTGTGTGTGTGTGTGTGAGAGAGAGAGAGAGAGAGAGAGAACGAGATATAAACACACGGGAGGTAGGGGCAAAAGCACAGCAGGGAATGTCGCTCTTCCGAATTATTGAAGGTTGTTTCGAAGCAAAACGAAAAAACGCAAATTCTGTCAAGCCAAAAACACACACATTGGGCTACTCCCAGGTAAACGTGTGTAAAAATAGGTCAGAATAGAATTACGATATAAAAGATACGAACGAAAGTAAATAACGAATTTTCACACTACCCCGGGCTACTTTGATTGGAGGCAAGGTACAAATGTAAAATAACCAAAAAATCCATTTTCTTTTCCGTCATTTCCTTAATATTCGTTTTAATATTTGATTTTGTTTGTTTTTAATTTATGAAGTGCTGAACACGTTCGAAGTTTATCACTTTAGCCGCTTTTTCTGACACTCCCATTTTTCTTTATTACTTCCACCTCATTATTACAGTTGCTCACGAACGCCAACGAACAGTTCGATACAACCTTCAGTATAATTGTGAGTCTCCCAATCAATGAGATCTGTTGTGTATACATGTACGCTGCCGTAAATACTATTTCGCAGTTTTACGTTTGTTTTATTTTATGTATGTATGTGTAACACACAGACCAGGGGCCCTTGCTGTTGGAAACAAAGGTTCAAAAATGATTGTTGGGGAGTTCAGCAATTAATACATTCAATAGCAGTTGTTCATTTATTTTTTCCACCGATATTTCGCATCAAACTGTATGCTTCACCAGGGTTAAAAATTCAGAACAATCCGAAAGATCATCGTTAAACATTTGAGGGATACTTGTAACATTTGGGCAGACGTCCTCTCACTCCGCGATCACGACCACGAATATTGGTGCCAAAGCTTTTGTTTCTGTCTATCTCAAATTCTTCTTTTGAGGTATTTGTGTTACCACGTCTCCATTGGTCTCCCTTCTTCGTCTCCGATACAAAGTGTTTGCCTCCCATATTTTCCTAACTGGGCTATCACTATCTAGTCTATGTAAATGAATTGTCGTTCTTCCACTACTTCCAAAGCCGGTACAACTTTCAAGTTTTCTCTTGTTTGGTTGTTTCTAATTAGGTCTCTTCTTCTTATGCCTTTAGTACCACGTAGATACATAATTTTCACCACCTGGAGCCTGCTTTTCATTGCGTTTGAGAGGGTCCATGTTTCACTGCCAAAGAGCAAGATTAGTTGGAAGATGGTTTTATATACAAGCATTTTCGTCTTCATGGATGCTTCCTTTTTCTAACAATTGACTTACACATGCTGTAATATTCTTCTGAACCTTTCTCTGTACGCTGTTTAATGTTTTTTTGTTTTTTCCTTTGCTACAAATTATTACTCCCAAGTGTGTTAAATGCTTAACCTGCTGTATTTTCTTTTCACCTATTCTTATATGGATTTCCTCGTCTTCATTACCTGTTACTACCATTGCTTTAATTTCACGGGTATTTATCGTCAAGTTCATATTATCCAACGTTGCTTTCCATATATTTCCGTTACTTTATAGATCACTTCGATTGCTAGCAAATATAGCTACATCATCTGCGCAAGCGCATTCTGATATACCCACTATCTGTACATTTTTGTGGCCTACCTCCACTTTCCTTATTTTTGTAGTATTTTGTTTAATTATGTCGCCCATCGAAATTACAAAGAGAATAGGGCTCAAAACTCTTCCCTGCCGTAATCCATCTTTTACCTCGAATTCATCGGATTCCATATTTTGGGTTCTAGCATAATTCATGCTAGGCGCGTATAAACTTTGAATTGCTTGCCTTGGCTTTCTATTGACTCCTCTTCTTGTAAAATCTTCCACATAATATTTCTCGGTGCCCTATGGGACGCTTTTTCGAGATCCAAAAACGCCCTATAGCACATTTTTCTCTCTTGGATCAATATTTTGTATTATACATCATTTGCTTCATAGTAAATGTACGATCTTGTATACTATGACCTCTTCTAAATCCACTTCGGGAATTGCTAAGCTGTGGTTCTATAACTGCTCCTGAGTCCCTTTTCCAGCACTCTTTCGTATTTATTTTATGGGCAAACTTCTATGCGCCCGCCTTTTTGGTGCAAATTAAGCAACTTCACTCATGTTCCAAGTTCTATGTTTTCAAATTTTTTTGGTCTGTGATCAGATTTTTTGAATATGGAGTTTGGAAAGGAATCATAATGCAAGGGTGTTAAACGGGAATTTGAAGAAATTTCCGATCTGAAATGTAATGCGGAAGAAACTCCGAACCGAGTAGAAAAAGCGTTTTTTGGGGAAAAACAACTGAAGATTTCGAAAAGAACCTCCAATGCTTCAATTGCCAAAAAGGCAATTATGCAAATTCTCTTCCAGCATTCGCGTCCGAACCAATTTCAAAATACCCACCCCATCCGGACGTCCTATTCGTTTTAAGACTTTAAACGTCCTACCTAAAAAAACAACGAATCAAAATAATAGAACTGGCAGACCAACGAACACGTTCGAGGTTAATAAACCGCCGGTTCAGCACGGGGTCTATCGTTATTAACGTACGTTTCTCGTACCGTAACGAACCGATTCGTCCATCTGCAGTTTCGATCGCGGTTACCTGCCGAGAAAGAAAGAAAGAACGAACGTCTAGAATTGTCGTCGCGCAGTATAAAAGGGTAGGAAAGGAAGAACGAAGAAAAAAAGAAAGCAACAATCGCGTGAGGATCATCGCGAAAACTGCACCGCTGCTTCGTTGCGAAAACGGTGCAAGGAAGGACATTCACCTCGTATACTATTGTACGGCGGCGTCGATTTCGCAAACTTTTTAAAGTCGTATACGCGCGCGAATGTAGATGTAGGTTCGCGATTGTAAACATAGGAAGTACGTAATGAAAACGTAGACACGTTGCGACGGCAGGTGGTTAGTAATGACACTAATGACATAAATATTGAATGAGAAAGAGGGAAAAGTTTCGTGATAGGATCGGAATTAGAACTTTTCCGTTGGGACAATTTTTCAAATTCAAAAGTCGTTTCGCATTCTTGTTCTTTTTCTGCGAAATTGTCAAATTTGATATAGCGCATTTCACCCGACGCCTCCAGAGGACATTAGGGCACGAAAAGAAAAGGAATCAAAATTGGAATTTTAGGTAGGCACAAATTAGCACCGATAAACTTCTTACGATTATTTCAGGAACTCGTATAATACTGAGCTACAATCCTTGCAATTACCAAGTAAAATGTTGGTAATAACGTGGAGGTAAGAAAAAATCATTTAATTTAATCTGGATGTCTCCCTGCAAAACGACCTTAAAACGTATGTTTATTGGATAGCTCGCAAAGTAGCTGTGCAATGACTTACTAAGTAGGTCCAAATTGCATTTGAAAGAATTATGCTTTATTAGTCGCGGACCGCAACCGTAGGCTATAGTTTCGTCCTTATTGAGACTCGTCAGTACAGTATAGCGAATAACTAACTCTGCTTGTGTCTACTGGATCTTTGAAGAACCAGTCGAAATTTGAAACTCAAAATTTTTCCGCGTTCTCGAATATTCTTCAATTTTTATTAGCAACGGTTTTAAACTTTGGACTTTGGCAACTTCTGGACCATGTAATAGACACTTCAAGGAGTAATCCAGAATATTTTCATTCTTTGAAAGCCTAAAAAACTTTGAAAACCCGACCGTTCTCTAAAAGACCCAGTGTACACACCGTATCTCGAAAAATATAGTGTACACATGTAGAATTAATAATAAAAATAATAACAATAATAATAATAATAATAATAATAATAATAATAATAAAGCATAATTCTCTCCATGATAATTACTGGCATACGGAATTTGTGCATGCTTAGTAAGGCATTGTACAGTTACTTTGCGAGCTACCCAATAACGCACCTGATTAAGGCTGTTTTTTAGTGTTTCTTGAAGCCTGTAAACAGTTTCCGAAGAAGTGGACCATTCCATTGTAACCAGAATATAAAAATAAACTTGAAAAAAAAGGGGGACGATAAAATTGAAACGAAAAATCAAAGAGCGAAATCTGTGGCGAAATAAGGACAAAATACAAACATAGTTCTTCCTTAAACAAACCAAAAAAAAACACGAATCGTAAAAGGAGGTTCATGACTCATCTAAAACAAAACAAAAAAAAAAGAAAGAAAGAAAAGAATGCATCGTTAAACATAAAACGAGAAGGAAAATATAAACAAAAGACAAATGAGCTATCCAAAACAACAAGACAAAAACAAACGAACTACTCAAATCACGAAAACAAACAAAACGGGAGCGATTTACTCCAAATAAAACAAAAAAAAAACTAAAACCAGGGCGATTAATTCATAACACAAAAACAAGAAACAACATAATCGATAGGCACCCTTTTTTAAATAAAAGAAAAATACCGAAACTAAACAAAGTACACTTCATTTCAGAAAAAAAAATGATCAAGCATCAGAATCATACCTCTGTGCTTTCTTTTTTTCAGATTTAACCAAAACAACAAATTGGAAACAAACAAACAAACTACTCAAAACACGAAAACCAACAAATAAGGAGGGATTAACCGGAGAAAGAAAAGCAACCAGAAGAATAATGAAAAACTAAAACCAGAGCGATTAATTTCATTTTTAAAATTATAAGGGAGTGTTCTTGGAAACTGTGGATCGTAAAAACTTACGATTTTTTTATTAGAATTACATCGCCTAGTTCTATATCCACACCAAAAATTATTCAAATTGGATAGTTAAAATTCGATATTTCCCAAACTGTTTCTTTCGCCGATTTTCAAATTGGAAGGGCATTTTCTAGGAAACAGTAGGTCGTAAAAGATTAGGATCGTCCTTATTGAAATCAAGTCGCCTAGGTCTACAGTCACATCAAAAATTATCCAAATTGGATAGTTCAAATAGGAGATTTCCAAAACCGTTCCTTTTGTCGACTTTCAAATTGGAAGGGCGTTTTCTTGGAAAGGGTAGGTCGTAAAAGATTAGGATTGTGCCTATTGGAATCAGGTGGCCTAGCATTATATCCACACCAAAAATTATCCAAATTGGATGAGTCAAATTCGAGATTTCCAAAACCGTTCCTTTTATTGATTTTAAAATTCTAAGGAAGTTTTCTTGGAAAGGGTAGATGGTAAATAATTAGGATTGTACTTATTGGAATCAGGTCACCTAACTCTACATCCACACCAGAAGTTATCCAAATTGGATGAGTCAAATTCGAGGTTTCCAAAACTGTTCCCTTCGGCGATTTTCAAATTGGAAGGGCGTTTTCTTGGAAAGGGTAGGTCGTAAAAGATTAGGATTGTGCTTATTAGAATCAGGTCGTCTAGCTCTACAACTACACTAAAAATGACCCGAATTAAATGCTTAAAATTTGTGATTTACAAGTGTTCCTCTCATCGATTTTCAAATTCTGAGCGCGTTTTCTTGGAAAGGGTGGGTCGTAAAATATTACTATTATTATTGTATTTATTTCAATTAGGTCATCAACCTCTATATACCCACACCAAAAATAATCCAAATCAAATGGTTCAAATTCGAGATTTCCTACTCTGTGACTTTTTTGTTTTCGAATTATGAGGGTATTTTCTCCAAAAGCACGGCTTCTAAAGAGTAAGATTGCGTTTATTTAAATCAACTCGCCAAGCTCTAATTCCACATAAAAAATAATCCAGATCGGATAGTGCTAATCTGAGATTTCCAAAACCATTTCTTTCCTATTTTCGAATTATGAGTTTGTTCGCAACCAAAACTAGTCCAGATCGGACGCTTCAAACCTCGAAATTTCTAAAAACAGTTTCTATTCCTATTTTCAAGTTACGACGACCGTTTCTCGGGACGGGTAGTTCGTATGAGATAAGCGTTGCTAGTCCAGATCAGAAGCTTCAAACCTTGACATTTCTCAAAACAGTTTCTTTTTCTATTTTCAAATTATGACCGCCGTTTCTTGAAACGGGTAGCTCGTAGGGGATTAGGGTTTGGCTTAAATCAACTCGCTGCACTTGACAATTAAACCAAAAACTAATCCAGATCGGATGGTTCAAACCTCAGATTTCCGAAACAGTTTCTTTTTGCTATTTTCAAATTATGACGGCTGTTTCTCGAAACGGATAGCTGGTATGAGATTAGGGTTGGGCTTGTTTAAATCACCCCGCTACACTTTTCAACTGAACCAAATCTAGTCCAGATCGGCTGCTTCAAACCTTGCCATTTCTCAAAACGGTTTCTTCTTCTATTTTCAAATTATAACCGCAGTTTCCCGAAACGGGTAACTCGTAGAGGATTAGGGTGTGGCTTGTTTAAATCACCTCGCTGCACTTGACAACTAAACCACAACTAATCCAGATTGGATGATTCAAACCTCAGATTTCCGAAACAATTTCTTTTTGTTACTTTCAACTTATGACGGCTGTTTCTCGGAACGGGTAGCTCGTATAAGATCCACGTTGGGCTTGTTTAAATCACCTCCTTCGACTTTACAAACAAAGAAAAAAATTATCTAGATCGGATGCTTCAAATCCGAGATTTTCGAAACCGTTTCTTTTGTTTTAAAATCACATGTATGCGTACATACATCGGTGTCTCAGGTCACGTTCTAAGCGACACAATCTGATGGATTCGGACGAGATTAAAAAAATAAGAGAATTCAATTCACAGATCGACATTATTCCCTTATCTCTTATATCTTTTTTATTTACTAATTAGAGAGAATAGAACAATATACACTTTTAGTATGTAATTTCCTCGTAGTATTGACATCTATTTTCTAAAATTTTAATAAAATCAACGTAATGGTGTACAAAATTCTCTCGAATTCGAAAGCAACAAGGGGAATCGATTTGGAAGCGAAGTTTCGCAGCTGCCGTATCCACAGACCGAAAATCTCTGGACGACCTCAAAATTATCCAAACAATTTAGATTGGATCCCATCGCTCGGAACGTTAGAACGAAACATCAAAGTCGTCGCGAAAAAAACATTTTTCTTTTTGGCAGTACGTCAATGAATTCGCGGTTTAACGATCTACATAGTAAATTAACAACCTTGCACTAACGGTCGGTCGATCTTGAAGGAGCAGCTGCGCACTCTGAAAATAAGGTCGGCCGCCATTGTTTACATTCCGAGCGATTAAGTATAACTTTCAACGTAATGGGTTTTCCCCTTTTGGAGGGAAAGAGCACTCCACTCGACGAAATAAATTTACGAAGGCGAGAATTGGATTTGAAGAAAAAAACTTGGCAATGATAATTTCAATATTTTGATATTTACAGAAAGAAAATGAAAGAAGTTTTAACAGGGAAAATTGGACAAATGTGTTTGAGGTACATACATTTAGTGATAAGAATTTCTCGACTAAAATTCCTAATAATTACCAACAAAATCGTAAAAATTATAACTGCTCTGTAATCCCGCAAGCATTTCGTGACGCATTCGCAAACACTCGCGATAAAGGCAGAGATAAAGTCGAAGATAAACGTTATCGAATGGCAACAAAAATTCCGTATCACTACGAGAGAATAAGTAATTAATTATGTAAATCAAACCTCTCATTAGGAGGATGTAAGTCCTTAACTTATTTACAATTGATTATGTATACGTAGAAACATAAAAGCAACAAGAAAGCAAGCAAAAAGTCGATAAAAATACGCGTAAGACCCCTTTTCTTATGGACTAGGTATGAGTAGAACGATCCGAGAAGAAGAAAAGGAAAAAGTTATCTTTAATCCTATCCTGGTGTTTGTACATCAACCTTCACCAAAAGTTGCTTATTTCAGCACCTTTTTTGTGCTTCCTATTTCAAACACTTTTCCTCTATGTCTCATTCCTTTTCAGTTCAAGCAATCGACCTTCAGTCTTATCTAATCTTCATTTTCAACTCACTTTCGTGCGTTGATCTTCGTCGAAATTCCAACATCTTTCCGAGCTTTCTATTTCAAACTTTTTGTGCCTTCATCGTAGTTCCTTTCTAGCGTTCGTCATTCAATCTTAAGTATCTTATTTTAGCACATTTCTGGCTTCCCTGTCCTATCCCCAAAATCTGTTTACCCTCTTCATCTTCAGCTTCTGTCGCATTTCTTTATTTTAAGTCCCTCTGGCATTCGTATTTCAGTCTATATCAAACTTCGTTATCTTCACGTCCTTCCAAGTTTACTATTTCAAATATTTCTATTTTTCTTCAGTACTCTCTTAAGTATTTTCACTGCAGCCTCTTCCGATTTTTTCTCTTATTTTCAATCCTCTCCTGGAATTCGTCCCTCAGCTTTTGCCAAACTACCTTCCCCAAAGTTTCGCTTCGTCCTATATTCTTCTTCTAAACGTTTACACTTCAGCCTTTCCTGAATTACTTAATTCCCAGTTCATTTCTAGCGTGTTCGTCCTTCAACTTTTGTCCAAGTTTCTTATTTTAGCATCTTTCTAGTTCTCTTATTTCAAAATATTCCTACCTTCTTCATCTTCAGCTTGTTTTTTTTTTTTGGAATTTCAGTCTTCAAATTTCTTAATTTTTTTGGCACTCCTACTTAAGTCTATATGAAACTTCTTTATCTTAACGTCATTCCAGGTTTACTATTGATTTTCTTCAATTATCGCTTTAACATTCGCATTTCAGCCTCTACTGATCGTTTCCTTTCTTTTCAGCCCTTTTCTGGCATTCGTATTATACTTCAGCTTTTGCCGAAGTTCTTTATTTATAACTTGTTTGCTTTCACCTCCTACTCTTTTTTAACGTTTTCTTTAACGTTGACACTTCGGTTTTCTCTGAATTACTTCATTTCAAGTTCACTTCTAGCGTGTTCGTCCTTCAGCATATGTTGAAGTATCATCCCTTAGCGCTTTTCTGGTTTTCCTATTACAAATTTTGCTTAATCTTCAGCTTTTTTGCACTTCAGCCTTCAGATTTCTTCATCTTGAATTTCCCTCTGACACTTGAACTTTGGTCTATATCAAACATCTTTATCTTAACGTGATTCCAGGTTTACTATTTCACTTTTTTGATTTTCTTCAGTTTTCGCTTAAACATTCGCACTTCGGCCTCTTCTGACTTTTCATTTCTTTTCAGCTCTTTCCTAGCATTTGTACTTTAGCTTTTGGCAAAGTTCTTTGTTTAAAACTTGATAAACATTTACACTTCATTCTTCTCTGAGTTACTTCATTTCCAGTTCATTTCTAGCGTGTTCGTCCTTCAGCATATGTCGACGTTTCTTCTTTTAGCACTTTTCTAGTTCGCCTATTAAAAAATGTTATTTGCTTAATCATCAGCTTTCTTTCACTTCAGCCTTCAAATTGCTTCTTCATTTTAAATCCCTTTCTACATTTGTACTTTAGTTTATACCGAACTTCTTTATCTTAACGTCATTCCAGATTGACCATTTCAAACTTTTCTGATTCTTTTCTCTGAACTACTTCATTTTCATTTCAATTTTAGTCCTTTCGCCCATCAGCATATGTCAAAGTTTCTTGTTTTAGCACTTTTTTGGTTTTCCCATTAAAAATTTTGCTTAATCTTCAGCTCTTTTGAACTTCTGTGTTCAAATTTATTTTGAATCCCCTTTCTGGCATTTCCTTTTATTTCGAATCCGCTCCTGACATTCGCACTTCAACTTCTAAAGCTTTTCGTTTCAATCTTAATTTTAAGCGTTTACATTTCAGCCTTCTCCGTATTTCTTTATTTTCAAATGGTTTCTGGCGTACGCTCTGCGGCCTTTATCAAAGGTTCTTATTTTAGCACCTTTCTAATTTTCTTATTTCAAAAATTCGTTACCTTCTTCACCCTCACCCGTTTTCTCGGACTTCAGTTTTTGAATTTCTTCATTTTCTAGCATTCATATAATCGAATTTCTTTATCTTAACGTCATTTTTGGTTTACTATTTTAAACGTGTCGTGCCTTCTTGAAGCATTCGCACTCTGGCGTTCCCAGAACTTATTTGCATTCAATCCATTTATAGTATTCGTATTTTAATCTTTTCCAACTCCTTCATTACCAACATCTTCTCTGCTTTCCCGTTTCAGGCTTTATCCATTTTCTTCATGTTCAGTTCATTCTTTTCTCTTTTAAATGTTATCCAAATCTTCTTAGTATAAATTCCTTTCTATCTATCTAATATCTAAAGTGTATACTTCTTGGTTTTCCCGCGTTGACTGCGTTCTAAACTTGTTTTAACTTCATTTCGTAATCCTTGTATTGTTTTTTTCCGACTATTCAATTTCTTCAATAATTTACCGGCTCTTATTCTTCCTGAATTCTTCTATTTCATTATTTCGAAGGAATAGAGTCTAAGAAGAGAGACACAAGAATTTCCTTACGACCTCCTTGCTTTTATATTTTCGACTTTGAGTTTTCGATTCTGATCTCTACGTATTTGATATTTTCCCACTGTTGCTAGTTTTGGCCCTTTGGTATCGTGTCTCGTTCAACCACTCTTTCATTGAATATTTAACAGTTACACCTTCTTTAGCGTAGAGTAAACACTTCACTATATTTCAAGCGTTTACTCTACGAGTTTTATTCGTTATCATTATAGATCTTCATCGAGTAAAAGCCAGTTTTATTCAACCTTATTTGGCCTTTATTCATCTTCGTTTGCTTTGGTTTCTTTGGCTTTACGTTATGATTTAATCTAACTTTTCGACTAACAAGTTATCTTCAGCGTTTCTCCCGTGACTTTTCTATTTTAGCTTTCTTATTACATACGCATTTGTCAACTTCACTATAACAGTCTTCTTTCTTCCTCGTTCATTTCATTCTTTCCCTTTCATTCTTCTTTTTCTGGCTAGTCTATGTACGTTCTACTTTGTACGCTTTTCCTTCTTTCCTTCCTTGGCCCCACCATCTCCCAACCATATTCTAGCTTCTTTAGCGCTTAAATTGTCATGTTTTGGTCTTCGTCTAAGATCACTTTTTCCTTGCATCTCTCTTTCAGCCCTCTTCTCACTTATTCGTTTTCACGATTAGATCTCTCCAGCCTTCTCCTCGACTTTGACTAGCAGCTTCTTCGTTTCAACTTATTCATTTTCTATCGTTCTGACTACCGTCTTCTATTTTTTCAATCGTCTTCTATCTTCTTTATTTCTTTAATTCAGAGTAGTATTTGGAAAGACTCAAGGTGTTCACTCTACACTGTAAAAATCCTCTTGTGTATCTATTTTTTATATTAATACGTATCAGCGTGATGGATATGAACTACAGTATCTACACCAAAAATGGAAAGCGATAACATACTTTTATTATATACATACATTTCGGCTAAAAATTATTTAATTCAATCGCTCCTATCTTATCTCGAGCTTGTTATTTTCATAATAAGCGAGCGCTCGGCTTTAAATATTACACGTTCGTGTACATATGTTGTCTACTTATTTATAGTCCGTCCAATGTCACAATGTTGCAAGGAGATTGTTATTATTACTGCTACTATTACTGTACCGCGCCGATATATATTTGAAAAATAAAGCGAAAAGCGTTTCTCCGCGTAGGTCGTCGAAAAAGTGGATTATAACGTTCGTTATCGGCCATCGCAAATTATCAAGGCATGGAAGAAACTCGCCGAATATGTGCTTCAAGTCCATTTACGGAGCTGGATGCATGTACGTATGTAAGCCGTTGCATTGCGCTAAAGAGAAACTCGATGTGTGGACATCGAAACTTAAAGGTGTGCATGTCCGCTAAATGTGTCTTTATATTGTTCGTAGCGTGATCGTAAACGATACACGACGGAATTTGTGGCTCGTGTTGTGTATTCACTTCTTCCACTTATACTTCGAGTAATAGTTTTAAAAGTCGAAGCGCTAGATATTTCTACAATTAACACTTCGCAAACTATAAAGGAAATAGGATGAGGTAAATATGAAAAAGAAAAGTTGGTCAGATTCCACCAAAGCGATAAAATATGAAACATATTGCGGAAATCAACGTGTTGTATTAGAAAACCTCAGAGGCAAACCAGAATTATTGTTGGATTGTGTCGGGAATGGAATGTTTCGAAGCATATCTCTTAACATATATACATATTGTTTGCGAGTATTTGTTGATGGGTGCCGCTCTCTAGTGATAGTATCCGAAAACGTGTTTAGTCGTTTCCCGCACACAATGTGTTCAAGAGAAACTTTTTTCGTTATGTGACATTCCCCCTTGAACGGAAGACCCCCTTGTGTGTATTACTATAAGGCAAACTTTTGAAGCTGGGGATTTTCATAATACTAAAAACGTATTTAGACTAACAAATTAGTTCTCGTCTTCAATGAAAACAAACACAAAGGAACGAAAATGTCACAAACTGCGTGCCCATCCTCTTGTACATAACGTCGGAAATCGAGCAAACACCCCAATTGACAGTCTTGAAAGTCTACCCACTTTCTCATTCCAAAATCTTCCAAAATTAAAGGCACGGCCTGTATCAAAACCTTGAAAACGGAGCACTCTTCAAATCATAATCTTCGAAATTTAACCGCTGGTCTTCAAAATCTACTATATTCAAGCGTGTTTCCTGAAAACCTTTGAATCACTTCATCTCCAATTCGGCGAAATTGAGCTACTCCATAATATCAAATCTACAAGCTCTCAATTCGAAATATTAAAAACGTACATACCTTCGCAGTACAAAACCTCTGAAATTGAGTCAACAACCCAATTGAGTCTCTTTCTCATTCCAAAATCTTCCAAAATTAAGACAGGCGCTGTATCAAAACTTTATTGAGCGCACCTGAAATCAAAATCGTCAAAATTAAGGCAGGCGCTCTATCAAAATTTAGAAAACTGAACACTTTTCGACATTTAAACGCTCGTCCTTAAAATCTTCGCTTTTCCTCAAACTCTTCCAAATCGAACCACTTTCTCGTCTCAAAATTTCCAAATTTGAGTTATTCCATAGTATCAAACCTCCAAGCTCTCACTTCGAAATCTTTGAAACTTACATACCTCAGTAGTACAAAACCTGCACGACTAAGGTGGCTTATAGATGAAAACCTCCGAATTTGAGCAAACACCCAAATTGACAGTCTTGATAATCTAGCCACTTTCCCATTCCAATATCTTCAAAATTAAGGCACGTCCTGTGTCCATAAAATATCCAATATTCAACCGCCTTTCTTTAAAATTTTTCAAATCGAACCATTTTTCTCATCTCAAAATCTTCGAAATCGAGCTACTCCATAGAGTGAAACCTCCCAACTCTCAATTTGGAATCTTGAAAACTTGCACACTTCAGCAGTACAAAGCCTTCAGGACTAAGGTGGCTTCTATATCAAAACCTCCAGAAATAACCAATGCTCATAACTGCTAATTGCGCCACACTGCTTTTCTTAAGAGCTTCGAAAATCGAACCACTTCTTCACTCCAACATCTTCGAAATTAAAGCACTTCGTTATATGAAACTTTGGAAATTGAGCAAGCAACTCAATTGACAGGGTTCAAAAGTTATCCCCCTCCTCATTCTAAAGTTTCCAAAATTGAGCAAGACTCGTAACTCAAAGTTAAGCCACAATTGTTCCCCAAAAACCTTCAATATCAGCGCCATTCCTCATTCCCAAAATCTCCGAAATTAAGCCATTCTACTCTATCAAAGCATCGAAATTGAGCAAATACTTTCATTGAAAATTTTCGAAACTTTCAAAACACCTCATTCCAAAAGCTTCAAAACTAGGATAAGTCTCGGGAAACTCCTCAATTGCTGGTTTTCAGAACTTAGCCGGGTCCTACTCATTCCAACATCTGTAAAATTGAGCCTTGCCTTTAGCAAAAAGAGAATCCAACGGAACTACATTTTCTTAACAAAATCGCTAAAATTAAGCTACTCAAACATAACAACCGAATATCTTCAAAGCCAAGCTCCAGCCCCTCATCCCCATATCTCCAAAATTGAGACACCTCTCGTATTAGGATCTCCCAAAATTGGGGAAAGCTCTCATCTCAAACTCTTCCAAGTTTGGCCATATTATTTTGATTAATATCCTGAAAACCAAACCACTTCTTCATCTCAACATGTATCTTCGATAATTTCGAAGTTTCAAAAAAAAACAGTATGGCTAGATTTTGAATCCAGGTATTGGTTGGATTTTGATTTTTGACAAAGGCGAGATGAAATTGCGTTGGTGATTCAATTGTTCGGGAGTAAATCCAATGCGGGATAATGAACCAAAATTCATGGGTAATGATTGACTTCCCTTCGTTATTCCTTCACTAAAGATGACAACTTATTAGTAGTCAAAATGCGTACACATTCGAAAATATCCAAACTGGCGGGGGAAAAGACATACGAACCACACGTTATTTGTTTCCCAAAACATGTCATTCAATAATAATTTTTCCAACTTTTTTAACACGTCCTTCTGACAAGGTGCGTAATCGTAAACTTCGCCGTTACAGGGCGCCGAAACATGTTTACCAGTTTCGTTCATTCAAGCGTGTTAAATGTTACGAAACGACCTGTTAATCGCGTATTTGCACGCATTAAAAGCGAGAACAACTTCGCCGAGTTGCAATACACTTGAACTTTGGATTGCCGAACCCGCAAATTCGAAATGTAAACAATTTAGCGCATCTTCGACAATGTTGCAAATTCGCGGACGTCCTCGGTTCCTTCGTAAATCGACGATGATGCATTGAAGTTATTAGCGGCCAGGCGTTGTAAACGTTAGAAATCGAAGAATGCGGTTTAATAATCACAAATTACAGATTGTACAAGGTGAAACTTAGAAATCTAAAAGGGGAAAAGCTGCACTGTTTCAATACTTAAATATTGTAATCTGGTCGAGTCGCAATTATTTTAATTATAACACTGAAAAATACTACACTTTATTGGACACACTATAGTACTCGAATACTAATTACAACATTCTAAACTCTATTGCGGTTGCAATTATTGTTGGAGTGTTTGAAATTCCCGCGACAATTCCTTATATAGCCAGAGAGAGCCCGTGTCGAACGTGTGGAAACTGACGTTTCCGCAATCTAGGCGCAAATCCAATGCTCTCGCGCCTTTTAGTACGTCGCAATCACGAAATGGACGCGACGACTTGTTTTGCAATTTTTTTAATGGACATTATGTGCTGCGTCTTTTTATGTGTCTTGCTACACTTGAAGGCTCAACTTTCCTCTAGCGATGATGGCTGAGTGGTGAAGGTAAAATTCTATTTTTGAATAAGTGATGTATAAAGAAAAAGTATTTCATTTCGAAACCGACGGTGAATAAGTTGAAGTTGAATTTGAAGTAAATGCGAGTCCGAATAATAAGAGCGCCATCTGATGGGGAGACGCAAATACGGCGCACTTCATAGTTGCTGCTGCGATGAGTATGTGTACATGTGTGTGAGAGAAAGAACTAATGAAAGAAAAGGATGAAAGATAAAAGCGCCTAGCGACGATTTCAAGAGTCTCGCTTTTTCCCAATTAACTCTCCCAGAAGAACTTCCCTAAAAAGACTTCGCTCTAAAAAGGTTACTGTCGAAAATTACAGACTTAGATTGCTTTGATATAATTAATATGCTTAATATTTTGTAGCACGGTCCTTACATTACTCATCATCATCATCCTCACTAAACGTTTACACAGCTCATTTTGGCAAACCGTACCATTTTTCTTGCACTGCTTCCCACAGTTCATCTTTATTTTTAAACTTTTGACCTGCTAATGAGTCTTTGACACACTTTCAGAGGTTTCCTATGGGATTTAGGTCAGATGATTGCGCTCGCCATTGAACAATTCGTATTCCATTTTCCTGAATCCATTCCTTCGCACACTTGGAAGTGCATTTAAGGTCATGATCATGTTGAAGATGACGTATAAGGGGTATTTCTTCCTCAAAATATGGAAGCATTACATTATATAATATTTTCCTGTAGATATTCTCGGTTATGGTTGCTTCAATCAGATGTATGGGACCAACACCGTACCATGCAAAGCAGGCTGACAGCATTTTATTTTTCCGCCTCCATATTTAACAGTCTTTCTCGTGTATTGCGGAGAAAATTCTTAGCCTACAGAGCGACGTACGTACATCCTTCCATCTAAACCAAAGATTATATATTTTAAAATCATCACTCCACACGATGTGTCTCCATTGTTCTTCTCTCCAATTTGCATGTTCCTATGCGAAAAGCATTCTACTTTTAATATTCGGTTTCTGAACATGTAAATTCGCTTCTTGAAGTCTTCTTCTAACAGTATGAAAACCGAGGTATTCATTAAGAATCCCTTTAAAGTCCATACGGACGTGGCAAATAGAGCCTTTCTGACAATTGTTCTAATATATTTATCGGTCAGTTTGTATTATTGTCTTTCTGGGTCTCCTCGATTCTCTGATTCGCATTTTTTAGAGCAAAGCTCTTTTGGCGAGGTTCTGCAGCGAAAGTTAATTGGGAAAAACTCTAATATCAAATTAAAAAATTTTAAAAAAATCAAACAATCACAAATATTTTAAAATTAAAAAACGTTTGTTCCAAAAAATTTTAAAACTCGGTAGAAATTAATGACATTTCGGTAGATCGGTAGGTATATAGAGAAATCGGTAGACGTGGCAGCAGTAGGATACATTTACATAAAAAAAAAGAAAACTACAGTCCGTGATGATCGTCCGATAATCAAGAAAGGCAAAAACAGAACAGACAAATGACACTCAAGTTGATTCACCTAATCCTGGAAGATAAGGGCTTAAACCTATGAACACGAACAGTTTGAAGACGCTACACGAACGTACTTTTCACTTCTCAATTAAACACAGAAATGCTTCTAACTGAACACAAGCACTTTCTAACGATATCTCTTAGTGTATTTGAGGAGTTAGACCCTCCCAGCTGGTATTTATTTGACGCAGGTAGTCGTTTCGGAGATGTCCGACGCGCTCCATGACATGGGGAGACATGGCTGTACTGCTTGTAGGATACATTTACATCATTAATACACAATCACATAACTCGGGAATCACCAAGATACCAGGTGAAAAAGAGGGGCTATGCAAGAAGAGTGCGGAACGAACGGGGAATTATTATTATTATTATACAGCATGACGAGTTGTTGTATGTGTATATATATTCCTACAAACTTATCAATTTTAAATTTTCCCAAATCCACCCGAAAAGAATTTATTCTGAAACTGGACGAAAAACCGTGATTTTCTTGATGAAAAATTCCCACCCCATGCAAGTTGCAAAAAGCTAGAAACCTTGAAGGCACAAGTTTGCTTCTCCTTTTTCCTTCTTCTCGATAATTGCGCAACACATCGATTTACAATCGCCACACGCCATCTCACCAACAACAATCCCTTTCATTGTCATTTACGTCGCAAAAGCAGCCATTGAATGAAACCGCCTCGCTTTTTTACGTCGTTCGTTTTGTTTACCTGTGCTCTCGCAAACGAATATTTTATGCACGAGCACCGTTCCTTTTTTTTTCCTTCTTGAATGAACGGAACTTTGCAATTATATTTCGGTTGCGCAACGGCACGTCACCGCGGTCGTCCTTGAAACGGGCGCGTTCAGAGAGGAGGGCCCCCGAAGCGAACGTTCTTCCTTCCCTTCTCAGACATTTCGGTCCGTAAATATTTACGAAAATACCCCGGTCCGTGTCTCGTACGTGGAAAAATATCCGAACGTATCGAGGAGGAAACTGGGCAAAAACGAGAACGTCGTCGCCGCCAACTTTCTACCTTCTCACCCAAACAAACGCCGATCATTCGGTGTCGCGGTGGGAGTAGAGGAAACGAGGGGAGAACGGGGCGGATACAAACAAACAAGCGAGCTCCGAAACAAAATACACACGGTGTACACAACGCTGCCGATAGCGCCGCAGGCGATGCGCGGCGATTATCGAAACTACTTTCCGTCGAGCCTGGCAACAGTACACCGAGAGCTACCGGTTTTGTGCAAAGTTAGACCGAGCCGCGAACGAGGAGGAACGAGAGAAATACATACGCACACACGTCAAGGTCGCATATTTGCTAAGTTTGGAGAGGAACTGGGGGAGTGGACGATGAGGACCATTTGGGTGTGATTAGGAGAAAATTCGGAAGAAAACTGACTTCGACAAAGTTTCTCGAAGTTCTTCCTATTCCTCCTTCTTCCTCTCGTAAGTCCTTATGCCTCTCAGCGCCGGATTTCTTTCTATTTCAGTTAGTTCATATTCCCAAGGTGCTTTAGGGAATTGGGGGGGGGGAGGCACCGATTTATTACCCCGAATAAATTGGTGGAGTTAGTCTCAGCCCCAAAAACTTTGAAACACGTGTGGAAAAGATTTCCGCCATTTTCAACTCAACTGGAGTGTTCAGATTCTTTGCAAGATAGTCAAAATTCGCACAAAATCAACTAGAATTCTCAGAGAAATCAAAAAAAAATTTTGGAAGGAGGATTTCATTTATTCTTCTGAAAGACACCTCGCCCAAAGCAGGACTTGATCTCCCCCACAGTGTTGAGGCTTCAGAAAACTGCATTGATTCCTTTTTCTTCAATTTCCACAGTCATGAACTAAATCCCAATTACCCGGTTTTTCTTTTTTTTTTGGTGAGTAATCGCAATAATAAGTACAGGTCCCATACACAATTAACGTCTCTACGTCTCGAGAGAATAATACAATTCCGCATTTTTCGCGACGCACGAGCGAGATCGCCACTGAAAAACGTTAGCAAAACTCGCTCCGTTGAACATTAAGGTTATTCCGACGACGACGTTGCTTTGACGCCTCAGGCATGGAATGTCTGAGACATAAAAAAATGATTTGCGAATTCCTCCGCATGTAGGATTGGTCGACGCTTAGATGACTAAACTTTTCTAGCCGCGAAACCCGTATACGAACGAATTAGATAGGGTACATAAATACCAATTGAAAAACAATTGTTTAATTATCAATAACAATAATCATCGTAAAGGTAATGATCGGAAGGTTAGAAGTAAATAAAAAATACTGTAATTAGTCGAAAATTTAATAACTCGTTACTAATTGAATATCAACGTTTCACGGAAAATATTACTCAGAACGCGGCCGATACGATGATGATAAACACTATTAATGTGAAAAGCGTGAATGCTTGCGTTTTGTTGGTATACAAAGATGAATCAATATTTCTAGAATATAGGAGATTTTTCGAATAATTGTCGAGAAATTTTTGTGTATATAATAATAAGAGAAAGACGAGAGAAAACGATCTTTTCTTATCTTGTGAATGAAACCCCACGTTATGTGCCGGCTTAACATTTAGCCGTGGGCAGTTTTAAATGATGCTAATTGTACTAGTGCTAAACGATTTAATACCGTGTATTGTGCTAATTTTATTAGACATAAAAAATAAATAAATATAATTCTTCTTATGTCTAAAAAGAATTACTTTTTTTACTTTTTGAGAGCCCGGTCTTCCTCCCCTCTACCCCAAACTTTTAAGGGCCTTAACGGTAAATAATGGCAGGTGTCCCACTATGAGCGTATAATAAAAAACCAAATTTCCGGTTACATATTCCTTTGTTTTCGTAACTTCCGTTCAAATCTCTGGCCTTAAAAATTCCACCACTACTCTTTGCAAAATTCTTGTTAAGTATTGGCGCAATATTTTGCTAGTTCTAACAAATACAGGAGAGTCTCCTTTATTCCACATAAACCGATCGGTAGAACGTACGATAAGCTAAAAAGAAAACGTCGGATAATAGAGAGGTATAAAAAAGAAGCCCATTACATACAACGTTACAATTTTAGAAATTAAACACGTCTAAACATCAAGTTTTGCAACAGGGAAAAAAACAAAAAAAATCATACATTGTAACATTCTCTTTTAGGGAGGTTCTGCTGCGAGAATTAACTGGGAAAAAGTGAGACGCTTGAAATCGTCAGATAGACGCTTTACTTCTATCTCTCTTCTTTCATTAGTTCTTTCCCGCTCGCACACACACGCACGCACACACGTTTGCGTCTCCCCGTCAGATGGCGCTCTTATTATTCAGACTCGAATTTACTTCAAA
This sequence comes from Chrysina gloriosa, assembly GCA_038088585.1. Lineage (NCBI taxonomy): Eukaryota > Metazoa > Arthropoda > Insecta > Coleoptera > Scarabaeidae > Chrysina > Chrysina gloriosa. The sequence continues at coordinate 5,736,767 of CM076092.1, read as the reverse complement.
TTCAACTTCAACTTATTTACCATCGGTTTTCGAAATGAAACGCTTTTTCTTTATACATTGTTTATTCAATTATAGAATTTTACCTTTTATTCAAATAAGCATCCTCAGAAAATGGAGTTTTAATAAAAACTTTCATTAATGTAGGTTTTGTTATTTAAACTTAACAATTTTTTTAGATAAAACTAACTTATTTTGTATAATGAAAATAACCACAATTCTAACGAAACAAGATGTAGTTGAATAAAATTTAATTTTATAATTTCAACTTATCGTTAGAATTATGGTCATTTTCATTATTCAAAATGTATAGATCTTTATTTCTTGGTATATTAACCTTCCTATACTCACGTCAAAATGAAAGACGTATGCTATACTATATAAATCGGTCTCACAGACCGTATGCGTGAGTATAGGAAGGTTAAATAAATCTGCATGATAAATTAAGGCCATTTAAAACAAGTTAATTTTTAACAAAAATATTGTTGAGTTTAAATAACAAAACCTACATCAATGAAATTTTATATTAAAACTCCATTTTCTGAGGAAGACGAATAAATATGTCGAAATGTTAAAATTGGTTTGCTTTTTATTATTTTTTTAAATAATAGCGCAATTCCAGGAATATAGGAATAAACTATAAATATTATACGGTACGGCTAAGAAAATAAATTTTATTTACAATTATATAGTGGTTGGGCATTGAATTAGGACCACTGCGAGAATTTCAAATTTTTGAGAATTTAGGAATTGTATTGGCAAATACATTTAATTTATTTCTAAGTATTTACAGTCATTGTGCACAATATTTTACCTCTTAGTTCATTTATGGTTGTATGTTTTGTTTTTTTGTTTTACAATTAGAACTTTTTTAAGTTAATTCCGATATGGGTAAAACAAGTGATGTACCAACCGAAGAGAAACAAGAGTCAGTGTCCTATTGGAAACAGGAATGTATTCACAACGTGAAAGAGCACAGAAATTGTGGCAAAAAAGAAAAACTACAGTCCGTGATGATCGTCTGATAATCAAGAAAGGCAAAAAGAGAACAGACAAATGACACTTAAGTTGATTCACCGACACCTGGAAGAGAAGGGCTTAAACCTATCAACACGAACAGTTTGAAGACGTTACACGAACGTACTTTTCACTTCTCAATTCAACACGGAAATGCTTCTAACCGAACACAAACACCTTCTAACGATATATCTTAGTGTATTTGAAGAATTAGACCTTCCCAGCCGGTATTTATTTGAGGCAGGTAGCCGTTTCGGAGATGTCCGACGCGCTTCCGGCTAATAAATTTTTTACCCCATATTCTAGAAGGTTCAAATCATCTATTAAGTCAATAAACAATATCTATTTTCTAAAAAATTTAACCCTTAATGTCAAGACTGCACGGCAGTGTAACGTTGGCCACGCGAACGCTCTAATTTAGCTCTTCATCTTCATTATTTCCCAAAAGAATACGAAATAGTTCGCTGCTAATTAAATAATACAATAAATTTCATAACCGTACACCCTTTCGAGCTGCACTCCTATTAAATACGTCTTCCTCATTCAAATTCGCCGGTTATTCGCCATTTATTAACGACCTATAAATTCGAACTGGCGCGGCGGATTGCTGATGAGAGTATAGCACGCAACGCGACAACGACCTCTAGGGATCCAAATTCCGATAAATGAATGGCAGGAATACACGATCGGGACGATCGGCGATGTTTAAGATGTAATAAGAGATATGGGCGAAAATAAGGTGCTTGGAAAAGAGCCAGTGCTCTGAAGACGAATAAATCAATAAAGTATCCGCCTCAATTTATAAAGATGCACGATGGATGCGTATGTATGCCACATACGTCTATGAATATTATCTGACCTAGTAAGCCGCCATCTGCGTTTCTTTTATTGGAAATCGTAACATGAATATAGGGAGGATGTGTGATCGTAAATGAGCGGAATATGGATCGTTTTATCAATGAACAAATGGTTACAAATTCAAGAACTTCAACGAGTACTTTCGCTAAGAGGTAGTGTTGTCCGCGTTGTCAGCGAAATGCGCGTCTCGAAATTAATTAATAAGTCAGTAGTCGAGTGGATGAAGAAGTTAATTAACATTTCCTCAAAAATTGGGTCTGCGTATTTATGAATGTGACACGTTAAAATCTCACTTCACCACCAACCTCTTGTTGTGATATCGCCACAAACAATTAACTCCTCACCACACAATTGCTGAAGAATGAAATTCGATGACACGTGTTTCGCTAGCACAAGATAAACATTTAAACCGTAATACCAAAGTGAGCAAATTATTTATAATTCAATATGTTTTAAATGTTAAATTAGAGAGAGAGAGAGAGAGAGCGAACTATAAGCGTATGAAGCGATACGCATACGCAAAAATACAAATCTTCTAAATCGCGATAGCGGGCCCATTCAATACTCTGCATTGTTCAGTCTATTATAATTAAATAATATGTCTTTGTAAGGCGGATTTATTATTTAAATTTTCTCTGGTATGCTGGACGATAGAGAGAGAGAGAGATTTCTTCGCAATTTCTTAAACCAAAGTTAGTTACATAATAATAATAATAATTTTAAGCGATAAAGATACGTGAAATGTTGCAAATTTCAAATATTTATTGTAAACAATCGAAGTTTGAAAAGCCATTTCTCATTGTCAGCACTGGTAGACTTCAAATATTCAATGGTTTTTCAAACTTCGGTTGTTTACAATTAATATTTGAAACTTTTACCATTTTACGTGTCTTCATCTCTTACAATGGGATTTCATCATGTATCTCCTTCTATTGAATAATAATTTTATTGTCTTAAGTTGAAACAACATAGACTTTGTCAATACAGCATTACGATAAGAAAATATAAGTAAAGTAATCTGACATGTAACAATTTTTAACATTTCCAATCGAAATGCAACCTTACAGGTACTTTTTCGTGCTTCCATACGTTTATATAAATTACGTCTAGAAATTAGACACGCATGTCACTTGGCATGTTATTTATAAGGGAATTTAACACACGATTACAGTGAGGATGGGGGCAAACTAGCATGTTTAGTACTTTAAGAAAATGATTCGCTCATTTCGGTTTTATGCGGTTTTGATAAAGCTTGTCTCGTGCTAGCGAAAAACGTGTCACTGAATTTTATTATTAAACAATTGTGTGATGAGCAAGGTTCGACAAACAAGTGCATGATAAGTTGTATAAACCAAACTGACGCTGTCTCTCCTCCGAATTTTAAAGCGGAGTGGAGCGGAGGGACAGCGTCAGTCCGGTTTACACTACTTAATGATAACTCACGCACTCGTTTGTTGAACCTTCGTGATGAGGAGTGTCAATAAAAACGCCACAGTCCTTGCAATGACTATCATTTATGTAGTTGGTGCTACAGAAGAATTTTCACTTGTCACCATGATAAATACAAAAACTAAATTTTGGCAAAGTGTTAGTTACCGCCTTGATCCACTTCAAAGTTACTGCAATTTTCAGGACGTAAAAATATGTAAAAAAAAATTGAGGAAAAAGGAAAGATGGGTTTCCACCTGTGCTAGTAATGGTCGAAACTTTTTCAGTTTCTTAATATCAATTTATTGCTCCACAGTACAAACACACAGGCACAAATTTCAAGTAAAAAAATGATACTTTCTCAACACTACACAGCAATTTATACGTAGTTTTTAGCAAAAATTATATCGCCAGAAATGACAGCAAGTTACACCCTAGTTTTTGGCAACGAGTGTACCAGCAACTCGCGGTACACTATTCTTCCCATAGCAGGAATCAACTTAAATCCAAAAAAGGAATAATTGTATGTGGCTGTCTTCTTCCTCAACTTTTAGCCTCTTATATCATTAAAGTACGACAGAATAGCGATTGTAAATCTACTTTTAAAAAATCATCTAAATATATATTTCGACCAGTAAGTGGTCATCCTCAATTGAGGTACAAAGGAAAGGAAATGTCACTTTTAACTAGTGGCCGACCGAACATTCGGTTTCGGTTTCGGTTTCGGCCAGTTTCGGCCAAAAATCTAGTTTCGGCCATAGTTTCGGTTTCGGCCAAAACTCAGCTGAAACTTCGGTCGCACCGAAACTCAGTGTTCGTGAATTGTCGTGCTTCGTTCGAGCGAGTTCGTGTCTCGTAATTGTCAGAGTCAGGAAGTTAATACCTAAATACATAAATATCTCCTTTTCCTACATACGGTAATTGTTGTTTTTTTTTATTTCATTTAACACAAATGAACTATATAACATGTAAAACATACACTAGATTTCAGCATACAATTGAAATTTTAATATGTTTAAATAAGTTTCGGTTTCGGTTTCGGTTACGGCCGAAACTGAGACCGAGGCCGAAGGTTCGGTTTCAGTTTCGGTTTCGGCTGCAAATCCTGTTTCGGTCGGACATTACTTTTAACGATTAGACCTCGCCCATCCCTGTGAAAGTAATAAACCCTTTCCTGAGCAGCAAAAGAACAATCAGATCCCCAGAGGCAAAGGCATACAGCCAGCAAGAGGAAATGGAGATCATGATGAAGATGATTGCAGATGAAAAGAAGAGGCAACGGGATTATGTTTAGGAAATTATGGAATTAAGGAGTGGAAATGAGAAACTAGCAGAAAGGGTAGTAGGCCACGCGACGAAGCGAATGAGAAGGCAGAAATATCGCAGGTGATGGAGAAAACTAATGAAGGAATGTGGAACAGTGAACTTAAGAAAAGGCAAAATATTCGTACTTGTTAACATAGAAAATTGAGAAGCAAGCTGTGTATGCGGCTTTCTTCTTCCTCACCTATTAGCCTCTTATATCATCAAAGTACGAGAGAGCGGCGATTTTAAATCTACTTAAAACTTGGTGCACCCTTCTTGTTCTTCTTCTTGGCCTTTACGTTCCTTAGTTCCTAGCATTTGGCTTCGTGTTGTGCTGTTCTTCGCCTCTGTAATGTACCTACTTTTTGCAGGTCTACGCCCCATCTCAACGGGGGTCCTCCCCCTCTAAAACTATGCACGAAAACGCTAATAACATGACCACTGAAATGACAAGTGAGAATTTTATCTGCACGCCTATGATCATCGAAACGAATCATAATTTAACTATCAATTTTCCCCACACACCAGTTATTTTGGATCCCGCTGTATAAAAACTGGTTGTGAATGGAACGAAATATATATATAAATGGTGTGTATAGAAAAGGGGACAATAAAAACAAGTAGGAAGTCTGAAACGGACGACGAAAATAAATAGCAAAAACAAGCGGAAAATATCATTTTGACAGTCAATTCTCACTGCTGCAACTGTAAACGAAAAGTTCCTAAACTTGACAGGTTGTTAACTTCGATCATTCACAAACACCGCGTATGTTTTCAACTTTCGCTGTCAAACTTTACGAAGTACCAACATCTCAGTGTTCCCAACTATGTAAATACATATTACAAATCACGTGATCCCCGTATTTAATCGAAAAGATATCCTTTGCTCTGACTGACCATAACAAACCGACTTTTGTCTCTCTCTCTCTCTGTATACCTACAACGAATAAAAATAACACGCGCGGGGGACAGGGGGCGGAACGATGCAATTCGGTGATGACCAACTATGCTCGCGTACTACACCCACCTACGTTATTTATTTTAAAACGTGCAAAAGAGATTTCTATTTATAGATCTCCCCCAATTTCTATCGACCGAAATATCCGCGATTTCCGAGCATGGGATGCACGAAAATACAGAAGGTGAATATGTATGTACGTGCGATGACAGCATATTTTGACATCTCTCGATATAATCACACGCGTGTATTTCTGGAGGATTCGGTATATCGGATGGCGATTTTTGCGAACTTGAAAATTCGATACCACAAACCCGGGTGTTTTGTGATATCATCGAACGGATCGAAATCGCCTTATCTAACGGGCGATTTTGTACTTTAATTATTCGATAATGATTTTCAAGAGCAACGTACAGATACAAACTAATAAGTATCTTTTTTTTTTTTTAAAAGAGGTTTTGGGTTTCTTCGCGTCGAGATTCGTATTATAAATGAGTGGAACGTACAGACTGAGATGACCGATATGTTATTATGAGGAGCCCCCTTAATGAAGTGGCACGTAAATAATAATTACCCCAGAAATGGGGATAAAAACATGGGGAGCCCCTATCGAAGGGATCATATGCTGCGCCACTCGAGGAATCCTCCCCAAAAGGGGGCTCCACCCACCAACGGCGCGATTCTAATCGCAGGACACCTCGAAATAATCCACCCGTTCCGAACAGATGGTTTCGCTAAAAATAATCCCCGTTTTTTTTCTCCCAATTATACAGTCGTAAGACGCCATTTGTTGCCCAATGGATTATACAATATTTACGAACGAGATCGGCCTGCGGCCCCTATAAAGAGAAAAACCCTGCGCGGGGCTACTCACCTATGCTCGTAAAGTCTTTTGGATAAAATTCGCACAAATATCACTGGAAATCACACAGATTCAGATGAAATTCACGTACTTATATACTTAAACGTATGTAACAATACGCCATTTTGCAACGCTCTTGCCCTTTCTATTCGGACGTCTCTCATCGCCGATCGGGCGTTTTCGTCGTCGACGAGAATTCAAATTTCCGGCGGGAAAAGCGGACGAATTTGAAAAGATAAATATGCCTCAACAGGTAGGTTTCTTTTTTGATGATAATGGTCTTCGTGCATTTTATAAAAAATAAATTCTTAAATTGTCACACAAATTTCGATGCCGTTAAATTTTTGCTAAATACACATCCATCCGCACAACCAAATATACACTGCACGATTCTTGAGTTTGACATAATTCCCAGTAAACATGTTTTAAATTTCGCGGATAGTTTAAGTTGGTATTTCCGGCCGTACTAAATTGTGCTTAAAAATTAGCGAGGATGTCCTCTATTGCCGGAACTGCCAACTTAAATTGTCCACGAAATTTAAAAAATGTTTACTGGATTAGAGCTGCTCAGTTTATGCCACTAGTACTACAACTATCTGAAACGACTGTACTACTGTACTAGAAGGGCAACACTACGCTATACGAATACATAATTAAGATTTAATAAAAGATTGAATCATCTGGTATCATTAAGTAAACCGGACAGACGACTCTGCTTAAACTACTTAACGATAACACGTCATCCACTCTTTAATCAAACCATATACATAATACATAATAGTTTCACTGTACCTATAGTATCAAGCAATCTATATTAGTATAGCGCAATGTTGCTATTCTAGTACAGTCGTTTCAGATAGTTTTACTACTGTTGGCGCAAATTGAGCAACTTTAGACATAAATTACTGATTCATCTAAATACATATTTCGACCACTAAGTGGTCATCCTCAATTGACAGCATAATAAAAGAAATGTCACTCTTAAAGACTAAACCTCGCCATTCCCGAGGAAGTAATAATCCCTTTCCTGAGCAACAAAAGAACGATCAGATCCCCAGAGGCAAAGACACACAGCCACGAAGAGGAAATGGACACCATCATGAAGATGATGGAAAGAGGAGACGGCTGAGTTTGCAGATAAAAAGAAGAGGCAACGGGATTATGTTTGGGAAATTATGGAATTAAGGAGTGGAAATAGGAAACTAACAGAAATCGTAGTAGCGCTGAAAAGAAAGGTGGAGAAGATAAGATAGATAAGGGAAGGAAGAACATAATCATTAGCCGCACGCAATGGAGAGAACGTGATGGAGAAAACTAATGAAGGAATTATGAACATGCAAACAGTTCGTACTTGCTAACATGGAAAATGGGAAAGAAGAGAATGAAGTTATAAGGTTGAGAAGCAAGCTAAAGGGAACAGGTATATATATATACACAACGACTGCACCCCAAAAGGAAATACAGAGGAAAAATTAATAAAGGGGAAAGCAGAGAAAGAGAGGAGAAAGGAAACGGAGAGCTGTGAGTAAATGGAAAATTTTGGACATAGAACGGGCAGCCCTCACCTTTGAGCAACATCATGAGGAGGTTGCAAGTGAGTTTCTCGAAGACGACAATGGCAAAGGATAGGGAATCTAAAGTTATGGAGGGATCTGGAAAAATTAACGCGATGGAGAGGACGAGACAAGACGAGAATAGGGAAAGAACCTAGGGACACATATTAAGAATATAAGGAAGATGGAAAGATGTAATAAAAGAAGCGACAAGTTGTTCTATACCAAAGAAGGAAACAATCAAGAAGAGCAAATGGATGATGAATACAAAATGAAATTGAGAGGAAAATATACTAAAAGAGAATGTTGTAAACAGGAAATAGTAAGTGAAAAGAAACTTGAACAACAAGAACAGGTGGAGAGATCTCAAAAGAAAATGCAAGGAGGATGAAATAAAAACAAACTGCTTTGACATGTAAACCATTAATCAGTCGAAAATATAGGAACCAGTTAGAGAACAAATGATTAAGAATAATAAACGTAATGAGTGGTAACCAGGCGATTATTAAAGTCGTTATAAAGCTTATTACCAGATCAAAACTGGTAAAACATTATAAAGATTCCCCAATCAACTGGCGCAGGATCACATTATGTCCTTGATTTGGCTTCCAAGACATGACGACATTAAAGGTAACCTGATTGTCGACGAACTATCCATGAAAAGATCAAGAGGAAACTTTCAAGGACCAGAACATGTGTGAGGGATAACAAAGGATTCTGCCATATAGGAGATCTGGTAGTGGCTGGAAAGAGGACATTCAAAGAAGTGAATATTGATTGAAAGTCAATTCCACACTAAGACTCTATTAGATAAGCTAAATAATAAATTATCAGCTAACCTAATTAGAAAAAATTAAGATGATTACTGGTCTAGTACTGGAGACTGCCCCTTGAAAAAGTATTTATGCTACATGCAAATGGTAAGTGAATCTTGGCGTAGGAAACGTGAACTACAAGAGAAAACCAGCACGCCTATTATATACGCCTATGAGGAACTGAAGGGACTCGGGCGGAAACATTTCGGCAAGAATTTATTGGAGCCTACGAGAATACTCAGCCTACTCAGAGCAAGATAGTGGCCTTAGCTATAGATCTATTATAGAGTTAATCTAAAGATTAAAAAAGTATTATTATTCTCTAAAAGAATACTTAAACAGGCATATTAAATATGATGCATTAATAAAAAGACTGCTGTCCTAAAACCAACATTCTCCATGAGCAAAACTGTCCTTAGATATGATAGTTTTACAGATGTATCGTCAAGAGTCTACTTCTTAAATAATTAGGACATAGAATTTAAGCTTTGTATAGCAAATTGTTGCATAGTTTCTATAGAAATGTAATTTGAATAGATTGTTAGAGAGAGGCAGCTCTTTATATATTTTTAATTGAATAACAGAGTGTCAAATCACTTCTAGTGATAATTTAGGAGTTTTATTTTAGATTACGATTTTGGTATATCATCTAGAAATAAGATAAGCAATTCAAATAATCCCGCCAGAAAATTCGTTCCATGATTGGATGCTTCGCTTCAACAAACCAATCACTATTCGAATTTTACGCGCGAATTATTTGAATGATTCTTTTGTTATTGTTATCAAAACTAAGTATGTACTTTTCTGGTTTAATACAAACATCCATTACGAACGACAAATTGTAAGTATGTATATACATTTTATATCTTTTCCCTTTACAATTTTATGTATGTACAAGGATACAATTATTAGCATCCCTAATTGTATTTTAACGTTTCAATCAACAGCGCAAATTTTCACGAACTTCCGCGTGTCCTACTTGAAAATTACAGTCGAATATGACAGCTTCAAATTTAAATTTTAGTGCAAATACAATTTCAAAAGGATTTAAATTGAAAATTCCCGCCTTATTCTCATTGGAATCCATATATCTCAGTAGTGCCAACTAAGGCAAAGTTGACGCGATAGATGTCAAAACACAAGCAGCCAAGTTGTATTAGATAAATTTATTTAGCTATATGGCAAATATATTCGAATGATATATTAAATGTGAATTAAATAGTGGTATACGAACTAAAATCAAGTTTCCCCGACATACCGGGGCCCCAAGTGTAGGTGTTTACCCTCAAAAATAAATCTAAATATAGATGTATAGATCACAGAAATGGTCCTAGCTTCACCGACCGTTCCGATTAAAGCGTTCCAAAGCCGCCCAAAACACAAGTAAGTGAACACCATTTCAGTAAAAATCCAAGAAATGTAACTGCGATGGATTGTATCACCATCAGCGATGATACCTCCTCGCCCAGCTTGAGGAGTGCCCCGAACGTATTCAATTCCCCACTGAAAAGGGATGTCAGCGTCGCTTCCTTGCCGATATCGATCGATTCAGAATCGACTCAGAGATGTCCGGTTACTTGGAGTGGTGATAGGAAAGCGTAGGCGACCTGTAACTACCCAATTCACCAATAATAATGTCACGCCGTTAGTTAACACTAGGGTGAAGATGTGGCTGGCGTCGACGATGCAACTGCAGCAATCACCGGCTGTGTGTTCACCTCCTAACGATGGCAGTTTTGGTCATTCTGATTCGGGGAGCGATTCAAGCTCCATCGGTAGGTATTACATTAGGAACTCACGACCCCAACCATCACCTAATAGGAGTATCTTGATTAAGCACGATTTCAGTAGAAGTAATGAAGTCGCCTCTGATATCTGTGTTTCTCAATATAAACCTAGATGGGAGTATAGCGATAAATCGGCAATGCTAAATGGGCATTGTGATACGAAGGGGATTGAAAGTGAATCCAATAAGGATACTAGTTGCTGCTCAGTGGGGAATGATGAAGGGAAAGATGAGGAATCAGAGGAGAAAGACAAGGATGTGCAAAAATTGAACAACAACGAGGTGCCGTTGAGTCCTGAGACGCAGAAAAAGAACGAGTTGTGTTCATATCTGCAGCTGATGAATATGAACTGCACCGATCACAAAATGGCTAGTAAGATACAAAATCGGAGATCGACAAGGGTGAAGAATTTGATAATTATGTCGGAGAAAAAGGAGCTTGAACGTAAACTAAATATCGAGGCTAAAAAGAAGGAGGAAGAGGATTCGACAGGAAACATTGAGCAGGAGCAGACACAGCGAAGCTTGATAGCGAAATCCTTCGAGGAGTTAAATATCAAGTTGAGTCAAGATGATGAGCGCGACAAGGAGGTGGACGAGACGAAGCAAGAAGCCAAATTGTTAAACATACAGGACATTCCTTTGGGAATCTTAATGAAACGCAGCGATTTCGATGAAACGATGAAAGTTTTTATCGATTCCGAAGGATGTGGGTTTAAAAGTAAGAAAATGGGAGGGGAATCGCAAGAAATGAAGGGACGGAAGTACGTGCGGAAGAAAAAGTACCCCAATGGAAATCTAAAGGCCTTGTCTAGTCCACGATCCCTCTTATCGAAAACCAAACTTAAACTGAAGCAATCTCCGCGACTCTATCGCCGAAAATTGAGGAACTTACCGTCGAGACCGGAAGAACCACCCCACGCGAAAAACGAAACTTCAAGTACAAGAACGGAAGCGCCAAGTTTGAAAGGGAAGGAGGCCGCGAATCCGAAACCGAAGAAAAAGTACATAAACTCGATGAAACGTAAGAGTTTCAGGAAAATTCTAGTACCTCGTGCCCCGAAAAAGAATTTACGAAGTAGATTGAATCTGTGCGATGTCGGTATCAAAGCGTTGATCCTCAAGGATAAGAAATACACGACGAAGAAACGGCTCGGGATGAAACCGGGTAAAAAAATAGTGCTCAAGAACCAGAAAAAAGCCATCGCAAAAGTTGCCATGGTGAAACCGACCGAAAATTTCACGCGGAAGCCTCAAGAAAGCGAAACTTCCACCAGGGATAAATCCGACGAAGTCGGTTCGTTTTCTCACGACGATATCGAGATTATATCGCTTGCCAATTCGTTCAGTTATAAGCCGATGCCCGTAGTTAAACGGAAATTAGACGAGGAATTTTTCCCTAGTGCCGTGGAAGAGACCAAGACGAAAATCAAGACTGTCCTGCACGAAACGCTGAAAACTCAAGATTTCCCCAACGGTTCTAAGCAGAACTCCTTGGACGAAACGACTTCGTTGAGTGGTCCGAGGAAATGCGAAGAGAGCAACAGTTTCAACGAGAAGGCCTTCAGCATAATCGATTTATCACATTCCACCGTCGCAGGGAACATCGACACGCTAAACGATCACGATTACACTCTGAAATCGCCTCAGGATAAAGGGTACATTATGAACGTGATCCTCGCGAATAACCAAAAGTCTCCGATTATGGAGAGCATCGAATCCAAATCGGTGATCGACGACAGCTATTGCAAATCATCCGAGGATCTAAGCGTCAGCGTGAGCAAAGAACAGGAGTACTGTCGAGAGACGCTCGAGGAAATCATCGGGATACCTTTTAGGCAGGCGATGAAGAAGGATGCGAAAAGTAAAGAAGAGGAAACCTCGCTAACATCGGATAATAAAGAGACGGAAAATCAATTATCGCACAGCTTTCCCCAATACGACTATTCCTCGTATCAAAACTCCTTACTTCTCAAGCCGGCCAGTCCGAATAAGATGTTCAATTTACGTTTGCCCCTTCTCGAACCGCCCAGTAACATTTTCGACGAAGAATCTTGCAGTCCATCCAGACTCGATCATCCTGACGAATCCCATCAAGAGATCCCGAACGAAATCGACGGGAAACCGCAAATTATCACCGCGACGGTACCGCCGGAAATGAAGAGCTTACACAAGAGTTTGATGCAGGGTAAACGCAAATCGCAAGTGCGCAATTCCGAGTTGTTGGGCGAATCGAGTAATCACACTTGGGACGATAGTTCTTGCGAAGATAAACGATCTCATTCGATTAAGATATCCGCGATTAACGGTGACGTAGTGAATGCTTTTACGTCGATTTCAACTTGGTTGTCGTGCAAGAACAATCGGTCCAGTTTTGGTGTCAGAGCGCTTTAGGGAACATGCTAGGCTCGCAGGACTTGTGGATATCCAAAGGATCGTTGCAACGTCTGGTTTTGGATAATACGTGCGTCTTCAAAGAATCTTCCGATATGGTGATCAGTATGGAGAATTCCTTTGCGTACGTCGAACTGTGGACGAAAGAGCACAAATCGGATAAGAGGGAGCGTCCTTTAGCCGACGTTTTCGCGACCGTGTATTTCTGGAGGCATCGTCAAAACGGACCGAACAGGAAATTCCTTCAGCTGGAGAACATCAACGGGTAATAATTTTTTCAAAGAATTTCAGATGAAATAACTACAATTTATGTAATTCTAAAGGGGACATGTTTCATGTTGCAAAACAAAGGGGTTTACTTTTATTTATATGTCAAAAGTCAATAACAATATACGAAATTTGACGTTTTTGTGGCCACACTTACAAACATACGAGTGAACGAAAGAATTTTTTTTAATGAAAATTCAAACATGTATTCTAGAACTGGAGCCTACCGATCTCGAATTTTTCTAGGGAAACTCAATTTAGCTGCAAATCAGATTAATTGAAAACGCCTTTTTTTATTGTAATTTTTTAATACTTTTCATCAGGAAAATCTTCATTTCTACGATCGGTATGCCCTAGGTATCGAGAATGTCTACATATATGCACGATAAAAAAATAAAAATTGTTTTAAATAAGGGTAAAAGTAGTGCCGAAAGTAATTTGGCAGCGCCCCTCGGCTAATCCCTCCGATGAATTCGTATTCAACCAATAAGGATCATTTCTTATGCCTTTACCTGGCAACAAACATAATTGCTTGTAGTTAGTATCATGAAAGAGCATTGTATCTGTACGGGAAAGTTTTATGCGAAGTAATAATTTTAATAAAATAAACCGTAGATGACTCTCTATAAACGACCTAATAATAAACTTGCTTTTGCACGGTTACTTGTTAACTGCCCATTAACGCACCTAATTTAAATATTGGAAAATAGTGTGGTATAAATTTTTTGTGTTTAGAAAAGGCAGTGATGTCCAATACATCGTCCTGAGGAATTCCCGCAGCATCGTCGTTAGTTGGGTCGAGATACGGGACGATATGAAGAAGACCGTCGTCCATTGCTACTCGCTAGCAGCCGATTATCAAACGGTAACCACCATTCGGGAGATGGATACAGTCGATCATTGCGTGACTTCGTTGCACAACATAGAAGGTACGAATTGTAGATATGTAATAGAATCGATATCAAATCGTCGCCGTCGTCGTTTCCCTGCCTTCCATGCGTGAAACCAGGTCAATCTTCCTCTTGGCGGGTTAGAGAGAGGGAAGGAAGCGTAGTGGGGAAGGGGGTTGGAAATAAGGCCAAAAATAAGTAGGGATGGTCGTCGCGATTTTATTAAACCAAAAATCGGTAGAATTTATGTCATAATCTACGGAGCGGTACGGTATACGTACGTATACGGCTGCGTGACACCGAAATCTAGAAAGGGTATTAGGGTTAAACAGGAGATTTACAGGCGAAAATTGCGGTTGTTGAAGGGTTTAACTCGCCCGATTTTCATTGAAGAATTTTTACAAACGGCGTGTCCTTATCCTAGATTGTGCCCTGCTTGGGGGATTGGCAACCAGTCAACAACGAGCCAATTAAAACAGTAAGGTGTACGGAAACAACGTAATGAGTGAAGGTGGAATGAAAATTAGCTAGAGAGTTAGGTTATCACATGAATATTATGTCACTTTAAAAAAAGCGGTATATTGAATAGGCCTGCTATCGCGATTTAGGTTTGTATTTGTGCCTATGTGTATCGCTACATACGTATTTCTCTCTCTCTCTCTCTCTCTAGTTCAACATTTAAAACGTATTCAAACCAGAATGCAACCTTTTGCAAGCACTTTTTCTCTCTTTCACAATTGGCTGTATCCATTTTTGATAATATGTGCTTCAAAATAAGGCCTCAGCAAACTTTCAAATTTTGGATTATGCCCTGATCATACTACAGTTGTATTTGCAGGTAATAAAAATATATTAACATTTGTTAAATTCAAATCTCTAGCATGAGATGCTGCATTATTCAAGATTAAAATAACTTTAACTCGAGGACGAGCCGTTTTACCTATAACTAACATCTCTTTTTCCCCTGTCATGTTTACACAAAACAAAATAGTGAGTCTTTCCTTCGACAGCTTACCACTGATACAAGGCGGTTTCAAGGCGAAAGTTCTATCAGGTAGAGCACGGAAGAATAAATCACTTTTATCACCATTGTAAATATCCTTGACACGCCTCTCTCTTTCTACGTTACGTTTTAAGTATTAGAAATTGTTACATGTATCGTTATGTGACTAATTTGGTTTAATAAATCGCGAAAGAAACGTACCTCTATTGTCCAGCATCCCGACGAAAATTACAATGATAAATCTACCCTGCAAAGACTGATATTACTTAATTACGATAGACCGAACAATGCGGAGTATTGAATGGGACCGCTATCGCGATTGAGAAGATTTGTATTTTTACGTACTTGTATCGCTTTATAAGCTTATAGTGCTCCCTCTCTCTCTCTACTTTAACATTTAAAACGTATTCAAACCAAAATGCAACCTTAACAGGTACTTTTTCTCTTTCACATGTTTGTACCAATAAAGTCTACAAATTGCATAGGCACACTGGCCGCTGGTCGTGTTATTTATATAAAAGTTATTTACGACTGAAACCACAATTACCATTATTGCCATCTATCGGAGTAAAAGACGGAGCCGTTGACGTCACATTCGACCGAGCCAACTTCCTTTCGAATATAATTAATCGATACAAATTTCAGAATGTACCAGCATGGTGATGGGATTCGGAGAGGAGCACGTTACTTTGTGGAACTTAGAATACGGCTACGTGGTCGCCACCATCGAAATTAAAAGTATCTCGGCCAATCCGCGTTGCGTTTGGGTGAAGTGCGATAGGGTAAACTCCCCTTAACTATTATACCGTGCGGATGTCTTATGTTTATGAGTCGTTTTTTTCGCAGGGTTTCCTGTTTCTATTACAATATCACGAGATCGAGAGATTGTTAGTGCTGATCGCCGTCAACGGAATTAGTCACAGTTGGAAGAGACTTCAAGTTTTCAGGGCACCGTACGGATATGACGGGTAGGTTTCTTTGGTACTAACTTTGAATTTGCTAACCTCGTAGTTAACATGAAACACGGGTCCCTAAACGAAGAATAACACAGGCCTGCAAAAAATACTTTTTGAAAATTGTTTTAACTATAAACTAAAAAATGCACTCACAGGGGCGCTGCATTTAGGTCATATTTGAAGAGGGGACACGGGAGGTGGACCGTGAACCGGTCATCTGTCCCTACTAGTTACTATATATAATGTGCTTCTATTTATAACATTCTTGGAAACCGTTCATTTTATCAAGTTATCCTTTGAAGTTTAATCTACAAGTTCTTAGAATTAGAATACACCCATTCAAACTTCATCATTAACTATTTTTCTTAATGTCTAGCTTACGAGGAGTCTGTATCGATAATAACGTCCTAGCAGCCTTCTATCAGAGAGGGGTGTTGTGTTGGAATATCCAATCCGGCGAATCGGTCATCGAAGAAATGAGCTCTCAAACGACCTACCTTCCGTGCGACAAACACATCGTCATGTTGAATTCGGACAAGGCGCAAGTGCAACAGTTCTTATCGTATTTCGTAACGAGTTTCGATCTGCAATGATCTAAGAAAATCCCCTTTCGTTTCCGCCAGGAAACGAACGTATTGTGCAATACGGATTGACGCGGATTCATTTCGAAGTGTCCTGCTAAATCTTAAAACAAAACAAAAAAATAATCGAGTGTTCATTACGAAACTGGATGGTGTTCCTGTATATAATTAAAATTTCATCGTGTTTAAATTATGATTAGTATTAAGGAGAAATGCTAGTTAATTTTATATACATACGTCGTCTAAAATTTGATTTAGATTTTTTAAGTTTGTTATTGTTATCTTTCGTAAGGAGTTTTAATCTGATTGGTTCGTCGAAGTTCACGACCGGTTTATATTGCAAAGTATTTCAGATAGGATTATGTAGAGAAAAAAAGAAATGAGTTTAGATAAATTGTGTTAAAGTTGCGTGTAAAAAAATCGTTTAATTTAAAACTTGGGTCATTACCTGTCACTGTTGAAGTTACGAAAGTTACGCCTCGGTTTGATTGGTTAATTTTAGATGATGGATAATTTTATGGGTGATGTAAGGAGTGATACCGAACTAGTTGCCCCATTACGGATTTTAAGCGGTTGGTTACGTCCAATTTTTTGTTTTTATATATAAGAAACATTTGATTCTATAAATTTTAAGTCGAGATGAGTACGAGGGTAGATTCCATCCGAATAAATCGTCTTTGCCTTTTTCGCACTGTTTTCATCGCATTTTTGTTTCTGGCATGCAGTTATGAATCCATGGTCACGAATCGCCTCTTGAAATCCATTGGATTCCTCGTTAACACTTCCGAATAATCGGCTGAAGTTCGAGTTCGAATGCGTTTTCGCTCCGTATTGAGCAAACGCGGCACCCATCTCGCAGAAAGTTGATTGAAAACCCAATTCATTTATGTACAATACGAAGTACTCGTTTATTAGAGATGCCCAAGCTTCCTCCTTACTTTAATTTGTTTTCCGTTGAGGCTTTCCCGTCCAAATAGAAAAATTTGTTGACCCCTCCAATTTCGTTTTTATCCATAATTGAAAACACAAAAACGTACTCGACTTGAATGCTTGTCAAAATCGAACTATTTCATGAAAGAGTTGCTAATATAACGACATAAAATATTTGGGAAAATAGCACCCCCTGCCCCTCCCTCTCCCGGCGTAGCGATTTCGGAAACTTGTCAATCTACCCTCGTATGTACGGGAATATTTTAAAAAGATGAATAATCATTCTCATCGCGGATTTTGAGCGATTGGCGAATATTTTAAATGAAAAATATTGAATTTTTTTATAATATACCCAAACACCCCAAAATTGAAGTAACTTTGGTTATACTTGCTGGATAGTGGAGCGTTGATTCGGTTTAAGATCGAGTATTTCTTCCTAATTTTATTCTAATATAATATCATTATGTAAAAAGAGGCCGCACGTGTACTTCTCGCCCGCGATTTTCTCAAGGGAAAAAAATACATAAGCGGATCGATGCTCGTAAATACAAGTACAAATTCGATTGTTATTCGAACAGATAATTTTATTTATTTGTAATTGTCACATTCTGTACTGATCAGGACGTACTGTAATGAAAAAACCGTGAATTTCGATTTTTTGTTTTGCCTTCTATCCTTTTTCTTTGTTCTTTCTTGATTATTTATTGTAAATAAGACGTAGTTTCTAGGTGTACATGTTCTAAAGATTTCGTCGTGTATAATAATGATAAAAAAGAAAAGTTGTTGTAACAGAATATATTTTATATCTAGACTATGTAACAAAAATGATTGCTATACTTTTATCGCTGTTTTTATTCGATCGTATTCAAAAGATTGGCCGTGTACGCCAATTATGTTGGTAGTATAGATTTTAATTTTTACAGTTGGTAAAATCCAGTGCCGTAGTATAGAGTCACAGAGTGATATATTGTTATGAATAATGACAAGCAGTAAGGTTATTCAGAAAATTGGTTTGGAACCTTTGGTGTAACAAAGCAAACACACTGACAAAGTCAATGCACAAATTTCCACTATCACCAAACAAATATTGCATGTCTCTCGACGCGCGTTTCGCTAACCAAGTTAGCATCATCAGGAGATGATCAAATGTAAGGTTATGTTTGTGCTTTTTAGTAGACATATACACAGTGATCCAGAATAATTGATCCATTTCTTTTGTATCTCATACCTGTTTGTAATTTTGGTTGTATAATTCTTACGAGAATGTATTACATTCGCTTGGATAGAAGTTTTGATAATATAACGCCAATACAGTTGTCACGTGACCGTCAATCATTCTGGATCACTGTGTATAACAAACCATGAGTACGATTAGCGATCATTTAGCGATACATCTGTGTACTCAGCTCAAGCGGCAGGGGACGCACTACACTTTGATAAAATTACAGGCCTACCAACTTAATTGGCGGACAAGCATTTACATGCAGCGTGTATATAGAGTGTGTAACATCGAGCTGTCGTAGAGCCCTAACGTTAAGTATCTATATTACCTGCACCAGAAACTACTCTGGAAGGAGCAGGCCAAAGTCCGTACCCGATTCGTTACTGCCTGCAACATGCTACTCGCCCTCCAAAAGTGAAGAAGTTCTCCTGACCCAGTTAGAGGCGTTAGCAGCGGCAATGATTTTTGATTGAAATCCGTCAAACTTCCTCTTTAATAGTGTCTTGAATAGTTTATAAACTCGTAGAATACGTCACAAGGTCAAAATTTCCTATTTAATCGCCTTTTTAATACGTTACAGTTTCGCACGAATACGTCATACCGTGTGTCAGCCAATAGTTTATCGCTATCGGTGGTTTTGAAGGCGTTAATAGCAGTTATAGTCATATTTTTTTAGCGATAAAATCATTGCCGGCAAATGGCAGTTATTTTATTGAACGTCCAAACTTCCGCTTTGGTCGCGTCTTGACAAGTTTATAAGAGTTGGTGAAATACGTCATAAGGTGCTTTAAGGACGTTAGCAGCGAATCTTGCAAGAATCAACAATTATCCAATCGATAAACCAGCTCATCACGGCTGTCACTTGACGTTACGTCACTTCCGATCTAGAATCCGCTTTGTTTATCTACTACATACGCACGCAATGCGATGGGCGTGGTATGCATGGGAGGAAACTGAATAAAAGCTCGACTTCTACCACCGTCTGGTAAAACCTCTTCATCACTTACCGCCACAGTCCATACTATTATTATTATTATATTTTTAGAAATTGAATACCAAGAATGGCGATATAAGGATCGAGCGGAGAGTTTTTACTTCTATTTGCCTAAAATGATCTAAAATTGAAATATCACAAAGATCTAAACAAAACAATTTCTTTATTGTATCAAAATTATTAGATTATTTATTTTTCCTAGTTGTTATTCCAAATCCACATAGATCGATACTTTTCCCCCTACGATGGAAAATCCAATTTCCAGCAGGGTGTCCTCGTAAAATACGATTTCGAATGCTCTGAAAACAAAAATTCCTTAACCATGTTACTGCTTTAAAGGTGACACTATATCACATCGGTAAACTCCTCGCCACACAATTGTATTTATAATAAAATCGGTGACACGTGTTTCACTAGCTCGAGGCAAGTACCATCAACAACCGTATAAACCGGAAGTGACTGAGCATGCATTTTTACCCCACTTTCCTGCAGTAACCGTGTGTGATTGAAACAAATATTTTCCCGCTCGGAGACGGTTAGGACGCCTGTCATCCCCGTAAATGCCTTTTTCTTACATACTATCAAGTGAGCGGTCCAAGGGAAAGTATCTGCTTAAAACCCAACAAATTTGGACGTTAAGAAATATCATTGCGTGAATAATTTGATTAATTCCCCGAAGAAATTAACGTTAAAAATGCTAAAAACCTTCCATGAACAATATTACTTAATTATTATTGTGTGGTGAGGAGTGAGGAGTTTACCGATGTGATATAGTGTCAGTAAATTACACTACAGTCCTTGCAATCACCTTCACTTTAAAGACGGTTAAACCATTCCTCGAAAATCCGATTACAACCGAGCGTAACAGATCACGCCCCCACAAAATACTCTAGGGTTAGACAAAGTGAGAACTATCAAGTACCATATATCAGATACGCTGCGCTCAAGGATAGTATACTAAACGGGATTGCTATATCTCTATCTTGTATTGTTAGCCAATCGGGCAAGTGGTGGGGGACTCAATATGACGTCAGCTGAAGACCTCCGATCTAACCAACAGACTGTTTATAAACGTTTTTGAATGTATTTATATAGTTTTAGTTTTCTCGTTTTTATGTCATTACATTTGTATTGATTATATTGCATTAATCATTGAAAAAGTCTGGAGGTGAATGACAGGTACAAAGTGTGTTGTTTATGGATGTAACAAGAAATGAGAAAGAAAATGTAAGATTCCATCATTTCCCAAAGGAAAGGATCTAGTTGCAAGAACTATTAGAGCATAATGGATCAACCATTGTAAAAGATCTGTATTTGACAGATCGATTTAACATTTTCCAATTGATACGAAAGACTTGCCAACACAACGACATAAAATATTTGGAAAAATAGCAGCGATTCCGGAAACTTGTCGATCTGCCCTCGTATGTTATAGCCCTATCCTACCTCCACACTGCATTCTTAACATAAACGAGGTACTGAGTTCACATTAAGAATGCAGTATTTGGCGCTATATACTTTCGAGGACCATTACTGGCCTGGGCAAATGGCTGTAACAGCGTTCAATTACGAAATAAGTTACGACAGCATCGCCGACTCCCCACTCTAGTCAGTACGCTGTATGCGAGTAGTTCTGTGTATATGTAGTATGTCGTAACTTATTTCGTAATTGTATGCTGCTTGCCCTAATTATTTATTACCGTGAAGCATTTCGGTCAAATCTATTAAAGCATCGATCACTAAGATCATACCTCAATATCCAATCTGTTGGTACGTTTTCTTTCTTCAAGAACGAATCATCGAATAAAGGAACCACATCCGATACATTTTCCCGGTATTCTCCCTTCCGTTCCGAATTAGAATGACACAGCACTTTCGTAATGTGCCCGTACTTATCTTGCATCAACAGAACCACATTGTAATCGACCGGTTGTAACGTTGATTTCGTATAACAGTAAAAGACGTAAGCGCCCGTTAGGAAGATTTCGGTCGAAAACAATCGATGCACGTAAATTCTATTTTCAGGTAGGAACTCGGTATTAATACCGCATATTCTCGAACCGTTTCGCGTCTTATCCCTCAAACAAACGCAGCGATCTTTCAACGGATTCGGATCCTCCACTTCGGAAATTGTATCGGAGGATAAGAAATTAGTCAACTGATACGTCTGGCTTTGCAAGTCGTAGAAATCCTGAAAGATTAAAAACCTGGATGAAAGAAAAAAAGAAGCATAATAAAATGGGGGGATATATTACAATATCCACGCCGATCTCGAATGTTGTTTCAAAAGGATATTTGATCGGGTGACTGTATAGATGTGACCATAGGATATTCCACCAGGCATTGTCTCTTAAATAGAATCGTTCTAGAAAGTTCGATTCAGGTTCCTTCGGTAAGGTTTCGTGGATCCAACCCGGCGCGAATATGGCGAGAGATAAATTACGTTTTCGTATCTCTTCGACTGCCTGGAAATTAAAAATGGGATGAGGAATGCAGATATTTCGAGACGGGACGAAAGAAATACTATGCGTGATTTAAATTTTCCGCCACCAAAACAACCCCTACCGAAGACGTCCAACCCGACGTAGACGTCGTGTATCCTATGTTGGGCTTCCCGCACGGTTTTCTCTAAATTTTCCGTCTTCCACGTGTAATTTAGGAATATACCGTCGCACACGTCGAAGTAGAATCTGAAATTTTAAAAATATATGTACAGGGGTGTAAATTAAGTGATGACTTTAACTTTAAGGGGTGATTCCTTGTCGTCTTTTATGAGAAAAGTTCGTATAAACATGTGTCCTAACTCGCTTCGTTTTCGAGAAACAGAGTGTTAAAGTCTCAATTAAACTTTTTTAATTGAGACTTTAACACTCTGTGTTAGGACACATGTTTATATGAACTTTTTCTCATAAAATATGACAAAGAATCATTTCCTGAAACTAAAATCCTCATTTAATTTACACCCTATATAAATAAATATTAAAATATATTTCTTTTTAATTAAATTAATTTAATTACATCAAAAGAAGTCCCTTGTCATTGGTGACCGAGACGACACTAAGTATCATCGAAATCTTAGAAAAAAAAATTGAGTAATTAATTTTAAAAAAACGATTTTTTAATTAAAACTTTAACACTCTGTTTCTCGAAAACGAAGCGAGTTAGGACACATGTTTATATGAACTTTTTCTCATAAAACATGACAAAGAATCACTTCCCGAAACTAAAATCATCATTTAATTTACACCCTATATAAATAAATATTAAATAAATATTAAAATATATTTCTTTTTAATTAAATTAGGTACCAGGGACAGTGGGGGAAGGAAAAGAACGAATGGAAATACCAAGTTAATGTTTAGTAAAAACATTTGCTCAACTCAATACTTTGCTTAGTCTTGCCCAATATAGTCACACCTCCTTAATACTTTATGCTATAAAAACAATAGTGAAGGGGAAGACAAAGAAGAAGAGCAACACAATGAGAAGGAAAATCATTCAATATTTAACGGTAATCTTCTTGAAAAGGAATTCTTATGCTTTTCCCAGAGTGTCAGAGCACTTCATGGTACAAAAGAATAAGAATGAAAAGTAGAACAAGATGAGAAGTATCAAACGTTAATCAAGGACCATTCAAGGCCAAACAAGAGTGGGCTCCATCTGGCACTAGGATCCGTAACGAACCAAGCTAAGACGGTAAAATAGGTTAAACAGTTCAATACTTAACGGTAGTCTTCTTTTTCTTCTTCTTCTCGGAGAAGAATTCATTTGTTTTGCCCCCGAGGGTCAAATCATTTCATAGTACCAGAGAATCAGAATGAAAACGAGAAAATGGGGAGAAGCATCGAAAACGAGGATGTGGACATGACGAAGGAAGCACCAAGTATTAGCTAAAGGCCAATCAAGACCTAACAACAGGGGGCTCCACCTGGTGTCAGGATCCGTAACGATTAAAGCTACGACGTACTAAAATATGTTAAACAGTTCGATACTTAATGGTAGTCTCCTTTTTCTTCTTCTTCTTCTTCTTCTTCTTCTTCTTCTTCTTCTTCTTGGAGAAAAATTCGTTTGTTTTACGCCCGAGGATCAAATCATTTCATAGTATGAGAGAACAAGGATGAAAACGAGAAAATGGGGAGAAACATCGAAAACGAGAATGTGGGGAAAGTTGAGTTTAACCCCACGTAGTTTTAGGTTGCTAATTTTTTCCCTGCAGTACTCTTCTTATCCAACAAACACCTGATTATTGCAAAATTACCTATTATGTCGATTCAGCTCGTTCTGCCATTTGAGTTCGCCGGTTTCCGTAACGCTATCGTACCAAATTACGTAGGAATCTTTCCGTTTCCGATGCAAATTGTCGGTGAGGTATTGCACGAATCGTTTCAAATTTTCCGGCTTTTCCACCTTATTTTCTATGTTCAGTAACCAGCCGTCGAGTTTGAAGAGTAAACAGGCTTTGACGAGGGCATCGGCGGTCGATTCCAACGTTTGAACGTCTCGGAAAATGCGCTCGCAAATCGATTCTCCATCCTTCCATTCCGTTATGAAGGTGCCTTAAAAACATCATACAAAGAATTATATTAACGGGATATATACGCACCATACGATTAAGTATTCATTAATCCGGGACACGTGTTTCGCGGACATCACCAATCGCAGTTTCACTGGTGGCGAAGCACGTGTCCCAGATGAATTATTACGTGACGCGGCCGTTTCCTAACGTAGAAATACCTTCTATCCGAGTATTTCCGGGTGATCGTGGTCAACCATTCAAAGTTTCGACCAATACCCCGAAGCTATTTTTACGTTAAACGTTAAAAAAACGGCCGTGAAAACCTTCAATCGAGATACAGAGATATCGACAAAAATTACTGTTCACCACGTGACTCCCAAATTAGGCAACCCAAATAACAGCAGTTGGTAGTACACTATTGCTTTACGTAAAATATTGCAGAAAGTGGCGTATCGTAAAGTTTTAATTAGGGTGCGTATTTATGAAATAAAAGAAATTGTTTTTTTTTAAATTTACTTTTGACTTTTTCTCTAGATAGATCGTAAGTTACTATTCTATTCGTCTCAGATAGATTTAAGTTCAATAATTGTGGCATTTTATTTATTCAGTTAGTCTAACAGCTGTTGTTACATTACGAGTAAAGTAACTTTGCTCCATTCGGTGTTGAATGTCATCAACAACATCTCTACAATTGCAATGTTTATTGTCAAAACGTTCCAAAAGTCTATGCTTGTGGCGAGAAAATGTTTCATATGAAATATTTTTCTTTTGATATATTTCCACGTATTGCTCAATACAAGACTGCAATGTGTATGTCCAAGTCCCATCTTCACTTTGAGAATGAATGCGTCTTGTTCACTTGTAAACATTCTAAACTTTAACCTCAAATAATTATTTTTATTTTACGCCATATGATATTCTACTTGGCTTACCTTAGCGCTGAAATGCGATGAAACGACTGTGTACTGAAAAGTACGGTTTTGTTACTTTAAATGTATGATAAAAAAATAATGGAGCGAAAACGTAAAGAATAACAGCAAAAATTGTGAATAACGATTGTACGCCTATGTCAAATGCTAGTATCCCCAGATTTAAAAAAATTACTGGTCACGTGATGGACAATCATTCTCGATAACTCTCTAGTTCCACGTTGACAATTATATGGGGCGGAATTATCGATACAGTTATATAGATAAATAGAGTTGCCCAATTTGCGCTAACAGCTAGTGCCATTTCAGGCAATTCTGCTATAAATTTTGTAATTTTGTCCAGCATTAGTCGTTTAAGCCACGTAAGCGACTTTTTTAAAACAAACGTAGAACTACGAAATAGTATTTACGGCAGCGTACATGTAGACACAACGGATCTCATTGAGACTCGCAGTTATACTGCAGATTTTATCGAGCATCGGCCACTGGTCGTTGGCGCTAGTGAGCAACTCGAATGATAAAAGGGAAATTTTTATGTTTCGAATAAAGGAGAAGACTTTTGCATACCTAGAATCGGAACCCCGTTCTTGTGAGTCACGTTAATCCAAGATAACGGAGGGATGGTTATCAGGTGGTGACTGAAATATACGAATAAATCGATTTGGGACCACCGGTAGAAGGTGTAGCCATTTCCAACGTTCACACGACCTAAATACCTGCAAACAAAAATTGTTTTCGACGCCATCGAAGAATTGTGCTGGGGAGTGTACTGATGCATTTCAGTGACATTTTTGCTCTTTTTGTTTTAAATGATCGTAGTAATTAGTAATTTTTTCTAAAATTTGTTGCCCATAGTCCTATTTCTTAATTTAAATTAACTATCACATTGAGCTTCGTCCTTGAACAGTAGTGCAATGGTTTATGGGATGACGCAGACAGCGCATACAGTCGCCCACATAAAGTGTCTGTGAAACGCTCTGTCAAATGCTGATTATAAACGTCGTGTAAACGATTAAACGCTTTCTATGGGCGACTGTGAAGGCTTGCGTCATCCCATAAACAATCCAAGCGCTAACACAACATAAACCGTCCACTCAGTCGTGATTATTACTTTAACCTTACTTCGTTATGCCCAAATATGTTGACAAATATGTCTGCTTAGAATTTCACCGATTTAACATCACACACAACTAAGCCGTAGGGGCTTCGGCCCATACGATTAAAGGAAAAATTATTCAAGAAAACACCCAATTTCCCTGCTGAAACTTCCCAACTCACTTATCCTCCAAGTATCCATTTTTCATATCGTGACACACCAAAGTCTTCGGAATAAGATTGTTCCTCAATCTCTCTTTTGGAAAAAATTATAATCCTCTGTGTGACAATCGTTAATTCTATTCTTGATCACGTGGCCGCTTCTCTCCGTCAATTTCAATATACTCTCAGTCCATGCCGGTGGTGTTTCCAGACACAGATTAAGGTCAACGAAAGAAGTAATTGGGGAACAGATATTGGAGGAACACATTTCGCACCGTTCAACAGACACTACAAATGCAATACCTATTATTACGGTTGCATTCAAGAGGAAATCAAATTTATCTTACTGTTATCAGTAACATTTGCTTCCGTGTGCATTGTTAGATCAAGGACAACTGTTTCCCGTTGTGATTAAACTGGGAAAAGAATTGTGTTATCAGTAACACGGGTTAATTTTTTTTTAATGAAGTTATCGTGGTGACAATTGTTTAAGGACAACTGAGATAAGAACATACAATACTTGCATTAAGAGAACTGAAGGTTCATTTTCCTTTTTAATTTTATAATCAACTAGATTTTGTTACATTCATTCCTTTTTCTCCAGCAATGAGTTGGATTTTGTTTAGCCGGCGGTCACCACATGAAAAACCAGAAAAAAGTATTCTTATCTCTATTATCAGGATTCTATCGAACTATTCATTTTAGCATGGATTTTTAGATTAAATATAAATCAGCTTTCGATAGGTTTCCTAGAAATATGTACGTTAAAAAATAAATAAACAATAACCTCCAAATACCTTGAAGACTGTAACCTTCATAGGTGCATGCTTTTGGTCATCTACGGTGGTTCCCCTTCTCCTATCACTTGTTTTCGATGGGGACAAAGATATCCAAACATCTGCCCCTGGCACAAGTTAAATTAATTATATACAGTTTAAATACCACTTGGGAGGTGCTGAAAAATGTATTTTCTTCTATGGAGGGCTCCTCCTCTACTACAAGGTTCGAGAACTCTAGCTTCGAGCCTCTACCAAGCTGACTTGAGGATCAGCAAGTAACTAATGAAAACAAAAGGAAATCTCTGTCGTCCGGACGTTGAGGCTGATTCTTACATTTCTTAAGGCACGTAATTAATTTAGGTTATGTCGAACGGTTGCCGAGAAAATAAACTCCCAAAATGTCGCAAGAAATTGCAAAATTGCGCGTTTTCTCGAAACCTATGGGTTCTACGTAATTACCGGTCCGAAAATGTATATTCTGACGCAAAATAACTTCGAAATTCGAACATGAATCTTTCGTGAAATGTCCAATATTCCGTTAAAAATCGCGATTTTCAATTTCGCCCAACTTCAAATCGCTCTCACTACTTTATTTATTGTTCGATCGCGATCGAATAGACCTTTCTATAAGCAGATTTTGCCTAGAAATCGCATGGAATAAGAACGAACGAGCTATCTCCAATAGTTTTCGCGCTAGAACGAAATTATGGTAATTTTAGGTAGGACATTTTTTCAAACTTCAGACTACCATATCTCCGGAACGGTAAGACTTAGAGATCTGCGGTTTGTTTCATTCTAATCAGCTCCTCGAGTACTATAAGTCCACCGAGTTTGAACTCGCTAGTGCTATCGGAAGTCTGCTCTCTCGAAAAACTGACAAAATTTCTATGCTTTTCGACAAACATTTGTTTTGCGTCCAATAGAGTTCAAAATATGCCTACCCGACTAATTTTGACCCGTAGAATCCAAATCTTCCATCCCCGACGATGTATCTCTTACCGTTCTCGAGCTAAAGAAAAGTTCGTCCGATTGCGTTCGAAATAGGCCTATCGGCCTACCGATCCGAGTGCGTATATTCTGACGCAAAATAACTTCGAAATTCGAACATGAATCTTTCGTCAAATGTCCAATATTCCATTAAAAATCGTGGCGGGTGGCAAAGCAGTTCAAATTCGGACATATTCAACCACGATTGGCTGCTCCGGCTGCTAGGGCTATGCTGACACGATTGTGTTACCTTAGCAATAAATATGAAGTGAATAGTCGTTACCTGCTAAGGAAGCAATGTGGACAGGCAATCCCCAGACTTGTAAAATTGGAGCATCAAGTACCTTTTCGCAGTCGATTCTGCTAGATTTCGGCGTTTACCACCGTGCGTGTTTGTTTACTATGGCAGCCTTTGCACCACCTTTGTACTGGCGTGGTTTGGCATCAGAAATCACCCAATTAAAATCTATCCGAGCCTGGGGGAATTTCACTTCCAGTAGGGGTTTTTAACGTTTCAAAGATCATATGGACACGGTACCTAAGCTCATCCTATGATTTTACGTTTTATTTCCTATTCGAACGGAAAACGTGCTGAACATATTTCTACGGGTCAGGTTTAAACCAGTGTCCTTAGCTTCAGAAACTGACATGCAAGTCACTAACCCGTCCAGTTTGATTTCAACGGCGTTTACTTCGCCTGTATTCACTGTATTGCTCATTTATTAATGTACGTCCAATAATTTTGGACAGTGGTATATGCTTGATCTCAATGCACGTGTCAGGACAAAGTTTTCTCGTTCAATTATTTACGGATTACATTACCGGAGGTCATCCACATCGATGACATCATTTTAAATTAGTTAGTAATTGATTTCACATCACTTTTAGCCCGAATTTCGTCAAGATACGCTAACCAGATACAGTGTTTTGTTGAGAATTTGGTGCATTTTGGTTGTAGTTATTTGCAGTATAGACACTCGACGGTGTATGGTTCGTACGCTAGGGGCGCCAGTTTCAAGCTTCAACTCTACTGAAGTTGGCAACACTTACTATTCCTAACTTCATATGAATCGATAATGTTATGATGATGACATTTTGACAGTTGTGTCGTTTTATGTATTTATTGTTATGATTTGATTTAAAACGTATTCCGCGTATTTCCCGAATATCATGCGAAACGCCCTACGTTCGTGCGTGATTTTGTCATCGAGAGATATCCGAAAAATGTAGAAAAGTGTCATCGAATAGCGTTGTAGTTGATACCGTTACAGGAGCACATTTTTCCTTGGAAAATGGAATCCGTTGGCGATTACGAATACAACAGTAAGGATCTGATAGGACAAGGAGCTTTCGCCGTCGTCTACAAGGGAAAAAGTAAAAGGTCGGTTAACATCCTTGGATTCTAGGTTATCGTTATACGGTCCCGTTGATGTCAAAAACTTTTTTTTTGCTGCTGTTGCAGAATCCAACCTTGACTGTTGCCATCAAAAGCATAACCAAGAAAAGCCTGGCAAAGTCCCAAAATCTCTTGGGGAAAGAGATTAAGATATTGAAGGTAATTTGCAACTTGATGTTAAAACTGTCGAGATTGGGAATGTGGAAGGAATTTTTTTCTATGTTCTAGGAGTTAACAGAGTTGCATCACGAGAACGTTGTGGCTCTATTGGATTGTAAGGAATCGTCTCATAATGTTTACTTGGTGATGGAAGTAAGTATATGCACATTTCGATATTTTCAATATTGCCGAGAGCTTTAGAACGTTGGGATCTTTTGAAATATAAGTCACGGAAAATGGATTAATGATGTCTTTGAAATTCATTGTTCAACGTTGTTCCTGTTGGGATATATATTTCTCAGCGATGAAGAGAAATCTTAAGGATTTATTTCTTGTCAAAGTCTTCTTGGTATTTGACTAGTAGTCCCGAACTAATCGCTTCAGGTTTTAATGTAATTTTATATAAATGTTTCCTACAGCATGAAAGTAAACAGGAGCAAAATTCAAGCTGCTAATATAAAAAACTGAGACAATATGTACCTTTCATTGCAGGAATATTTGCTGGGTATCTATCAGGAATTTGTCCTATTTTGATTGTACCCGACGTTACCCACTCCATTCTTAATGTGAACTCATCACTTCGTTTACGTTAAGAATGCTGTGTGGGGATAGATAGGGCCATAAAATTCTTGAATTTGATTTGTTAATAATCAAGCTCAACTTACACAAACCCTGCTTTGTTTATCATAACCTTACTTATTCTATTCTATTCTATTTTGACCGTGCCTCGGTTTAGGGCGCCACCTACTGCACTCTTAACGTGAACTCACAAGTTCGTTTACATTAACAATGCTGTGTGGCGATAGGATAGGGTTATAACATGCTTGAATTTGTTTGGCTAATAACGAAGCCCAACTTACACAAAGCCTATCATATATTTAACAAGGCACTCAATAGTTGTCACTTTTTGTCTAGCATAATCTTACTTATTTGAGGAGTTTGTCCTATTTTGATCGTGCCTCGATTTATGGCGCCACCTACTGCACTCTTAACGTGAACTCACAACTTCGTTTACGTTAAGAATGCTGTGTGGGGATAGAATAGGGCTATAACATTGTTTGAATATGATCAGCTAATAACGAAGCTCAACTTACACAAAGTCCATCGTATATTTAACTTTGCCTAACATAACCTTACTTATCCGAGGAGTTTGTTCTATTTTGATCGTGCCTCGGCTTAGGGCGCCATCTACTGCATTCTTAACGTGAACTGAGTACGTCGTTTACGTTAAGAATGCTGTGTGGTGAGTGCAGATTAAACTGTTTTGATCATTCGCGGTTTTATCGTTTGTTTGAAGGTTTTGGAACGATTTCATTTGAAGATGCACTTGCAGATATTAATAATTTTTATTACGTGTACCTACAATATTGCTTAAAACTCACGAAATGAAAATATTTGGGACTAAATATTATACATATCAGTACAGACAAGCTCATAATTACGTACAATTAATTATAACTGGATAGAAACGTACAAATTAGTATAAAAACTCCTTATCGTTTCAACTATTTTGCATTCTTTAGACTTGTTATAGTTATCATAATAATATTAAGATCGTTTGAGTAAGTTTTACAATTTTATATTGAATTTAATTTAATAAGTTAGATATGAAATGCTTTATTCTCTTTTGTATCATATATATAATACTGCAATCGTTATTCCCCTGTGTAGATAACTCCTTCCTTTTCCAATTTATACGGACAGGATACCAAAATGCGATCTGCGGCTTTAGAACGTTTACTTAAAACACTTCTTTATCTCTTTTATCGCGACGGGATATGCGTAAAACAGACAGAGCTATGACGAATATTTCGGATATGACCAGATCAAAATATATCTAATAATAAGTAACATGTTTCGGGTGTTTCGGGTATTTTGGGTTCCAGCGGATTAACATCTAAATCTAGCATAATTTTTTTCTTATTTTACTGACGGTATAAAAAAATATGTAGTTTTAAATATCATCTAATGCGATTTTTTTTAAATTTCCTTTTTCCTTAAGAAGGTGTACGATTTTATAATTGTAAAGTAATGCGTAAACTTTTTTAATATGTATTAGTTAATAAATCAATTCTGTTTTTTTGATGTTATACAGGATTTTTCCAATTTTTTTAATTTTTTTTTCCGTCTGTACGATTTGTATTTCGGATTATTTGTTATTATTTTTTTAAACGTTGGTTCGTAATATTTTTTACTGTTGATTTAGAAACAAAAAAATTAGCTGTCAACTTCCTCGTAAAATCGCTTTTTCAAATAAGTTAAAGTTTTGAAGTCAGAAACTGCCATTTGTACAGATATCATTTTTTCAATTTTTTTTTTCCTTTAATTTCTTAAAATAAAAATCTCGAATATTTTTCAGTTTAAAACTGTGAACGTTCGTATCATTCGTTTTTCGCATTGTTTCCACATTTAAAAAGATATATACAGACATTGGGGAAATCGGGAAATAAACTACTTATGTTAACATAAAACTGCATTATTCCTAATACGCTTTTATGTTGACGTAACTAGTTTGACCCCTGCTTTCTACTACATGTTGTTTTTCGAGGTAACAGAATTTGTTTTTTTTTTTTCCTTCTTTCAGTTTTGACTTCTGATTTCTTTAAATTTTTTAAATTTTTCCTTTAATTATATTTTTATCTTTTGAGATGAAAAAGTCGACGATTTCACTACATATTTCGTTCTTCTCAATTAATTTAAGTTTTGAAGTAGGTAATATACTGTCGATTCGTATAAAAAGACATTGATTTCATTGTTCTTCTTTTGTTGAAAAGCTCTCAAGAATTGTCTGTAGAATTTGTTTTTTTTTGCGTTGTTTTGTTATTATTTCTTAATTTATGTTATTTCTTTGCCGTTACTCAGGGCGTTTTTAATTTATTTCTTGACTGCCGATGTTTTCTACATTCATCTTTTGAAAAGGCTTTTCGATTTCTGTGCAAAGTCCTCTTTTACAGTTATTTTTTTTATTAATATTATTTTAAGCGGTTTACAGTTATTTTTTTTATATTAATATTATTATTTTAAGCGGGGAACGGTTAATTTTTAGATAAAGTAGTCCTTTAACCGTTTCCTTTCGTTTCTTACTTTTAACTTCGAAACTTTTGCGATTCAAAAGTTGTCAAATTCTGCTGACATTATACAGGGTGTGTCAAAATCAGCGAAAAAGCTATACGGAGCTACACCCTTCGTTCGGTTCTGAATCGAAAATGTAAATCGTAAAGCGTCGTATCATGCTCCGGTTATTTTTAGGAAGCGCTTGAAAGAGACATACATTTGGCATCACCGCACTCGCATACTCCTGTAATAGTAAAAATTTGACAGTAGGCTTATTGATAGAAATCACTTTCGAATAGGATCTTATTGTTCTTCGACGTTGCAAGAAGTGTTTCTCGTGAAAGTATGTTAAAAACATAATTGGAAGTCAAAAGAAAACGTTTACCAAATAAATAGTATCAAAAATTATTCTTTACTCCAAATTGCAGTTATCTTTATCAACGGATATCGAAGAATGGCGCTTATTTGTGGAATAAAAGTCTGAATTTCTAATAAATAGTAATCAAGGGTTACGTCGCGTGTAGCTTTTTTCTCCAGTTTATACACACCCGATGTTATCTATCATATAATATTATTACGATATTAAATTACTTTTTTAAAGTACATTTTGTGTTATTTTTCGGTACTAAGGAATTAAAGAAAAACATTTTTTCACCCTTTTTGTTTCGACTGCTGATTTTTCGCAGATAAAAAAATGGCTAATTTCTCCACAAAATTCAGTTCAAGCAAAAGTTCAATTTAACGAATGCAAATTTCTGAAAATCAGAAAGAAGTAGATTTATCGAACGGGCCGTTTTCTCTTGTTACATATACAGGATATGTAATAACTAACGCGCCAAATTCATTTACAAGATTATATGAGGTAAGGGTCAGTCAATGGGCGTAAAACAAAAAATATTGGTTAGAAAAAATGGGGGAAATAGAAGTATTGTTTTTAGAAGCACTGTATGACGTACCATCGAACCAAAATAAACATAAAAGAATGCGCTATCGTCAAACCTTCTGCTAGATCTAGACATATGATCCGGCCGTGAAAGTAAATGAAACACGTCCTATCAAAACAAACACTTCACCGTGCTTGATGACATATGGCCCGGATTTTACTAGCGTTTATATTTTGTTCTTTAAATTGTAAACATTCGCCTTTATTTTTCAATCATAAAATATATTATATTTTGTGGTTTGGAGGTGTTGTTATTCATTATTTTAAGTTGTCGCAAAATTTACAATAAAAATATGGTCGAGAGGCACTGAATTTCGACCCGAAAGATCAAAGCCTGCGCTCGAAGTTTCGCCTAAACAGTCGAATTTTCGGCGTGCACACCTTACCTGTTGCTTGCACGGACTTGTTTACGACAACTGAGCGTGTGTAGCAAGCTCAAAATTTCTTTAGATTTCGTACGGGTTTTTTAGATTAAAAAGAAATAATGTGCTTAAATTTAAACGAAAGGGTGTAAAACCTTATCTTCTTTATTATTAAGAAAGTGACAACCGGATTTTAAGGATGATAATTTGTATAAAAAAATAAACTTTTATTATTTTCTGAAATTTTTCAGCTACATTCTTAGAATAGATGTTTATTTTTTATTCATTGTTCATTGCTAATTTTTATTTATAAATCTTCAAATAAGACTAAAAGCGACAACCGAGTTAACTACTAGCACACATAGAAAACAAATAATTATTTTTATTTTTCACCGTTTAAATACTATTTATGCTTCGAATCAAATTTTAAATCCTTAATTTCTAATTTATTCTTTCGAGATAATTTTAAGAAAAACAAATTCTCCGCTTTACAAGATGCGCCACCTATCAATTTTATATGAAATTAAGAATTTTTTCGCGTTAAAAGCAGACTAAAAATCGCACACCTCATCCTCAAACGAAATCGAAACTACATACGCGAAAACACACCGGTTACTTCTTCCTTTCGTCTTCACCCTCGCCCTCGCCCTCGCCCTCATCTTTTTCTTTTTCGCGTCCGTTTCTTTATATTCCACACTCGGTTCTCTTCGATCCCTCTCTTCTTGTTCCCCATCCTCCTTGATCACCTCGACGTTCTCAAGAATCTTTTCGTCCGGGGTGCCCCGCCAAAAGTCCTCTGCGCCGCTTGCGGATGAATCGGTGTTAATTGGTCGGCGGATTTTATTTCGTCTTCCGATAGCGGTTTTCCGATACCGTTTTCCGCTTTCATCGTCCCCATTTCCCTATCTCTATCCTCCACCGCTACGGGATCGTATCCGCTTTTTCGTTTCTTGTACATGTAATATCCTAATCCGGCCAATCCGGCTACCACCACCAAAATTACGATGGTGAATAGGACCCCGCTTCCGGAAACGCTGGATTTGCCTGGAAAAGTTACGAGGAAGGGCGCAGGTTAAATAGGAAATTGTCGGTTTCGGTTTCGGTTTTCGTACTTACCGGATGCTCCGGCGTTCGGCTCGGACGTCGTCGTCTCTAAATTTGAAAATAAGCGGGAAAAGGAAATAATAAATAAGAATAATGATAAACTTAGATGCGCGGGGGAGGTGGGTGAAATTGATTTTAGTTTCTCTTACCTGATTTTGTGACATTTTTGACGGGGGCACTCGTAGTACTGTTGCTAGAAACCTTATCGTCTGGAAAAACAAAGGAGTAATTTTTTCTTAACCGCTGTGAAGTTGGGCATAAATTACATCCATAAAAATTTTCTTTCGATTTCAACCTCAAAATTCAATAATAGCATGAAACCAACCGTAGTATGTAATTTTATTATGCTAACAATTAACTTGATTGATTATTATGAAATATCGCGATAATATCGAAATACACTTGGCTTTACCTGTAAGCGCAGATAAATGCAATTTTAGTAAAGTGCGGCAGCAGATATTTAAATTCTGGCGACGGCGATGTCCAAAATGATTTTTCGGTTTCTGACAGAAGACAGAACGTAGAATAACCCCGTGAAGACAGAATTCAAATATCTGCTGCCGTACTTTGCTAAAATCGCAATTATCTGTGCTTACATGTAGAGGTAAGCGTGCTTGAATATTATCGCGGAATTGCATAATAATCGGATTCAAGTTAACTTTTAGCATAATAAAATTACTTATTGGGGTTGGTTTCATCCTATTATTGCGTTTTGGGGTTGAAATCGTAAGAATAATTTTATGGACGGAATTGATGGCTAACTTCACACCGGTTTTTCTTATATAGATATATAATATACAGGCTTTTTCACAAGTTATACGTCAAATGAACGTGGAAGGAAATTTATAATAAACAAAACAGATTTTTAAGAGAAAAATTTCCTACAAACGTAGGAAAGCCGAAATTCATTTTCGAAGGTTCAGATAGAACAGATTGGGAACTGCCGATAGTAAGAAGTGAAGACGAACGTTTCTTATGTAGACGAAGAATTGCAAATTCGTCTCAACAAGCAAGGTCGAGTGGATATTAGGATAGATCGTGGATCCCATGTGTATTGGGCGAGGGGTGGGAGTGAAGAATTGTTACATCGGGACCAAGTATGTTTCGACAATAGGTTCGTTCCAACACAGCACAAAACCAGTTTGCGAAGCATCAGGTACATGCACAAAGCAAATTTGGAATGCCAAATTTGCTCTGAACAATGTAGCCGACGATCCACAAACTGGTTTTGTGCTGTGTTGGAACGAACCCAATGACGGGAATCACGTCTAACATTTGTTGCGATTAGTAAGTCAGTGCACTCCAAAACAAAAACTTTAGTTTCACCGATTTTTTGTTTATCAATGCTTTTTTCTTCTTTCTACACTCATATAATCTTACGAATAGCTTTGACGTCAAAGTTATGAAAACTCCTGTAATTATTTTAATGCTTTACCTGGACGGTTTACCGCAACCGTTTGATTCGTATTGACTTGCGGTGTTTCTAAAATGAAAAAAAAATTTTTCAATGGAAGGACGATCGCGTCGTTGTAGGAGCTTACCCGGAATTCTGGGAAGTTGATCGCTATCGGATGCGTTGGATTTGCCTACGAAAGTTAGAAAGGGGACGATGTTAGATGGGAAATTGTCGGTATTGGTTTCCTTCTTACCTGATGCTCCCAAGTTTGGCACAGCTGTTGTTATCTCTAAAATTTGTAAATTATGAGAGGGGGGGAGGAATAATGATAAAATTAGATATGAGTAAGAAAAAATTGGCGCGTGTGTGCTTTACGCACGTCTAAAGTGAATACTTCCGCTCTCACATCTCATACATACTCTCTCTGTCTTCTGTTTTAGACGAAGCAAGCACGCACGTATCTTTTCTCTCGCTCATCGCCTCTCGCTCGCACATCATACTCTCTCTTTTTTTTTCTTTGTCTTTCACACGAAGCGAGCGCCTGGCTCCGCCCAAATCTAACGTTCTTACGCTTACGCTCGAGCTGGTCCGATGTCCCTTAAGAAGTATTCACTTCAAAAAAACGGTTTTAGTTAGGAGCTTACCTGGAACGTCAAAAACTTTGGGATCGACGGGTGCATTTTCTTGCTTGGGACCTGAAAAAATATTTTTTCTTGTTCTCAAACTCTTAGAGATATCGCATTGTTTTTTTTTTTGTTTCGAAATAAACAAACCTTCATCTACGTTGGCGGTCACCGTCATATTAATGGAAACACCTGAAACAGCAGGAAAAAATCGAGCCTAGAGTTATCAAATCGTGCGATAAGGAAATAATATTGTCTACCTCTCGCGTCCGTATCCAAGCTGATAGGTGGAATTTCCGTTCCGTTTGCAATAAAAAATAATACCCTTTAACTAACACAAGACCGTATCGCGAATTATACATAATCAACCAAAACCGAACCGTATTGTTCGCGTAATCGACGACGTGTATAGATCATTATATTACCGTTGATGTTGCGATTAGCTAGTCGTTGTTGAGCCTCCTCGAGAAACCGGGGATTTCGTTTAAACAAGTTCCCGACTGAGCATTGAGCGCTTTGTACCACGCCTTGCTAGATTCTAAATTCTCTACGTCTCATCACTCATATAGCTCTATACTGTACTCTACTCAAAAATAATTACTCTATCTATAATGAGGTCATCTATTCCGAAACATACGTGTCCTTTGTTCACATTTTCGTTTCCTCGGAACATAATTTGCCAATTTGGCTTTCCTTGTATTGCTGATTTCGAACCAGATTTTTCGAATTGAATGAAAACGAAGGAAACAAGATAATTCGACGTTTCGTCTGCTGTTACAAACGACGTCTTCACGAGTGTAAGTTTTGTTTAATTCCCGAAACTATTTTCGTATTAGCGCTTAGAGAAATTGTTTTGGATTACCTGGTATAGGTTGTGCGCCACTTCTGCTTCCTAGGGGCGATTCTGAAACAATTGACAACAATTTCCCAAGGGGAAATTTTTAAGTCGTCGGATCATAAAACGTACGGTAGGATTTTCCACAACTTATGCGTCAAATTTATTTGTAAGATTATATGAGGTAAAAAGTCGATAAGTGTAAAAGAAAAGAAATCGGACAAAGAAAAGTTTTTGTTTAGGGTGCACTGGTTTATTTATCGACATTAACCGATGTTTCGATATGCACTTGAAAAGATCTGTTTTCGATTCTGTTTTTACCGCACGTACGAATAAACGTTTGATGCGGGCACACGTCCTATCCAAATATCCACTTGACCTTGCTTAACGTATGGGCCGAATCGAAATGAATTACGTTTAAGTAGTAAGCATTCACCTGTATTTTTCAATATCTGCAATATCCCAATAGTTTCCTTTCGAAACTTAAAAAATTCATTGTGATTGTAAGAAAATATTTTCTCTCCCAAATTTTGGATTTTATTGTTTATTATGATTTTTTTAATTTGACGCATAAGTTGTGGAAAAGACCTGGATATATCAGGTAACTTACCGGAATTTCCTATATTTACATCCGAAGCGTAATCTTGGCTTGGTTGCCCTGGAATAAATCATTTCAAAACAAAGATAAATTTGTGATTTTTCGATTTTTTTAAATCATCTGAAACTAGTTTCGACAAATAAATTTTGTCGCGTGCGAATTGCATTTTTTTGGATTTTTCGAAAACATTTTTATCAATTTTTCTTTCGGCGTTTCTTCGGATTCTGAATAAGTAGAAAGAAAAATTTTGATTCTCGGATTTAGAGTTTATATCCTTGGATATATCTTTTTTTTGGGATTTTAAAAACAATTCGTTTTACAGTTTTAGAAATATTTTAATAAATATAATAAATCAACTTTGATTTTTGAATTTTTTAAAATTACGCGATACTCGTTGAATTTTTTCTCCGATGTTTCTCGGTTCGGAATAAATAAAAGAAAACCAAAATTTAATTCGTTTATTTCTCAAAATGACTTGAAATCTGTTGAGATTTATTTTTTTGTTCGTCATTTCCTGAATTGGGAATAAATGAAAGAAAATCAAAATTTGCTCACTTGGATTGTTTTATAATTCGTAAACGGTTTTGGCAAATATGTAATTCCCCGTTTTCCTCAACGTTTCCTTAATAAATAGAATATTTCAATTTTTTTGTGCTTTTAAAAAGAATTCTTTTTGCAGTTTTAGAAATATATTTTTTTTAATTTATAGAAATCCTTTTTTATTATTAAAAATCTCTTTTTTGCATTTTTAGAAATGACTTTTTTCCAATTTTAAAAATAATTTTTTTTGCTCCTTATTGCTCTTATTAACGTTTCTAAAATTTTGATCACTCACCTGTAGTTTCTATACGTCCTGATGTAGAATTTTGTTGGGAACCATCTACGATTGGTGGTCCTAGAACGCAGAAAGTTTGAAATTCAATTTTTCTCCCAACATTTTCCAAAATAAATAAATAAAAAAACTCACCGGGACTTGGTGTAGTTACCGGTATCGTCGTGCTTTCCTGTACGTTTTCGTGAGATTGGGTGCCTAAAATTGATTTTAAAATGTAGCTTCGTTCTATTTTGGTGATATATCGGATATTTCACAACTTACGCATCAAATTCAAACAGAAGAAAATGCGTAATAAATCAAACAAAATTTGTATAAGCAAAAAATTTTCGTTCTATCGCAGGAAAGTCGAAATGAATTTTTGAAGTTTTGGAAGGACATATTTGGGAACTGCACACAGTGAGAAGTGCAGCAGAAAAACTTTTAGAAGTACACATTTCTTTGTTAATTTGTTTAGGGCTCTGCCATTTCGTTCGTACTTCTGAAAGTGTGGTATAAAAGTCGAATGTTTACAATTTAGACGCTTCGGCGCATATGTTAAGCAAGGTCAAGTGGATATTTGGATAGGACGTATTTGTTTGCTTTCAAGGTCTGTATCAAACGTTTGCTCGTGCAAGCGGTGAATCATTGCTACGTCGAGGACGAGGCTGGCGGTGATAATCTCGAACATCTGTTGCAGTGCACCCAAAACAAGACTTATTTGCCCAG
Organism: Chrysina gloriosa; assembly: GCA_038088585.1. Classification (NCBI taxonomy): domain Eukaryota; kingdom Metazoa; phylum Arthropoda; class Insecta; order Coleoptera; family Scarabaeidae; genus Chrysina; species Chrysina gloriosa. The sequence continues at coordinate 5,696,473 of CM076092.1, read as the reverse complement.
TTTTTTCTCTTTTAACACTCATCGACTTACTTTTACCTCATATAATCTTCGAAATAAATTTGACGCTTAAGTTGTGAACAATCGTGTATATGTAATCTTACTGCTTATGTATTTCGCCGTGTTTCGATAAGTTACTTCTACGTCTATCTTCAGGGATGTATCTACGAAATAAGCAAGAAAAATGGGGATTATCGATTTGGAGTGATGATCACAAATGTAGTAATGAATTAACTTCTTACCGGTTGCGGGAGGATTGGTTGCTTCCGTTTCGAAATTGGGTGGGTTGGTTGCGTCCGGTCCGAAATTAGGGTCGGTTGCGTTTGTTTCAGGATCTGCAATATATTTTTCTTTATTTTGAAGTATAATTTTGGAAAGTTAGATAAAAGAATTTTTGCGATTTTTTTGTTAATTAAAGTTTTTAAAAATTTCTTACCTCCCGGCGGTTGTAGAAATTCGTCTTCATTATCTAAGACAACAACAATTAAAAGAAACCGTTATTTTCGATGTCGGGCAAAGTAATTGTAAATTTTTTTTTGCGCGTTGCTAAACACATACCTTGACTCTCTGGTAATGTAGTGTCGACGGTCTTATTTTGCGCATCTAAATCGAAAGAAATAAAGATGAAATATTTTAATTAGCGAAGTGCTTTGTATGGGAAATAGTCGTTTTAGTTGTAGTTTCGGAAAGTAGGTCTGAACGAGCCAACTTAAGCTTACCTGTATCCTCTCGAGGCATAACGAGCCCTTGTCCATCCGGGCTGGCTAAAAATTTAAAATTATTTATTAGTTGGCTATAAATAAAGTCTATATATACGAGGGCGATTCGTAAAGTAAGTTCCGTTTCCGCCTGGTTAGCGGACAAGTGGAGATACCGGCGCAATTGCAGCGCCGCGTTGTAGTTTGGTTTAACGTGAGTCTGGCAGTGCTAGTAAGAGTAAGAGAACCGTTCGGACATGCCTGTCTGATTTTTTGGCGGTTTAAAATGGCTGCTGCAATTGAAAATCTCTCCGACTGTGAACTGCGTGCTGTTATCCTATTTCTGTGGGCAAAGAACATGAAAACTGCTGAGATTCACTGTGAACTTTGTTCTGTTTATTGTCCAAATATCATGATTGACAGTGTGGTTAGATTTTGCCATATGTTTCGAAAGGCGGTGAAGAACGGAGTTGAAGACCAGCTGTTGTGACGAACGAAATTTTGGCAATTGGGAAATTCGGCAATTCACAAAACTGAAGAAGCTCATGAAGAGCTGCAGGACAGTGTTACAGCATGGCTTAATTCACAGCCGGCAGAGTTCTATGAAGGGGGCGTTAAAAAACTGGTTCGTCGCTATGACAAATGTCTCAATCTTAATGGCAACTATGTACAAAAATAGCTGAAAGTAGTATCTTTATGATGTAAATAATAAAAACTTCTTCATGTATTGGCGGTTATTTTTTTAATAACCAAACGGAACTTACTTTACGAATCGCCCTCGTATATACGTTTCGTGGCCTATGTATTTATCTTTTAAATATTCTCTCCTCTACGACTTTTAGGTCAAATATTGAGTTGAAAGTGGTAGAGGGGAGGAAATTTTCAAAAATAGATAACTAAAAAGAAAGGAAAAAGCTACAATACTTACAAGATTCTGGAATTTCTCCCGACGATTCACCTGCGATAAAAATGAAGTTTTAAACGAGGAAAATCATTTAACTTCAAAACATAAGCGACGCAAATTTGATGTAATTACATGCATTTTTAATGGAGTTTTGAAGCAAGTGACAAATGAACAATGACACGTTAATTTTTACTTTCACTTTCGCCCCTCTCCAGCCCCAAATTAGTTCATACCTATTATTCTCGTATTTACTGAAAGAACTGTTTTTTTGCTTACTACCCCGTGATTTCCGCACTTTTCTTGTCATCAAAGAAAGGGATGGTACTGGTAGAAATCGATTTTCAGATATTACCATATACTGCACCTTTATCACGGGTTCAAGGAAGTAATAAAAAAGTCTTTTGGATTCCGTGGATATCTTTTCAGAACCGTTATCGATATCATTATATTTCTACCCTTCAAATACCAATTCGTATTTTGTTTTTCGTTAGGCGCATATTTAAATTTCTTTCCCAAGACTTTTCTCAAACAAAATGGAGATTTTTTTAGTAATCCTGCATTTACTTTCTTATCTATCAACTGACCTTCCATATCTGCTTGACTATCGGTCCTTTTGCTTCTGCTGATTTGGTTGTGACCTTCTTCCTATGAATATTAATAATAATTATAATAATAATACCAACAATAATAGTTGATTAATAAATAAAAGAAAAGATGAAGAAGAAAATATAATGTGTAGATAAGAATAATCAATATTATAAAAAATTGGGGGTTAGGGCGTTATAAGTTGTAAAGTGTTGCAAAATAGGTGGTGTATTTTTGTTTTTGAAAAGATTATTAATCAGTCGTTGAGAGATTCCCATTTTGGGACCAAACATTTTGTTTTCTTTCTGGTTCTAAACGATTCAAAACCTCGAAATAATTTTAATTTCAAAATATTATTCCAACGTGGATTCTCCAAACCGTTAAACAAATATTTTTGACAGACAAATCACACGATTCGTATCACATTATCAAGGATCTAGGGATGAAAATAATGCCGAAAATATTGCCAAAAATGCCAAAGTAAAATTAAGCACACCGCACAAACTTGGTTTTAATCCACTATAGGACTCCATCGTGAAACTGCTGAGGACACGATTCGCGATTGTATCTCGTTTGTGGCATCTCAAAATTTGCACACAAAATTCAAAGTTGCGTACCAATATGCCGGACAAGTTTAACCGGATTTGAGGAAAATCGGAATTGGAGTTTTTTTGGGTCGATGATATCGAATTAACGTTAGTTTCGTATTTTACAATATAACCGGACTGAAGATGGTGTCTCAAAAATCCTCACTTCTTTCCGCTACTTCTCTTCGAAAGCAATTCTAAATCCGACGTTCTGCTTGCTAATTGGTTGTGCGGTGAATGGTAAATGATGAAAAAGTCATGTTGTGGTGTCGGTTTGGGGCGTTAGTCTTGTAACTATCGGAATTCTTTAAGAAATTGCCACCCCAGTTAGATTTTTTAGATGGAAAATTGGAAAAGGTAGAACATTTAAAATTACACAAAAGTCAGTATTCTAGTCTCCTAACTGTCGGACTTTATCAAAAGTGACCACCCCATTTAGATTTTTCAACATGGCTGATCAGTATCACAGATCAAGAACTAGAAAAGTTTTGAAAACAGCTACTTAGATTTTCGAACATGATGGATCAGTATGACAGATCTAGAACTATAAAAGTTTTGAAAATTACATGGAAATCAGTATTCTGGTCTCCTAACTGTCGCACTTTGTCGAAAGTTGCCACCCCACTTAGATTTTCTAACACGGCGGATCAGTATAACAGATCCAGAACTAGAAGAGTTTTGAAAACAACCACTTAGATTTTCCAAGACGACGGATTAGTAAGACAGATCCAGAGCTGGAAAAGTTTTGAAAACTGCTTGAAAATCAGTATTCTAGTCTCCAAACCATCAGACTTTGTCGAAAGCTGCTACCCCACTGAGATTTTCAAACATATCGGGTCAGTATGACAGATCCAGAACAAAAAATTTTGAAAATTACATGAAAATTAGTATTTGCGAGTTTTCTGAGTCACAGATCTAACGTTAATTTCGCGTTTCCGAAATAACCGATCGCAGATGGCGCTCCAAAATCGACCAAAATCCGACTTTCCCATCGCTAACTGGCGTGTAGTGAATGTAAATGATGAGAAAATCATGGCGTGGAATGGATTGGGGACACACTGTCGGACTTCGCCGAAAATTTGGTGGTCCACTTATTATATATTATATATTTTCAATATGGCAGATCTGCAATTAGAACAGTTTTGAAAATTACATGAAAGTCAGTATTCTAATCTCCAAACCATCGGACTTGGTCGAAAGCTGCCACCTCACTTAGTTTTCCAACATTGCGGATTAGTATGACAGGTTCAGAACTAGAAAGTTTTGAAAATTACATGAAAATCCGCATTCGAGGTTTTTTTTTTTTGGGATGCTGATAAACAATCTGACGCTTCTTGTCTTCTTCATTATCAACGTTATCCTGTGTTTTTGTTCCATGTTTTATTTGGCCTTCTCATTGATCTTCTCTGTTGAATTCTAGTTTCCCCTACATTCTCCATCGCCGTATCATTATTCGTCTGAAGTAGAGCACCAGAGCTCATTTTTTGAGGTTTTTAAACCGCTACGCTACGCCGAGAGCGGGACTCGAACCGCGGACCTTCTCAATTGTGAGGCGCGTGCTCACTCGACCACTAGCCGGGTTTGATGTGAGATCATAGGATTTGAAAAGTTCTCCGATTTTTACAGGAACGGGTGTTTTGATTTGAATTTTGTTTGGGTCGCTTATGTTACTTTTGCTTTTGTCAATACACAGGACTATTTGGTCAAAGAGTAAATGTCAACAATGTGTGTGTGTATTGTGTGAGAGTGTTATCCGTAGGACTTCATGCACAAATTTTGAAGTTACTAAAACTTCATCTACGTAACCGTTATTGATTTACGGATTTTGGTCGATTTTGGCGTGCCATCTTCGGTCGGCCATTTTGTAAAATGCGAAACTAACATCAGATTCATTTCCAGCGAACCGACAAACTTCTCCCGACTACCGATTTTCGTGTAATTCGTTAAACTTTTCCAATTTTCGCAGCGCCATTTAGAATTTCGGGTTCAAATGCGATTTAAAAAAAAAATTTTGATTACGTTTCAACGCGATGCGATGAGATACAATCCTGCACCGTCTTCTGAGCAGTTTCACGGTGGTCTATAGCGGGTTAAAATGAAAAAATCCCCGATTTAAAGCGTTTATTCTCATTTTCTTTACTATTCCATCGTCGAGGACGACAGCTTCGTCGTCGAAATACGCATTTTTATAAATATATACATTATTAGATTTGAAGGCGAACGATGATGATGATGCTAAATGTCGCATTTTAATTTTTCTTTTAATTCTCAAAGTATTTCTGATTTCGCCGACTTATCTCCCGATAAAAAGGGCGTGAAGCAATAAAGTAAATATTTTGAAGAAAAAGTCGTCTTATCTATAATCGAGATAACGGATCCGAATCGCTTCTACGGTACTCTTATTTTCCTAATAAATCGGATTTAGTTCGTTAGAAACTCCGCATGTTATCGAAAATTAAAAACCAAATGATTTAAGTCGAGATAATGGATGAATGGAATTATGTAAGCGATACGCGTCTTCTATACTCATCCACTCGGATGAATTTTTAAAATTGTCTATCGATCGGCCTTATCGATAATGCATTCTCGTTATTTCGCTTTGTTTTCGTAATTTTTCTGAATTACCTTATAGAAAACGCCCAGTTTGCAGTTTTGCAAATACTGCGAATTTACGACGTATACGACGTCCTTATCTCGCTCATTGAGGTGACAACTTATCTTGAGCCATCGTGCGGTGTTTACTTTTGGGTGACGTATTTCGTCTATTTTTTACCTCAATTATTTTTACGAGGATTAGATATTTGAGTAACGTGTCTGTAAGCGATTACTATTGCAATTCGGCCAGATCAGTTTTTTTTTTGTTTTATTTTAATTTTCCTCGTATGTGAATAATTTTAGGTAACTGAGGTGATTACACGCGGGAAATATTTGTTTGCCGTAGTTGTCTTATCGATTTTAACTGAAATTTCCGTTTTTTACGGTAGCCACATAAGTTTGGAAGCATTATTCTCAGTCTTCCTGGAAAATGCACAATAGATATTTTTTAAAGCAATTTTTTTTTCTGACGGGCACTTAAATTATTTTTCTCTATATCTAGTCTTGACCGTTACCCACCACCAGAAAGATTTTCATATAATTAAAACGTCATCGCACCTTGCTGCGACAAAATCTAGAACGTTCCATTTTTCTACCGAAAATCTGGACTTTCTAACGATTCGTCATCTCACTTACATACGTACATATTTGCTTATTTGCTTACCTCCATGAATATATCCAGTTCTTGCATTTCTTGCTGTGGTAGTATTCCTCTGCTGAACACGATCGAGATCATGCTAGAATGAAGGAAAATCAAAATATTGATGTGAAATTTGCAGTTTCTCACCGGAAACAAGAATTAGTAAAACATGCCGTAACCGCGCAAGTGTGACTCAAGTCAAGTCATCTAAAATGCACCTACAAATACATAAAAGACGTATTTTGTTAAGCAACAAAATATTTAGTTTTGCGTAGGTGCGACTCAAGTCTTCTACAATGCACACATAAGTATATAAGAAACGTATTTTGTTAAGCAACAAAATATTTTGCATTGTGCAAGTGTAAATCAAGTTTTCTGAAATGTACACATAATTACATAAAGAACGTATTTTATACAGCAACAAAATATTCTATCATACTTTGCGCAAGGGTGACTTAAGTCTTCTGAAATGCACACATAATTACATGAAGAACGTACTTTGTTATGCAACAAAATATTTAGCTATGCGTAAGTGTGGGTCAAGTCTTCCAAAATGGCACACATAACTACATAAAGAACGTGTTGCGTTAAACAACAAAATATTTAGCTTTGAGCAGAGGTGACTTAACCCTTTCGAAGTGCACGTATTTTTGTTCAGCAGCAAAATATTGTGCCTTGCGCTAGTGCGACTCAAGTCTTCCAGAATGGCACACATAATTAAACAAGAACAAATGGTATTTTGTTAAACAACAAAATATATTGCTTTGCACAAGTATGACTCAATTCGTTTAAAATGCACATATGAGTACAAAAACAAGTATTTTGTTAAGCAACGAAATATTTACGTTGCGCAACCGAGACTCGAGTCGTTTAAAATGTACACAGAAGTACATAAAAACGTATTTAGTTAAGCAACAAAATACCTTGCTTTGCGCAAGGGTGACTTAAGTCTCCTGGAATGCATACATAATTAAATAAAGAACGTATTTTGTTCAGCAACAAAATATTGTGCCTTGCGCAAATGCGACACAAGTCTTCCAGGATGGCACACATTATTACACAAAAACAAATGGTATTTTGTTAAACAATAAAATATTTTGCTTTGCACAAGTATGACTCAATTCTTTTAAAATGCACATATAAGTACGTGGAATACGTATTTTGTTAGGCAACAAAATATTTTGCATTGTCAATTTGCAAGTATGATTGAAGTCTACTAAAATGCACAGAAAATGTAAATGAAAAGATGTATTTTTGAATGGAGTCATCATTATTTGTCTATACAAGTTTATTGATATACGCTGGTATCATATTCGTAGCGGATTTTGTTGGCCAACAAAATATTTTTGTTCTTACAACGATCTTAGTAAGCAGGTTATTCCTGATTCGATAGCGAGCTTGTTTGAGTAATTCTTAATCGTACGCTATGGATTACTTGCTACGCAGAATGTATATATTTTATACAAGTACATGAAAAGTTATATTGTTAACATAATAACAATAACAACATGTTTCGTCTAAAAGTTATGGTTATACTATTTGAGATACCAGTTCTGTTTCAATTGTGATTATTTTCCGTTGGTTTTCAGTGCAAGCTACGTTTTATGTAGTATAAGTACAAAAAGTTTTATAGAAATTCTAAAAATATCTTGTATTTAAACGCGTGAAAAAGTTTTTGTTAACCCACAAGATATTTTGCTTCGAGACTGTAGCAATAGTTAGTACTGCTATTTTCTGATTCCGTTAGGATTATTTCTATTTGTTTCAATAAGTCATGGTTAGATTTTATGTTGTATGGAGAAATAGTATTTTGTGAGACAACAAAATATTTTGTTTCTTAACAGTTTACGCTAATATTTCTGTTATGATTGAAGGTATTTCTGTTTATCTCAGTATACCGCGACTGAGTTTTATGGAATACATAAAAATATTTTGTACTTCATCACGTGAAGAACTTCTCAATAGACAATAAGATATTTTGCTTCAAAATGGTCGTAATAGCCAGTGCTGTTATTTTCTAGTTCCATTGGGATCGTTTCCATTTGCTTTGATAAGTCATAATTAGATTTTGTCTTGTATTGAGAAATAGTATTTTGCGAGATATCAAAATATTTTGGTTTCAAAACGATCTTAACAGTTGGCGCTAATGTTCTTATTGCGGTTGGAGTTATTTCTGTTTATTCGCCTGTACTTCAGTGGCGTTTTATGGAATACATTAGATCTGGAATGGTAATCGTCATTACCACCTCAAGAAATCTAATCTAATCTATGGAATACACAACAATATTTTCTTGTCGGACATGCAATTTTGTTTTTATTGGTATACGAAATATTTTACTTTAAACCTTTGTCACAGTTCTAGATTATTGCTGTTTGTTTCCGTAAGTCGTCAAGTCTTGTGCATTGCGTAGAAATAGTATTTTGTTTGGGGTATAAAATATTTTGTTGCAACCTCGTCCTAACAGTTAGCGCTGATATTCTTGTTGCGGTTGGAGCTATTTCTGTTAGATCGCCTATGCTTCAGTGGAGTTTTGCGGAATATACAAAAATATTTTGTTGTCGGATGCGCCATTTTTTCTAGTGATTATATTATATATATTATATTATTTTGTTTATTTAATATTTTGATTTAAACTTCTGTAACAGTTAGCGCCGATGCCTTTGTAATCGATTAAGGTTATTGCTGTTACTTTCCTTAAGTCGTAGGCAAGTCTTCTGAAATGCGTAGAACTAGTATTTTGCCGGGCAACAAAATATTTTGTTTCGAAACTATCTTAAAAGTTAGTGCTAATATTCTTGTTGCGGTTGGAGTTGTTTCTTTTTGTTTGTGTAAGCTTCAGTGAAGTTAATGGAATACACAAAAATATTTTGTTAACACAACAAAATATCTTGTGTCAAATTAATAAGTTGGTGGTGATATTCTTCTTGCAGTTGCAACTATATCTGTTTGCCTGATTATACTTCGGTCGAGTTTTACGGAATAGACAAAAATATTTTGTTGTCGGTCGCGCAAATTTTTTCTGTTGGGGAAGAAAATATTTTGATTGAAACCTGCGTAACAGGTAGTGCTCATATATTATTCGAATGAAGATATTGCTATTGTCTTAAGTTCTAGTCAAGTCCTGCAAAATGCGTAGAACTAATATTTTGCCGGGCAACAAAATATTTTGTTTCAAAACTATCTGAACAGTTAGTGCTAATATTCTGATTGCGGTTGGAACTGTTCTGGTTTGTTCATCTACGCTTCAGTGAAGTTATATGGAATACGCAACAATATTTTGTTGACGCAACAAAATATCTTGTGTCAAATATATCTAGTTTCTAAATTTTTTGTATTGGGGAACAAAGTATTTTGATTTAAACCTCCGTAACAGTTAATTCTGATATATTATTCGAATTAGTAAAGTAAAGTATTGCTATTGTCTTAAGTCGTCGTAGTCAAGTCTTCCGAAATGCGTTGTTAGGCAACAAAATATTTAGTTGGGGAACAAACTATTTGGTTTTGAAAGTATCGTGTCTCGTCTAATACTGTTGTTGTTTCGGTTTTGCTCGAAATCTCGTTTTAGCGTACGCGCAGTCTCAATTTTCTAACTTTAATGATCGGATTTCTCTTGTTTCTCTTACACGTAGATACCAAAAATGTCGGGAATTTCTGCTTCGATAATATATCCGCAACGACGCGCCGATATCGATAAAATTAGCGCAACACATACATATTGAATAAACACAAACTTCCTGATTTAAATGTACACAGTCTCAGTCAGTTAAGTCATCTATTCATATTTATCTTTATTTTGGTTCTGTAACGGTATATGGCGGTTAAGGTATCGTATCGTATCGTATTCTAAAATTTCGGGAATGAATGGGACGAACTTGTTTGAATAGGATCTTGCGGTAAAAAAAAGGGGGGAACCGACACGTTGGGATTTACGCAGATAGGAAGCGTCGAGATTATTCAGAAGAGGATTTTTGGAGATTGAAATGTTTATAGTGGGATTCGTGAGGTGTCGGAATAGAAAATGTTTCACGTACAGAATAGGGTTAGCGAATATGTTTCCCTTTCAAGGGAGAGAAATTTTGCCTTTATTTTTGAGGTGAAAATATTTGATAAATCGTTAAATCGTCAAAAGTTTTTGCTATTAGCATCGGAAAAGATATAGAATAGAAATTTAATCCCGATTGAATCTCTAAGGATAGATATCAAAACGTTGGAAATGGGGTCTTGAACGAGATTCGTTGCTTCATTACTTTTGGTAAGGTACGTTTCGTTGCCCAAAAAATGTGTTACAAAGCAGTGTTTTAGATCTTTGCAACTTTTCAGAGAACTAACACCAAAACGGTTAAAAATAAGCAATTATCGGGACCTATAAATTTTCCTCTTAGCTTTTCTTAGACGCGATTGTTGACAGAAGTAAGCCACTCGCTGTTATCTTCGGTACAAAATAAATATTTTTTTCCTAGAACAGCGCAGATGTAATTCAATCAATATTTGCAAATAACCTCCTTCAAAGAAACGAATATATTTAACCACGTTCAATTCTCTGAAGATGATACGACGACGAAACGCGCGAAATCGAGGAAATTATCCCGTATTATAGGATTCCATCGGGATTCTAAAAACGTAAATGTCACCTAATTCCGTTAAATATAACACCACTCCATTGTTATCTTTTATCTCCCTGCGCAAACTGTTAATGTTTATAGTATTTAACGTATGGATCTCTTTCTCTTGTTAGTAAATATAACTCCGTCTTACCAGATTTCCAGAGCTAAAAATACCACTAGACCTGGTAGCACTTTCATTTTCGACGGCTTTTCCTCTCTATAGATGGGCACTTAAGATATAATTTCCCTTTTCTTTTTCGGCTCGATTTTTTCGGGCGAAGGGGATGGACGAAGCAGGACGGTCACTAACGGGCACTCGAAGTTGACGTCCTCGATTCGGAAAGGGTACTACATTATAGTCGATGGGCGATGGTGGTCTAAACCAGCAGTAGAAAGATAAGATAAGCGGTATTAACTCGTGTTTATATAAATGTATATCTAGCATATGTAAAATGGGAAGACGATGCGGTTAAAACGTATCGGGCGAATCGAAAGGGAACTGTTGCGTGAAAGAGCGCACGTGAAGGATGTCTGAAATTCGAGAAAGTGAAATGCGTAGATTTTCCCCGGGGAAATGTAAAGGACAGCACTAATTTGCGTTTCCGATCCGGATCATTTTCAGAGATAACCGTATCTGGTAACGATTGGGTACAATTGCTTGTTAATACCGGAACACGTGTTTCGCTGGAAACGGTGGCTACAATCTCCGAACTGGAACTATTCAGGGGTTGAAAGTAAATTGTTCACTGAAGGCATTCAAACCTACACCAATCGATGCGTTGAGACTAGCTGATTCCAACGGTGTACGATTTGCTTAAATTATTTCAAACGGTTACCGAGAAAATGCAAAAATACTCTAAAAATCGTTAAAAATAGGCAACAGCGCATGCCCATCTCGGCTTCTATGGAACTTGTTCTACGTCAATCGACGCGTCTCGAACAGCTGATTCCAACGGTGTGCGATTTGCTTAAATTATTCCAAACGGTTGCCGAGAAAATGCGAAAGAAACGCAAAATATCGTTAAAAATCTGCATGCCCATCACTTTTATGGGACTTGGGAGGTTGAATCCTACGCCAATCGACGAGTCTCGACAACCTGTTTCAAACGGTATATAATCTGTTTAGATTATTTCCAACGGTTGCCGAGAAAATGCAAAAAATCGCTAAAAATCGTTAGAAATCTTTAAAAATAAGGAAAACCGCGTGTCCATTTCGGCTTCTATGGAAATTATCCTACGTCAATCGACGCGTCTCGACCAGCTGATTCTAACAGTATACGATTTTCTTAAATTATTCCATACGGTTGCCGAGAAAATGCGAAAGAAACGCAAAATATCGCTAAAAATCTGCATGCTCATCCCTTTTATGGGACTTGGGAGGTTCGATTTTACGTCAATCGACAATCTTGACTTGCTGATTCAAACGGTATATGATTTGTTTAGATTATTTCAAACGGTTGCCGAGAAAAATGTAAAAGACGCAAAAAAATCGTTAAAATAGGCGAAGTCGTATGTCCATCACATCGTCTATGGAAGTTATCCTACGTTACGCGTCTCGACGTGCTGATTCACACGGTGTATGATTTGTTTAAATTATTCCGAACAGTTGCCGATAAATTGCAAAAAAGCGCAAAATATCGCGAAAAATCAGCATACCCACCCCTTTTATGGGAGTTAGGAGGTTCAATACTACGTCAAACGACGCGTCTCGGCTTGCTGATTGAAACGGTATATGATTTGTTTAGATTATTTCAAACGGTTGCCGAGAAAAATGTAAAAAACGCAAAAAATCTTTAAAAATAACCGAAATTGTATGTCAGCCTCAGCTTCTATAGAACTTACGAGGTTCGATTCCACGTTCATCGACGCATCTTGACTAGACGAATTTAACGGCGTAGGATTTTCTTAGATTTCTCCAACGGTTGTTGAGAAAAGCGTAAAATTCCACGTCATTACTTCCTTGTATTTTGAGCCCGGTACGTCTACATCGATCCAAAGGATACTTCAGATCGACATAGTAGATTTCAAAAATCGCTCTATCAATGCTGTAACTCTAACTGTTACGAAGATGTCGAGGTGGTCAAGGTATTTTATGGCTTCCGATCGCGTTCAATCCTACACCAATCGACGCGTCTCGACGAGCTGACTCCAACGGTATATGATTTGTTCAGATTATTTCAAATGGTTGCTTAGAGAATGGAAAGAAAGCAAAAAATTGCTAAAAATTATCAAAATTGCATACGTATCTCGGCACCTGTGGAACTTAGAAGGTTCAAGCATACACCAATCGAAGCGTCTTGACGTGCTGATTCCAAGGATGTATGATTTGTTTAGATTATTCCAAATGGTTGCCAAACAAAAGCAAGAAATCATTAAAAATAGCCAAAATTACATGTTCATCTTAGCTCCAATGGAACTTACAGCAACTACTACTTCGATTCTATGCTCATCGAGGCATCTTGACGAGCCGAATTCAACGGCGTAGGATTTTCTTAGACTGGTCTAACGGTTGTTGAGAAAATGAAAAAGCAAAAAAAGAACGTGAAAAAGAAAGCGTAACATTCCATGTCGTTAATCCTACGTATTTCGAGGTTGCTACGTCGAGATCTTCACTTCGGATAGACGTAAATCACCTCCTGAATGCTGTAACTCTACCCGTTACGAATATGTCGGGGTGTTTAAGGTCAAGTTATTTTGCTTCCGATCGCGTTTAAACCTACATCACACGCTGCGTATCGACGATCTGATTCCAGCGGTATATAATTGGTTTAGATCAGGTATGGGCAACCTCCGGCCCGCGGGCCACATGCGGCTCTCGAGTAAGGTTTGTCCGGCCCGCTACTGAATTCTTTCGTTGCATATTAGCACGGCCCGTCTAAACTTAATTCATAATTAATCATAAGGATACTACAAAAATGTATATTTTTCAAGATTACTCACAGCATAAAACTTCTACAACAAAAGGTTGCCCATGCCTGGTTTAGATTATTCCAAACGGTGGCCGAGGAAATGCAAAAAAACCGCAAAAAATCGTTAAGAATCGCTAAAAATAGTCAAAATTGCATGCCCATCTCGACTTAGGAGGTACAATTGGACGTCAATCAATGCGTCTTGTCGAGGCGAACCCAACGGTGTCGAATTGTTTTAAATCAGATTAACGGTTGTCGAGAAAACCGTAAAAGTAGCGCGAAAAAATCGTAAAATCGTTCCTCCGTCGTTAATAGTACGTATATCGTCACTATTAATTGATTAATTAATTACATACCGGAGATGAGAATGACATTAGACACTGCTTATGATAGGTCGAAAAACGCAGAATATTGAATGAGCCCGCTTCAGACGCGTCTAGTTCTCGCGGCTAATTTACACGGTTTATCAATTTTCAATTTTACCGATGTGATATAGGGTCAATAGCAACGCCACAATCAGACTCAATCACTATCAATTGTCACGTATCTGTTCGTTTATCCAGTGTTTATGTTTGTATCCTGGAAATTCTCTAAAAATACTTAACCTTCCTATACTCACGTCAAAATGAAAGACGTATACTATACTATATAAATCGGTCTCACAGACCGTATGCGTGAGTATAGGAAGGTTAATAATAATGATAATAATTTATTTAGCAAAATGCTGTTACAAAGATATTAATATAGGAAATTACAATAAATCAACTAAGGACTGGTACTGCAATAAATGCAAGTGATTTACTGACTTTTGGTCATTTGCATTCCTCGTGTTATTTAATTTGTTTTGCAGCACTTCATTGAATAACTTTTTTCCAATGAAATTTAAGCAAACAATTTTAACGTGTACGTTTTCGTACCTGTATTGTTACATTATAAAGTTAAATTTGAACGAGGGGGAAATTTGTAGAATTAAGAAGTTTCAACTTTATAATCGTACCTACTTAAAAAGAAAAGTAGGTGTTAAATGTTCCTAGTATTAAAACGCGTTAATAAGACTTTTTTATGGCTTTTCCCAGCCAAATTAATCACTAATCGGTAAGCATTGGGTTTGATACGAAATTGTATATACGTACATATATCATAGATAGGACGAGGAATATGATAAAAAAGTGTAAATAAAATACAAAACGAATCAAATGCAAAGCTAAACTGCGTAATTTGTTAATATCCTTTTGTTGTATATTCCACTTCGGTTTATTTTTTAACTATTTATAAATTTAAGTTTCTATCACTTGTCCGGCGGCGTCATTAATGAAAAATGATAATTTTGATTATCTTTTGCCTTAATTGACATTTATACGATCCCCCGTCTTCCCCTATTCAGTGAAGTTGGTCCCTGTTGTAAAATCACCACTCCATCAGAATTCAGAAGATTTACCTATCCTACAGGGAGACGTCGTACGACGTGATATCCATCGATTTCAACGAAATTCGCTGTAGTGATTGGTTAACTACCAACAAGCAACGTCATTCGTCGAGTGTTGTTGTTGTTGAGAAAATCAAATTTGAAAATCCACCCCGATTAAGTCTGTGTTATAAATCGTTGACGTAAGGTCATTTAGTGCAGTGGTAATGTTTGCAACCACCAACTTAGCAGTTGCTGGTTCGTACCTAGGCTTATCTTGGTTTTTTTTTACTACACTTTATTTGTTATTACACCAAATAATTGTATATGGATTGATTAACATACTTTATTTGATTTATCATACCGGGTGTCCAATGACATGACTGCTACAGCTTAAGCATGTTATTGAATAAATTTCAAGTTAGAACTATCTAACGAATAGATTTTGTTAAAAGGTGGTACCGGGCAAGGGCGTATGTAGGTGAATGCGGCGTCGAGCGCGAATTTATTAACCGACATAGCCCCCTCTTACCTATTTTCCAATCAACTGGCTCCAGTGCGCCCTTGCCTGCTACCACCTTTTTAACAAACTCTCCTAATGAATATACGTCCAAAACTATCGTAGCTGAGGTAGGGTTTGTTTCCTTAGAGAAGAGCACATTACGTCATGAAAATATGCGCGAAATGTGACGTTTCATTGACTTTCGCTAGTCGGTTGCCATGGTAACGTATACGGAACACCAAATTTGGTTCATTGCGCCGCTGACGTAATGTGCTCTTCTCTAAGGAAACAAACCCTACAAGCATTTGAAGTTTCACATAACCCTACTAATGCAGGTATTACGTACCGTTGCAAAGAAAAATCTCATTGAAAATCATTTAAAAGGAAGTCGCTTCTTTGAATTAGTTGTTGCTATATACATAGTCTGACCTTTCTTATACTCGAAGAAATAGCTCTGCTAACAGTCTCAGGTTCAGTCCGAATAGTTTCTGGAGTATCCATAACCCTAGAGACAAGTTGTTCTCTTTTTTCGTTTTTTTTTACATAAACCAAAATTTTCCGCCATTCCCATACAAAAATAATCAAGGGGATTTAAATCTGGTGAAATTGCTTTCCAAGCAACTACTGAACCCCTTTCAATCCAGCCGTTGTTATAATTTTGATGAAAAAATTCGTTACTTGTCTACCGAAGTGTGGTGGTGCGCCATCGTGCTGTATCCACATTCGTCATGAATGACAAATGATGAATCACAGCCACTCCGACTTTTAATACCAACAAAATCACGTAATACGTAATAATATGGTACGTAATACTTGCATTGGTAAGGTTATCTAGAACTTCAAATGTTTGTAGCTCAGTTACGATAGAGTTTGAGGCATATGTTCATTAGACATTTTCAACTTAAAATTGCTTCAGTAACTTATCCTTAAGCTGTGCCAGTCGTGTCATGGGACATGCTGTATATTACAAATGCATTTTTTGTTTACATTTCAGGCTAGGACATCCTCAATAGACGCATAAAGTGTGTTTCCGGCCATCTGTCACTTTATTTTTTTCCCCTAATCTGTACCCTCGTATATTCTGATCCTCTACAAATTATGCAGACCCAAATCGCTATTTTAGTGAGGCTCATATCCATTCAGTTCGATTTCTATATTTTCGGACTGAGCCGCTAAAATTTGATAAAACACTTAATCATAATTCAATGAAATTTCCGAAAAAATATTTTTTAATTAAGACCGGCAAATCAGTTGTATCAGTTACAAACCTAAAAATAGTTTCAGATCGATTTAAATAAGATTTATTATATCCATTTTTTAATTCCAGTACTGCAATGGGGGTGATTTGGCGGATTACCTTTCGGGTAAGTGCATCTGTTTATGTACACAGAAAAAATCGTATTATTTTTACGCGTTTTGTTTGAATTTTCAGTTAAGGGAACCCTCAGCGAGGATACGATAAGACTCTTCCTAATCCAGCTGGGTAATAATTTTCGAATATTTTATCAAATCCCTCGCCACGTGTGCGTTTGTTTGTTTATCTTTCGTTTTCATGTTACAGCCGGTGCTATGAGAGCCCTGTACGTTAAGGGGATTGTCCACAGGGATCTGAAACCGCAGAATATATTACTGTCGCACAGCGGTACAAAAACCTATCCCCAACCGGCGGAGATAAAGTTGAAAATAGGTAGGCACGTTTAAAATCCAAATGACGCCTCTATAGACGAGATAGTTTAAAATAAAATTTGAGTTTGGCAAATTGATATGACGAATAGCGTGGTGTAAAAACGGTTAGAATTGTTAATTAAAAAAAAAAAAACAATAATAATAATAAATAAATAAATTCAAACGTGTGAGGCCATGGAGTTAGCCGTACCAATACTTGATATTGTAATTAGAAGTTGGATAATTATCGGCTATAAAACAACTACTATCCGTACAAATAGAACGTCGGTCATTTGTCGGCCCGAGTTGCTGTTCGGCATTAATTCAATGCAATTCCCGCCCTTAAGTATGTGCGCTACGTAGTAAGTTACAGAATTCCCAATCTGTATACATGACTTTTCACAACTTATGTTGAAACAAAAGAAAATTCAGCCAAAGCAGACAGCTTGCGATCAACTAGGAACTTTATTATTTAGATGTAGAAATGTAAGCGCTAGTAAAATTTGGGCCATATCTTTTAGCAAGGTCAACTGGATATTACGATAGAACGTGTATGTTTAATTTTACGAACCGATTGCATAACGTGTGCTATGCGAGCAACTCGCCTGGGTAGAATGTTAACGTTCAAGTAGAATAGGCGGCATTTTTCACCACTTATGCATCAAAAATTAAAACAGAAAGAAGTTCATAATAAATAAAACAAAATTTGTAATATTTTCCTAGTGTCACAGGAAACCCGAAAACAAGTTTCGGAATGAAATTATTTTCACATGCACATATAGTAAAATATAATAATAATAATATATTTATTTATCAATAAATAAATAAGGGCGTGTGTTTTTCGGTTTACACAAAAGAAATTAAACGTTAGTAGAACTAGGACAAAATGTTAATCAACGTCAAGTGGATATTTCGATAGGACGTGTTTGTTAATTTACGGGGACTCCGACACCGAGTCCGTTTCGAGTTATCTCTTCCAATATATGAGTCAGCGGATGGAAATACATATATATATATATATATATATATATATATATATATATATATAAGATACTTGTTTTATCTTATGGAATAGGTATTGTAATCAAAGCTGAGGTTGATGCTAGTAAAAACTGAAATTATATTTACTGATTACAATGGTGTATTGGATATTACACTAATTACAATACATTGTTGAGCACTGGTTTACCTGAATCAACAACAAGTACAGCTTGATGATATGATTATTACTACCCACTTATAATTATTACTTTAATTAATTACAAAGCTCAGCGACCAGCGCCTTGAGTTTAACACGCTTTTCTTACGTGCTTCCTGCTGTATTACACAGTTACGACTGGTTACGACTGACGAATGTCACTGTTGTGCGACTCGAGCCTGGCCGAGTGTCGCGCTTTAGTTTTAGCTCGCTTAAACTTACATATATATATATGTATAAAAACAAAAATCTCTTAAAATTGTCCCTTCGTTACACTAACTTTTTTTACTGCTAGCTGATTTCGGCTTCGCCAGGTTTCTGCAAGATGGCGTCATGGCAGCTACACTTTGCGGAAGCCCGATGTATATGGTAAGTTCATGATTTTAAATATACAGGATGTTTAGTCGGAATCGTGCTCTAATGAAGAAAGTAGAAAGTTTACTTTGAATTTGTAATTTGTATATACAGGCGTTTATTTCAAACATCACATAAGGAAATAAAAGTTTCTGTTGTACAAGGTGTGGTTCATGACGGTCGATCCCGATCGGACAGATGGTACAGTCCAAGAAATTTGACTTTGGCTTTAACTTTTAGATGTGAACTTCCAAATGCTAAATTCCTTTTTACATAGCATCCATCAGCGTGTCGCGAATCTTCACTCATTCACTTATCGTTTATTCCCCCTTTTGCCTCTTTGTCCCTCGTCACTTATCGATATCGTTTTCCACCACCAATAGAAATCGGTATTCCGGTCCTAGTGACCTACGCCTTATGCTGTGCTACCCGAAAACATTTCTGCGTGTCATCGGAGATTCCCCTCCTCCCCCATCCTTCCCCCGAGAGAATCTGAAAACTCCTTGTAGCACAGGATCTTGACAAGCTGAAAGGTAGCTCAAACAGAGCCCTTAAGTTTTATTTCTAATTGGTCTTCTTCAAGGGGCTAAATGTCACAAATAAGGGAAGAAAAAGCCTATTGGTTACGGTTTAGGATAAATTCGAATATTCACTTCCGCGGCAATCGAATGACTCTAAACTCTCCACTGGCTTCGCATCGACCTAAATCCCCTCTTGCCGCTTCTGCCGCAGCACGCGTTTGTCGAACTTTAATGATAAGTATCCTGGGCAAATGGCGGTAACAGCGTATAATTACGAAATAAGTTACGACAGCATCTCCGACTCCCCACTCTAGTCGGTACTAAATCGATGCTGTATGCGCGAGGCTGTCGTAACTTATTTTGTAATTACCGCTGTTTGGCCAGACTAACGATAAGTCGCCTAGTTTGTAAGCTACATCTGGAATTCCTCAAGTACCTGATCTGGTATTTCTTCTGTTGTTTATTGTTACTAATGACAGTTGCGTTGACTTAAACTATCAAGAACTCTGCAGCAGCGACCATTTTCAAGTTACTGTGCTGTATATTTGCCGTGGCGCTGAATTCACGCAAGTGGTACTCCCCTCTTGCGCGTTGCGATTGGTCCAAATATAAGATAACCTGTAATGCAGTCCACGATAGGTCCCCCACCATACTAGGCGTGGTCAATCCGCAGCGCATTTCTATTCGGCTCCACGGTAAATGGTCCGGACGGTGTCTTCTTTCCTTCTTTCGGGTGTGGACCTTAGCCCCCTGGTGGGGTGTAATTAGTAGTAGGAAATAATAAGCAACGAAAGCTCGATCGCCTTGTCACACATTTACCGTCGTTTTTATTCCAAAGGCGCCAGAAGTGATAATGTCCTTGCAATACGACGCCAAAGCGGACTTATGGAGCCTGGGCACCATCGTTTTCCAATGTTTGACCGGCAAAGCCGCCTTTCACGCCACGACGCCGCAGGCATTGAAGCAATTTTACGAGAAGAACGCCAATTTAGCTCCAAAGTACGTACCAAAAAAAAAAGAGAAATATTTTCCGGCATCAACTCTCTATCTAATTTTTTAGGATACCGGTAGGTACGAGTCCTGAACTGTGCGATCTCCTCAACGGGCTCCTGAAGAGGAACGCGCGCGAACGCATGAATTTTGAAATGTTCTTCAATCACAAGTTCCTGCAACGACCGGAACCTGTCGCCCCGCCTTTGACCGCCGGTAAGTTAAATTCGTTTCTGGACTGGTGGAAATGGTGGTTGTGGTTTTGCGAGGACTAATGTGTTGGGACGTGCCAACAATTTATTTATCTTATAATAACTTTCAATGAACGGATTGCCTCTCCAATTTTATCATTATTGTTTTATTTGTGATTGCTTGTAAATGAGTTTTTTGATTTACGAGTCGTGAAGAGTTTGTGAAGTTGCACCATTTAATTTATAGGTATGCGTGTATTATTTTTGAGACTTGTCATTACTTATGTTTGTCTTTTTTTTTTTTTCATTTTTTTATCCAGTTATTAGGCGTAGCTTATTAGACAATAAATATTATTATTCTTTTGGTGATGGTGATGGTAATGGTGATAAAAGTGAAAAATATTTGCTGTTTTGCAGTGGATCTTCCATTGGCGACCGTTTACGGGTCACCTCCGGTGACGGCTGCCATGGCGAAGTTACCTGCAAGGTCGGCCACGCCCGTCAAAATCGCCACGCCCCCTAGATCTCAACCAGGTAATCAACGAACAGAAATGCGCTTGTTTTGACGATTTCGTTTTCGTATTTTGTTTTGTTACTCCTTTTTATTTCGGCGCAGAATCTCCAAAAAGCGTTAGGGCGGCGCTGAGTTCGAGTCCAGAGGACGACTTCGTGCTGGTTCCTTCGCCGACGGAGCAACTGATCGAAAGCGTAGGAGACAGGCAGTGAGTATTGTTCGCGAATTTTGATTGTAATTCCCGAATTTTTGTATGAGAAGATTTTGACTCACGTTGTGCGCACTTCAGGCATTTTTTTATGCGCGAGTGAAGGTGTGTGAGGGAAGAGAGGAGGAAGAGGAGGGGAAGGGGTATAACGGGGTTCCGCATTGCGCTGAGGTCAGGTCAATTTTCAAATAGACAAGGCCTTAGGCACCCTATACCAGGGGTGGATAATTTCTATATATTCAGGATCGCGATCTATCTACTGAAATCTTGACATTTAGCACATTCAATTTAGTGCCACTATTGGTAACAACGGTCACCACTACATTGCGTTTGTGTGCAACCAAGAATCGCTTCCCGATCGATTTGTTGATTAACCCTGCTCTGTGCTGATGGATAGACTGGGCAAGTATGCAGTGTGATGAGTCATCTGTCATTTTCACAATGTAATATTATATTGCAGAGGACAAACGACGGATAACTCATCATAGCGCATATTTGCTCAGTCTACTGATGGAGGACCTTACAAACTTTTTATGTTCATGATCGTTGACCAGATTCCCACCCCAAATAATAGGGAATCGGAAAGGTAAGAAAATCTCGATCTGTTGAGAAAGTGGAGGTTCCAAGTGGGCAGTGGCTTATCGAGAACGGTCACTCCTACGCCACCGCAGACGAATGTAGGTCTAGAAATTAGTCTCTCCGGCCATACGAAATCCCATTTTGGTCTTCTTGACCTTCAATGTCTTCACGAAATCTCCGCTTTAACGTATAAAATTCCAAGGCTAGAGAGAATCCGGATTAGTCGAAACAGTAGGCGTGGCCAGTGGGCGGTGTCTTGCCAAGAACGCCCACGCCCACATTGTTTTATGGTTTTTGGGTGAAGTTCCTGCCCGATGGTCGTGCAGAAAGCTTCTATAGCGCGGTAACTTTTGCACGTGATGCTCAATTCGACGGTCGATCGCGAGAGCTTTAAAAGTCCATATTTCTTTAAGAAATTAAACAGTAACCGCTTTCCGGTAGCTACTTGCACGACTACACTGTAATAATAATAAAAAAGTGATAGCTTACTCTTTCTTTTAAATCCGGCGTGCGATTTTAACCTAATTATTGCGCGGTGAGAGTTTATATTACTTCGATGTAATTCTGACTCAGCATCGAGATTGTGTGCCTTGAATATTGACTCTTGCGTTAATGGAATTAGGGACTAGCTGCAGTAGAGGTTAGTTGTCTAGCGTGCTCGTTTAGATTCCGTGATAACGGAAAATCCTGATGAGTAGAGAAAGTGGGTGTCACCGGTGAGGCGGTGACTTGTCGGAGACGGTCACGCCCACGTTGTGTTTCTTTCAAGTTTCAATCTCTGATGAATGAAAGTATCTGTCTAGTTATTTGACTTTCCTGATTAAAATTTGATTTTACGGTCATAATTTATATATTCTTTATAGTGATTTTTGTTGTTAGAAATAAATACTATCTTATATTTTTATGCTTATTGGAACTATTGCAACGTCTAATTAATAAGTAAGGAAGTATTTCAAATTTCATATCCTTATTTTAAAATTTGTAACATGTTAAACTGTCTGTTGCGCTCGTTGGTATAAATTTATGGGGAGTGGCTTAACTATTTCTGTTGGGTGAACAGAGTATAGGACTCTTCAGTACGGTATAACATTCTGCGATTAACAAAGTGATTCTCCACATCTCTTTATTCTTTAAATACAAAGGTATAGAATGCGGCAAAAAGCAATATAAATAAAACCAAGCAAATATCCACATACGATGTTTTTCTCTTTTATAGCAAATTACCAGTTCGAGCTTCACCTCAACCCTGCGCCCCGGTGGCCAGTCCCCCTAGGCCGAGCTTTCTCCCCATTTCGGAACCGATTCCGGTCCCCACGCAGAGGCACGCCTACGAAAGGATGCAGAGTCAAACGTCCGACAAAATCTCAACAGAGAGTAAGAGCGTCGAACCCCAATCCCCCGTTAAGGTATATCGAGAAACTTAATTTTCGATCGTACATCGACGATTCTAGATTCGACTTGTACGCCTTTTTTTTCTCTTCTTCTTCTTCAGACCAGCAGTTCGATACCCAGATCTCAGCCTATCAACATGAAACGATCGGAAAATAGGAATATTCAGCCCGATATCGATATAAGCTCTTTGTCGCCTCCGTCGGTAAGTTAGATAGCTGTAATCGTATGGTTTTAACTGTTAAAGTTGATTTTTATCGATTTGTAAGCTGGATCAAAAGAAAAAGTCTAGTATGTAGAGAATTACTATTCGGAGCATTTGTCATTGAGTTGCAATTGGTAATGCAGTCAGTCCACAGTCCCATCTCTATCGAATGCTACGAAAAACGGCCCGGACAGTAACTTCCGAACATCTTGTATAAGGTGGATATTGGAGGTGAAGATTTCAAGGTCATTTTCGTACACACAAAGAGAGTGGGGAGGTTATTATATCTCATTTACTCGCAGGATAAATCCTATATGATATATATGTTTGTTTCTTTTTAGTGTCGCTTTTCTGTTTCATCGAGTTTCAAATCACTCACAACGGTGCTAAAGTAGTTTTCACTTCAAAAAAAAAAAAAAAAGAAAGATTTACCTCCAATTGAGGGAAAAGCAGCGTGGTGTACGATTAGTTTGAACAACAGAACTTAGAGAAAACGAACTCTAGATTCTCTCAACGATACTATTCACGCCCAAGCGTCAAATTTCCGTGTATATATCCTCGATACGAGGTTTAAAAGCGAAACGGAATAAACTTAGGCACGGAAACCGATCTGTCAATCTGTTCAATCGCAAGGTTAGAAACGGAACGAACACCACGTCAGCAATAAATCCGCCCAGTCCGTATCATTGAATCAAAATTATATGAACGCGAGACATCATTCACACGTCGACCGTTGAAGCGAGAGATCATAGAATATTAAAACAGAAAATTGTAACAATCCAGAAAATCTAACAATTGGCCGTAATAAGGTCTTGCCTCAAAAACTCTTGTACGAAACATACAATTATCACCATAAACTTTTTCAACAGTCCGTACGTCTCACAAATTGTTCTTCCAATTTTAAAACAAAATTTAATAGTAGCTCTTTGTTCCATTGTGATTTCACGACATGAGTACCTAAAGTCCAGTCACTAAAATGCGTGCTTTACTTACTTTATAAGCTAAGTGCGTTTAAAAGAGGAAACCTGTGTGATTCTAAAGCTGTTACCGTCTAATAGATGGCGCTAAGTGTTCTGTGATTTAAATTACAAGTTCTCTCATTTAATTGTCAGACTGTGTATGTAGACAAGAAGAAGTACCAAAGCTCGTTCTTTTTCTGTTTTTTTCCCGTCCGTAGATGCGTCGGTCCTCGATCCATCGATCTCGTCCTGTTTTTAGCCTCCTGCACTTTCCTCTTTCCCCGAATAACTCCGCTATTCCTGGTAGTCTCGAAAGCTCGATATCCTGTTTTTTTATTTTGGCAATAAAATCCCCCGTTTTGACAGGTCCAATTCGTAATCGGAACGCCTCCCGGTAGCGGTAGACGAAGAACCTCCTCCAGTAGTCTATGCGAGACCCCGCCCCCGCCGAACATCTGGCCCGTTTCTCCGGTTTCCGCCAGCAAGATCATGCCTAGCAATTCGCCTTTGCGAAGGTCGGGTACTTCCCCGCCGATCTTGAGCGGCCCTCTGGCGAGGGTACCCATACTCAACAGTCCTAATCTCTCGGACAACAATAACTTGAGGCATCCGCCCGTCATACCGTTCGGCACCAGAGCGATAACGTTACCGGAAATATCGGAGATGAGCAATTTCCAGAACTTCTTCGCGGAAACGAGCACGGTGGAACAGCATCCTATCACTTTTATCGCACCGGAATTGCCCGAAGAGACTTTATTGGAGGTTGGTATAGTCGTTTAGATGGATCGATTTTTGAGAAAATTTGTCTCCCTCCGTTTGTCCTGTTCTTATTACCTCACCATTTCTGCAACATCACCGTCTCCTATTTATTATTACGACACCTTTCAAGTTCATCGGAATTTTATTTGCATTTTATTTTATAGAGAGAACACAACGAAACCTTGGCCAAAATCAATTTCGTCCTGGCCCTCAGCAATTGCATTTTGGAATTGGCCGCCACTAAAGCGGCGCCGATTTCGGCGCTGGTGGACGCGGTCTCTCCGATGCAACCTCAGACGGAAATGAGTAGGCGAGCCGAACAGCTGGTGCTGATGGTCAGGGCCCTGCAGCTGTTGGGATCCGGTTTGTCCTTGGCGACGCAACAGTTAAAATCGGGGCAGCTAAGACCGAGCAGTACGGTGAAGAATGGTGAGTTTTTTCCTTAATTTTCAAGCTGGATGAGGTATAAGTTAGAGAAGGAGAGAGAAAGGAGGAGAGATTTGAGTGATAGAGCCTAGTCGCTTCTATACTTTACACCGATACCCCATACCTTTGTTCTGCCTGGACATATTTGGCCTAAATTTGCAAATGAACCTAATTCGTTCAAAATCGTTCAAATGGAAGCTATGTGGTCGACAATGTGTATGTTGTTTGAAAAGATGGAAAGCGCAATTTTTTACTTTATATCTGAAGAGAGCATCCGCAGAAAACGATGTTAGGTTTAAAGGGGTAAGAATTCGCCCAAACGTATTGGAATTTCGTACTTTTCCACATTTAACCCTTTCCAAATCAACATATTGCAACCTTATGTCCTTAAAAATGCTGGATTCATCTCACACTCTCCATGAGCTTTATTTTGATGCGTAACACGATAGGTTTTCGAGCATTTCAATTTTTATTGCCACCTTCTGAAAATTTGAAGAAATTTCAACGTGCACCAATTTAGTTGCAATTTCGTACATTTATGTTTTAAAGGGCGTTCAATCCAACAGTGCGCTTCAAATTGGTGAGTTATCCATCGTTCCAGCTATATAAGCTACAAAAAGGACAAAATTCAGTCAAATTTTGGTCAAACATCGTTCAAACGGGATTGATTTCGTTAAAATTTTGGATCTTAACGTTTCAAAGGTTGCAAAACGCGATTTTCTACTTTATAGTTCATGTCATCCACAGGAAACGATATGAGGTTTTGAACCCCTCTAGAAGTGTACGGGAATTTCGTAACTTTCCGTATTTGACCTTATCCGAAGCAAAAACTTGAAATCTTTCGTGATTGAAAATGCTTGATCCATCTCGCACTCGGCAAGAGCTTTATTTTGATGCGTAACACGATAGGTTTACGAGGATTTCAATTTTTTGCCCAAATTGACTTTCTGAAAATTTGAAGAAATTTCAACCTACATCAATTTAGTTGTTATTTCGCTCATTTATGTTTTTGAGGACGTGCAATCCAATACTGAGCTCCAAACTGGTGAGATACCCATCGTTCCAGCGTTATAAGCAACGAAATAGGCAAAATTCATTCATAATTTAGTCAAAATTCGTTCAAACGGGAGTTATTTAGTTGAAATATTGGATCTTAACGTTTCAAAGGTTGGAAAAGGCGATTTTCTGGTTTACATTTGAAAAGCTCATCCGAAGGAAACGATATAAGGTTTGAAGGCGTTAGAATTCACTCAAAAGTCCGGAAATTTCGTAATTTTTCCACATTTAACCTTCTCCAAATCAACAGATTTCAATCTTTTGTGCTTGGCAATGCTTGATTGGTTTCACACTCGCCAAGAGCTTTATTTTGATGTGTAACACAATGGGTTTACGAGGATTTCAATTTTTTGCGCAAGTTGACTTTCTGAAAATTTGAAGAAATGTCAACTTGCACCAATTTAGTTGTAATTTCGCTCATTTATGTTTTCGAGGACGTGCAATCCAATACTGAGCTCCAAACTGGCGAGATAACCATCGTTCCAGCGCTATAAGGTACGAAATGGGCAAAATTCGTTCAGAATCTGGCCAAAATCGTTCTAACGGGAGTTATTTCGTTGAAATTTTGTATGTTAACGTTTTTAAAGGTGCAAAATGCAATTTTCTACTTTACATCCCCATCTCGATTATCTCCGCTAGTTCCGGTGCCCACAACTAAATGCGCCAGCACTATGAGACTGGACTCTGAACTTGATTGAATGGAATTATTAACGTTGAGCGGTTTTATGAAGATATCCCGCATCTAATTGTTATGAATCTTATGATCTTTCGATTCGATTGATAATTATTTCTTTGTGGTGATTTTTCGTTGCAGTTATAACGACCCTGAACTCGAAATTCAGAACGACACTGACGTCCTGCAAGGTACTTAACAGTACCGGTTTACTGGCTAAGTTCGCTTCGGCCAACATCACGGCGGATAAACTTCTATACAATCACGCTATACAAATGGTAAGTATTAATTAAATCTATATACCGTGTGTCCCAGATCGAGTGGGATTGCGTCGGTAACTTTCTTATTATTGAAGATGGAGTTTTGGTTAAATGGGATATGTTTTGCAGCTCTGTATGTTGATTTAAAATCTGTTTGAAAAAGTTCAAAATGTCAAACCCGTTAGAAGTTATAAAAAAGAAAAGGAAACTGTCATTTTCTTGTACATCAAATATCTTCGGCAATATGAGATACGAAAAAAAGTTTTTGATAAGACCAATTTAAAGTTCATGTCGAACAAAAATTCAAGGTGGCTGCTTTTGAAGAACACGTATCAACTTCCTTGAGTTAAATGGCCGCCATATTGGATTTTTAGGTGATTGGATAGAATTTTTATTCTCATTTCAACGATATAAGATAACGTATGATTGAATAAAGAATACCAGTAGATTTAACTTATTTTACATTTTTATTCTCAGAACGTTTTCTAACGTGAAAAATGTTTTGATTGATGAAGGTGTTCCGAAAACGTTTGTAAACATTCTGAGGATATAACTATTAATTCAATCACTTTCGTTTAATTGACCTAATTATGGCAGAAAACTCTCATATAAGATAAATGGTAAGTATCGACCCCGTCATCGCTAGAAGAGAGATAAAGCGCTAATAAGGGAGTAAATCAATCGTATCCATCCACAATAAAACGCGGCAAATTCAAAATTTGAAAAATAATTCCGTAACACAAAAATATCGGTTTTTTAAGGGTCGTTCTATTATCTCCGATTTCCCCCTCCATTTTTTCTATTTCTAGTGTCAATCGGCGGCTTTGGACGAGCTCTTCGGCAATCCGGAGGATTGCTTCCAGAGATACCAAACTGCCCAAATCCTACTGCACAGTCTTTCGCAGCAAATTCACAACACTCAGGATAGAGCCCTTTTAACGAAATGTAAGCCAACGAAAAATCTTTTTGTATCCGATACCATTTTTTGAAAAAAAAAAAAAAAAAATTGTGTTTCAGACAAAGATGCCGTTGAGAAACGCCTCTTCGTGTTACAACAGCAAGGTTTCATCTACGCAACCGATATCAACTGAAACAAAAGAGAAAAGACCATACCTCGATGATTTGTGTCGTTGTTGATCCTACATTCTCATATTTTCCTTTCTTAAACTTCGTTCTTCGTCTAACAACCTAACAAGTTTTCGATGTTACTCCTTTGTTTCCACCCTCCTCCGTGTCTCTTTCTCTGTCGTTTCGTGAGGTTAGGTTTCTTTTTATTTTTTAAATTTCTGGTTAATAGTTACAGATTTTATCCATTTATAATATATACATATATAGATAGTATACATTAAGCCAAATCTAGTTTATTAAGTGATGAAGTCGTAATGATAATGGTGATGATAATAATGGAATGATGTACAACGATATCGTTATGAGTTGTGAGATCGATGCACTTTTTTCGTATCAAAACGGATTAAAATTGGATGATTCCTTGTCGATGATTTTGTTTCCTTTTCAAATGAGAAGTTTTTATGCATGTATTTTTCTTTTTGTCGTAGTGGTAGGATGACGTTATGTATTCTTTTTTGTAACACAATTAGTCGTTATGTTATTAAACTTTTTATTTGTAGAATTTTTTTATTTTGATTTTATTTATTGAAGTGAATACTTCTCAAGAGACATCGGACCAGCTCGGGCGTAAGCGTAGCCGTAAGCGTAAACGTAAGCGTAAGTGCGTTAAATTTGGGCGGAGCTTCGCTTCGTGTGAAAGACGAAGAAAACAGAGAGTATGATGTGCGAGCGAGAGGCGATGAGCTAGAGAAATGATACGTACGTGCTTTCTTCGTCTGAGACAGAGAGAATATAATGTGCGGGCGGAAGTATTCACTTTAGGCGTGCGTAAACACACCAATTTTTTCGTTATTATTAGTTTTAGGTAAAAGACGAAAAAATTATTTATGATACGATTCCCCAATTTCTTTAGAGAGAGAGAAGGAAACAATCAAGCCGATTCGAAACGCACCGTTTACCCTGCAATAGGAACTTGTACCAATGATAAAATATCCTTTTTTTGGTTATCCTTCGCAGTGTTAAAACAAATGAAATAATCGTGTACAGTGCCCCGCCCCCTCTTCTCCCTCCCGCTGCTTCGGTTCCTCATTTCTCAAAAGATTCGAAAAAATCAGATTGATGATGATATATCGTATTGTTATTATATTGAAATGTGTGCATTTGTTGTGTAAAGCCGAACGCAATCACTTTTAACAAAGGTCGACATATCCCCTCCTCCCCTTCACCCTCATTTCCCGCGTATATATCCCTCCCCCTCCTTTCTCGCGTATATATCCTGTTTCCGATGATTTGTAGATATGTACGTAGGAGACACAATTTAATATTTATTTATCTTGTAAGATCTGGTTGTTCATTATGGTATCAAAACCGGTCGAATGTCACTTAAACCAGTGGTTCCCAAACGGATAACTCCGTGCCTCGCTCGCTTAAGCGGATTTGGTCCGATAGTAAAGAGAGCGTCGAAAAATCATATCGTTCGTGTCTGTTTTGGGGTTTTATTTATTATTATTTATTATATGTTTCTTCGTACAGTTCGAAAGATTGCGTTTTGGTGCTGAATCCGACCGGAACTAGTTCCTTTCAAATCCTAAAATCGTCGTTTTTCGACGATAAATATTGATTTACACGTGGCCATCGAACTCGAAATTGTACATGTATCTATTGTACATGTTTCAGCTCATAGAAGTTTTTTTGTATCGACCCAAATTGATATTAATGGGGTGGAATTAACCGTTAGAGAAAAGAATATTAGTGGGGATTTGACAGTTTAACATAGAATCAGCGAGCAAACGAGCTGCTAATTCGATTGTTATGTATTCTACTTTCATCGTATCAACCCGAAGAAACAAATATTTTCGAAAATTTAACTCCGCACCGCTCTAGGACGGTTTGTTCTCTTTCAATATTCGAAATTTTTTCGTAATAACGATTGTTAATAAAGGAGTCAGCAGACAACACCTGAAAAGTTATAAATTGGAGAGAAAAAGCACTGTTATGAACGGGTACCTTTGATCTGCGGTTATCTGTGATGTTCAACGGCCTGTTTAGTAACGCCTTCTATCATTCCGTCTCGAGGCGAAGCCCCCTTGATAAAAAATCCGCAAGAATTCACTTATAATTAGCTTAAAAATAGATACAGCGCGATTATGCTTGTACTTCCGGTGGTGTACATTTAAAAAAATTACACCCGTCATAGAAAGGTTTGGTGGGAGGATCTGGATGTGAAAATTCTGTCATTTCGTTCGTGCAGGTTGACATGACGTAATATGTACTTCTGAAAGTGTAATTGGTTTACGTTTGTTAGGTAGCTCTCGTGGAAAGCTGTGCAATGGTCTGCAAAGCAGGCGCAAATCGCATAATAGGAGGAAATGATGTTTTTTAACCGTGGACTAGTTTCGTCCTTGTTAAGACTCATCATCAATACGGCTAGTTCGCGAGTAACAAAACAATTTTCCTCACAGCTGGGTGTTCAGTGACGGTTCATATAGTAATAGATTTCACCAAAACGAATGACTCCCATCTGCTGAACTAAAGTGATGTTGACATATCCCAGATGCATTACAAGTTATGACAAATCGAGGGAGTATTTTTAACGCCAGTCATATAATTCAACAAAAAAAAGGAAGAGGGACAGTTCAAATGAGTGCAAAACTACTTATTAAATCCAGGGTAAGTATCTTAAGCAGTTTTCGAGGAAAGTTGTGCAACAATCGAAAAAGTGGGCACAGATCGAGTTGTAGAGGCTATTGCACAGCTTTCATCGAGAGCTGCCTAAGAAACGGACCGCAATTTAACAGGCCGTTTTGCAGAGAGTCATTTAGATTTTTCTTTTAATTATTTTGCCACGCATAATTTAAAACAAAAAGCAAGTGCTACTTGGACAGATCTACCTACCAAACGGGGCTATTGCACAGCTTTCCTCGGGAGCTGCCTAAGAAACATATCTCAAGATAACAGGCCGTTCTGCAGAGAGTCAGTTAGATTTTTCTTTCAATTATTTTGGCACGCATAATTAAAAAAAAGAACAAGTGCTGCTTGGGCAGATCTACCTACTAAATGGGGCTATTGCACAGCTTTCCTCGAGAGCGACCTACGAAACATACCTCAAGATAACAGGCCGTTTTGCAGAAAGTCTTTTATATTTTTCTTTCAATTATTTTGGCACGTATAATTAAAAAAACAAGTGCTACTTGGACAGATCTACCTATCAAATGGGGCTATTGCAGAGCTTTCCTCGAGAGCTGCTTACGAAACGTACCTCAATTTAACAGGCCATTTTGCAGAGAGCCATTTCGATTTTTCTTTGATTTATTGTGGAACTTATAAATTGGAAAAAATGGATATACTTGGGTATATCTACCTATATAACGACTACGTGCCCTTTCACGTTGTTTCAAAACACGCCAACGAAAGCAATTTAAGCGCATTCCTGTAGTAAATCATGAACGTAGTCGATGTTTTATAGTTTATTAGATGTATAAAATACATAAAACAGATTATAATAAACGTTATCAGTGACAAAAAGATGATTGCACCCCTTTTTTAGGTACAGTGCATTACCAAACAAACACTTTTACAGTCCTACCAACTGACTTGTTTTTATCAGAGCCAACTTACACTAAATCCTACAATTCATTTGCACAAATATAGTTACAGGCGGTCTCACACGTGTGTCCTTTATCTAATGTTATTAATATAATTAATAATATAATATTACGATCGCGATTCGGAATACGTTTTGGAATCACTGGTTTAAACAAAACATGGATGAAATTCGTTTTATTCACAATTTCCAATATTTATTTACGCAAATCCTAAAACGTAAACCCCTGTATATAAAAGACATTCATTATAGAAATATCGCATATTCTCGAGAAAATACAAAAAATAATACAAAAAAGGAAGAAGAAAACTAGTGCTCAAATTGGGTTTTTTGTATAAATTGTAAAGTAATAAGTACATACCTAGATACTATACATATGAAGGACGTTATATATAAATAGTTGCTATTGTAATGCTAATGAACTTAAGCAGATACTCCCTGTATACGTTAAAAAAGGCTTTTCTTTGAATGGAAATGGTTTTGTTCCCGATGATGACCCCTTAAGAATGGCTTATTTGGACTTTTTTAAAATTTCGGCTTTAGCACGAAGCATCGGCCAGTCGATACCACCCCGCAGTACTCCAAAAATAATCATTCAGTAGTGAAATCGAAGCTTTTCGAAATATAAGTATTATCTAATTGATATTATTAAGTATGTACAGGTTGGACAAAACGTTTCCTTCCGATTGAAAGAATTCGTAGCTTTTCCATTGTTGCGGATATATTTCAATTTCTTTTTTTTTTTTTGGTTGTATCAGGCACAAAACACAAAAGGCCCCTATTGTATTCCCACGAATTTCTTCTTCAGAACTATCCCTGTAAACAGTTTTTAATTTCGCGGATAGTTTAGGTTGGCAGTTCCGGCAATATTGAACTTAAAAATTGGCGAATATGTCAACTATTGCCGGAACTACCAACTTAAACTGTCGGCGAAATTAAAAAAATGTTTACTGGGGTTACTCTGTTTGCATAACTTATAACGAAAACAAACCGAGGCACAATATATCGGCTTTTATTATTTATGAATAATGAAAAATACCGAGATTATCTGTTAGATAATACTTTACTGCCTCAAACGTTTTACACACATCCGTACCCCTGGTTATGATTTATTAGTTAGTTAGGTTCGACAAACGCGTGCTTTTTAGATCGATGCGAAACCAGTAGGGAGTTTAGTCATTCGATAGCCGTGGACGTGACCGGTCGTTCGATAATTATCGGTTTATATTTTGTCGCAGTGGACATCAAGACAAATATATTATTTCTTTAACAATACTGTATCTTACCTACCTACTTTTGCTCGATACGACCCTGACGTTGCACTCGTTTGTCGAACCTTACGTTATTAGTTTTGATAGGCTTAGAGTTTGTTTGTAATTTTTTTCCCGCACGTATAGTAAGGATGTATGCCTGCCTGTATTACGCGTCGTATTATTCTTCCATTAACTTAAGATTTAAGATTACCTTTTAGCTGGATATTTAAGATTTATGTTGCCTTTGAATGTATTTTGTAATGCGCCTTTCTCGTTCTCGATACGAAAGATTTTAGTTACCGCTGGAGCATATTAGATCGAGCGGCAGCGAATCAATGATGGTGAGATTCGATTTGTAGAACGTAATCGGTATTGTTTCGTAACATGTGGACGATATACATGTATACACACACCTATGATATGATTACATTATTATTAATAATAAAGTTTTACTTATAAAAAAAAATTGAGATTTTTTTACTCGTGTTTAGGAGAAGGGCGGTGTTCAAAATGTACGTGGTGTAATTTGGTAGGAATTTTTAATAATAATATAATAATAATAATAATAATAATAGTAATAAAGGAGAGGTGTCGTGATGCTTATATTTGAATAAAAGGTAAGATTTTAAAATTGAATGAACAATGTATAAAGAAAAAGTATTTCATTTCGAAACCGACGGTAAATAAGTTGAAGTTGAATTTGAAGTAAATTCGAGTCCGAGTAATAAGAGCGCCATCTGATGGGAGGAGACGCAAACGTATGTGTGTGTCTGCGAGCGATAAAGAACTAATGAAAGAAGAAAGATAGAAGAAAAGCGTCTATCTGACGATTTCAAGCGTCTCATTTTTTCCCAGTTAACTATCTAATTCGCTCTAATAATAATAATAATAATAGTGAAGTTCCTACCATCTTGTAGTGGAAATAAGAACTACGGGTATTGCTTGTACCAGTTATGAAATTCTGATCTTTTTTATGAGTAGAAATTGTCCAAGAGTGCTGCAACATAAACGTGTTTAGTTCAAAAGTACGTCAATTTTCCTACACTAATCTTAACATGCAATGATGGAAGATAGATTGGAAACAGCGGATAGGGTCAAAATCGCAAATCAGCGATTTTGACCTTACCCATTGTTTTCACACGTTATAATTAGTCTGGGAAAACAGCGGTAATTACGAAATAAGTTTCGACAGCCTACATATGCACAGAACAGCTCGCATACAGCATCGATTTAGTACTGACTAGAGTGGGGAGTCGGCGATGCTGTCGTAACTTATTTCGTAATTGTACGCTGTTACTGCTGTTTGCCCAGCCTAGTTATAATGTTCCGTCTATGATTCTTAACCTTCCTATACTCACGCATACGGTCTGTGAGACCGACTTATATAGTATAGTATACTTGTTTTATATTTTCACGTGAGTATAGGAAGGTTAAGGAAAACAACAAATATATATTAAGTACTTACAATTTAAGCCTTGACACTGACATCACTGATAGAAGAGGTCAATGATTAGGTGAGCAAGTAAGTATTTATTACAAATAAAAAGAATAAATAGTCTACAAAGAAAAAAAAAATGGAAAATTCTATGTATAAGCACGCACCCACTTGAAAATCGCACTTGCCAGCATAAATTGCGCACTTCTCGCATTGTTAGGCTTACACATAAGCTCGTCCTCTTTTTTTTCTTTAGTTCAGTTTCGATTTTTGCCTTGAGCATCCCCGGATTTAGAATATAAGCCTCCAGTTGACTGATGTTTACCCCTAACATTATAATACACTAATATGTTGATTTCTTTTCGTACATCTTTCGTTAACCCGGTTTGGAGGTAAAAATAGTTGTGGAAAAAACTATCTCGAGAGTTATCAATGGACTAGGCAAATATGCGGTATGATGAGTCATCTGTCACCATGTAATATATTACAGAGGACAAACGAGCGATGACTCATCATACCGCATACTTGCCCAGTTTAGTTATCAAGTTATCATTTATTAGAAAAAGTTTTATATCGAACGTAATTCTAAGAAATTAATAGTATATAACAAAAATTGGAAAAGAATAACAATAAGAAATCTGCTTAAACGTAAAGTAACATGTGCAACCAACACAAAAAAATTGGTATATTCCGGGGGCCCCATGTACACATGGCTGTCACTGTTTAAGGGATGTTACTGAATAAATTATAAGTTAAAAATGTCTAATGAACGTATGCCCAAAGAACTCTATCGTACGTGAGCTACGAGCATTTGAACTTTTCGATAACCCTACTAATGCAGGTATTACGTATCGCTGCTGATTTCGTTGTAATTAAAAAGTTGGAGTGGCTGTGATTCATCATTTATTATTCATTGTGACAGTAAACGTCAATTAAGTTAATTTAGCATGTTCATTTTTTCTTATTTACGTTTCCTGGAAAATAATCTTCCACTATCATTAGATGACGTTCCTCTCAATGTAAGAAGACGAATGTGGATACTGTACGATGGCGCATCTCCACAGTTTAGTAGATAAGTAACAGATTTTCTTAATCGAAATTATACGAACCGCTGGTTTGGAAGAGGTTCCTTATATCGAAGAATCTTTGGCGAAACCTTAACAATTCTGTTAACGTTCTGAAAATATAGCTATTAACTCCCAATTTGTTGTTTATTTGACCTAAAAGTGGTAGAGAAAGGGATATATAAAATACTGTGTGGGCGTACATTGCGGCCGTCAACCAGACATTCATTCATCTTTTTCCGAAACCAGGACGCTTCTCCCAGCCAAAGGTCACTACATTTCCTCTGTTGTCTAGGTAACCAGGTGTTTACTATTTTTCCATGGATAGCGCCATTCATCACAGAGGTCTAGATTCTGGCTGCAGCTGTCCTTGAGATGAACACTCACTCGGCAATGAAATTCTTCTTTTAATTAGAACTTCTTGTGACGTGAAAGTGTTGAATGTATGTGTTTGAATGTTTACATTGCTTTCTATCCTTTCATCGATGCTTTTTATAATGATTGATATTTTTATTTCTAATTACAAATTTTTCTCCCATTAACCGTCACTGGTTGGACTTAAAAAAGAAGTTAATATCCCCAGGATAACTAAGTCTTTAAAAGGTGGAGTGCGTGGTATTGGAAAAGTATAAATAGAACCCAAAATTAACCAAGATGTCATTGACGCCGATGACTCTCAACCCAACATTTACTGTGAATTTTGATATATTTTTAATTGTAATTAATGATAGATTATTTAGCAAATGAAAATATATTGATATTACAATATGTAGGCTGTCTAGGCTACTCATCAATACTCATCATCAGCTTGGATAGAAATGGGAGACTCCACGTGGTAGTACAGCAATTGAAGCACGTTCGGAGACCGACGAAACCGTTTGTGCCACGCATTAGGTTTGAAATTCGTTTTACATTTAAGTATTGTAAACACGTTCAAAATAAATGCCAAAAAAGAAATATTTTACTATGCCTGAAGATTGAGGTGAACACGGTTTATATTCTTTTGTTATCGATCCCAGATAATTGATCAATCATGATTAAAGTTTCGACTGTATTTATTAAATATTATAAGAAAATATCCAAAAAAGTAGCATTAATTACTTGTCTACGAGCAATAATTATGACATTATCCACATTTTCAGGTGGAGAAATAACTTATGTTTTTTTACAAACTTTAAATAAAGTCGTTGAGCTTTAATATTATTGTATAAATTGAGCTTTCGTATAGGCTCATCGATTAACAATACAGGAAATTTCAAAAGGAAAGAACACAATTTTTGCCATTTTCACTCCAGGCTATTGTACATTGCTTACGTATTTATTACTTGTTCCAGATTCTGACAGTTAAAGACTCAATTTATCCATCCTAGTACCCATCTCGTTTACGTTTCATAAACATTCCTTACACCAATAAAATTTCGACAATGAGAAATGATCCACACCTAAAACGCAATGTTCCTAAATGATGTTACTGCGAGGGAGGGGGAAGATAATTAAACTTTTGTCCCGCCGTCACACCCGAACTTGAAACAAAAGAAATTCGGCTGAAGGGGGAGGAAAATGTAGGTGATCCGAAGCTGGACCCCTTCTTTCCGATGTGGTGAATTCGACCGGGAGGGGGGTATGGTGGTAGGAGAAGGAGGAGGAGGAGGAAGACGAGGTGGTTTTCGAAAAATCGTAAAGATCCGGACGCGAACGGGGTTAATTAAGAGGCGAAGGGCGAAATCGGAGATTCTCTCTCGTCTTCTTCGTCCGTCCGTCCGTCCGTCCGACCGCATATTTTTCGATATGCACGAGAGGACGAATGTGGATGTTGCGAGCGAAAAACCGCTTCGGATTCGAGCGTGCTCCGGTTGCCAGGAGACGACCCTTTGCTTGTTTTGCTCGCCGGTCTCGCGCTAGACAAGGCGTCTTCGTGCGTCAACGATGTTAAAAAAAGCGGTAGATGGTCCGTTGATGGGTCCGGGCAGTGCAGGTCAAAATTTTAATTTGGATTGTTAAGACGATTTGGGTCGAGTACGTCAACGTTCGAGGCTGGCCTATGGCTCTCCAACGCCTCGATTTGTATAAATCGCGACGTCGACGTTAACTCACATAGGAACTCACCACCATTACGCAGGAAGGCGACAATTTCGAAAATTCGAAGTAAATCTGCGGCGTAGCGCTCCTTTACTACGAGCTAAGAGCGTGCACAAACCTGTTCGTACATGTTTCAACACGTTGACGTATTCGGATTCTCGAAGTGTTCCAATGGAGTGAAACAGATGCTTGAACGACTCAATTAATTCGCAATTTCGAAGTAAATCTGCGGCGTAGCGCTCTTTCACTACGAGCTAAGAGCGTGCACAAACCTGTTCGTACATGTTTCAACACGCTGACGTATTCGGATTCCCGAAGTGTTCCAATGGAGTCAAACAAATGCTTGAAAAGCTCATTTAATTCAGAATTTCGAAGTAAATCTGCGGCGTAGCGCGCTTTTCCTACGAGCTAAGAGTGTGCACAACTTGTTCATACATGTTACAACACGTTGACGTATTCGGATTCTTGAAGTGTTCCAATGGAGTGAAACAGATGCTCGAACTGCTCATTTAATTCGGAATCTCGAAGTAAATCTGCGGCTTCGCGCTCTTTTACTACGAGCTAAGAACGTGCACAATCTTGTTCATACACGTTTCAACACGTTGACGTGTTTGGATTCTCGAAGCGTTCCAATGGAGTGAAACAAATGCTTAAACAGCTCATTTAATTTATAATTTCGAAGTAAATCTGCGGCGTAGCGCTCTTTTACTACGAGCTCAGAACGTGCACAAACCTGTTCGTACATGTTTCAACACGCTGACGTATTCGGATTCTCGAAGTGTTCCAATGAAGTGAAACAGATGTTTGAAAAGCATAGTAAGTAAATCTGCGGCGTAGCGCTCTTTTACTGCCGAGCTAAGAACGTGTACAAACTTGTTCATACATGTTTCAACACGTTGACGTACTCGAATTATCGAAGAGTTTCAATGAAATGAAACACATGCTTGAAAAGCTCATTTAATTCAGAATTTTCCTTTTTTTTGTTAGATGCCCACGTGAAGATCTTCATATTTGAGCATCGTGCATTTTAGTCGATTCATCATCCCCTTTTTCGTAGGGGGAAGGCGCCATCTACATCGCGATCATAATTCTGTAGCTCCACATCTCACGGGGGTAGTTAGTCTCGTTCGTCCGCCAGTACGATCCGCGGCACCACCCAATCGAGCCGCATCCCTCACCGGCACGCAATAAACACCCTCTCTTCAGCGAATCGCCGCAGTTGCAACCGTCCGGCTAGTCGTCCAGCTGCATCGGCAAAAATCCCAAATCCCAGAACGTCTTGCGACCATCCTCTAAGTTAGTTTCACTCGAATAGATCAGAAAGATAATAGCTCCGTACACGCCTTGAATTTTCAAAGGAGAAAACAAAAAAATTCGACAAATTAGAATTTAGTTTTCGTCCGGATCGGTTTAGGTGGAAAATTCCCTGCGATCATGAAGACCTCGTCGTTTTCTCTGCGTGTCATGCGACGGGTAAGCGATGTGTACCTGTGGAATATGGCTTTAAATGTGTTCCTCGTCAAGCTTCAATTGTTTGCGTTTTGTTGTTGATGTTGTTGTTATTGTTATTGTTGTTGTTGTTGTTCGAGAGTTCTTTTGTTTATTGCGGAAAGCCGTCGCCGATGATTGTTTTGTTCGCATAATAAACGTTCTTTTGTCATTGTTGTTGTCGTTGTTTTTCGCTTTGACGCGAATATCGAAAATATCGCTTCTTTTCGTTGGATGTATGTAAATACGTTATTTAATACGCCAATTGTTGTTTCCGATGCAATTATTTATATTTTTCTGTAAATAAGTGGTACACATTGAATTCGGAAATATAACAATTATGATGAAAAACGAAACAAATAGGACGAAAATTGAAATTTTAACGTTCAAAATCTCATCAGTTTTAACGATTAGGCAAACTACAGCGTTAAAATAGGAAAAATGAAGATAGTCATTAATAAATTGTAATAAACATTTATTTATATATTTATATTTATGCGAAATTGGAATTATAATAATATGCGAAATAATGGAAATATCTACTGATATCTTGAAAAAGAAAAAAAAACAATATATTGAACCTCAATTTGTTGTTTTTTTTCTTTTCGATTTTGTTTTTATAAATAAGTCGTACAGATTCGATTCAACAAATAGAACAAAAATTAAAGTTTTAACATTCAAAATCGGCTCTGCTTAGTGATCATGTAGACTGCAAAGTTAAAATCGAAAAGCGATAGATATTTATCCTAAATTGTAATAAACAGGGGTGGGGACATTTATTTATATTTATACGAAATTGATTAGAACGCCTCAAATAGAAATTCCTACTGATTTCTTGAAGAATAAAGAACAAAATCTTAAACCTCATTTTGTTGTATTTTTCTTTCCTGTTTTGGATATAATCAATTTTTTATATATTTAAATAAGTAATACAGATTAGATTCGAAAATATATAGAAAATATAACAATTATGATGGAAAAAGTAACAAAATAGAACTAAAATTGAAATTCTTTTGACATTCGAGATCTGCGCAGTTTTCACGATTAGGAAAAATACGGCCTTAACCATTGAAAAATAAAGATATAAATTCTAAATTGTAATTAGCAGGGGTGGGCACATATTATTTATTTTTGCGAAATTAATTAGAACGCCTCAATTGGGAATATCTACTAATTTCTTGAAAAAAAGAAACAATATCTTGAACCTCGATTTGTATTTGTCTGTATTAAGCTTCGCCATGAAAATGCACCGGAAGTACTAATCAACAATTAGCCAGTTAGTTAGTAACGTTATTGTTTATATCTCTATTGCTACGATTATTTTTGAACATATAAACGCGAACGTATTTGGATTAAAATTTGAAAATTCAAGAGCCAAAAATCAATTTTGTCCGAACCTATTGCCGTACATGTACATGTGGACGGTTTTAAGTAACTAACAAGGGAACATCGGCAAGCCCAAAATGCAGATTTCGATCGAACTGTACAAACTTGAAGAATTTTTCAGTGACTGAATCCCCCGATTTCGGGGTATAAAAAATTTGCAGAATTTTTGGAAATATCTCGGAAACTATAACAAATATCTTTTTTCTTAGAATATAATTTGAAGTATATTACATAATCTCAAGGACGACGAAAATGATTTTTCGAAAAATAAATAACGGGGTACCGGGTACCGAGTGGTCACTATAATTTCTTCTTTTTATATATCACAAGTAAAGTCGATTTTAGTCAGTTAATATCGAAGATATTAAAGAGACAACGTTAAAGATTTACTTGTCATCGATTGATAGATAATTCGATTGATCGATAATTATCACTTTAAATGTAATACAGTATTTAGTGGGGAACAATTAAAATTATTAATTATTTCGATAACGTTTCAAAATATGTTGGTTTTAGTTTCTGAAAATACACATTAATATGCGCGATTTACCTTCCGACTTTCATTTGTCTTTTCGTTATGATGTCATCGCAAAAAAAAAAATAAATGAAAATATAGATTTGTAGTAGTAGAATCCGATGGTGGATTTTTCTTCCCCTTTACAAATCGTAAGGTTGCTTGACAAAAATTCTGTGGAAAATCGAGCTGAACATTTAATGTTGATATTACGGTAGTTATAACTTGCACAACATGATAAACGGAAAGAACTGGAAAACGAAAATCAAGCAAATAAAACGAGCGCTATTCAATTAAATGTTCAAAATGCCACCCAATGACTTGTTGGCAGTAAGCTTCTAAGTCTATTTACAATTTCACTTAAGACGTTATTAATAACAGTTGGTCCTGTTTGGCGAATTTCTTCTTGAATACGCTGCTTCAATGCCTCCAAAACTTTTGATTTCAAGTAACGCCGTTGAAAAAAGTTTAGGGCTATCAGATTAGCAGATCTGGCTGATCATTTTATCGGGCCTCGTTTCTTGAAAAAAAAGCGGTGCAGATAGAACTACGAACAGAAAGCGTATAATGTGGCGCTGCGCCATCGTATTGATACCAAAGGCTAACGGGATATCAACATCGTCTTCGCTTTGGGTAAAGTACAGCCATTGCTGGAAGCAGATCGTTTTGGAGAAACCCCGAATATCTTTCCCCGTTAAGATTTCTTTCAACAAAAAAAAAAGGACGTGGAATTCTATTATGTACTACTTCCGCCCGAACGTTCACTTTCTTTTTGAATGGTGAGTGTGTGTTTCAGTCATTCTATGAGGATTTTCCCAACATCAATACCTGCAGTTATGCCTTATACAAAAACTTACTCCTAACGGAGAAAACGATGTGGTGATGAAGATGTTCGTTCGCATGGTGCAAATTCATCTATATCTCTTAGCATTGTAAACGCCGATCAGGATCATCGCCATTAAACTCTTGAACTAGTCGGATCTTAAATGGATGATATATATGTATATATTTTCGACAACTTCAGTACTGCAAACTTACTGTCATCATTATTTGCTGCCAACCTAAAAGGCGGTATCTTTTCGCATTAAGTACTGTAAACTTACTAACTATTACCAGCTACTAATTCTCTAGAAGAACAATGAGGATTTTCTTCCAGTTGTGAAAGAATGTTCAATTTATTGTGTGCAGTTATTTCTGTACGATCGCCTTTCGAAATTTTCTTAACATCTCCCGTCCCGCTAAATTTGTTTTTGATTTTGCGTAATAGGACGATTTGGATATTTAGCATTAAACATATCACGCACTTCTTGCTGGGATCTTGTAAGGTTCCCATAACGACGATAAATTAAAATTTCGATACGTTGCGTTATTGCTAAAGTAGCCACGATAATTTAGTCTGAGTATTATCAGAATTCTACAATAAACTAGAATAATTTTGTAAAGCGCGTTGAAGATTGACAGAATGGGCAGAATGCTTGAATGAAACCGTTAACTAGATATAAAATTTTTATTAAGGTGTCTTGATTATTCAGTGAGCTACAAAGGTTGTAAGACAAAAACGAAAACTACTTCAACAAGCCATTTACGTTCCGTTCATGGTCTGAATTATTTGCTATCGTGCATAATACTAATGTTTAGTCTAACTTTATGTTGTAGTACTTTAATATGATCATTTAGAACCATTTCCTTTTACAAACGGTTAATATCGACGTTAAATGTTGAGCTCGATTTTTCTCAGAATTTTTGTTAGGCGATTTTACATATGTTTTATTTGCATGATCATAAAGGGAAGAGAGATTAAATTCCGCTACAAAAAGTCAATAAATTTCAAGTGGTTATCAAATTAAAATCGACGCTTAAAATATAGAAAACTTGCACCTGTCAACTACAACTAAGCGACGCTCAAAATGTAAAAAAATAGCACTTTTCAACTACAACTACACACAACTACTACCGTCGACGATATTAATTGCGCCGTTTCCCGCATCGAAGATAATAATCATGAAATACGAGCCCCTCATGATCCGAAGCAATTCATATTAATTATCTAGGCACCCGAGGATCTAGTTTCTAGCGAAAACCGTTCTATAATAATCAACCGCAAACTGAGGCGGGAACCAGAAAAGGGACGAGATAGGAAAGAAAAAACAATTTTTCATTAACCTAATTTCCTTCGTCCAACTAACATATTTTCGTTGTTTTCTGCGAGAGCGTGCTTACAAGCATACAAACATTTACTCCGCGCCAATTATAATGTGTGAACACGAACCGGCACTATTACGTGATTCAATCGCGCGATATTACGCGCAGAATTTTTGCCCGCCTTTATTTTTCGGCCAACTCTTCTAAAAATTGTAAAAGAATGATAAACTGTAATAATTGTGATGCGTGTGGCGCTCCGGGATCAGACGAATGCTGCAAATTTTGGGCCCAAAAGTTTCCGGTTTCCTAAAATAATTGGCGCCCGGCGTGCGCCGCACCCCGTTTCAGTCCCGGGGTTAACGTAATCGGAACGACCATCTGATTTTGGGGTATTTATTGGTGATTAGTTTGATACGTTCTAATCTATTTTATTTCTAAAATTTGAAAAAATTTATTGCGAACGGCTCAACCCCTCCTAAACGGTAGGAAGGCTCAGGACAATTGGTTGGTATTCATTCGCAACAAATGTTATAGTTTTCTATCCATTTCTAATTGCTATAAATTCTACTTTTACGTTCGCTGTTATGCCGTTTGCGATGATATCCTCTTATTTGTCGCCGCATTTCGCGTATAGAGAAGCCTCCACAATGATCCGCACACAAAAGACTCGTCTGAAACCCATAATACGGTCATCGAGACGCATATAATAGCCGGACTAATGAAGAAATATGCGACGGGATGCATTCGAAAGATGAGTTTTACAACACAATGCGTTTCACTCTATCCTACATCCGCGAAGAGATAGGGATACAAATAAGGGTTTGTGCAGTAACATTAGTCGGATAGCTCCCTAGATGGAGCACCTGTTGCTCTCGCTAATAATCCTGTGTATAAATATTATATATATAAAAGGTGGAAGTACGGCTGTACCAGTTAGGTTTAGTTTGAAATAGTGCGAATAACGACAATAACGGGGGAAAGCAGCCTAGACGAAATAATTTCTTCTTTTAATCAACATTCGAGCAACAACT
This sequence comes from Chrysina gloriosa, assembly GCA_038088585.1. Taxonomy (NCBI): domain Eukaryota; kingdom Metazoa; phylum Arthropoda; class Insecta; order Coleoptera; family Scarabaeidae; genus Chrysina; species Chrysina gloriosa. The sequence goes on along the minus strand of CM076092.1, from coordinate 5,652,035 downwards.
TACTTCGTCTAGGCTGCTTTCTTCCGTTTTGATCTCTTTTTTAAACTAAATATTACATATGGCTTGGTGCGTGTAGGACGTGTGTGTGTACGAGGATCGGGTGAAAAGTTTCGGGCCTAACATACGTAGAAACAATTTTTTCCGGTCAAACGCAAGTTTATTTTCCGAGATCGTCTCCTTTTAAATTGACATGCTTAGTCCAGCGATGTTCCAACAGCTTTAACCCATCCAGCATAGCAATTTGCGTCTCAGCAAATACGCATTTACGGATTGTATGTCACCCCTTCATTCGAACAAAATCTCTGTCCTTCGAGACGAACTTTGAGGTTAGGAAACAGAAAATCGTCCAGGTCAATATAGAGGATGGCCCATCAATTCGAACTGACGCCCACGAGTATTGCCTAGAGTGACTGCCGAAGTGTAAAACGGATGGAACAACGCTCTCGTCCAAATGAGGTCGTTTTTCTGCAATTTCTGTCTTCACCTGCTCAAGTAACTGATTCGTAGCACTTACTCGTTGCTGTCTTATCTCTTCTAAGATAGTTGATGAACACAAAATGCCATGCCTACTCCCCCAAAAAAAAAACAGTCGCCATTTTCTTCCCGGCCCGGTGAAACTGTCTTCGCATCCTTTGAAGCAGATTCGTCTTCTTCAATCCACTGCTTTGACCATTCCTTCGTATCAGGAGTGTAGTGGTGGATTCAAGTTTTATTGGCAGTTATCAATAGACGCAAGAAAATCCTTCTTGTTGTGTTTAAATGGTCCCAATAGAGCCTTGCAAATGTTCATTCCAGCCCGCTTCTGGATCCAAAGGCAAATTGTTGACACAAGCAGTTTGCGCTTGCTTAGTAAGCCATTGCGCAGCTACTTTTGCGAGCTGCTCAATAAATGCGTTTTTCAAGGTCGTTTTGTAAAGAGCTTCATCTAGATTCGGCTTCGAATTAATGTTTCGGCTTCCGTAAATAAGCAGTCGATTGTTAAAGTTTGTTTAATAAATCCGTTTCGGTCATAATGGTAATGGTATTTATATATAGGTCTGGTTGTTGTTGTTGTTGTTGTTATTACTCCTATTATTGTTGCTATTGTTATTACTTTTTTGTTACTAGTTTATTTTCCACTTGATCTGAGCACTTTGTTGTTTATTTTGCAATAAATGATATTATCATTATTATTATTATTATTATTATTTAAGCAGCGCAACACTACGTAATAAACACCGTTTTTCGCAACTTATTTTTAATTATATATTTTTTGTGTTGAAGTTCAGTATGGAACATTTTGAGAACACCTGTTCTGGTTTGTTCCTTTATTCAGACGTAGAAACGTAAACGCTAGTAAATTTCGGGTCAAATCTGGAGCAAGGTCAAATGGCTTGTGTTCGCTTTACTATACGGGCTGTAAATCGTATTATATAGATATAATTTGTATGAGAAAATAATTCCTTGCTATCACGCAGACTCGTCCTTTGCCATCCACTGTTTCAACTGTTCCTTCGCCTTAGGAGTGTAGTGGTAGAGCCAAGTGTCATCAACAATTATGAACTCACGCAAAAAGTCCTCCTTATTTGGCTTAAGTCGCTGCAATAGAGCCCTGCAAATGTCCATTCAAACATTAACTATTATTCTTATTACCACTACTGTTGTTGTTGTTGTTGTTATTATTATTACTATTATTATTATTACTTTTTTGTTATTAGTTTATTTTCCACTTGACCTGTTGCTGTTACACACTTTGTTGTTTATCTGTTTTCAATAAATGATATTATTATTGTTATTTAAGCCGCGCAACACTACGTAATAGATATCGTTTCTCGCAACTTATACACTTAACTTTAATTAAAAGAGAATAAAATTAATTAAAAATATTTTTCTACAATCACGGGAAAGCCGTTTGATTATATATATTTTTTTATGTTAAAGTTTAGTATGGAAGATTCTGAAAACACCTGATCTCGTTTGTTCATTTTTTCAGACCTAGAAACGTAAACGATTGTAAATTTCGCGTCAAATCTGGAGCAAGGTCAAGCGGTGCGTGTTCGCTTCGACATATGGGCATATCAGTCGACACTCTACGAACATGTGATTGAAGAATAAAGGCGAATATTTCCATTCTAGGGAAATAAATATGTTAAGCACGGTGAAGTGTTTCTTTTGATAGGACATTTTTTCCCAACAACCTGACGATTAATTCGGATGTTTGCCGTCTTCAGTTTGAATCAAGTAATTAACGAGAAGCATCGATGATTAGGAAATCGTAAATGGTTACACGCTTCATTTTGATAAAGTCAGATGATATACATCATGTCCAACAGAAAAAGTTAATGGAGCTTTCTTGGGAAGTAGTGTCGTATCCACTACATAGTTAGGATCTAATCCCATCAAATTAGAATTTATTTCAATCTTCACAAAACTCCCTAAATCGCAAAACTTTGAACGACGATCATGTGGTAAAATCGCTCTGTTGTTTAGTTTATTTGCTGACGAAAGCCAGAAGGTTCATGAAAGTGATGAAATTAATAGAAAGACGGCAAAATGTCATCGACCAATCCCATTATGTAAAAGAATAAGACAAATTGGCAATTGCTTTTGCACTAATACTACGCAGTAAATACGGTTTCTCATAACTTATGTACTTAAATTAACTTAAATTAAAAGAGGATAAAGTTGAAACAAAATTTTTATGAGAAAATATTTTCGTACTATCACGGGAAGGCCGTTTAATTGATTATGTTTCGATGTTAATATTTCACATGGAAGATTTTGAGAACCTCCTGATCACGTATGTTTATTTTCAGACGTAGAAATGTAAACGTTAGTGAATTTCGGGTCAAATCCGGACCAAGGTTAAGTGGTTCGTGTTTCTTTTACCATACGGACTGTAAATTAACAGAAAGACGGCAAAATATCATCGACCAAAATGGAAAATACATTATAGATTGAAGTTCATTTATTATATAAAAGAATAAAAAAATTGGCAATTGCCTTTCAAGTAACATTACGTAATAAACACGGTTACATACAACTTATGCACTTAACTTAAATTAGAAAAGAATAAAGTTGAAACAAAATTTCTATCAGAAAATACATATCTTCCCACTATCACGGGAAAGTCGTTTAATTAAATATTTTCTAATGCTAAAGTTTCACATGAAAGATTTTGAGAACGCCCTGTTCATTTCTCACACGTAGAAACGTAAACGTTAGTAAAATTTGGGTCAAATCCGGACCAAGGTCAAGTAGTTTTGCGCTCGTTTTACCATACGAGCTGTAACTTATATCTGTCGATTTTCTTCGAACTTTTGATTGAAAAATAACTAGTCGAATGCTTGCAATTTAGAGATCGAAATATAAACGCTTAGAAAATCCGGGTGATATCGACTTCCTGTTCTCAAAGAAGTCCGATTCGACAATCTGCGATTTGCGAGAGATTCGAGGGACGAGTGAGGTGGCGGGGCGTTAACAACATCTCCCGACCGTTCGAGAAGTACGAAGTTTGGAAGACTTCGGTGCTCAGATTCGGCGATAACTACCGTCGTCGTAAGTAACGCGTCCGTTTACGGTATAATCGTTTGACCCAGATTGCGGATGAGGGAAGGCGGAAGACGTGTGTATAGTCGAGATAATAACTCCTTCGCGTCGATTTCGGGCACGAATTTCGAACTTTAGATCGGGGTAACAAACTTCGAAAGCGAGGAATGGAGGACGGGGCAGTAAAGCGCCTTTCGAGACTTGGAGGATGTTAATTAACAAATATTGCACGGATTGGGGTGTTAGTGATTAAATGCGTTGGTCAACATCGAATTTCCGACATCTAAAGTGTTAAATTTAATCGGATATAGTAGCTGGGAGTGATTGAAATTTGAATTAGTTCGACGAGGTATAAAAAGGTAAAACGAGTAAGACATGAAGAAGTAAATATAACTAAAATAATTGTTTTCGGGTATACGGCCTGTTGTGTGGGTCAAAATGTAATGAAACTCTTCTGTTCAATACTCAATATTTCGTCGTTTATTTGACGACTTCATAATATAATAATAAAAGATATGAAAGAGCACTTGTCTATGTTTAACTTTAACTTATTACATAAGCACCAGCTATAGACTTTGCTAAGATTTGACTGTAATATTCTAGCATCCGATAAGGAATATCTTAATATCATCGGCATAGGCCAATCTAGGACAGTCAATAGATCTGACAAGGTCATCGATGAATGAATGAAGAGGACCTAGGTTAGACCCCTGGGGTACTCCAGAAGTAGGACAAAAAAGGTCAGATTTGTATCCATCATAATAAACATAATTCCTTCTATTTTGAAGGTATGAATTCATTAAACCTAGCAGCGATTGGGTAATGCCAAAAGAACTCAACTTTTCCAACAAAACACGATGATCAATCAAGTCAAACGCACGGGAAAGATCAGTATATATAACGTCGAGTTGACCGTCTGCATCAACAGTCTCAGCAATCTCCTGAGATAATAACGCCAAATTCGTTGTGCTAGACCTTCGTGATATAAACCCATGTTGTGCGACAGAAAGATGTGGTCTAGTACCATAAGAGATGTGCTTAAAAATCAACATTTCAAACACCTTGGCAAAAGTGGGGATAATAGAACCAGCCCTATAGTTGTGTATGTCAGAGTTATCACCTTTTCTAAAAATTCGTGATATCCTAGCTATTTTCCAAGCATCAGGAAATACAGATGTACGAATGGCCAGATTGAAAATCTTACATAGTGGATCGGCAAAAACATTGGCACAGTCTTTGACTTAAAGGCAAGGAATGTTGTCATCACCAGCAGTTGCCATATTTTTTAACCTTTTGATGCACTGGATGACCTCATCCGTTGAAATCGATAATATTCATGGCGGTAAATTGGATAGAATGTCAGGTAGAATAGTGTCAGATATTTTCGGTAAGAAAACGCTGGAGAAGACTGTGGCAAAAGCTTGAACCATAGACCGAGGATCACTGTATTCATTATTGGAATCATGAAGCCTGCCAGGAATTCTAGTAACACCTCGCTTGGAACGCACAAAATGCCAAAAGGAACTTGGATCAGTAATGAGATCCATTTCAGTTCTGTGAGTATATGAAGTAAAAGCTTCTTTGATGTCAGTTTTCAACAATCTTCGAACTTCATCAGGAGAATACTACAAATGGTTACAAGGAACGGTCACAAGAGAGTCATACAATGATTTAATAGATACTTACAACTAGAGTTAATAAAAATTCGCAAACTTTCCCCATAGAGAACCATAAAAATTTCTTCTTTTTTAAAATTACATTTAAGACAAAACTCTCCTCAACCCAAATGCAAAACGTTCACAAGGCAAGATGCGATTGAAGTAGATGTTAAATCGAAATCTCTGTTAATGTACTTTAGGTTACTTAGGTAACTGCACGTGTACGAATTCTCTCCATTCCTTTTTGTCTTTCGTTAGTTTTTAGGCTTCTCTATAGGTGCAGTTTTTCCCCCACGTTTTCCTAGGTCTTCCTCTGCGCCTCTTCCTCTCCATCCTAGCTTCCCAGATTATTTTTACTGGTCTTTGTTTTTCCATTCTTGTTACGTGTCCCCACCATCCCAGTTTTTCCTTTTCGATGTATTCATGTATTGGGTTTATTTTCAAGTCCTCTCTTACTTTTCCATTTCTGATTTTGTCTCCCAACGTCACTCCTCCCATCCTCCTTAGAAACCCCATTTCGGCTGCTTGTGTTCTTCCCTTGCCTCTCTTCCTTATGTTCCACGATTCACAACCATATGTTAGTGCTGGTCCATATATTGTTTTAAAAACGTTCATCTTTGTTTCCCTCGATATTTCTTCTCTGTTCACCAAATTTCCGGTGATTGAGGTAAAAATAGTTTGTTTGTGCTTCGTTATATCCATTTCATCGCTTCCTTTCTCGTCAGTCACTATTCCTAGATATTTGAACTGCTTCACTTTTCTAATTTCTTTGCCATCATCTATTTTTAATGACATTGTCCTCATCTCAATTTTCAGAATATTTTATCACGTCACGACTTCAATCTTCAATAATAGAGATAATAAGCTATATGTAGTATATAAAATACGTGACTTTATCTGCAATATTTCCAGTTTGTTCCCTGATGCACTTTTGTTTACAATTTGTAACTTGAGTTTGGAAAGTGTCCATGAGCGTTGAAGAAAATAATATACTTTTTATTAATTTACATTTGTGTGTTGGTCCGGCCGAATTGCGAACTGCTTAGAGCCATACATACATACGTCGATTTTTATTAACAGGCGTCGTCGTAACTTATCACATTGAGATGATATTCTCAGAATAATTTGTGTTTATTTTATAATTCTACAAATATCAAAAAACGATATGTATCAAAAATTTGTGTCACAACCGTGGCACTTGTATCTCTGAAGTATTATGTTAGTTATCGTGCATCAAATAATTTTTCCATGAAGTTTGCTAGTATAAACTCAAAAATATTCGGAAAATCTCTTAACTCAAAGTGGCTTTTTTTAACGAGCAGTTAATCGTCAAAATGTCACAACCGTGGCACGCTTGAAATGTCACAACCGTGGCGGGTTTTCTACTTCAAGAAAATTGTGATTTATTTTTCGATTCCACGAGTGTATTCGTTGAAAATATTGTCAAATACTAGAAAAGAAAGGAAACCGAGAAAATAACAACAGGAAGAGAAAAGAGGAGTAGAAGAAAGAGACAAAATGAACGTAAACGAAAATCACGACCCCAACAAAAAAAAAAGAAACAAAATCAAGAGAAAAACAGTGTCGAAATGCTATATCAACACAAAATATAGCTGGCCAGAAAAAGGCGAAGAAGAATGAGATGAAGATGCAAAAACTATAAGTGAACTTACTGCAAAAAATCGAAAGTTGCAAAAATCGTGCAACAGATTAACGAAAAGACTTCAACGATACAGGCAAATAAATATCAACTCAGCTCCTCCCAAATCGGCTGTCAGAAAATTTCTTAAAGGACGAGTAGTACAACGTGATGTAAAACAACGATTAATGTCCAGCGAGATGGTTCTGCAACAACTAAAAGATTCATACGGTGAAAAAATAGTTTCAAAACTAAACAAATCTTGAGTAGAATTCTATGCGGAAAAAGAATTATCGCAAATTCGTCCTCGTGAAAAACAACATCGCCCTTATACATTTATTTAGAAAGATTCCACAAACAGAACGCGTTTGGACTTGTTGTAAAAGACAAAATTCTTCCAATTTGTTCTTGAAAAACAAAGTGAAAAATTTGTTTTACGCACACAAATCAACCCTTCGAAAAAGCTTGGAAAAAGAAGTGGACGGTCAACAAATCTCAAAGCGTTTCATGAATGCTAGTATTCTGGAACTTCATGCTAAATTTACTCGAGAAAATACATTGGAAAAAGTATTATACGCTATTGTGTGCAAAAGAGGTATGAAGATTGCCTTCACGGAACCTGTGGTGTAGGCAAAGAGAAAGAAATTTTAATCAGTTGTGAGTCAGAAGAACTCAATCAAGAAATGCATTATGAGAAGTGGAAAACTTTTTCTAATGTCTAGAATACATGAAAATACGAAATATCCTATTTCTGTTAAGATAACGCTGTAGAAAAAGTAATCGCAACTTTTGGGGAAGAACGAGAAAATTTATGGCTCATGAATATCGAAGGATTCACAAAAAAAAAATGTGGAAAAACTAATGTGTTGTGTGGAGAATTGATTGTACTCATTGACTTCAGTGAAAACTATGCATGCAAATATGGAACCGAAGTTCTCTCGATGCATTTCGGAGCAAGCAGAGCTCAGTCTACACTTCGTACAGGAATGTTTTATACTTCAGGTCATTCTCAAGGATCTGCCACGTTGTCAGAGTTGCTCAGACATGATTCAGGAGCAATTATAGTTTACGTTAGAAAGATTCTTGATTATCATCTGCCAAAATTGCTTGCGGTAAAAACTGTTCATTTTAGCAGTGATGGACCAACGACCCATACCGGAATCGCAAGATGTTCAACCTCATAACACAATATTTGTTTCGTTGTTATCCTGAATTTTCTTCAATTTTATACAATTTCACCGAATCAGGAAATGGAAAAGGTCCAGCACGATAGTTTGAAAAAACAAGCTGATGATCAAGTCGAATGTGGACATGATACGTCAATTCGTTTGTTGAAACTGGCAAGGGATGATATCAAAAAGTCGATACAAAACTTCCTTCAGAAATACATACTTTTGTTGACACCATAAAAGTACATCAATTATACATGGTCGAGAGATAAGCCCACTATGTTTTTTTAACTTTTTGAATTGTCCCGAATGCACTATGGGCATGGCACAAACAAGCTTTTTATTGATGTTATTAATAGTCCTCCAACTCCCCTATTTTTCAAGCTTTTCCATATCTCTTCCCTTCGAACTCGATCAAAGACTTTCTCCATGTCTATAAATGCCATGCAAGCCGTTCCCTTCTTATCGTTGGTCTCCTGAATGATTTGTTTCATTGTGAATACGTGGTCTTGTACGCTTCTCCCCTTTCTTCAGAAGCGAAGATAAAGTTAAAATCGAAGAATATTACACGAAAAACAAGGACAAGAAACTTAATTTCGATCTCAACAACCCCTTCATCCCACCACGACGATTTTTATCGTTGTACCTTCACCAAATCCACCCCTTTATCGACCGGAATTCCGAATAGTTCCAAAATCGGTGCGAATGAACCGCGCACCGAACTGCGAACCCCGAATTTCCCCAAATCTCTCGGACGGAACTTTCACCCTTTCTCTCCATCCCCTCTTCGAAACGCGCGAATTGTTTCGGACTGGAATGCCCCGCAATTCTCATCATAACTCGTAATTGAATTTTCCAGAGTTCCTCGGCGGTAATTGTTTCGACCGAAACCGAGGAAGTTTAATGTCGACGGTGATCCCCCGCCTCATTTGTTTACGAATATCCGGCGTTAGTTTATGAAAGTTTTCTAATTGGAAATCGTGCCGATAGTAAATACGAGAAAAGGGGGTCACGATGAGTTTGGTTTGAATTCGTCTTTCGAGATCGATTGAAATTTATTGGAAGGAGAGGAAGTGAGGAGAGGGTAGGGAAGGGGAAGGGAGAGATTTATTTGTCGGACACAAAAAGATTCGATTCAAATTTAAATTTTGAGTTTTACGTTTCGTCAATGATTACTGGAGACATCTTCACCTGATGTGGATCTTGGAAAACGTTTTGAAGAAGAAATACGTATCAAAGAGATGAAAAATGACTCGCAGTGCATATACAGGGTTAGTTAAAAGTATGGAGACGACGATTTATTGGCGTTAATATTCATTTTAGGAAATTATGTTCAATACCAAAAGATTATTATGAAATTTCTATAGATATTTTAGAACGCTTCAATTTTTCTTTTCTTCAATTACTTTTGAGTTACGCATGTCCGCATAATGTTAATTTGACTCTACAGTTCGATAGAGAATTTTTCTCTTTACAATAGTATTTTTGTTTTTTTTAAAATTTATTTAATAATATTTTTACAAGAAAACATCGATTCAAGTACTCAAGGTACATCTAAGATAGACAAAATTATTTGCAATAAAGTTATCGGTTACAATCTTATAATTAAAAACAAATTAATAACTGAGTTTAAAGGCAGAAAAAAATGTCGCCCGACGAGACTAGGAACAGCGATCTAGAGCGCCACCGACTAGGCCAATGTTTTCTTGTAAAACTGTTATTAAATAAATTAAAAAAAAAAACAAAAATACTATTGTAAAAGAAAAAAACTCTCTATCGAATGGTAAAGTAAAATTAAGAAGTTCTCACTTAAAAATTACGCGGACAGGCGTAAAAATAATTGAAGAAAAGTAAACTTGAAGTATTCGAAAATGTAGATAGATATTTCATAAAAAACTTTTGTATTGAACATAATTTCCTAAGATGAATATTAACATACTTTTAACTAAGCCTGTATATTATACATACAGGCTCTGTATAAATTGGCGAGAAATGTGACATCCTTCGTTCGATTCTGAATCGAAAATCTTAATCTTAAAGTATTGTATCATGCTTTGTATGGTTCTAGAAAGCATTTGAAAGAAATATACATTGGGCAACACTGCATTTGTTCTGCTAAACGATGTGTCACAAATGGTATCATCCCATTAAGATTTTTATGTTGGGTGACGCGGGAAGGTATGGGGAGGGGGTCTTAAACGAGTAACTTTAGTATCATGATATATTAATCAAAATGGCTCCTTCCCAAAACAAAAATTGACCTGTCTTTGTGTTTTTCACTAATTTTATGAGTTTCGGATGTAGGTCGCCTGGAAAGTTTTCAAATGAACGCAATGTATATGAAAGTTCACTTATCCGAAGTGGTGAAATATTATAAAATTTTACCCGACAAAAATTTGTGCCGTCCCTCGATTTGTTCAGTCGAAAATATTTAGATCGATGTCCGCCTTTACCGCTTCTCCTTTTCCACTTTTTCGCCTTTTCTTTCTTGGCGAGTTGATTTTTTCCTACCGAATTTCTCTTTCCATTCTTTCTCACCGGCGACGCGATTTTCCCGAAGTTGGAGACGTGAACGTCCATTCAAAAGGACGAACAAATGAAAACAAAGTTTCGCGTCGGATTCGGCAATTTGATTCGCCGGGGACCGCCCAGGCACCGAAAGGAATAAAGGGCAGTTCGAGATCTTATTTCTTCCCCTTTTACTTGTTTCCTTTCGAAATCGAATACGGAGGTATCGATGGGTGCGATCATTGTTAACCTGATTCTAAGAAGTAACGCTAAAAATTTCTCATATACAGTATCTAGGGATCGAATTAGCGCGGGGACACCTCGTGATGTTGTAGTTTCGATGATTATTTTACCAAATAAAACCTTAAAATCGTTAGAATATATTAATTTCTGTTTTACTATTCAATTGGCAATACATTGTATTTAAAATTTACTTATTCCTACGAAGGAACTTTCGTTATTTGGCAGCCTGTGTTGTGTACAATCAATTTGGTTGCGCAATCGGTGGAGAGTTTGGATATTCGATAGCCGTGGAAGTGAGCGGTCGTGCGATTAGTATTTTGTCGCAGTTATAGTGAATTTCTCTGTTATTTTATGTGTATGAGTGTAGATATACATAGCAGAAAAGTTAGGAACAGTACACTAGGGACAATAGAGAGTACAGATTGGAATACAGGGAGATAAAAAGGGGCTTTTAGAAGAGAGTGATATGGAGTTGATATTATTTGACATATTTGCATTTTTATTAAAGTAATATTTATGAAAGGGAGAGCGTTCTTGAAGTAGAGTAGGATAAATCGTTTACATGGTGGGTCTACATTTGCGCGATACGCCTCCGACGTAGCACTCGTTTGTCGAATCCTAGTTATGACGAATGAAGTTAAGTATAGCAAAGGAGTTGGCCACGGGATAGGTGAGGTGTTGCGTCTTAAAACTACTGCTGGAACCACTATTCTAAAATAACAATCAATATTCTCACTCGCAGAAAACTAAGAATGGACAAATACTGTTGTGATGGGGGAGTCGAGTGATTTGTAAAAAGTCCTAGAGATTGCAATATCCGGTGAACTATTTTCGAGAGCCAACATTTAAAAGAAATAAATTGTAAAGGACTCTCTATAAACGACCTAATAATAAAATTATGTTCGTTAATGGGCAGTTAACAAGTAACCGTGCAAAAGTTTACAAAATAAGCACAATTTGCATATGCCAATAATCTTGTAGAAAATGTTGACTTTGTCAATCGCAAAATGTAACTGCAGACTAATTAGTTTCGTCCTTATTAGGACTCGTCAGTACAGTATATCGTTCTGCGAGTGATACAGTAGAAATTTCTAGATGATAGGTCGATATGCAAATTGTAATAATAATAATAATAATATATTTTGCCCAACAGATTATAATCCAATTACAGGACAAGTACTTGACAACATATGTATATTTAAATCTATTTCAACAATACATAGGTGCAATTGTGCTTACTTTGTAAGCTTTTGGACGGTTACTTGTTAACTGCCCGTTAACGAACCTAAGTTTTATTAGGTCGTTTATAGAGAGTCCTCTACATTTTATTTCATTACAACTTCTAAAAAGGATGTAAAAGTAGACGGGAATTGCTGTCTGGAAAAATAGGTAAAGATCTAATCATCTAGAATATAAAGTGACTTAGATCTAAAAGGAAGAATGTAGATTGTAGAAGCTTTTCGCCAACCTTTTACCTCATGGAAGCCTTATTTAAACAATTATAGACAACAAAGTCTATATTTCTACGTTATTGCATCCATTTCGAATGAAGCTAAGTTGAAACTGGCAAGAATATTCATGTGTAAGAAACTGCAATCAAGAAAGCGCGGGAAGGATCTAAAAATATTCAATTGGTGACAAAGGGTATGAACAAAGAAAGCAAAAGTAATCGTAACATTTAAGGATGATCATAAAGCTAGATATTTCCTTGAAATCGGGAAAAACGTGGTAAACTTATTGAAGATTTTGGAGAGGAGTCGGCTAGTTACTATAGATTTTAAAGCTCAAAGAATATTCCTCATCAAACTATAATCTATAGGAAAAACGCGACTTAAGTACAACTTTAATTCTACCAGGCGTGCTATAAATATACGATTTAACCACCTCCTGCGGTTTCTTTCACAATTTTCTCCCACGTTTCCCGAATATTTCAGTTTATGGAGTCTTTGGTGGGACGTGACAATAAAATTATCATCTTCGGAATTTTCGTCGTTTCCATTTGAAGCTCCCCAACCGATTTTCTGGGTGATTAGCTCATTGCCTAGTTAGTTACAATTTCTCGTGCTTCCCAGTCTTTGCAACAACATCTCTCCATAATTTCCTCTTCTGCACTTCGTGCTTCCATCATTTTTAAATCCTCTGTCACTTGGTGAATCCATCTTCCTCTAGGTCTTCCCCTTGGTCTTTTCTCCATTGGTGTCCATTTTGATATTACTCTCCACATCACTCCTCCATATATGTCCCAACCATTTTAGACGCTGGGATTTCATTATTTTGACGATGTTTTCTCCTCCCATTATTTCTTGTATTTCGTGATTCATCGACATTCTGTACTCATTCGCGCCTACCTTCTTTGGCCCCAGCATCACTCTGATTATTCTTCCTCTTCCTGGTCATGGCTAATATTTCGCCTGCATATGTTATTACATTTCTGATCATTGTCTTATACATTTTTTAGTGTACTTGCTTGCTTTTTTTTTCCTTAACAATGATTTGTAATAATAGTAGGCTCGATTTCCTACCTGCACTCTCTTCTATACTTCACCCTTACAACCATCCCTATCATTGTAATAAAATATAATAAAGTTATTGGGACAGGGTTTGTGTGTTTATGTGTAATGCATGTTTTTTAGAAAAAGTGAGAAATAACGGAAACTTTTAAGTTTAAACCACTTATCGAAATAGTCTTCTTTAAAATTTATGCACTTTTTCCATTCCACGGAATAAATTGTCTAAACGTTGTTTCCATTCAGAAGTCGGTCCTCAAACTTTTAATTGTATTCTTCATGAAATATAGCTCGAATAAGAGGTTATCGTGTGGATCATTCCTAAAATATGTCATGGAGAGCGCGCCCACATACTAAAGATCTACGAATGCGATAAAACCGATTCCTTTGTTCCAATATCGTCGATGGAATTCAGTCGAATAATCGGGGAAATATTTTGGGGGAGAAATTCGGATAAAATAAATCGACTTCCAGCCAGGTCGTCTAAAAAGGGCGTGTTTCATGTTACGGGCGAGCACAAAACTTCGTCGTCGCTAACGTATTCAAATGGGTAAAAATATGATTTTTCTCATTGGTACAAACTTTCAAATGTAAAAAAAAATCTATAAAGAAACGAGAAGCTGTAGGTGTAAAAGACTCGGTGATTCCTTTTCATTGCTAAGACGTCGCTTAAAATTAGCTATTAGAGACGATTATAATGATTATTTATCCTCTATTGAAGGCTAAATCAAAGAGGACGTTATACATTCATCTAAATAAAACTCTATTACTTTGTCGGATACTAGGTATTACGAAAAAAAATTATGATGGCCCCGCGGTGAACGTTAGCAAAATTGATTGGGCAGTCACTGTGTTTATGTTAATGCATTTTATCCAGAGGTATTCTAGCCCCAATACCCATTTCCGTAACGTTCCGTCGGAAGTAGGGTAGAGCAGGGATAGTTGAGCCACTTTTTTATTTTTGATTATTTCAATTTTTATGTGACTGGATTTAAATCAATCTGAAAATGTCATGATAAACTTTGCTTTGTTCTCTATTAAATGATGTATTAAAAACTATAAATTTTAAAATATTAAAAGTAGAAAAACTCTTTACAGAAAAGTTTACATCATGGCAGAAGTATCCCCATGGTGGAGATACTTGATCCAGGGAATGGGGATACTTGATCTGGAAAATAAAAATAACTTAAAAGTTATAAAAACATTTTTATTTAGAACATAGAAACTTATGTTAAACAGATTGTCGCTTAAAATTTACACTCTTTTTTCTGGAATAATTGTCAGAGGCTGTATCATCAGATTCTGATAATGTTCTCCGTGATTTCTCTGCGAAAAGCTGTGTTTTGACTTTTTCTGTTTTAAAATAGGTTTTCTCATTGACTGTTCCTTCTTCATTTTCTTTTTTCTTCTTTTTCCAAAAATTCTTTTCAATTTCTAACTTCTCAGGAGTGGAAGTTAAAATTGTGGATTTACCCCTTTTCCTACCGCCTTTCGTCAGACGAGGCAAGGCTTTTGGGCAAGGTCTTACAATTTCGGGAGAAACAATGGGTTCACTTGTAGAGGGTTCTGGACAGTTCATCAGTGCAGGACTTGAGGGAAAGAGACGATCCGTAGGCCTAACACCACCTACAGCAGTTTTAGTTTCGCTGGTACCTTCTCTTGGCATATTTAAAGACGCTTCAGCAGCTTTAACAGGGACATCAAACTCTGTCAGTGTCTTATCAGTTACATATGAGCTTAGGAATTCATCGTCAGTGAAAATATTTTCGTTTAGGGGAACAATACCACTCACTTCATGAGCCATGGCTCATGTATCCCCAATATGAGTGTCACATGTATCCCCATCTTCACCATTTTCGTTTTAATGGCTATTTTTAGGTTATGCATGCCTCTATTCAAACTTTCATACAACAGAAATAATGCTTAAACTGCAATGATTTCAGTCACTAAGCCTATTTTTATTGAAAATCAAAGTAACATAAAACAAAAATTGAACACCACTTACCTAATTATTTACTTCAGAAAGGTAAAAAACAACAAACATACAACATCACTTCAAATTCTCTTCAAGACAGCTGATGTTTTTTTCACATCAAGATAGTAGCCAACACTAAACATTGATGTCACCTTTGTAAAGTTGAATTGACCTACAAACAGAATACAATGACTGGAATGGCTGAAGTATCCCATATGCTCAAGTATCCCCACTTTCCCCTACCGGCAAAATTTCCATCTACAGCGGCAATAGTTTCCCGATTGGACGAAAAACGTTGACCAACGAGAAAGGTTTTCAATTTTGGGAATAGATGGAAGTCTGAAAGAGCCAAATCAGAGGGAATAGGGTGTACATATGTTCCATCACCGCATAACGCAAATCCCTCAGTTTTCCCAACGCCAACACTTTTATGGGCCGGTGCATTGTCCCGATGGAAGATGATTTTCACGAATTTTTGCATCTAGTTTCGTTATTAGATTAATCAGTTATTGTTTTACGTTTATCAAGGTAGTCGATTAACAGAAGATCTTTTTGGATCCTTAAAACACGGAACCCACGATCTTTCCCGCCGATGGCACCATCTTTGCCTTCTTCGAAGCCGAAGAACCGGCATCTATCCACACTGCTTCAACTGTTGTTTTGATTCCTATGTGCAATGGTGACTCCACGTTTCATCCATTGTGCCATATTGCTTCGTTACCAACAGCTGCATTAAAATCAATAGTCTAAGATTGATTGAAGCCGTTCATAAAAAGTTTCTTTCTCATCTCGCGTTTGACTATCTTCATAGACGTAAATGGAGAGTCTATCTAGTTTGTGATGCTCTACCCATAACTTCGTGCCTAATTTTCTATCTGATACCCATTCGCAGGCGATTATGCATTCTTTGTGTTTTAGGAGAATGCCAACCTCAGCTTTTGCTGCCTGTCCCTTCTTTATTTATACCACCGTGTATCAACACATAATCATTATACACTCTGTAGCACGTTCCCTGAATTGTTGCTTCGTGGATGGCACAGATGCCTACATGTTATTTTCATTGTCGGGTCGAGAACTTTTCAGACCACTCTCGTAGAATGGGGAGGTACAGATTAGTAAAAAGTCGTTCGGGACAGATTGCCTGATGATAGGCGCAACACAGGTCAGCCTAGAAAAAGATGAAGCGATGAAATCGTCCCAAAATGGGGAAAAACTGACGATTCCTGACAATGATTTCCTTCAGGTCGAAATTCCGAAAAATCCATTCGTGTGATTCCTAACTCGATACCAAACGGTTTCTTATCACTCATATTTGTACCGCATTTAATTTTACGACCGCGTCCTTTTAAGGATGCTTAGCTAAACGCGCCGGATAATTTTCGACGTAGCGTCGTGCCGGCCGACTATAACGCAAGAAACCCATTATACGGCGGTCGACGGGGCGATTCCGAAACGTAATAAAAAATGCACGACGCGTGCTAGTCGCATAAATCTCTTACAGGCCATTTATTAAGATATCTTGGCGCGTACGGGCTAAACAATCTTGGCCAACTACCAAGCGGGATCGACCTCGTATCTAGGTCAAGTTCTGAAGAGAATTTCCGCCGGAAAATTATAAATTCTCCTTATGGTTTTTGAAATAAAAGGAGTCGATATTAAGAGATTCGTCTTGGACGCGTTTTGCAAAACGAAGTTAAATTATATCTTAATTTGGTGATCAATCTTTATAGTCATCTTAAGAGCGACATTATGTCAGATTATATGTATGTTACATGTTTGAATTGAGGTAAATTTATTATCAAAGCTTTGTAAAATGAAAGAAGAAAGGAACAAATCATTTGTTTTGATTCTTCAATTGCTCTTGCACTTCTTCATTTTGTAAAACGGTCAATGCTGTGCAGAAAGACATACGTATTTTATGGAATCTGTGCTCCTTAATGTCTTACACGTTGAAAATTGTGAAGAAATTCCAATTAGGAAATCAACCGTAACCATTAAACTCCAAAGTCTTCACAAGACGCCTGAAATAGACAAGATATTATACAATTCACAACTTTTACGTCAATTAAAACACTGGCCAACTCAAGAAGAATATGCTTACACGCCAGTGCTTGTCTATGAGTTCGATATTCCTGTTGATCTTCTTTACTTGCGCCATAAAACCAGAAAATTTTCCGGTCATTGATTTTGCACCATATCTACTAATCATTTCTTGATCTTCAAGCAGTGATTGACTGGTGATCAGTGTTGCGACCGCTATCATCTTAGAGTTTTTTGACTGCTTCTTCCAATCGGTATACGATCTTGACGACGTGTTCGACTTCAAAACTTGCTTCCTTCCGTGAGCAGTATTTGGCGTAAGTTAGCAACTTCTTGGGCTTCGTAACTTGCTTTGTTTTCTAATCACTGGTGAGGTTTCATTAAAAACTTTTGGGACTGTCAAAATTGCTTCGCCTTGTGAACTTCTTTGATTCCCGAAATCGCGTCGTTTTATCGACAATGTTGAGTTGTAGTTAGCAGCTCCTTAGATTTCCCCAAGACCAGTTAGATTTGTGGTAGGGGTTGAACTTTTATTAACTGCTTTGATCTCAAACATTTTCTTAGTTCCTTTATCAGTGATAGGCCTTCGGCAAAAAACAAATTTCGACTTACAAAGTTGCTTCGTCCTGTGATTAGTCTTCAGCTTTTGCTAGTAATTGTTTGATCATCCAACATTGATTCGTTCGTGATCAGTCTTAAGCCGGTTATCATATTGGAGTTCTTTCACTTCATCTTCCCACCAGTGTCGAATTTTCGTCAACAACTTCTTGGATTTCTTAACTTGCTTTGTTTTCTAATCACTGGTGAGGTTTGATTAAAAACTTTTTGGACTGTCAAAATTGCTTCGCCTTGTGAACTTCTTTGATTCCCGAAATCGCGTCGTTTCGTCGACAATGTTGAGTCGTAGTTAGTACCTCCTTAGATTTCCCCAAGACCAGTTAGATTCGTGGTAGGAGTTGAACTTTTATTAACCGCTTTGATCTCAAACATTTCCTTAGTTCCTTTATTAGTGATGGGCCTTTGGTGAAAAACAAATTTCGACTTACAAAATTGCTTTGTCCTGTGATTAGTGTTCAGCTTTTGCTAGTAATTGTTTGATCATCCAACATTGATTCGTTCGTGATCAGTTTTAAGCCGGTTATCATCTTGGAGTTCTTTCACCTCATCTTCCGACCAGTGTCGAATTTTCGTCAACAACTTCTTGGATTTCTTAACTTGCTTTGTTTTCTAATCACTAGTGAGGTTTGATTAAAAACTTTTGGACTGTCAAAATTGCTTCGCCTTGTGAACTTCTTTGATTCCCGAAATCGCGTCGTTTCGTCGACAATGTTGAGTCGTAGTTAGTACCTCCTTAGATTTCCCCAAGACCAGTTAGATTTGTGGTAGGAGTTGAACTTTTATTAACCGCTTTGATCTCAAACATTTCCTTAGTTCCTTTATTAGTGATGGGCCTTTGGTGAAAAACAAATTTCGACTTACAAAATTGCTTTGTCCTGTGATTAGTCTTTAGCTTTTGCT
This sequence comes from Chrysina gloriosa, assembly GCA_038088585.1. Classification (NCBI taxonomy): domain Eukaryota; kingdom Metazoa; phylum Arthropoda; class Insecta; order Coleoptera; family Scarabaeidae; genus Chrysina; species Chrysina gloriosa. The sequence goes on along the minus strand of CM076092.1, from coordinate 5,633,250 downwards.
AGTAATTGTTTGATCATCCAACATTGATTCGTTCGTGATTAGTTTTAAGCCGGTTATCATCTTGGAGTTCTTTCACCTCATCTTCCGATCAGTGTCGAATTTTCGTCAACAACTTCTTGGATTTCTTAACTTGCTTTGTTTTCTAATCACTAGTGAGGTTTGATTAAAAACTTTTGGACTGTCAAAATTGCTTCGCCTTGTGAACTTCTTTGATTCCCGAAATCGCGTCGTTTCGTCGACAATGTTGAGTCGTAGTTAGTACCTCCTTAGATTTCCCCAAGACCAGTTAGATTTGTGGTAGGAGTTGAACTTTTATTAACCGCTTTGATCTCAAACATTTCCTTAGTTCCTTTATTAGTGATGGGCCTTTGGTGAAAAACAAATTTCGACTTACAAAATTGCTTTGTCCTGTGATTAGTGTTCAGCTTTTGCTAGTAATTGTTTGATCATCCAACATTGATTCGTTCGTGATCAGTTTTAAGCCGGTTATCATCTTGGAGTTCTTTCACCTCATCTTCCGACCAGTGTCGAATTTTCGTCAACAACTTCTTGGATTTCTTAACTTGCTTTGTTTTCTAATCACTAGTGAGGTTTGATTAAAAACTTTTTGGACTGTCAAAATTGCTTCGCCTTGTGAACTTCTTTGATTCCCGAAATCGCGTCGTTTCGTCGACAATGTTGAGTCGTAGTTAGTACCTCCTTAGATTTCCCCAAGACCAGTTAGATTTGTGGTAGGAGTTGAACTTTTATTAACCGCTTTGATCTCAAACATTTCCTTAGTTCCTTTATTAGTGATGGGCCTTTGGTGAAAAACAAATTTCGACTTACAAAATTGCTTTGTCCTGTGATTAGTGTTCAGCTTTTGCTAGTAATTGTTTGATCATCCAACATTGATTCGTTCGTGATCAGTTTTAAGCCGGTTATCATCTTGGAGTTCTTTCACCTCATCTTCCGACCAGTGTCGAATTTTCGTCAACAACTTCTTGGATTTCTTAACTTGCTTTGTTTTCTAATCACTGGTGAGGTTTCATTAAAAACTTTTTGGACTGTCAAAATTGCTTCGCCTTGTGAACTTCTTTGATTCCCGAAATCGCGTCGTTTCGTCGACAATGTTGAGTTGTAGTTAGTAGCTCCTTAGTTTTCCCCAAGACCAGTTAGATTTGTAGTAGGAGTTGAACTTTTATTAACTGCTTTGATCTCAAACATTTTCTTAGTTCCTTTATTAGTGATGGGCCTTCGGTAAAAACAAATTTCGACTTACAGAAGTGCTTCGTCTTGTGATTAGTCTTCAGCTTTTGCTAGTAATTGTTTGATCATCCAACATTGATTCGTTCGTGATCAGTCTTAAGCCGGTTATCATCTTGGAGTTCTTTCACTTCATCTTCCGATCAGTGTTGAATGTTCGTTAACAAATTCTTGAATTTCTTAACTTGCTTTGTTTTCTAATCACTGGTGAGGTTTCATTAAAAACTTTTTGGACTGTCAAAATTGCTTCGCCTTGTGAACTTCTTTGTTTCCCGAAATCGCGTCGTTTTGTCGACAATGTTGAGTTGTAGTTAGTAGCTCCTTAGATTTCCCCAAGACCAGTTAGATTTGTAGCAGGAGTTGAACTTTTATTAACCGCTTTGATCTCAAACATTTCCTTAGTTCCTTTATTAGTGATAGGCCTTCGGTAAAAAACAAATTTCGACTTACAAAATTGCTTCGTCCTGTGATTAGTCTTCAGCTTTTGCTAGTAATTATTTGATCATCCAACATTGATTCGTTCGTGATCAGTTTTAACCCGGTTATCATCTTGGAGTTCTTTCACTTCATCTTCCGATCAGTGTTGCATGTTCGTTAACAAATTCTTGGATTTCTTAACTTGCTTTGTTTTCTAATCACTGGTGAGGTTTCATTAAAAACTTTTTGGACTGTCAAAATTGCTTCGCCTTGTGAACTTCTTTGTTTCCCGAAATCGTGTCGTTTTGTCGACAATGTTGAGTTGTAGTTACCAGCTCCTTAGATTTCCCCGAGACCAGTTAGATTTGTTGTAGGAGTTCAACTTTTATTAACTTGGTTCCTTTATTAGTGATGGGCATTCGGTAAAAGGACTTCTACCTTCGTCCTATAAAATTGCTTCGTCCTGTGATCAGTTTTGAGCTTTCGGCAATAATCTCTTGTTCTTCCAATATTGATTCGCTCGTGATCAGTGCTTAGCTGGTTATAATTTTGGAGTCCTATCAGAGTTGAACTTCCGTTAACAATATCACAGACGTTCAAAATTGTCTGTTTCCGTTATCAGTTTTGAACTTTTGGAAATAACCTCTTGCATCTACAAAATTACATTATCCTGTGATTACTGCTCAATTTTTGCTTGCAAGTAAGATTTTCCAAATCACTTCCCCTTGTGATCATTGTTGGTGTTTTGTTAAGAAATCCTTGAAGGATCAGAGTTAACAATTTGTCATACGTTCAAAATTGCTTGATTTCGTTATCAGTTTTGAGCTTTTGTAAACAAAGTCTTTGATATCTAAAACTGCTTTATCCTGTGATTAGTGTTCAATTTTTGCGCGCAACAAGATTTTCTAATACGTTTCTCCTTGTGACAATTGTTGGGGTTTTGTTAAGAAACCCTTGCAGGATCGGAGTTGTTCCTATCTTCAGATCGTTGCTAAGATTTCGTTAAAATCCTCTTCGATTTCGAAAACTGCTAAGTTTCCAGATTATTTTTGGACTTTTCCTAATAACTCCTTGAACTCCATAATTTGCTTTAACGCGTAATCGGTGCCTGGCCAAACTATCCGGTTTTAACAATCGATTCATAATAAAATCACAAAGTAAGAATTCTTTATTTTCACGTTCGACGTTTTCACATTTAAGTAAACAAGTCGTTCGTACTCCTCAAGCGCGCCCTAGGATGTAATTCGGCTGTGGCTCGTGTGATCGCGGCGTTTTTATATCGGTAGACGTTATTGCCGTTTCTTCGAGCGCTGAATTAGAACTTTTCCGGATCGTGCTAGATTGTACTTGTATCGACAGCGGCGTAGCGTCTCATCGCCTTACAGAGCGTTGGCTGTTGAAACTCGACTATTTTGCAAAACCTTTCGTCCCAACGCGTAAGTAACTGAGAATGAGGTAGTGTTCATGAATTTGACATTTCATCGATTTTTTGCCCCATCTTGCTTTAGTACCAGTGTCTTGAATATATTTATCTACATTTAATGTTTTGTCATCTTACACTCGAAAAGGCATAAAAGAACTTAGGATTAGTTAGTTAGTTTGCGCTTAGGATTGAAAATTCCGTCATTATAATAGATTTCTGTGCGAAATCTTTTTATAACACCGTGCACCGGTTGACAATCGTCATTTCAAAGGATCGGATAAATTAACGTCGTACAATTTAACGAATTTATTTAATTTACGCACTATCTACATAAAAAGAAAAATCAACATTCTTCACCACCTTTACTCTTTCCGCCTTTCTTCTTCTTCTCGGCTTCGCACTTCTCCTTTTCCCATTTCAACCTTTCGATGTCCCGTCTGCTCTTCTTGTAGAAGTATTCGTCCTCGGACTCGGTCCCGATCTGCACGTTAATCTGTCCTTCGCCGATTTCGTCCTTTTTCCCGTTAAGCAAAACTCTGGTCACGTTCAGGTAGCGTCTGAAGCATCGAAACGTCTTCATCTTCTTCGCCGCTTTCGTAATGTGATTATGCGATAATATCGTTCGGAGTTAGAACGTCATTTGGAAAATGCGATTTTTCCTAATATCTATTTCTGTCTCGTTTTCGTTGATCGTTTTCGAACGAAATAAAAGCAAGAAAGAATGAACACGATATGTAAAAATTTTAATACTGTCAAAATTGAATAAACGTCATAGCTAGAAACATGTGCTTTTGTAGTGTGTGAAGTTTGCTTTGAAATTTGTTAAAGAAATTCCAAAGGCGCCGACATAAAATATTAAAGATTGTTCGTTCATTTACACTGCAATTGCGGTTATATCCGCAAACAATTCAGTTATTATAGTATATAGTTATTGCATGAGAAAAAAAGGATGGGCAAATTTGAGGTTAGGAAGTAAATTGGCTTAAAAACACACTTTTTTTTTTGATAAATTCAGTTGTATTGATACCAATGTAAAGTAGGAATATGGGAATTAATAATGGAATATGATGTCGGGCAAATGTCCACCTCTAACACATCGGCAGACGTCAGCTCTTTTCACAAAATTTTGAACCACATTTTGCAACAAAGCTTTGCTTATATCGTCAATGCAGGGCCGAATTTCATCTTTCAGAGCGTCAGTTGTTTGTGGGTTGTTCACGTAAACCCGGTCTTTCAAATGGCCCTAGAGAAAATAATCCAGCGGCGTTAAATCACAAGAACGAGGCGTCCAATTGACATCGCCAAATCGAGAAATTACGCGACCGGGAAATTTCTCATGCAATAACTGAATTGTTTGGGTGGCTGTGTGGCTTGTGGCGCCGTCTTGCTGAAACCAAAGGTCAATGATGTCAACATTAGCCAATTGTGGCCGCAAAAAATCGGTTATCATGGTCTGGTAGCGCAGAGAATTCACGGTGACGGCGTTTCCTTGCTCATTTTCGAAAAAATACCGGCCGACGATGCCGATGATGCCCGACCACAAACCGCACCATACGGTCACTTTCTTTGGATGTAGTGGTTTTTCGAGGACTGTTTGTGGATTTTGTGAGCCCCATATGCGACAATTTTATTTGTTTACATAACCGCCTAATTGAAAATGGGCCTCAGCACTAAAAATGATTTTGTTGAAAAATGCGTTGTTTTCGTTCAGTTTTCCAAACAGCCAATTCACAAACGTTCTACGTAAACAATAGTCGGCCGGCTTTAATTCTTGAACGAGTTGAACTTTATAAGCGTGAAGATGAAGATCTTTATGCAAAATGTTGCGCAAAGCGCCTCTGGTGATGCCCAATTGTTGTGAACGTCGACGAGTTGATGTTCCAGGCTCATTCTCAACACTTTGCTGTACAGTGGCTATGTTTGCGTCACTACGGTCACTACGAGCGTATTGTTTTGGTCTATTGTCAGCAACAATACCGTGAGCCTCGAATTTAGCGATTAAATTACGCACAGCGGTCTCACAAGGGGCCTGATTACGAGGAAAAGCTGCTCGAATTTTACGAAGTGATACAGTAAAATTTTCACCATTTTGATTGTAAATTTTCACAATTTAAAGTCTTTTTCAAGAGTGTAGCATTCCATGCTTAAAATTTCCCAACTTTTTACTAAATGAATGTCAAAGGATGACAGCTCAATTCTTGACATTTCATCATTTGACAGCCAATTTACTTCCTAACCTGAAATTTGCCCACCTATTATATCCTCCCGCCCTTGTATCTCACTCCCATTCCCATACTTCCTGACTAACATGGACCAATCAGCCGTTGTGTCTCTGTCCTTTCCTCATCCATGCGACATCGAGAGCAAATGCAACGCGCATTGACGAGTGCATTACATCGCATCATACTCTTTCTCTGTCTCTCCTCCTGTTTCAGACGAAGTGAGCACGTACGTATCCTTGCTCATCGCATCTCGCTCGCACATCATACTCTGTGTTTTCTGTGTCATTCACAATAAGCGAAGCTCCGCCCAAATTTAACGCTCTCACGCTTACGTTTACGCTTACGCTTACGTTCGAGCTGATCCGGTGTGTCTTAGGAAGTATTCACTTCAAAAGAGAAAAGATCGCATATCCGCGTAAAACCGAACTTGACGGATTTTGCGGCTCGCCTTTAGGCTTGTTTGTGTTGTGGGTACATGTGATTGTACAGACTGCAGGAGAATTGAGAAGCACAATTCAGAAAAAATTGTGAAAACTCGATTCCATAACATCTTTCACGTGGCAAAATGTCAAATACCAAATTCTTAGTTGATATTTCTGAATTATGTTGTGATTAAAATTAATATATTCTATAACAAAATAATTTTTGAAAAATAGTTCCGAAATGAAAAACAAATGTTTGTTTATACATTTATCTAGTTATATTTTCACTGAAGAAGGTGTTCCGAAAACGTTTGTAAACGTTCTGAAAATATCATTTCAACCGGTCTTGTTTAATTGACCTAATTGTCCTCGAGAACTATCATATAAGATTGTTTAATAAAGTGGAAATCGACTTTTAACTTTACAATCAAATGATTGTCTTTAGAAAAGGGGATAAATAAATAAAGAAAGCACCCCACGGCAGTGATACTGAAGTAGACAACTTCAATTATTCAAATGACAGAGACAGGAGCCAGTAAAGAGGATATTCCGAAAAATATAAAATATCTACGACCACTGTTACGAAGATTGTTAAAAAGAAAGACACTCTTTTACGTCAAATGAATGAGCTGCCTCGCACGATGAAAAATAGTAGTCGAATTGACGGAGGAGAAAACGCTATTTTGGAGAAAATATTCATAAATTGGTTAACACAGAAAAGGAGTTTGGGAATTTGCCGTCCAGGGAAACCATGGAAATTTATAAGGAGCTACAAAAAAAAGCGAATGTGGCCAATGAACCAGTTCAAAACGACAAGAAACATCGTACTTTTAAGGCCATTGAAGGATGGCAAGAGATGAAGCGATACGGAATTCGAGAAATTGCGATGAAATGTTACTAATTTGTTCTCTTAAGAAAATAATTTGTTTTGCCCCTACCCCCTTTTTTCAATTTCTGTCTTTTCGGTCTCTTCGGTCTCTGTAATGTATAAATACGTATTATGTTTTCCAACCAATTTTTGAGCGTGATAAATGTGATTTTCACCAAAGCATAAATTATAGTGTACCTGTTTAAATACGCCAATCAGGGCGTAGCGCACCGATTTTCCCTCCGCTGGGTAACAGTGGTGGGATCCCACCGCCGGGAGGATATAAATGAATGTTTACGTTCACAAAAGGCGGATATAAACGCGGTTCCAGTGCACCTCGCACTTGGGAGAAATTTATTAAAACGCAGGGCGGCATTTTGAATTTTTTATCTACAAATTTGGTACCCTCTCAAATCTTATATCTAATGCAATGATTGTTTTGACTTGTGTTGGTATTTAATGTTCCTTTAGCGACCAATTTTGTGGTTCCAAATTAAGCGATGGGTTAAGAAATCATGTGACGCCAACTTGGAAACAAGAAAAGTTGACGTTCTGAACTTAGGACACTAAAAACAGGAATTATAGTCACCACTATCCTTGGGACTATTGCAGTCGTTGTAACATAGATAAGTCAGATACAGATAGCCCATCCGATGCATTTACGTGCAATCTTTGGGGTTACCTACATTATATAGTTATTTCTCCTACCTCCAACACATTGTCATTTTCATGCACCTTTGCACGCGTTCAAGACCAGTTTTCGAAACATTTCGTCCACTCTTGATAGCGCCATCTAGCGCTCGCTTGCGAAAATATAAAAGACACCCCTCGTATGCATGTCCGTTTCTATGTTAGCATGTTAATCGTTTTACTTAACGTAAGTAAATTGAATGAAAACATGTCATTCGTATTTTTCTTCAACTCTAAACTTCGCACAGCAATCAGAACGTAAACCTCCTCTTATATCTCTGTTTTTCTGCGAGAAACAAAGTTTCCGATATTGACAACTCACAATTATTACCGAACTATTATACGATGCCTAATATATCCTTAAATGGTGAGATTTCTGTAGGAGCAATAGTTAGGAATGTTTCTAGGCTCTATTGATCGTTGGAATCTCGTAGAACGCTGCTTCACTATTCTCCGATAGAGGTCCGTATATGCGTTCAAAACTATTTAATAAATATTTAACGGTATTTAGGTAGTACCATGATATAAAAAGAACAGGTATGCTCTTGCGCATCTGTTTGGGACGTCACTTGGGCCAAGTGCGACCACTTCAATAAGGACGTGTAAATTGAACATAGTTGGACCATTTCAATAAAGCGGTGCGAAAAATAATAAAATTGAGAAAACATGTTTTCTAGTACCAACTATAATAATTGTAATGAGCAAATTATTAGGAAATGCCCATATTATTCATAAATTTTTATTTATTTTATTTGTTACGCACAAAATTACGGAAATAAATGTTTATTTAAACATATTGAGTCCGAGTCCGAGTTGCCGTAAGTTTGTAAGCAATTCTTCTGGAGGAACGTGCCTAGAATCTCTAAATTCACTCACCCCCTCTTCTCACGTTTACATACAAACTAATTCCATCGATACAACAATAACCTTCAACCCTTGCGTCTATCTTCATCTTCTTTTTCCTTCGTCCTTTTTTCTTCTTATAATCCTTCCTAGAAATAAAGCGCTTTCTCGCGTTTCCAGCGATAAACGACTTCCACCCGGACGGGGGATAAAACCCGTTCGTTCGTTCGTTCCGATAAGACTCTTGGAAGTACCTTGGCGTGCGTCTCCGCCCCCAAAATTAGAACCGCCGAAATCGACGCGATTAAAACGCACGAAACGTCGAAAATGCGCCTCGCCTGATCGTTCGGCGCGAAATGTAGGTCGCCGTCATCTTAATCAGTCGGCGTTCGAAAAGCGAAGAACGGGGAGGAGGAGGAGGAGGACGAGAAGACGACGCGGACACAATGAAGAATAAGGACGAGCGCTCGAGGCGAGAGATGAATGGAAGTACGTTGGAGCCGAGGCTTCGTTGCAAGTAAATTGGATGCTTCGGCCCCGGTACAGGTTCCGTCGCGACGCTTGCAAAGGACGAGGAAGACGAGGCGAAAGCGGGGAGGGGGAGGAGGAGGATAATGAACAACGTTCTGCGTGGGTGGCCGTTATGATGAAGGGACGATAGATGAAATATTGTTTAATGGGTGGGGCGGTTCGATTGTCTGGCGAAAATGTGCTATTCTGGGATCAAATCATTTTGAAAATTGCCTACGGGAGTTCTGGTGAGGGCGAAGAGGGGGAGGAATGGTTTAATATTTATTTCTCAGGGAAATTAACGGGATGTTTATATAACTCCTTTAACGCTTTCAAAGTCGAAAAATATCAATATTTTGATAATTATTTCATTTCTAGGCAGGTGTAATAATAATAATAATAATAATAATAATATATAATTTATTTGTCCAAAGTTTAACATTTATAGGACAAAGGTAAGATAGATACATATATTTACAAAAAGATAATAATAATAATAAAAAGACACTGTTAACAGCAACTGAAAAGGATATCATCACAAAGAAAGTTGCCAAAACGACACATTTTAAAGAGTGGTGATCTATGAAGTAGGTTTGTTCCAGAAAAAGGAACCGCAAATGTGGAAGAGGAGTGACAGGATAACCTTGGAGTAATAAAATGAAGGGACGAAAGGAGACAGGGGCAGTCAATCAGTCCATTGGTAAGCTTCCATACGAATCGGGCACCATACACATCATGCCGGTATCTTAGTGGCTGGAGACCATGAATTTCCAATAATGATGTGTAGTCAACGCCACGTTGGGGATAAGTTCCTGTAATCCTGAAGGAGAGGTACTTCGAAAATCGCCGCTGAACTTTCTCAATTGGGAGCTGTAGGTATGTATATTGTGGACATCAAACTTATAACGCATACTCTGACTTACTGACGACAAGACTGAAATATAAAGTCTTTAAAAGTAAAGGGTTACTGAAGCACTTGCAGCAATCCATAACGAAACCCCAGGTGCTCGAGGCTGCAGAGCAAATGAAGTAAATGTGGTCAATCTGCAATCGAAAAGCACTCTAAGATCACGAAAGCTCTCAACCCTCATTAAGGAAACATTATTTACATAGTAAATAGAATTAAGATAGTGAAGTTTCCGCGTGAAAGACATATAACAACACTTCTCAATATTTAACTTTAAGTTATAGTTAGAACACCATTGGGACGAGATATTTAAGTTCGGTTGAAGGCGGAATACATCATGCTAAAACTTTATTGGATTGCAAATTTTAAGATCATCGGCGTATGCCACAATTGGACACGTCAAGGAACCAAGCAGGTCGTTAAGAAATAACACGAAAACGTTGCAATACACAGTTTTAACAGTTGTTCCTCTTGGAAAGAACTTTGACCACGCCTTGTCCTTACTATCAAAAGAAACAATGAGTATAACCTTAACTTTCGAGTTTGACTGACGTACCTTCTTAAGTTGAGGAGAGCTAGCCGTTTTCCATTTGGTGACTCTGAATTTTTGTCTCAGGGTCCTAGTCATACATCCAACTTTCACCTCCAGTTATAATTTTTGCCATGATGCCCGGATCTGTATTAAGACGATCCTTCAATTCGCAGCACACTGACACACGATATCACGTCTGTTCGTCAAAACCCAAAAGTCTGGGGAACAAATTTCGCCCTCACTCGTCCCATTTGCAAATTATCGGTTGTCGTACGAGATGTTCGTTTCTTCAGAAAGCTCTCGAATAGTCCTTCGCTTGTTTGAACGTACCATTCTTGTCTGTTTTTGAGGTCGAAGGGCGTCCCTAACGTTGCTCGCCTTCAACCGACTCATTTCCGTTTTTTAAATCGCTCGTACCACTTGTATACGGTCTTCAAATTATCGTCATATACTGATTTTAACGTTTGATGGGCTTCATTGGGACTTTTTTCCAACTTGAAACAAAACTTGATGTCAACGCGTTGTTCGAAATCGATGATGCGCAACAGACACGATAAACAAGAACTCCCTCCTCCGGCTCTGAAAGCCGACTGACAAGCCACAACTTGTTCTAACGTGGTACTGATTGTCTCAACGATTTATGCCGGGGGTTTTATTATTTCAAACAAATGTAGTATCAGGTACTATACAAACTTATTCACCGTATTTTTTGATTACACTTCGTATATACAATCGAGATTGCACTGTTGCTTGTACTGTTTCAGTAAAAGTCCCTAATCATTTTATTTTAATTCCATTCGTAACCTCTGAATATGAGTTAACCTCTAAATATGACATTTCCTAGTAACTACAGAGAGATCAAATATGATTGATTTAGTTGGCAATCACTGATGAGTTGGTATATAACTAAATCAACTAAATTCATTATAATTAAAGTTCAGTAGCGTAGAAGGGCTTTCATAAATAATGAATTGTGTTTAAATATATATACATAACCTCAACATCAGACAGGAAAGTTTAACCTTACAGTTGGGGCGCCGTGTCTGTGAGACCTGGTGAGACCTGGCGCTCTGAAGAACGCTCGTCTTGTCATTCGTCGCAGAATTTTTTTGCGGTCGGTGCATTTGTGTTTAATTGGTTTTATGCAAATGATAAATTGTTTTGAGAAAAACAGATTTTATACACAAATAAACGCAATGAATGCCAACTATTTTAAGGAGAAAGTTACAGTAACATCCAAATTAATACCAACCTAAATTTGGTTCCCAACGCTGCCAACTCAATCAATCATATTTGATCTCTCTGTATTTGAAGTGCTGCCAATTGATGGGTTATGTAACAAATTTGACAGAAGTCACGTGTCTTGCCACACACCCTTCAATTCACTGTTATGTTTATTATGTTTGAAGTAGATAGATGTCGATACATATCCCCGTTTGAAATTTATGACTATAAAGAATTCTATCTTAAGATTGTAAGGTACTTATTTTCAAGATCGCTTAAAGTTAATTTTTTTGGTCGATTCGAAAACTATTTCGAGAGCTGTATATTTTAGCTCTACAGGATGGATGTATAACGATCAAATACTGATTATTTACAATTTTAAGAGCTCAGGCAGGTCTAATCGTTGGTCGATGGTAAGTGAAGAACCAGCACGTTTGCAGACTTGAAATTTTGAATACCACATATTCGATACGGTAGTTAAGACTTGTCGAAGAGCATTTTTGTAAATTCCTTTGTTATCGTTGCTTTCTTGAAGTCCCAAAATGACAGTAAGCCCATGGTCACTTTTCTATTCCTTAATTGAGGTTAAATTCAACAACAAACAAGGAATTTACAAAAAAGCACGATCAGTAAGTCGTAGCTATCATAACGAAGACACCGGTATGCAAAATTTCGAGCCCGTAAACTTACTGGCTCTTCACTTATGATTGAAAAGAAAAAAATTAAAGCTGTAGAAGCTCTTAACATTGTAAAAACAGTATTTTATCGTTACACACATTACTTTTAAAGGTCAGATATATAATTTTCGAAATAGTTTTGGAACCAATAAAAAAGTTCAACTCATCTTGAAAAAAGTATCGAGCATCCTTAAGGTAGTGAAATTAACCCTTAAATAAAAGCGTGTTGGAATAAAACCAACTCCAAAATGTTCCTTAAGCCAAATAATGAAAGTTTCGTGCTTTGAAATTATTTGGATAGTATTTGATTGACTAATATAATGTAAAATACGGGTTCTATCACTTCGAAGGGTGTTTCACCCCTTAATTTTGGTTTCTAGAAACAAATTCGATTCAATTTTTTGTCCTTTTCAAGTTCGCTGTTGTTTCATTCAAATCAGTTTCAAATTGACTTTGTTGCGTTAAAAGGTCAACGTCGGGGGTGGTTCAGCCCCTCGCAGCGTGAATGTAGTGGGAGTAGAGCATGCAACTTTCATTATTTGAGGTTCAGGAATATTTTGCAATCGGTTAGATGTCGATCGGAGCACTGCTTCTATATGAACCTGTCAAATTCCCCCTAACATGCTTTTCTTTAAGGGGTAATTTCACCCCCTCCCTCCCTTAATATGAATTTGGGGCCATATAAAAAATACATGCCCCTTAGATTTTCATGAACTGAAACATATCCAAGTTTCATCACCATCTAGCACCGGCAAATACCAAATATTCGGTTACTATCGAATATAATTCCCACCCCACCACCACGAACAAAGAAAAAAAAAAAACCAACGGTTTTGACTGCGCCCTAATGAGTATGCACGGCGGGCCGCGCGCTGCCCGCGGGTAGGTATATGTATATACATACACGGCGCGTGGAAAAGCCGCCTGCGCGCGAAGCGGCCGAAGACGTTTTCATTCCGTCGGGGGTTGACTGCCCCTTCAGTGCTGAAATAACGTCCGGTTCGTCGGGGGCGCCCTAATCGTCCGCACGTGATTTCGGCCGCTCGCGTGAGCGTTGAAGTTTCCAACGAGCCGGTTTTTTGAAAAGAGTTTGAGCGTTCGTTTTTCCTTCCTCTCCTCGCCAAGAAGCCCTTACGGAAAGGACACGCGTTGGATGGGTCACGAGGCTAGGTTTGTTGCCAGATGTAGTTGAAGTCGTAGATAGACGAGTTGCTTTTTTTTTTTTTTGTTTGGAGGGGAGAAATGGGGATGTGTGGCGATAATGTTTGCTAAGATCAAAATTTTTTAAAATCTTTCGGGTTACCTCCACCACTTATTGTTAGATTTGCGCCCGTCATTCTCATTTTAGTAAAGTAAGGTGTGCCCAGGTGAGTGCACAGCGAACGACAAAAACTTTTTTTTTAAAAAACGGATGGGGAACCAAAAATTGTTGGTAAAAGTTCGAAATTTGTAAAATATACACACTTAGAACCTTTAAGATACCCTTTTCCAAAACCATCCTTCGTTTTCAAATTTTCATGATTAATTTTACCGTTTACTTTTGACACCATTTTTGCAACGTTCATATTTTATAGTAAACGGAAATTTATTTCGCCAAAGGTTAAAAACTGCTTGGAGGAATTTCTTCGTTTAGCAAATTTTTTCAAGCTAGAATTCGAGGGGATGACAGGCAATTCTGCTATCATTTCGAGAATTATTGTCTCTAGTTTCTAAGATTTTCTTTTGAAACACGACGATCTCAACGTCACCGATAGAGTTGGAATTATTGAAGAATTTCTTCATCCAACAAAATCTTCAATTCTTTAAATTAGTCCAAAAGTAGCAACAAATAATTCTGTCAGTATTTCCAGCGATTAATTGTAGTTTCGTGGTGCTAGCTTTTGGAGTTTCTCGAAGATTTCCGCACAAATTCTGCTTTAAGTTAGATCTTTAAATTTTCTTCAATGCGCATCAAAAGTAGAAGAAAAAATTCTGCGAGTATTTCGAGCTCTTTATTATAGCTTTGTGATCATAGCTTTTAACGTTTCTCGAAGATTTCGTCTTGCGATTGGAAGAAGAATAATCTCGCGAATTGTTAGAAACATCCACACAGCTTCTTGGCCCGAAGAAATTTTAAATTCTTCTTCAAGTTAGATTTTTAAATCTTCTTCAATGCGGATCAAAAGTAGAAGAAACAATTCTCTGAGTATTTCCAGCGCTTTATTGTAGTTTTCCGATCGTAGCTTTTATGGCTTCTCGAAGATTTCCTCTTAAAGTCTTCTTTAAGTTAGATCTTTAAATTTTGTTCAATGTAGATCAAAACGAAAACAAACAATTTCGTCAACATTTTGACCAATTATTTTCGTTTTAGCTTTCGTGGTTTTCCCAAAATTTTCTTGTGTAACAGAAGAAACTTAACATCATCGATTGAAGATTATTTACGCTCAACACATCTTCAATCCTTTTCAAAGTCAAAAATTAGAACCAAACGATTCTCCGAATATTTTCGTTCTTTATTTTATTTTTTGTTTCTGTGCGTTCTCTAACTCTTGTCTTTCACTTAACCTCGCGAGTGTTTGGACGTAATGAAGAAACAAAATCTTCGCTCAATCTTCAAATTAGATCAAAAGGTCAAAACCTCGATCTGGTCAATACTTGGAAGCACTGAATCATTCTTTGAGGGATTAAATCTTTACTTTTTCCTTCAAATGACCAAATGTATAACAGACGATTTTCCAACTATTCGGAGTATTCCTTGTCGTATCGGAAGCCCTTCTCCATGAGACATATTTTTCAATAAATATGACTGATAATATACCAATAATGGTTACCTCGAGCAGTTATTGTCGTTTTAGCTTAATTTGTTTTTTTTTATGAACGAAGAAATGTAATTTGGCCAATTGCAAAAGCATCAGCAAAATCTTCAAATCTTCTTGAATGGGAATCAGTCGATTCTGAGATTATTTGGAGAGTTTATTGAATGTTTCTAAGATTTTCTTTTGCAATCCTGAAAACCTAATCCTGCGAATAATTGAAGGTATTGGAAAAGTTTTCTGTCTGGTGAAATTTTCACTTCTTCTCTCAAATTAGACCAAATGTATAACACACGATTCTCTGACTGATCTTGGAGTATTCTTCTTCGGTTTGGAAGAAACTAAATTCTACTAACTGTTGGAAGAATTGAACAGCTTCATCGTGCAACAGAATCTTCAATTTCTCAGTAAATTTGACTGAAAATATCAAAGACATTTCTGTTATTACTGCGAGCAGTTATTGTCGCCTTAATTTACAATGCCTTTTCTTCAATAAATGAAGAAATGTAATTTGGCTAATTACCAAAAGTATCAACAAAATCTTCAAATCTTCCTCAATGTGGATCAGACGGATAACAACCAATTCTGTCACTATTTGGAGCATTTATTGAGTGTTTCTAAGATTTTCTTTTGCAATCGAGAAAAGCTAATCTCGCGAATGCTTGAAAGTATTAAAAGTGCTCTCCGTCTGATGACCTTTTCACTGTTTGTCTCAGATTAGACCAAATCTATAACACACACAATTTTTTGACTATTTTGGAGTATCCTTGGTCGTTACGTAGAAAGTAAATTTTGATAACTGTTGGAAGAAATGAAGTGCTTCTTCGTCCGACAAAATCTTCAATATCTCCGGGCATTTGACGAAAAATATAAGAAGCAATTCTGTCATTGCTTCGAGTAGTTATTGCTGTGTTAGCCAAAAATTCCTTTTTTCTCATATATGAAGATAATGTAAATTGTCAAAAGTATCAACGAAATGTTCAAATCTTCTTGAGTATCGATCAGACGAATTACAAGCAATTCTGTCACTATTTGGAGCACTTATTGAATGTTTCTAAGATTTTTTATTGCGGAATTGAGAACACCGAATCTCGCGAATATTGGGAAGTATTGCTTCTTCGACGAAATATTCATTTTATTCAAATTAGATGGCAAGGATAACGACCAATTCTACAGGCATTCATAGTCGCTTTAACTCTTAAAATTTTTCTTAAATTTTTGTATTTGAAGAAACTCAATCTCGCAATTTCTTGGAATAATTGAGGAGCTACTTCGTCCTGAAATTTTCTTCAATTTGGGCCGTAGTCGGAACAATTAGTTCATTTTGCTGCTATTTCCAGCGTTATTTATGAAAAGTAAAAATCCCCAAACTAGAAGCCCCTTTTCAATTTTTTTTTCTTGAAATTTCCATCACCCCACCTCTCAACGTACTCCCTCCCCTATACCCACTTTTTCATCTAATAATCTCAACGCGTGACCACGCATCCGATGACTTTTCTCCTCTTTTCGATGGTAATTTTTCCGCACTAATTATTTAACGAGTGCCCCCTTGGGGGTATTGGTGACCGAGACAGACCCACTCGACCTTCGCATATTTTACACGCCCCTCCCCGGCACCCTCGCATTTTTTCTTCTCGTCCATACCCGTTTTCGACAAATTTAATTGCCGGAGCTAGGCCCGCCGACTTCCGGTTTAATCCGACGCGCTAATTCCGTTTCGCGCGCTTCTCGAATTAACAAGGTCATAAAAAGAAATAAACCCTTCGGACGCGACGGAATAGCGTGTCGAGGACCTCTTCTACTTCGTAAGTTTAATTACGTCGGCGGATGACAATAAGTTCTTTCGGTACTTAACGCTAGGAAGCGGGCGCGCGAGCGAACGAGGATTTTGGAAGGGAGGGAAAGAAAAGGTGGGCAAAAAGTCGCGGATGTCGACGATAATTAGACGAAAATGTCCGTAGAAGTAATGGGCGAGAATTATATTGTTTTACGGTGTGGAATTGGATGCGAACGTCGATTGAGTGTTTCGACCGGTAAATTGTCGTAGGGTGAATTTTTGTGCGAACGAAGCAATGAAATATCTTTTTAAGTTTAGGTTGTAGTAGAACGATGGAATAAGAAGAAATGTTTTCTATTGATATTGGGTGTAGAAAGAATACCTTCTTCAGTTTTCTCCTTCACCCCGTTTCTTCTTATTATTGGTCTGCTTCCTATCCTTCTTCTCTTCCATTATTCCATTCCATTCCATTAAAACCATTATTATTATGGTTCTTATTATCATTATTAGTCTTGTATGATAATTTTCTACCACAATTAGGTCAATTAAACAAGAGTGATGGAAATAATAGTTATATTTTCAGAATGTTTTCCGAACACTTTTACCAGGGAAAATAAACTAGATAAATGTATAAACAAACATTTGTTTTTTATTCGGGAACTATCAACAAAATAACTAATGAATAAGATTTCTTGATATATAGGATTGGTAAATCTTTTTATATTATAAATAACCGATTTAATGTGCAAACTATGAAAACACTTAAACAAAATCTTATATCAAGCGAACAATATCCGAAAAAAAAAAGAATATTTGGTCTACTATTGAAAAACAGAAGAGGAACGTGATAAACGTTCGAAACAAAAAGAATTTGACTATTTTTCAGTATTGAACAGGATATTGAATATTGTTCAAGATTAAAGAAAAGTTTGATTACTTTCCAAGGGAAAAGTTGAAAATCGACGATATCAGAAACAAAATACTAATTGCAATACTGAGAGAAAAAAAAGGTTAAGTTAACAAACGTTCGATAATAAACTAATTGAACGTTTGTTCTAAACAAAAGAAGAATTGGACTGTTATTCTTTACTAAAGAGGATTTTGACTATTGTTCGAAACAAAAGATAAGCTTGGCCATTGTTCGAAACTAAACAAAATTGAGGTTGCCATTCAAGGATATAGAAGAAAATTATCCATATCAGAAACAAAAGAATAATCGCACTACCGCACAAAGCAAAAGAGAAACTTGAATAGTGTCCAAAACAAAAGAGGTCTTCTCTTTTTCCTTTCTCATCCTCTTTGCTCGCTTGTTTCGTCTTATATCAAACAAGTTGGTTCTTACTTTTAACCTGACGTTGATTGTACATAACTCCAAATACGTATTTCGACAACCAAGTCGTCCTTCTCAATAGAAACAAGATGAAAATAAGAGTCTTTCTTTTCTACCGAACGGTAGTCAAGTTTCCCTTTTGTTTTGAGCCGTAGTGAAATTATTCTTTTGTGTCTGATATTGATGAGTTTCTTTTGTTTCTTTGAACGGTAATCCAACTCCTCTTTAGTTTCGAACAATAGTCAAGTTTCACTTTTGTTTCGAACCGTAATGAAATTATTCTTTTGTTTCTGATATTGATCAGTTTCTTCTGTTCCTTTGAACGGCAATCCAACTCCTCTTTAGTTTAGAACAATAGTCAAGTTTCTGTTTTGTTTCGAACCGAAGTGAAATTATTCCTTTGTTTCTCATACTGATGACTTTCTTCTGTTTCTCTGAACGGTAATCCAACTCCTCTTTAGCTTCGAATATTAGTCAAGTTTCACTTTTGTTTCGAACCGCTGTGAAATTATTCTTTTGTTTCTGATACTGATGACTTTCTTCTGTTCCTTTGAACGGTAATCCAACTCCTCTTTAGTTCCGAACAATAGTCAAATTTCTCTTTTGTCTCGAACCGTAGTGAAATTATTCTTTTGCGTCTGATATTGATGACTTTCTTCTGTTTCTTTGAACGGTAATCCAACTCCTCTTTAGCTTCGAATAATAGTTAAGTTTCACTTTTGTTTCGAACCGCAGTGAAATTATTCTTTTGTTTCTGATACTGATGACTTTCTTCTGTTTCTTTGAACGGTAATCCAACTCCTCTTTAGTTTAGAACAATAGTCAAGTTTCTGTTTTGTTTCGAACCGAAGTGAAATTATTCCTTTGTTTCTGATACTGATGACTTTCTTCTGTTTCTCTGAACGGTAATCCAACTCCTCTTTAGCTTCGAATATTAGTCAAGTTTCACTTTTGTTTCGAACCGCTATGAAATTATTCTTTTGTTTTTGATACTGATGACTTTCTTCTGTTCCTTTGAACGGTAATCCAACTCCTCTTTAGTTCCGAACAATAGTCAAATTTCTCTTTTGTCTCGAACCGTAGTGAAATTATTCTTTTGTGTCTGATATTGATGACTTTCTTCTGTTTCTTTGAACGGTAATCCAACTCCTCTTTAGCTTCGAATAATAGTCAAGTTTCACTTTTGTTTCGAACCGCTGTGAAATTATTCTTTTGTTTCTGATACTGATGACTTTCTTCTGTTCCTTTGAACGGTAATCCAACTCCTCTTTAGTTCCGAACAATAGTCAAATTTCTCTTTTGTCTCGAACCGTAGTGAAATTATTCTTTTGTGTCTGATATTGATGACTTTCTTCTGTTTCTTTGAACGGTAATCCAACTCCTCTTTAGCTTCGAATAATAGTCAAGTTTCACTTTTGTTTCGAACCGCAGTGAAATTATTCTTTTGTTTCTGATACTGATGACTTTCTTCTGTTTCTTTGAACGGTAATCCAACTCCTCTTTAGTTTAGAACAATAGTCAAGTTTCTGTTTTGTTTCGAACCGAAGTGAAATTATTCCTTTGTTTCTCATACTGATGACTTTCTTCTGTTTCTCTGAACGGTAATCCAACTCCTCTTTAGCTTCGAATATTAGTCAAGTTTCACTTTTGTTTCGAACCGCTGTGAAATTATTCTTTTGTTTCTGATACTGATGACTTTCTTCTGTTCCTTTGAACGGTAATCCAACTCCTCTTTAGTTCCGAACAATAGTCAAATTTCTCTTTTGTCTCGAACCGTAGTGAAATTATTCTTTTGCGTCTGATATTGATGACTTTCTTCTGTTTCTTTGAACGGTAATCCAACTCCTCTTTAGCTTCGAATAATAGTTAAGTTTCACTTTTGTTTCGAACCGCTGTGAAATTATTCTTTTGTTTCTGATACTGATGACTTTCTTCTGTTCCTTTGAACGGTAATCCAACTCCTCTTTAGTTCCGAACAATAGTCAAATTTCTCTTTTGTCTCGAACCGTAGTGAAATTATTCTTTTGTTTCTGATACTGATGACTTTCTTCTGTTTCTTTGAACGGTAATCCAACTCCTGTTTAGTTTAGAACAATAGTCAAGTTTCTGTTTTGTTTCGAACCGAAGTGAAATTATTCCTTTGTTTCTGATACTGATGACTTTCTTCTGTTTCTCTGAACGGTAATCCAACTCCTCTTTAGCTTC
This sequence comes from Chrysina gloriosa, assembly GCA_038088585.1. NCBI lineage: Eukaryota > Metazoa > Arthropoda > Insecta > Coleoptera > Scarabaeidae > Chrysina > Chrysina gloriosa. The sequence goes on along the minus strand of CM076092.1, from coordinate 5,613,166 downwards.
GAATATTAGTCAAGTTTCACTTTTGTTTCGAACCGCTGTGAAATTATTCTTTTGTTTTTGATACTGATGACTTTCTTCTGTTCCTTTGAACGGTAATCCAACTCCTCTTTAGTTCCGAACAATAGTCAAATTTCTCTTTTGTCTCGAACCGTAGTGAAATTATTCTTTTGTGTCTGATATTGATGACTTTCTTCTGTTTCTTTGAACGGTAATCCAACTCCTCTTTAGCTTCGAATAATAGTCAAGTTTCACTTTTGTTTCGAACCGCTGTGAAATTATTCTTTTGTTTCTGATACTGATGACTTTCTTCTGTTCCTTTGAACGGTAATCCAACTCCTCTTTAGTTCCGAACAATAGTCAAATTTCTCTTTTGTCTCGAACCGTAGTGAAATTATTCTTTTGTGTCTGATATTGATGACTTTCTTCTGTTTCTTTGAACGGTAATCCAACTCCTCTTTAGCTTCGAATAATAGTCAAGTTTCACTTTTGTTTCGAACCGCAGTGAAATTATTCTTTTGTTTCTGATACTGATGACTTTCTTCTGTTTCTTTGAACGGTAATCCAACTCCTCTTTAGTTTAGAACAATAGTCAAGTTTCTGTTTTGTTTCGAACCGAAGTGAAATTATTCCTTTGTTTCTGATACTGATGACTTTCTTCTGTTTCTCTGAACGGTAATCCAACTCTTCTTTAGCTTCGAATATTAGTCAAGTTTCACTTTTGTTTCGAACCGCAGTGAAATTATTCTTTTGTTTCTGATACTGATGACTTTCTTCTGTTCCTTTGAACGGTAATCCAACTCCTCTTTAGTTCCGAACAATAGTCAAATTTCTCTTTTGTCTCGAACCGTAGTGAAATTATTCTTTTGCGTCTGATATTGATGACTTTCTTCTGTTTCTTTGAACGGTAATCCAACTCCTCTTTAGCTTCGAATAATAGTCAAGTTTCACTTTTGTTTCGAACCGCTGTGAAATTATTCTTTTGTTTCTGATACTGATGACTTTCTTCTGTTCCTTTGAACGGTAATCCAACTCCTCTTTAGTTCCGAACAATAGTCAAATTTCTCCTTTGTCTCGAACCGTAGTGAAATTATTCTTTTGCGTCTGATATTGATGACTTTCTTCTGTTTCTTTGAACGGTAATCCAACTCCTCTTTAGCTTCGAATAATAGTCAAGTTTCACTTTTGTTTCGAACCGCTGTGAAATTATTCTTTTGTTTCTGATACTGATGACTTTCTTCTGTTCCTTTGAACGGTAATCCAACTCCTCTTTAGTTCCGAACAATAGTCAAATTTCTCTTTTGTCTCGAACCGTAGTGAAATTATTCTTTTGCGTCTGATATTGATGACTTTCTTCTGTTTCTTTGAACGGTAATCCAACTCCTCTTTAGCTTCGAATAATAGTCAAGTTTCACTTTTGTTTCGAACCGCTGTAAAATTATTCTTTTGTTTCTGATACTGATGACTTTCTTCTGTTCCTTTGACCGGTAATCCAACTCCTCTTTAGTTCCGAACAATAGTCAAATTTCTCTTTTGTCTCGAACCGTAGTGAAATTATTCTTTTGTGTCTGATATTGATGACTTTCTTCTGTTTCTTTGAACGGTAATCCAACTCCTCTTTAGCTTCGAATAATAGTCAAGTTTCACTTTTGTTTCGAACCGCTGTGAAATTATTCTTTTGTTTCTGATACTGATGACTTTCTTCTGTTCCTTTGAACGGTAATCCAACTCCTCTTTAGTTCCGAACAATAGTCAAATTTCTCTTTTGTCTCGAACCGTAGTGAAATTATTCTTTTGTGTCTGATATTGATGACTTTCTTCTGTTTCTTTGAACGGTAATCCAACTCCTCTTTAACTTCGAATAATAGTCAAGTTTCACTTTTGTTTCGAACCGCAGTGAAATTATTCTTTTGTTTCTGATACTGATGACTTTCTTCTGTTTCTTTGAACTGTAATCCAACTCCTCTTTAGTTTAGAACAATAGTCAAGTTTCTGTTTTGTTTCGAACCGCTGTGAAATTATTCCTTTGTTTCTGATACTGATGACTTTCTTCTGTTTCTCTGAACGGTAATCCAACTCTTCTTTAGCTTCGAATATTAGTCAAGTTTCACTTTTGTTTCGAACCGCAGTGAAATTATTCTTTTGTTTCTGATACTGATGACTTTCTTCTGTTCCTTTGAACGGTAATCCAACTCCTCTTTAGTTCCGAACAATAGTCAAATTTCTCTTTTGTCTCGAACCGTAGTGAAATTATTCTTTTGTGTCTGATATTGATGACTTTCTTCTGTTTCTTTGAACGGTAATCCAACTCCTCTTTAGCTTCGAATAATAGTCAAGTTTCACTTTTGTTTCGAACCGCAGTGAAATTATTCTTTTGTTTCTGATACTGATGACTTTCTTCTGTTTCTTTGAACTGTAATCCAACTCCTCTTTAGTTTAGAACAATAGTCAAGTTTCTGTTTTGTTTCGAACCGCTGTGAAATTATTCCTTTGTTTCTGATACTGATGACTTTCTTCTGTTTCTCTGAACGGTAATCCAACTCTTCTTTAGCTTCGAATATTAGTCAAGTTTCACTTTTGTTTCGAACCGCAGTGAAATTATTCTTTTGTTTCTGATACTGATGACTTTCTTCTGTTCCTTTGAACGGTAATCCAACTCCTCTTTAGTTCCGAACAATAGTCAAATTTCTCTTTTGTCTCGAACCGTAGTGAAATTATTCTTTTGCGTCTGATATTGATGACTTTCTTCTGTTTCTTTGAACGGTAATCCAACTCCTCTTTAGCTTCGAATAATAGTCAAGTTTCACTTTTGTTTCGAACCGCAGTGAAATTATTCTTTTGTTTCTGATACTGATGACTTTCTTCTGTTTCTTTGAACTGTAATCCAACTCCTCTTTAGTTTAGAACAATAGTCAAGTTTCTGTTTTGTTTCGAACCGCTGTGAAATTATTCCTTTGTTTCTGATACTGATGACTTTCTTCTGTTTCTCTGAACGGTAATCCAACTCTTCTTTAGCTTCGAATATTAGTCAAGTTTCACTTTTGTTTCGAACCGCAGTGAAATTATTCTTTTGTTTCTGATACTGATGACTTTCTTCTGTTCCTTTGAACGGTAATCCAACTCCTCTTTAGTTCCGAACAATAGTCAAATTTCTCTTTTGTCTCGAACCGTAGTGAAATTATTCTGTTGCGTCTGATATTGATGACTTTCTTCTGTTTCTTTGAACGGTAATCCAACTCCTCTTTAGCTTCGAATAATAGTCAAGTTTCACTTTTGTTTCGAACCGCTGTGAAATTATTCTTTTGTTTCTGATACTGATGACTTTCTTCTGTTCCTTTGACCGGTAATCCAACTCCTCTTTAGTTCCGAACAATAGTCAAATTTCTCTTTTGTCTCGAACCGTAGTGAAATTATTCTTTTGCGTCTGATATTGATGACTTTCTTCTGTTTCTTTGAACGGTAATCCAACTCCTCTTTAGCTTCGAATAATAGTCAAGTTTCACTTTTGTTTCGAACCGCTGTGAAATTATTCTTTTGTTTCTGATACTGACGACTTTCTTCTGTTCCTTTGAACGGTAATCCAACTCCTCTTTAGTTCCGAACAATAGTCAAGTTTTTCTTTTGTTTCGAACCGTAGTGAAATTATTCTTTTGTTTCTGATATTGATGAGTTTCTTCTGTTTCTTTGAACGGCAATCTAACTCCTCGAAGTTTCTCTTTGTTTCGAACAATAGTTAAATCGTTCTTTTGTATTGAACGTTAGTTCCGTTCATTTTTTGTTTCACGCAGTTGCATAGAAGAAATAAGGAAATTATGATGTCTAAAAAGTACAAAAGAAATCGTTGCTATCACAACTTGGTTCTGTGCTTCGTTACAGATTCCTTATAGAAACCCATAGTTTTGCATTTGTTCTTTTGTTTCTAGTGTCAAAATCCTTCGACGCTCGATACCCTCGACCAATTTGGTTTGCTTTGGAAGGTAGTTAAACTCTTATTTTGCTTCGACAATGTAACCAAGTTCTTCTTTTGTCTAATGTTGTCGATTTTCTTCTTTTATAATTTTGGAAAAGAATCAATGTGTTGCGAATAATAGTCAAATTCTTCTTGTATTTCAAATAATAGCCAAAAGTTCTTTTATTCCATACTTGATGATCCTTGCATGCGTTGGAAAGTTGTTGAACTCCTCCTTAGATTTGGGACAATACTTTTTTCCTTTTGTTACGAACAATCGTCAAACTCTTCTTGTATTTGAAATAATATTCGACATGTTTTTTATTTCTGTCATCAGCGATCACCCTTGCTTGCTCTTTTGAAGTTTCAATTTCTCGTTAATTTGGAACAATGATTATGTTTTTCTTTTGTTCTGTTGTTGTATTCCAAATAATAGTCAAAATGTTCTTTTATTCCACCATCGATGATGCTTGCTTGCTTCGGAGAGTTGTTCAATTTATTTTTGGTTTGAAACCATAATCACGTGTTTCTTTTGTTGAAATAATAGTTAAATTCTTCTTTTGTTTCTAATAATACTAATATTGTTTCTTTGTTTTCGATTTTCTACATTAGTCAGATTCTTCTTTGTTTCCAATGATAGTCAAATTGTTCTTTTGTTTCGAATAATAATCAAATTGTTCTTTTGTTTTCGATTCTCGTGTTTCTTCTCTTTCTTCTTTTGGAAAATAATGTAACTTTTCTTTTGCTACGATTGATAGTCAGATCCTTTTTTATTATTTCAAATAATAATCGAATTTGCTTTGGGGAAATCCCTTTCTAGTTTATAACAATAATCATGTGCATGTAGCCTAGTTCCTATTTTGGTTCAAACACGAACATATTTAACCAACACGTTTTTGTCCTACAGAATACTACTTATCCATGTGACAATTGACTTGTCTTATAAATCGTCCAACATTTTAAAACATTACTAAAATGTTTTAGAACCATTTCAAAATCTTAGGAAATTATTAAACTTTTCCTAATTGTACTCTAAAACCACTCTAATTTTCTTCTGAGACAATCTACGAATGTGCAGATAAAACCCTCAACATTCCCTCGAGATACACTACGTTACTTTTAATCTCCGTCCGACGCCGCATAACATCGGGATAATCTTCTTATTCCGACGACGGTATTTCGGGCGCTATTTATTTTCCCCGCGTCCTCCGCCCTCCGTCTTTCCTGCCGTAGTTTTCGGCCCTTTTAAAAATGGCCACGTTTCATCTCCGGCGTTCGCCTGCGAACATACCGCCTAAACTAGCGAGTTCTATCGCGACGAAAGCGGTGGAAATTCCTTTCCATTTAAGCTCGCATAATAATATCAGGACGTGTAATGAAACCGCATCGCGTCGACCGCCACCAAAAAGCTTACGGAAGTCCGTTTCGGGAACCGTTTGGGCGCTGCTGCGGTGGAGAGGATGAGAATTCGAAAATGCGTTTGTGGAGTATTTCGAGATGGTTTATCGTTGTTATTCCGGATTGTATAGTGATTCGTGTAAATCGATGGCGGAGCTACGGTTTTTGTTAGAGAAGGAGGAAATAATCGCATTCTTCTGAATCGATGTGCGACCAATCATTAAAAGAAACGAATTATGCTTATTTCTGGAAAAAGAAAGCGAGCAAATTGTAGAAGAAATGGAGTCCAAAAACAAAGGAAATTGTTGCAGCCGCAGCTTGCTTCTGTGCTTCGTGCGAAGTGCGAGAACAAAACGAACGAAACAGAAGTACCCAAGGTGTATAAAAACGTTAAAAATTACATTGAAGGATCGACGAATACGTCAACAACAAAAGTTTAGTTGCCGAAGCAGACGATAAAGAAGAGTTTGATTATTGCATGAGGCGATTAGATTTTGAGGTGAAACGAAGGGGAGAAGGAAACAAGCTTGAAAAGAAGGAGTTGTGTTATTATTGCTTAAAACAAACGAGATTAAGAGAAGAAGAAGAAAAATTTAGATATTATTTGGAACAATTAAATTTTGAAATAGATGATGGCATCAAAATCAAAATTCCAAAGGGAGGATACCAGGAGGAAGATTTGTAAGGAAGATAGGAATTGATGAAAACACAACACGTCTGGATCGTACCATTTTTGGATTTGAGCTGCAACGTTATAGGAAAAAGGAAGACGGAGAAGATGACCAAGAAATTGTAAACGACCCCGACGAGGATGAAGACGAAGAAAGAAGAAAGAAAAGGGAACGTAGAAAGGAATATACGATACAATGGATTTCTTACTGCTAAGACCACTTCTGGGAAATTTCACTTCGAGAATCTCGAGCTAGATGGAATACGGGCGAAAATAACGACAACGATGGTTAAGGACGTAATAAGGATGGTGAGACCAGGAGAAAGATTTGTAAGGAAGATGGGAACGCCTGAAAGGATGCACTTGTGGACCAAACCATTTTTAGATTTGAGCTGCAGCGCTATGGGAAAAGGAAGAAGGAGAAGATGGCGAAGAAAATGCAGAAGAAGTAAACGAAAGCGAAGACGAAGAGGAAGGAACTACGTCGAAGCGCGTCTTCACGTGTGGAAGAAACCGGGGCAAAAGGGAGGGAATTAGGGCGAACGAAGGCGAAAGGAAACGCGAGATAGGAAATTAATGTTATTCCATTTCCTTCAAGTCTACTTTAGACGATAGAAGTTTCCAACAATTGTTATTCCCTCTTCGTACCTCGCCGGAAAGGAAACGATTAAAAATGAATAGAGCAGCCGGTAAGGAAAAGTTTCGACGAAAAGAAAGAAAATTGAAATGGAAAGAAACTTAACTTTCCGATAAAAGCTCGACGCACCGACGCGCCCCAACAGGGGGAATAGCCACCGACTTATTTAAAACGTCGCTCCGGTCCCTTATCAGAAAGCTGGGAGCTTTTTCGTGTTCGCCGACCATTAACATTAAAAATAATACAGGGATTCGCAGAATCGATATCTAGAGGAAAAGACCAAAAATTCGCAACGTCTTGGCCCTCCGACTCGAAGTAAAACGGAATAAAGTAATAAGTTTCCTGTTTTAGATGAAATATTTATGGATTTTAAAGGGAAATTTTAGTAGGATATACGAAGACAAGCAATATAGAGAATACATGAAGAAATCTATTAAGAAATAAACATGATAGTTGATGATGATTAATCTGTTTTGATGATTTGAAACGGTGATAAGATGAAACAGGGAAGAAGAAACAAAATAACACTTATAAAGACAACCTGAATGACCTTCATATCACAAAATTTACAAACCTAAGGCTGATTTAACTAGTTCTTCGATGAAAAGAGGAAAATCGAAACTATCAGAAATAAAAGAAGAATTTGACTATTGTTCAGAACAAAAGAAGAATTTGAATAGTTCTTAGAGGTACAGAGAAAATCCGATGATATCAGAAACAAAAGAAGAATTTCATTAATGTTGGAGAAAAAAAGAATACAAACAGTAACCATTAAAGAAGAAGAAAAGGAAAATGACGAAGCGGAAGAGTATAGTTATTGCTTGAACCAATAATATTTGATTATTATCTGACATGGTATGAAATCAATGGGCGAGGGAGGCAAAGGACGATGTACACTAGGAAATAAAACACTTTTCTAAGACGCTTGCATGGAGAAGGACAAAAGTGAATCGAAAGACGTGGGAAAGCTTCTTGGAGGAAGCCAAGGCTGTTGGTACTTTAGGACCATGGTAGTCAGAAGAAGAATAGGAAAGTTGGATTACGCCAGAAGTACGTTTGTCAAAAACAGAGAAAAACAAACTCCCAGTTTACAGTTTATTGTCCAAAAAACGAGAGAAAACTTTGACAATTTTTAGAAACAAAACAATAAAAACGATGTTATCGACACAAGAAAAACTTGACTATTGTTGAAAACAAAAGAAGAATTTGAATAGTATTCGAAACAAAAAGAACGGAATCCGTGCAAAACAAGTATTTGGCCATACTCGCCACATAAATTTAACTATGCGAAACAAAAGAAGAATTGATTTTTGTTTTCGAAACAAATGTTGAAAATAAACAATAGAAGACAACGAAGAATAGTCAACCGAAGAGTTTGACTATTCTTCGAAACAAAAAGAGAAGAATTTAACTGCGGAAAAAAGGAAAAGAGAATGTGATTACTTTTTTGAAACAAAAGTGGAAAATAGACAATATATATATCAAAAAGAAGAATTTGACTATTCTTCGAAAAAAGAGAAAAGAATTTAACTGTGAAAACCAAACGAGGAATTTAACTAAAACCGATGATATCAGAAACAAAAGATGAATTTTTAGTTAGTGTTTGAAACAAAAATAAGGATTTAGCTGTTACTGGAAATAGAAAAAAAATGATTGACAATTGTTTCAGACAAAAGAAGGAATTTTACTACTTTCCAAAGGAAACGAGAAAAATTGAAAGTACTAAAAACGAAAGGATGACTTGAGTATTGTACGAAGGCAGATACAAATGAACTATTATTCGATATAAATTATTCATGACAACAACAAATTGACTATCGTTTACAAATAGAAAAGAATCTGACCATCGTTTGAAACAAAGAAAAAAAGTTTAATGACTATTTTCTACAACAAAAGAAGGAATCAGGCGCTATCAAGAACAAAAGAAGAAGTTGACTAGTCCTCGAAACAAACAACTCGAAATTTAATAATTTCTCGAAGCGAAAAAGGAAACAAAAGAGAAACTTATGTTCCAAACGAAATTAAGAGTTGAATGCTTTCCCAAAGAAGCAGGGAAAATCGACGATATCAGAAACAAGAAAACAATTTGTCTGTTGTTCGAACTAAAACAAAATTGGTACTATTGTTCAAAATTGAAGAGGAATTTAACCAATCATATTATGCGAGTCTATCTTTATAAAATTTATCAAAAAGTTTACAAAGCTAGAGCTGGCTTAATTGTTAGAAGCACTTAGCAAAAAAGGACAGAAAGGAAGAAATAAAGATAGAAAGAGAAAAGGAAAGAAAGGATTAAAGAGAGAAAGAAAAAAAGAAACAAAAGGTGCATTTCCCAGATAAATCATTGCACTCCCAGTAAACTACTTCAATACAGGACAAGACCATCAAAGTGCACAATCTGAAAGAATAGGAAGAAATATGAAAAAGTAGCAAGAACATGTACCTCCGAACGAATTCAATTAAGTGGGCTTTGTCTCCAAAATGGGCATTTCTCGAACTGTCACTTTCTATAGATTTATCAAGTTTTATTCCTTTTAAATAAAAGGATTCTTTGACCATTACTTCAAATAAGAATAAGAAGACTGCGGTTAAAATAATATATAACAGAAATAAAACTTTGGTGTTAGGCGAATGATCTTCTTTTGCTTTGGAAAACAATCGAACTCCCCATTTGTTGCCAGCAATAGTCGGATTTCTCTGTTGTTTCCAATAATAGTGAAATTGTTCTTTTGTTTTCGATGTTCTTCTTTTGTTTTGGAAAACTCTTCCTCTTTTGTTTGTTGTCATTGACCATCCTTGCTTGCTTTGGAAAGTTGTTCTATTTCTCTTTTAGTTTGGAACATTAATCGAAATGTTGTTTTATTTCGAACATTAGGCAAGTTCTTCTTTTGTTTCGAATACTACTAACTTTGTTTTCTTCTTGTTTCCCATTATCCTCTATTGCTTTGGAAAACAGTTGAACTCCTCTTTGTTGCAAACAATAGTTAGATTCCTGTGTTGTTGCGAATAATAGCAAAATTGTTCTTTTGTTTTCGATATTCTTCTTTTTCTTTTGAAAAATTCCTCTTTCGTGGGGAACAGCAGACAAATTATTTTTCTATTTCGACTAATAGTCAAACTGATCATTTATTTCTCTCGTCATCGACCATTCTTGCTTGCTTTGGAAAGTTGTTCTATTTCTCTTTTAGTTTGGAACAGTAATCGAAATGTTGTCTTATTTAGAACATTAGGCAAGTTCTTCTTTTGTTTCGAATAATACTAACTTTGTTTCATTTTTTGTTTCCGATTATCCTCTATTGCTTTGGAAAACAGTTGAACTCCTCTTTTGTTGCAAACAATAGTTAGATTTCCGTGTTGTTGCGAATGATAGTCAAATTGTTCTTTTGTTTTCGATATTCTTCTTTTTTTTTTTTGAAACAGTTGAATAATAGTCAAAATGTTCATTTATTCCTGCCATCAACAATCCTCCGGAAAGTTGTTCGATTTCTCTTTAGTTTAGAACAATAATAATCTAAATGTGGTTTCATTTCGAACAAAAGATAAGTTCTTCTTTCGTTTCGAATAATGCTAAAATTGTTCTTTTGTTTGCGATTATCCTCTTTGTTTTGGAAAACGGTCGAACTCCCCTTTTGTTTTCAACATTAGTCAGATTCTTCTTCTGTTTCGAATAATAGTCAAAATGTTCTTTCTGCTCAACGTCTCTTTAGATTAGAACAAGGTTTAATAGCAAACACGTATAAACCATGTAAGCCAAAAACAAAATTTTCTTCCTTCATTTCCATTCATACCCCTTTTCTATTAATATCCCCTTTCCAACCTCGCCCGCTCTTGATAATGCACACGTCATATAACGGAACAGGATCTAATTTCCATATTTATGAGGGCGATACGGATTAACCGATAAGTGAACTTCCGCCAGCATCAATGACGCTTTTGTTCCTATCGTAAGCGGTAACAAACACATCAATCACGCTTAAGTATTTAATGATAATTTACCAGTATCTTAGCAAACATTATTATTAGTTAAATACATCCTCCCCTCCACCGACTAGTTTTAAATCGAAATTTTCCTACTCCCCTCCCTTTCCCCGATTTTTTCGCAGATCGATCGAAAGAATTATGGCGGCTCGAATTAAAATAATCCGATACAATAAAATCCAGCCGACGTAATCCATCCCATCCCGACACGTACGTAAATTTTCAATCGTTTCCCTCCAAAATAATGCAATAAATTCGGAAACGAAGCAATAAACTACGTATAAGTATACCTCGACCGTTATGCAAAACGTTGCCGATTCATCGTCATCGTCGTCGTTCGTCTAGCCGCTTCGTAGGATAACAAAACAACCAAAATAGAAAGAGGAGAGCGTGGGTGAGACGCGCGATAACAATGGCGTTCGCCGCGGCTCGAATGATTTTGAAGGACAAACGACGGAAGCCGTCGAAGGAGGATTTCACCCCACGCAACAAAAGCAAGGTAAAAATCAACTTCATAAGTATATGAAAATTTCGGAGATTGAGTGACGTTTGAGTTATTTAAATTACATAAACATTATCAACGTTAAATCGGATTAGTTGTAAGAGAAATCTCGTAGGAAGCTGTGCAATAGCTTATAACGCAGAGACACGAATTTCATATGCTAATAATTATCAGGGAGTGAAATCATGCTTTATTAATCACGGACGCCACCGTAGACTATAGCTTGGTGCTTCTTGAGACTCGTCAGTGATTAATAAAATATGATTGATAGCTAGATGTAGGATTTATTCTTGGCGATGCTGTTGATAAGATTTCTGGGCTCTATCCCATCAACTGAAGGAAAATGATTTAAAATGAATGAAATTACGCTTACCACACTTTTCGGAAATAATTCCAGATTCCGGCAACTAAGTTGTCCATCCTCAGGGAAAGACTGGAGGAATTTGGTATTACCAGCGATATACGGCTAACGCCCAAAACGAATACTGCACAGCAACTGTTCGTTGCGCAGCGTTTGTTGTGGATGTTTTATATTTATCACTTACTACTGAGGATGACTACTTAGTGGCCGAAATACGGTTATGAAACTATTTCCGAAACCTGCAGTACGGCTATATAATATAACGAGTATTAGTATAATAGTTTATTAGATGGAGCCACCAATTTTATTTTCATTTATTTTATATATCATTTTAACCACAGTTTCCTTACACTGATTTCTAAAGCAATATCATTTCCAACTGCATCGCAATTTAGCCCCGAATCTGACAGAAAACTGTTACTAACGAGAGATAAGATAATAAAGAGGTTTTTTCTTTAAAATTACTATTTTGGCTCTCTTTGAAAACAGTTTTCTATTGATCATTCTTTGATCTGTCCGTCGGCTTTTCAAAAGTCGGGAACAGATGTACCTTGGTCCCTCTAGTTCTCCAATAAACACACACTACCATGCTGCAGAAAAGGAATGGGTATCCGAAGGTCTCTTCTGCTGCGGTCGACAATGTCTTCCAATAGACGTCAAGGTCGTCCATGCCACAGAATTCTTCCTCCTATTAACGTAGTACCTCCTGGACCCGCCTCACGAAGTATCAAGGTGGGAGTTGATTCGGATCCAACTCAGATAGGTGTTTTACTCTAGTTCTCGGAAGAACCCAACACCATTCACAAACTTTAGCTTCGCGAATGACTTTGCGAAGTTCCAGAGGGTGGGAATCGTTGAGATCGTCGGACAAACCAGAGGAATTCGCAGCGCGTATTCACTACACACTAATATTTTGGCGTTTCAAGGCCTCAATATGCAGTGTGTCTCCGGATTGACTTCGCTATAAGCGCAATTGATCAAAAATCTTCGAAGCTTGTTTTGATGTTTTGGGATGTCACCTTGCTTGGTCTGAAAAAATTTGCCACATATTCTTACTTTTAGGAACGGACGGCTTTAACAGAAACCAAATTGGAGACTTAAGCAATGAAACGAGAGAGCTAAAGACTTCAACACAAGAAATAATGGAGATATGGCAGAACTATTATGGGTAACAGTTTAAGAACGAAGGACGAAGTCAAGAAGAGGAGGACCTGGAGATTGAGGAACTAAATAAAAAAGGAAAGGAAGATCCTGATAATCATGTAAATCGTATAGATATCAACAGAGGAGAGGAAGCATTAACAATCATTAAAACAAAGAGGACAAGCCATGGTGATAATCTATATTATCACCAGAGATAATGAAATGCATAAGAGAAGAGGGAGGGAAATGGCTAGTCAATTTGTTAAACGATGCTGATTAGAGACGCAAAGAATACCTAAAGAATGGGAACGAAACTTGATAATCCCAATTTACAAGAAAGGAGACGAGAGAAACTGTATAAACTATAGAGACATATGCCTGTCAGGAATAACTTTTAAAATGTATACGGGGATAATTGAACAGAGATTGAGCCAAATCGTATAACCTAAAATGAAGGAAGAACAAACGGTATATAGACAAGGAAGGCAAACAACAGATTATTAAGTTCCAAAGAATGAAACTCGCACCCCACACGAGTCAGTACCGAATCGCGTGCATAGAGTTGAACAGGTCGGGATGGTCGAACGGACAAGGTGACGTACTGGAGCAGTGGAGGTTCTGGTTTCGATTCTTATTGATTTCAATTTTTTCCTTCTTTTTTCTCATTGCAAACATCAGTGGTGCTGAATTCAATAATTAAAAACAATCGGAAACAATTTTTGCTTGGTTTCATAAACATTCATTCAAGGATAGAAAGGCAAAGAAAGAACGTTTCCCCCATCACAAACATCAGTGGTTCGAATTCAATAGTTTAAGTTAAGGACATTCGACTGTATTGACCAAACGATTCTCCTTGTGGAGCTCTGTTAATGCCCCCTATTTCCTTTCTTTCGATAGTTATCCATCCAGTTTTTAAAAACCTAACAAACATAACGTCTCAGAGGACTGTCAACATGCGTGCAGAAATAGTGGACTTCAAGAAGGATGTAATAACTGCTTACGAAACTAAGAAGGTAGCTTTGCTGATTTTTCCTTCTTCTCGTTCCAAGGTCCATAGCTCTTCCAGAGACCAAGAGGCGCTTAATGGCTTTTCATTCCTAATCCCAATTGTAATACTAAGATAGCTATTCTTGCGCGGTCTTGCCGACTCGTCGTGGTTGGACCAAATCATTCGACTATATCGACCAAACGATTCTACTTGAGGAGCTCTATTATTGCCGTCTCAGATACTGCCAATCTCATAGCTTCCCAACAGGACACAAAATGGTAGATCTATTTCTTTTCTTTTGATGATTATTCATCCAATTTTCAAAATCGTAAACACCTTCGTCGTCTTCGCATTCCCTTTTGGCAGCCGTTTCGAGCTCAAAAAGGGGATCACGAAGGATATAGCTTATACGTGCGTCTATTTACAGTACGTAGACCCGATTACGAGGGCCATATTTCATCTTAAAAATTCGGTCGTCGTGGGATCGCAAGCAAGTCGAAGAATCGATCCCGATTTCCGCTTTCGAAAGTCCAGGTAGCAACCGATGGATCCGCGTAGTTCGAAGCATCGAATAGAGAGACTATAATGGGAATGGGGGCGAATTGGGTCGGGATGAAGTTGGCACCGCCGGCTGGGTGGCTGACTGGCTGGTGTACAAATCGATAGTTCCGTTATCCGGAATCTTTTCGGGGAGGTGCATAAGAGCGTCGTTTGAAAAACGGGAATTTTCCGACGAGGAAAATGCATTTGCTGCGTCTGATTACCCTCAATCAGACACAGAGAATGTGATCCTCAATCAGACACACCAAATATAACCCTCCACAAATTTAAAATGGTCTGTTTCCAACTGTTATTGTTGCTTTAATCAAAAACTGTAGAATTTTGCGGTTACGTGAAATCTACTGTCTTTTTTTGAACAAATTTGGGTTGTTACAAGTCAAACATGTATCTTGACTCAGTTACACCCGCGGTAGTTGAAGAACTTGCGATTAAGAAGAAATCGTATATTTTGTTCCACGTGAAAGAACTGGAAAAATACCCCTAAATCCTAGGATAATCCTGTCACTAATCGACACACAGGCCTACCAACATAATTAAAACTGGTTAAATACGTCTATTACAACGTGTTTCTTTACTCTCTTTATCATGGCATCTCTGCCTATTTTGGGTATTTTCAGTTTCTTTTTTCCACCAAACGGAAAATATCTCTCTTTATAAAAGCAAAAATCGCTTAATAGCAGGGGAATTTAGTACAAAGCGACCAACAAGACTGCCAACATAATCAAAACTAGCAGAGTACGACTATTTCATATCACATTTCTTGGCTTTCTGTGTGATGTCGTCCCCGTTTATCTAACGTCTTCACGAAAAAGGTATCAAACTAAATGCCGCTTTTCCCCTATTAAATCGAAAATCCCTAGATCCTATACAGGAATTCCCATCATAATGCAAGGTGGACGAAAAATTCCTTTTATAAAACCAAAAATACAGGGATCATGGGGGAATTCCCTTCGAAATGATAGGTAGGATTACCAACATAATCAAAACTGACAGAATACGACTATTGGATATCACATTTCTATTACTTTCTTTGTAGTGTCATCTATTTTTGATTGGGATAACCTTTTATGACATCTTTACGAAAAAGTTATCAAACTATTTGCATTTGCCGCTTTCCCCTATAAAGCCGAAAATCCCTAGACTCTATTAGGGAATTCCCATTAAAATGACACACAGGGATACCAACATAATGCAAAGTGGCCGATCGCAGGTATTGCATATAAACGTTTTTACTTCCTTTCCCGAAAAAGTCAATAAATTCCACTTATTAAATCAAACATACAGGGATCATGGGGGAATTCCTTTCGAAATGACCTCTAGGACTATCAACATAATCAAAACTGATGGAATACGACTATTACGTATCGCATTTCTATTTCTTTCTTTGCAATGTCATCCCTGTCTATTTTACTGAATGCAATTATCTTCTGTTAAGCCGAAAATCCCTAGACCCTAGTCGAGGAATTCCCATCAAAATGACAGAGAGGGCTACAAATATAGGGATAATGGGAGAATTCCCTTCGACATGACGGATAGCACTACCAACATGATCAATACTGGCTGAATACGAATATTATTATATCTCTTTTACTCTTTTTATCACGTCATCCCTGTTTCTTTTTTAATTTTTTCTGTCTTAACGAAACAGGTATGAAACTAAACGTAATTTTCCCCTATAAAGCAAAAATTCCTAGATTCTAGGGAAGTTCCTTTCAAATAGACAGACAGGGACACCAACATAAGCCAAATTGGTGGAATATGGCTACTATTTTGCATTTACATTTTTGAATCCATTTCCTAAAAAAGGCTTCATCTTCCTGGGAATAAAACCATAAGCATATAGGTATATAGGATATAGGGAAATTGGGGCAATGTTGAATTACCTCCGTGACAATTATTGGCATATGCAATGTGGTCTTGCATTGCAGCCATTGCACAACTTTCTGTCAGAATTGCATAACAAACAAACCTCAGTTATAAGTCGTTCCTCAGAGAGTTATCTAGATGTTCATTTTTTTTGTTCATTTGTAAATAAACAAGTAAAACGGTCTCATTACTTTAGATTTGGTTAATCTTTTAAGGGCCAATACTTTGAAAGGCAATGAAACAGTTTATTTCAAAGTAGACATTCTTTCTTTCTCGGTTTTGGCAACAACTTAAAATGTGCCCTTTGTAGTAATAGTTTCAAATGTCACTTCGATACAATTATTGCCAATCGTGCCTGGCGGTTCACGTACTTTTGGACTCTCATGTACCAGTCGCCTCTGTCCAAACACTAATCTCCTTTGAAACAAGAAATTCTTCATAGGTGGTGTTGGAACCTACAGCTTCCCCAAATATGTTCGAAAATTTACGTATTTTGCCTCCTCAAGGAACCAAGTGCAGTCCAGAATACTCGGCTTATCCCGAAGAACGGCTAGAAACCATCGACAGTAAGCCATTCGTTCCATTTCGTCTCCTTTAATTTGTACAACGTTGACATACGGTGCTTTTAAACGATATAACTTTATGTCATAGTTGGAGGAGCGACATTTTGGCAGACGCCAGTAGTTCTTTTTTTTTGGGCGAGGGCGTGGTTCATCTCCCACTATACTGAAATTCGTCGGCTAATTGTGACCTTTGGAAATCCGGTGCGTCAAGACCTTTCAATCTTCTTCGTTTTCGTCTTCTCGTAAATTTTTGTGCCTCTCAACATCGGACGACGTTTCAACCCATTTCTTTCCGTAGTGTCCATCCTGTACTCATTTTTTCCATTTATTCTATGGTCTTTCCTCTCTTCTGTCTCAATTCGTTTATTTTATCCAGCCATTCTTTTCTTGGTCTTCCCTTCATCCTTCTATTGTTACTTTTGGTTCCCCAAATCGTTCAATCCTCAATTAAAAAAGGTGGTAAATTCTATGGAAAGCAACCTATCGAACATTTCTTCCTCATTTCCTTCTAATCCTCGTCGTCTAAGCTAAAGTATAGGTATGACTAACGTTTAGCATTTCAAGAAAAACTTTGACATACTTCAACATCACCACTTTGATTTCCTTCGAAAGACCGCTCCCGTTTTCACACATTATCATCCCTATTTTTCATTCCCCCTTCCCTCCCCTCGGAAAAAGGTCGCGGGCCATCTCGAACGACCGCCGACTTCCTCCCTCCGAAGTAGCAAATCTCGGTCTTTTCTCGCACCTTCTTACCCTCATTCTTATTCGGGGAGCGATGTCGCCCCGGTTAATAATTCTATCGTCACATCTACACGTGCCCCGACCCAGAACACACTCCGATACACACGTGTCGACAAAAGGGGAACGACGCGGTTTTTCCGGCGCGAGTTGATTTATGGCCTCTCGTTTAAGATCCGCGAGGAGATTCGGAGGTGAAGCGGGCGGAAAAATGGGGCGCCGTAGTCCAGGGAGGTTTGCGGGTTATAGCGATGGAAGATTTACTCTGTCCTTTTTCTTTAATCTTGTCAGGAATTTAAGGAGGTCGAAATAATCTAAAATATACGGAAATTTCATGGTTATTTGTGTTAAAGTGAACTTCCTTTAATCCCGTTAGAGTAAATCGAAAATTGCAGGCGAGATAAGGGATGGTAGAAGTTGATCTTGTAGGAAATGTGTGTACTCGCGCAATTCGGAGTCGTTGTTTCGTTCTCTCTCACCCTCGATTCCCGCATTGTTGACGAGCTGACACAAACGGAATCACTGGGAATCACTAGTTTTATTCGTATTTGCGTAATATTCGGTCCAATATTTTATTGGACCGATTGTTTTTGTTGTCTTTTCTCCTATAACAAAGTTCTTTTTTAAATATTATACTATTTAACGTGTGACTAATGTTGAGGGTTGGTGTTCGACAAATGATTTCCGACACAATTTTAGGTTAGGACTTTTTACCTCCGAATCTCAACTTTTGCATATCTAAAAATGGGGTAAACATACATGAAATGACAACGCAAGGAATATTTTCTTTTGTATTGTTAAGTTTTTCACTTCATCCACACATACAACGACACAACCAAATAAATTTTGTCAAAATACGTAAGTGGTAGCACGTATGTAAATACCATACCATACACTTTACAAAGTCACCAACTCATTCGATCACCAAATCACCAAAATGACATCGACAGTAAACGTGAAATAATTATATTTGTTCACAGGCCAGAAGTGGCAGCGCTAGTAGCTATAGAAGTCTGAGTCAGGTAAATCCAAACAGATCGTTTAATCGATCGATTTGTATTGATTTTGAGATTTCTTTTTCTTTCTTAGCGTAACTTAGATGAGTTACTTTTTAGAGATTCCGTAGAGTTTGCCAGTATGAATTAGATTTAGCGAAATAGTATTTTATTTCTTTTTCTTTTTTATTCTTGTTCCGTTTTGGTAAGATTTGAATACGATTTCCTAGTTTCCGATTATTTTTTAGTTTAAATAGAATGCGTGTGATTTCCAAAATCGCACTTGTCATTACGATTTAGTGCTCGTTTGCGATTTTCTCCCTGAAAGTTACGTACGTACCTATCTATGTAAGTACGTGCATGTCGATGAAGGATAGAAATAGATGAAGTTGACCTGGATGATTTTATTCATCGAAGGTATAAATATACTGGATCGACAATAAGGTAATTGTAGATTTCCTTTAGTTAGTTCTTCAAAATGTCAAAGTGATAACACCGGGCACAAATTGCTGTTTTTCGATGAAAGCGTCCGAATTAATTGGACGGGCTAAACACGAGTATCACCTTGGAAAAAGTTGATTGGCTCTCGTTGCAGATATATTGAGGTTTTGTCCGTTGTACAGGCGTCATCGCGTAATATACGAGGATGGGTCAGTAGGTCCGTGACTTTTCTTTCCCGCCTCTTAATTGAAAGGGCAACACGGCTCCTGTCAACAGGCAACTGTCAGTTGTCTCCTGTCAAAATTTGAACACGCAACGTCATTTAGTTTGTGCTTGACAGCCATTGATAGCAAACTATCGCGTGAAATGGGAAAAAGTGAATTTCGTGGGCCCATTAAGCATTATTTTTTTGCGGAAAAGAACCATCACTCAAAACCAAAGCTAAGCTTGATAAATACTGTGGGGACTCTGCACCATCAATTTCAATGGTAAAAAAGTGGTTTACTGAATTTCGTTGCAAGCACGGAAGATGCCGAACTTTCTGGACGCCCAGTTGAAGTCTCTACACCCGAAATAATTGAAAAAGTGCACACTATATGGTGTTGGCCGATCGGAAATTGAAAGTCAGAGAGGCATCTCACATGGCTCAGTGGTTTCAATTTTGAATGATCACTTGGGTATGAGAAAGCTTTCCGCAAGACGGGTGCCGCGTTTACTCACAATCGACCATAAACGCAATCGTGTGACAACTTCGCAGGAGTCGTTGGCGTTGTTCAATCGTAATATGGACGAGCTTTTGCGCCGTTTCGTAACCGCGAACGAAACGTGGGTCCACCACAACGCACCAGAGACCAAACAGCAGTCAAAATAGTGGATTTCTCGAGGTGAATCGGCGCCAAAGAAGGCCAAGATGGGTTTGTCAACCAATAAAGTCACGGCGACCGTTTTTTGGGATGCACGCGGTATAATCCGCATTGATTACCTTCAACTACTAAACGACTAAAACAATCAATGTAGAATATTATGCCTATATATAACTTATTGGGTCGATTTAATGAGGATTTGAAAAAAGATGACCGTATTTGGACAAGAAAAAGTTCTTTTCTAGCAGGACAATGAAAGAGTGCACACATCTGCAGTTTCCACGGCAAAAATCAATGAATTGGCCTACGAATTGCTCCCTCATCCGCTCTATTCTCCGGATTTAGCCCCGAGTGACTATTTCTTGTACCCAAACCTATAGAAATGGCTCGGCGGAAAGAGATTCGACTCCAACGATGAAATCATCTCACAAACAAATACCTATTTTAATGACCTCGACAAATCTTATTTTTTGGAAGGGATAAAAAATTGGAGAAACATTGGACAAAGTGTATAGAGCTCAAAGGAGATTACGTTGAAAAATAAAATTATTTTTTATCTAAGAACCTGTGTTTCATTCAAAAAGTCACGGACTTATTGACCTGCCCTAGTACATCTATTCCTCCATTTACACCGTACTTTATTTACACGATTTGTAAAAGTAACGGATTTGAAAAATAACTGGTAAAAATGAACATCTTGGTCGCGCACATATTTCGAGTGGTTTTTTTTTTGAATCGCGCTCTTTGAGTAACACTGGTGTCAAATCAAATGTGGGGATTCCCCATTTTGTACGCATAATAAAGTCATCTGATTCATATTAACTGATCAATTGACGATTTTCGACAGCATCATTGCGTTTTCTTCCTTCCACGAAGCTGAAATTCATCTGAAAGGACGTCATCTTCGTGATAATGGAGTGTATTAAAATAGGCGTAGTGGACTAGTTGATGAGGCCTTCAGTTTCGAAGTACCAGCAGTACCCGCTACGAGGAGCGAAGCCAAAGTTACAGGATTGTAATCTAGTTCGAACAAAAGAAAGTATAGCATATCAATCCTATTACTAGTCTAGGTAAACAGCGTTAACAGTGTACGATACGAAATAAGTTACGACAGTCACGACTTTAGTCAATACTAAATCGATGCGCTGTATGCGAGTACTTCTGTGTATATGTAGGCTATGGTAACTTATTTCGTACTTACCGCTGTTTGCCCAGATTACTTATTACTCTTTTTACAGACCCTGTATTATTGTATACAGGGTCTGTCAAAAATAAAATCCGTATAACCGACGCTATGAGGAAAAGGGCTTGGTGATATTAGCCAGGGACGAAAAATTGAACTTAACAGTAATAGGAGCAATATAGAAAGGCACCAAAAAGAGTAAACGTTGTAATGTATGAGGAGAAAACAAGGATAATCATATAGCAATACAAATATTGGATGAGTAGATCAAGAAATAAGACAAAGAATTGCAGCGAGATATATTCGTAGGAAATCTTAAACAAACAAAACAAAAAATTCAAGTATACAAGAAAGTAGGACGGAGCAGCAGAAACATGGATAATGACGGACAAACAAAGGAACGAAATGACAACAATCGAAATGAAATTCTTAAGAGAGACAAAACTGAAAATGAAGAAAGGACAAAATCGGAAATGCTTTGTGGAAAATATGTGTTATACCCCAAATTCCGACTGGAACAGAACTGATGCTAAAAATTTGAAAAATCACATCAATCAAAAAAAAGGAGAGGTGAGAGGGACACCCGACAAGAGCGAAGTTTTTTTACCCATTTGATACTTATTCAGATAAAAGGTAAAAATATTCTATGATTGAATAAACGAAGTATAAAGAAAAAGTATTTCATTTCAAAAAGGATGGTAAATAAGTTGAAGTCGAATTTGAAGTAAATTCGAGTCCGAGTAATAAGAGCGCCATCTGATGGGGAAGGGGATGCAATCGTGTGCGTGTGCGCGAGCGAGAAATAACTAACGAAAGAAGAAAGGTGGAAGAAAAGGGTCTATCTGACGGTTTCAAGCGTCCTACTTTTGCCCAGTTGACTCCCTAAAAGAGCTTCGCTCTAAAAATAATTCAGATTCACCAGGTCAACTTCATCTATAAAAATTTTGAAAAAATTCAATTATCACGCAAAAATGATTTCCGGAGGGTATCAAATGTGTTTTCAGTTTCAGTTAGTTTTGACTCTTTCCACCGAAAGAGACTATAAAAGTTCAAACGAAAATCAATATTTTACGTTTACTTTGAGCATAAATTCCTAAAGGCGGAAAAATAGTTATATACATTCAACACGAGATTAGTTTTTTTAAAATGGTTTTTGGATTGTTTTACAAAATTATATTGCATGAATTTTCACACCGATAAACACATAGTCCATACAGAAATAAGGGAAAATCCAAGTATAACATACGAAGCTGATTTGTATGAAGTGGGGTTTTATCCCACAGTTTTGAGGTTCTAAAAACTTTCTCTGATATGATGCTAAGTCTAAACAAAACCCAAGATAATACTTTAACCTAGAAAATTTTTCTTTCCCCATCAAAAAGTAAACTCCAGACTAGACTAAAGAGATGCTGTTTTAAGGTATGATTGTTAGGTATGTTATTATAAAATTAGGAATTATAAACCAAAAAACAAAAAGGAATTGGGAGCTGAAGACTTCATACAGTCTCTCTAAGATTCTGTGCGATTCTCCTCACAGAATGCCTGTCATTTCCATAAGTCTTGTACTTGAAATCAAAGTAAATACACAAACAAAACTATAACAAAAAGAAAGGTGTTTCCCTTATTTTTATCTAATCACCAATCCTACTCACCAGCCCAGGAATAATTTCCACACAAATTATGTAATTTTACACTTTGGACAACTACACGATTCACCGTTTTTCATCACATGTTTCTAGTACTTGACTTTGCATGCAGCGCATGATAGTTTAGTAAAAAAAAAAATTAAAATAGAAGATATTTCCCTACCTTTAAAAGTCAGTGGTATTAGTGTTGGCTAAAACGGGACGAATACATGAACGTTACAAATGGGAGCAACTATAAGCTGATGTTACTAATATTAAATTATGGTAACCTTTACTCGCATAAATATGTTATTATGTTGTGTGTAAGTTATTGATTTTTCCGGAAATTTAATGGCGTTACAAACAGCGACCTATTGTATATACAGTATGTCCCGAATCGAGGGGGATTGTACGGGTAACTTTCTTGATATTAAAGATGGAGATCTGGGTAAATGCGATATGTTCAGCGGCTCAATATGCTGATTTAAAATCTTGTTCGAAAAAGTTAGAAGTTACTTCAAAAGAAAACAAAAAAGTTATCATTTTGTTATATATCAAATATCTTCGTAAGTATAAGAGATACGAAAGTCACTGTCTTCGATTAGATCAATTTCAGATTGATATCGAACAAACATTCAAGATGGCTGCTTTTGAGGTACTGGTATCAAGTTCATGGTCGCCATATTGGATTTGTAGGTTACTGAATTGAATTTTTTTATTCTCTTTTCAACGATGTAAGAAGAGCTTACGATTGAATAAAAAATACCAGTAAAATTATTTTTTTACGATAATTTTGGCCAACTCTAGACTAATACGTAGGAAAATGGGAGAGAAAACGTTCAAAACAATTCGTAAATTTATTTATTTCTAAGTTCATTTTGTCTTTACATGCTGTATACGTAATATATTAATGTTCATTTCCGTATTCGCGTAGTTAAATAGGCTTCGAGGAATCTCGAAGCGACCGACTGTTCTCATCTCTGCGGAAATCCATGTTTAATATGTAGTAGAGGTAATATACAAAAAAAAAAAGAATCCACCCGTTCGGGTGAGGATTTAATCACCGGTCATCATTTCCATGAATTCTGCAAGTAAAAACAATCAGGTTAGAATAACGATACGTCCATAGTTTTAGATTCTAGATTTTGATTGCGTAAAATTTATTACGTATTTAGTGTTGCATATACCGAGTGTACTAAAAATATGCAGACTTCTAAATTTTTAATTTACTGGGAATCACCGGTTAGAGAGACGACAAAGGTCCAGACTTACATAATTTTCAACGAAGAATTCAACGGTGACCTTAGATTTGACCACGAAATAGAAGTTTCTTGTTTTCTAATCGAAATTCCTATTTTTGGGTTTGGCAAATCTAAAGAGCAGGAAAGTTTGCCTTCAAGTCGGTATTCATTTTCAAGATCAAACTTTACTGTCTTTTGAACCAGTGGCGGTGACTAGTTTCATTCAAACAGTTTGAAAATAATCAAATTTAAGGTAAATTTTTTCAAAAGAAGAAACACTTTTGTTCTAACCCGATACTTTTATAAAACCGCTTTCTTGCCGAGATTTTTCGGGTCACCATCCAGAATACTCTAAATGAGGTGCGCTGTGGGTTGTTATCCCAGAAAGGCCAAATTCCGTGCTGGTTGGGCGAGTTGATTTCTTCGTACTTGCTGTCACCGTTGGCAAAACTGACGACGCGCTGATAGGTGTCCAGCTCGGAGATTATTTGTCTAACTCTCAATATATTCGAAGCGTTTTAGAAGCGAGCTTTCGTTATTGAAGCTACTGAAAGTACCTACAATATTTCAGCACCAATTGGCTTGGAATCGCCTTTTGCTCTTCAGTTAAGATGGGAGAATTATCTTTGCGATAGCCAATTCATCTTCGAGGATCGTTTTGCTTGAGGTGTCCGAAGTACATAGTATCGTCCCAATCTCGCTATATGTTCTTGTAACAATAAGTAACTGCTGGTCTCGGTGGATCAGTGTCGGGATCGTTGCGGAGACTGAAGCGTCGAGGTTGAAATTGACAGTGCCGAGTGGGAAATTGTCAATTGGTGTGGTGCTTCATCAGCATCGAGGGCCTATCGCTCATAAGCTCTGAGGTCGGTCATATATTCTTAGGTTTCTTCGTAATCTGATACGCAGCGTGATAGTTTGGCGCTTGAAGTTTGTTGGAATAATACCACAGTGGTTTCAGTCCTCGAAGGTGGGGTTTCTACGTCTTCCCCTTTGTGCTTTTAGATCGGGTAGTTTTCATCACAGGTCGAAGTCTGGGATAGAAGAACGATTACTGGCCCAGTTGAAAATCCGCCGAAAAATCAACCCGAAACCCAAACTGCGCACTTTGCATGATCTTCAGCTTGAGCAGTTCCCTCCGTGAGACGGTTCAGGATTACCAATTCTGCTAATTTTGACAGTGCAGATAAGGGATTAATGGAGCGGTGGCTTTATGGAAATAGGTCTCTGGTGCTTCATCGACAAAGACAAGGACCAGCTCGCTGAATCACTGCTATTAAGACGATTTCCTCCCAAAAGTTGTAAGACACGATCGCGCTATACTTACCAATATATTCTTTATTGTTCAAAAACCACATTGTAATGGCATTAACATTGGATTACTGGATATGGTTTTTGACTTGAATTTCTTCTTCTTCCTTCACATTATCCTTTTGCCCGTTTAGGGCGTCGGGTTTCGAGTACCGCTCTACTTTACCCATTGTTTCCATTATTTCCTGTTACGCGTTAGTTCCTGCATATTCTTAATTTCTTCACCTCTTTCCTCCCCTATCTCGAGGATCTGTTCCATCCATGTCTTCTTCGGTCTTCTCCTTCTTTCATTTCTTCCCAATCCGGCCTCTTTGATCTTCTTTAACATTCTGTTTTGGTCCAGCCTCGCTATTTGTCAGTACCAGTTAAGCTGTTTATTCTCAATTTTCCTCAATACTGGCTCCTCTTTGCGTTTCATTTCCATACCTGTCGATTTTAGTTACTTACCAGCTATCCTCCGTAAATATCTGATTTCTGGTGCGTTTATCATCGATTTGTGTTTCTTTTGTATCGTTTACGTTTCGGTTACATTTAGCATTGTTGGACTTGCTATTGAGTGATATTAGCTTCGTTTATATCCCCCGATTAATTTCCTTTTTCCCGAATATGGTTTTATTCAGTGCGCAGTTTATTGCTTATTTCCAGATCCATCTCGTCCAGCCTCTGATATTACATTTCCTTGAGATATTCGAATGATGACACCCCTGCACTATTACTCGGTTACTTATTGTTATATGTTTAGTTGCTTCCTCTTTCTCTTTTTAGTTTATTATCATACACTTTGTTTTGGCCATATTAACTTCCATTTTTAGCTTTTCTATCTCTTTCGCCCATATGTTCATTAGTTTGTGCATTTTATCCCTCGTTTCAGCCATTAGAATGTTGTCATCTGCATACAGTAGTGGGTTAATTCCTATCGGTGTTGGGTTTCAACATTTCCTAACTTCTTCCTTTCGCTCTAACCTGAGCATATGCCCTCCTCATATACGAACTTTTTCTTAATTGTTATATGTTTAGTTTCATCCTTCTTCTTTATTTGGTTTATCATCATATATTCTGTCTTATGTCTATGTTAACTTCTGACCGAATTCCAATTTACTTTTTCGGGCGATTTTAAAGATTCACAGTGACTAAATCACTTTAATCAGCAGTTTGAAAAAAGTACCGGCTTTAGCTTAAGCTAATATTGGAATTAATTCTGACTTTTAAAGTTTCATCCGAGGCGTCCTGTACGATCTCTTATATCCAACAACAAAGAATATTCCTCGTATAAAAAGAAGTACTTACCATCAAAATCAACCGTTCCTGAGGAGTCCGTATCAATTTCGGCAATCATCTCGTTCAACTGATCGCCCGTGAGTTGATCGTCGAGAGCCGCCAAGATTTCCCTCAAGCTCGACGTTGGGATATAACCATTTCCTGTAAAAACGAAAAAAAAAAAAGAATATTCTAAATTATTTTCGCCCCTTTTTTGATTCATCCACGAAAATTGGTCATGTGCGTTAGGTTATGCGTTATTTTGATTATTTTTACAAGGGATCCATTTTCAGCAACTATTCACAAGTTCGCCAAAGTGTAAGGTTTCGGAAATATTTATTTCTTATACTAACTTTTAATTATATTTTCTAAGAGTAAAATGCAAATAGTGCAGAACATTATAAAGTAAATGTTGCATGCTTCTAAAATCTATTTTTTACTGTTTCCTATATTATCTAAATCAAAAACATAATGGGGGTTCGGTTTTGGGCACTTTCCTCTAATAATAATAATAATAATAATAATAATAATAATAATAATAATAATAATAATAAATTAACTTCATTGAGTAACCAGAAAACCTAATGACATGAAAACAATAAATATTAAAGCATAATAATAGGTTTTAACCATTTAAAACGACCATGAACGAATGTCCAAACGATTCTCTGAGTAGCACTGCCAGACTCACATTGAACCAAACTACACCGCAAGGCCGAGATGGCGTCGAATCGCCCTCGTATGTTTCGTGACTTATGTATTTATCCTCCAAATATCCTCTCCTCTACCACTTTAGGGTCAACCAGAACAAAAAATTCGAAGTTAATAAGTTAAGCTATATTTTATTTATATATTATATCATTTTTGTAAATCGCCCTCATATTTTCGTTACAGTACATCCGTTTCACGTCAGTGGTCGACTCCATCTTGTTTTCTCCCGTTCGCATTATTAACGTATTCTACAACTACAGCGCCAGATTCAAAATATAACTTTTGGCGCGAAATTCAAAACTCATTCTTGTTTACTACAGTTCCAAAAACAATCTTTTTCCTTTCCTAATTTTTGCAAGAACTTAAAAGGCGTCCCTCGTACTACGAATGAACAGGTACACTTCTCAAAAGCGAACCGATTGCAAATACATCCCACCAAACTCAAACAACGGACCACGACCGGCAATTCGAGTCCACTTCACAATTATACGACAAAAGTCCCTCTCCAACGACTCATTGTACCCGAGCATATTTACATAGGTAAGTGCCCGTTTGCCGCAATCTAAAGCGATTTTTCACCTTTGAAACGCGATCGGTCGCCCCCTCCTCGCCGAACAGGTAAAAGATCCTCTAAAGCGCCGCTTTCACGGTTTTCTAAAATAATTAACGAGTTTTGGAGCGGTCGGAAGGGGACCGCCGAAGGGAGGCGAACACTTATAAAGCGTAATTGGTAAAGTTTATCCGAGACTTTGAAGTTGAAGTCGCGTCGGAGTGGGGAATTGGCGGGCGGCTATCCGCCGCCTGCCGCCACCGATGAATTATTCGAACTCGGAGAATGTGGAAGAAGGCTAAGAAAGTGATTAGTACAAGGACAGTAACAATAATCCCGGAAAAAAATTAAATTCCAGTAAAAGCACACTTTTTCCCAAAATTATATACAGGATGAGTTTTTTTCCGATCTTTGCTGCAATTTATTTATTTATAAAAATTACTGTGTCCATTTGTATATCGCTAGAATCGTTGAAAACGGGTGCGTTTTAAAAGTCATAGCCTATGGTTTCCATTACAAGAAGCACAAATTTGTGTCATAATTCAAAAATTATAGCCTTAATAAGAGTTTAGGTTAGAGTGTATTATGAGGCACATAATTACCTCAAACTTTTCCATTTACACGTTTTTGTTAAAATCAATCCTAACAGAGCCATAGGCGCCGAATAAAATCTTACGACATACCTAGCTAGGCATACAATTTTCCAAAAAAACAAAAACCGTATTAAATTGAGCTCGTAAAATTGCAATTATTTCCCCATTTAATCGTCTCTCTATCTCCACTAGTTTTCGACATTCCTATACTAAACATTGGAAAATACTCACCCTGTATACTATCACAAAAGAAGTTGAATCACGCAATAAAAGTATGTATCTCTAGACCAATTTTTGTAAAAATGTTCATAGTGTTGAGAATAATAACTGAGTATATATTATACAGTGTGTAAATAACGGAAGGAAATAATATTTATATTTTTTTAATTATCGCTGTTTGGAAGAAATTCCCTCCAAATTTTATAGACGTTGATTCTAATTTTTTAGTTTTCCACTCTGGGTACTTCTGATGTTATCAACTTCTTTTTAACGGGAGCCCTTTATTTCGAAATAAGTTACGACAGCATCACCGACTCCCTAATTTTTTAGTTTTCCACTGTGGGTACTTGTGATGTTATCAACTTCTTTCTTAACGGGAGCTCCTTATTTCGAAATAAGTTACCACAGCATCAGCGATTCCCCACTCTATTCAGTACACTGTATGGGAGTAGTTCTGTGTATATGTAGGCTGTCTCAACTGATTTCGTAATTACCGCTGTTTGCCCATACTAATAGTGTACTTTAGGAACGATCAAAACAACTAAAATCTATTTTAATTGAATAAATGTTCAAATTGCCTCACATTTGTTTCCTGGCAATGTGATAAAGTCCCAAAACATTTTCTCTTATTTCTTGGTCAATGTTTCTGCACTTTAACCATATTCTTTCTCTCAGTTCTTCAATATCTCGAGATTTTGAGTGATACACATGTGATTTTAAATATCCCTCCTGCAGAAAAAGATTAAATGGGGCTAGACTAGGAGAATTAGTTATTCCATTGTATCAGGACTTACTGTCCATCTATTAGAAAAGACGTCATCTAGGTATTCTTTAACATGAAGCGAATAATGGGATGGTGCACCATCGTGTTGATACCAGACCTTAAGGCTCGGTTAGGGTTCTCATATTAATTCAAATCTAAAGACATCCAGATACATCTTCCTATCCACTTTATTTTATTTTCATTCTGACTTATTTGATATTTATTACCATAATACCACAGTCCAATTGTGGAAGCAATTCTATTGCAGATTCTGGCGGTGAAACCCTACCTTATTGCAATGACCTTGTAAAATAACAAGAAACCTTCCTTATTTGAATAAAATTAATTCGTTACGGGTGTTCCAATTTTTATGATCTACAACCCATTAATTTTGTACCTAATCACTTTGTATTAAATCATCGAATTCACCAGCATTTATGTCACCTGGTGGTTTGATACCATCTGCAGATCTTGCAATATTTTGTAATATCGCTGTTGCAATTATTACAGTTGTTATTATTGATGATTTTAGTCTTCTTAACCATATTCCATTCTTCACTTTTTCTCGAAAAATCTTGTGGAGTGTTTTCCTCCTCCAAACTTTGAGTTTTGCTTCGTTGTACTTAGCGTCCACACTTCACTTTTGTATCTGACTCATGGATTCAAACTTCCCATTTCTTCTTCCTCAATAATTGTGCAAACTCGCTTCTCATTAGTTTTCGTTTAAGAAAACATTACGTAAACAACTACATTCCTATCCTCCACATGATCTATTAGGATATTTACGAATTCTCGTCTTCTACATCTTAAATATTCATTCTCTTAATAGCCAAAGATGGTGTGGAGTATTTTCCTCCTTCAAACTTTGAGTTTTGCTTCGTTGTACTTAACGTTCACACGTCACGTTTGTATGATGGATTGCTGATGGATCCGAGCTTTCCATTGCTTCCTCTTTAATAACTGTGAAAACTCGCTTCTTATCGGTTTGGGCTAAGAAATGATGACAATAACAACAACATTCATCTCCTCTACATGGTCTACTAGGATATTTGCAAGTTGTCGGTTTTTACATCGTAAATTTTCAGCATTTTCTCGTGTAAAGCATTCTCCTCCCCCAAACTTGAATAGCGTTTTGTTTCGTTCTATTTAACGTCCAAACTTCACTTTCGTATCTGACTCATGGATTGAAACTTCCCATTTCTTCTTCCTCAATAATTGTGCAAACTCGCTTCTCCTTAGTTGTGGTTTAAGAAAACATTACGTAAACAACTACATTCCTATCCTCCACATGATCTATTAGGATATTTACGAATTCTCATCTTCTACATTCTTAAATATTCAGACATTTTCTCTTAATACCATAGCCATCGGAGCCTTTAACTTCCTATAATTGCTGCTACATATGTTGAGTTCTCCATACATTTCTTTTACTTTTCGGCTTATTCTTCTGAACCATATTCAATTCTTGACTTTTCCACCAAAGATTGTGTGGAGTATTTTCCTCCTCCAGATTTTAACAGCGTTTTGCTTCGTTTTATTTAACGTCCATATTTCATTTTCGTATCTGACTGATGAATTCAAACTCCCCATTCCTCCTTCCTCAAAAATTGTGAAAACTTGCTTCCTATCAGTCTTTAACATCTTCCAAACGCACCACACAACGAGGATAGCGCCATATTTTTATGGAAACCGCCTCCATACCACTGTAATGGTTTTGAGCATTTTACGAGAGCTTTTTTTAAAAATATACAAAAAAGATTTACTTCACGTAGTAAACTAAATGGGGATTGAAATAATTTATCTTAATTTATTTAATTGTTTATTAGTCATCGCTTCTTGTAAGTCTTGTAAGCGCCCTTTTATACGTTCCAGCGTCGAGAGGGTAGAAACTAGCTCAAACGCCTCGCACTAACCATCAGAAAACTTATCTATTATCATCCCATAAAAAATGAGAGTTATAACAACCTATCTCGAGAACCAGGATTCAAACCTAGCATCTCCAGTGTCGATTTTCATCTAAATTATGCTCGCCCCAAATCTCGAAAAAGTTCCCTTATTTCTCGCACCTCTTTCGCATACAGACAAACCCATATTCGCATATCACCCCTTTCGCGTTTCTACATTCATTATACACGGATACGATGGCGAAATGCATATTCATAAGCATCGCGAGCGACCAACGCCATATTCGTACGTACTTACGTACGTTCAGACGCTCAAATCTACGTTGACGTATGTTCGCCTCGTAAATTGAGTTGGGGATGTTTTTGTCAGACATACTCATACTCGCACACGTAGATCCATATCTCCACATTTCGTATACATTTACATACGTATGTATGTTGTATGTTGTATGTTGTACGTATGCATGCCTAAATATAATGGAACGTGTTCGAGTCGCGTGGGAATTGTAGCATTTGTGAGGAATTATAGGACGCGATGATCGCTCGCTTCCCCCTTTCTGTACGTTTCGCATTTTCGCGTTTGTATGTATGTAACCGTGTCAATTTGAGGGAAAAAGAATCGGGGAGATTTTGATGTTTTCCTTTTTGGACGTTCCATTTTGGGGGAGCAACTTTATTGCGATTTCGTTACAAATTTTCAAACGAAGTGATGTGACTCTAAAACTTGTTTTGTAACCTTCCATTTTGAACCGAATCAGATTTTGGCTTCGTCAGATTTTTCAAGCGCATAAGAAATTTCTTAGCAGATAAAAATTAAATTGATGGAGCTGAATTATTTAGGGGGAAGGTGCGACAACTTGCTCCCAAATGTCAACTGAACAGCTTGATAAAACAACAATTAGATCATTTTGTCGTCCAATCTAAAAGCTTCTTTCAATTCCTTCTGAAGCGGCTTCGTCTTGTGCTGTAACCTTCTATTCTGAACTCAATGAGATTCTGATTTCGTCAGATTTTTTAAGCACGAAGAAATTTCTTAGCAGATAAAAATTAAATTGATTTGAGCCTATGCCACGATTTCCCCAAAATTTTCGAAATCAGCTGAACAGCTTGGTAAAACAAAGATTAGATGATTTTGGCGTCCAATCTAAAAGCTTCTTTCAATTCCTTCTGAAGCGGCTTCGTCTTGTGCTGTAACCTTCTATTCTGAACTCAATGAGATTCTGATTTCGTCAGATTTTTTAAGCACGAAGGAATTTCTTAGCAGATAAAAATTAAATTGATTTGAGCCTATGCCACGATTTCCCCAAAAATTTTCGAAATCAGCTGAACAGCTTGGTAAAACAAAGATTAGATGATTTTGGCGTCCAATCTAAAAGCTTCTTTCAATTCCTTCTGAAGCGGCTTCGTCTTGTGCTGTAACCTTCTATTCTGAACTCAATGAGATTCTGATTTCGTCAGATTTCTTAAGCACGAAGAAATTTGTTAGCAGATAAAAATTAAATTGATTTGAGCCTATGCCACGACTTCCCCAAATTTTTCGGAATCACCTGAACAGCTTGGTAAAACAAAGATTAGATGATTTTGGCGTCCAATCTAAAAGCTTCTTTCAATTCCTTCTGAAGAAGCTTCGTCTTGTGCTGTAACCTTCTATTCTGAACTCAATGAGATTCTGATTTCGTCAGATTTTTTAAGCACGAAGGAATTTCTTAGCAGATAAAAATTAAATTGATTTGAGCCTATGCCACGACTTCCCCCAAATTTTTCGGAATCACCTGAACAGCTTGGTAAAACAAAGATTAGATGATTTTGTCGTCCAATCTAAAAGCTTCTTTCAATTCCTTCTGAAGAAGGTTCGTCTTGTGCTGTAACCTTCTATTCTGAACTCAATGAGATTCTGATTTCGTCAGATTTCTTAAGCACGAAGAAATTTCTTAGCAGATAAAAATTAAATTGATTTGAGCATATGCCACAACTTCACCCAAAATGTTCAAAATCAAATGAACAACTTGACAAAACACAAATTTTGGATGATTAACTCACCTTCTTTGTCGTACAACCGAAACGCTTCTTTCAATTCCTTCTGGAGAGCTTCGTCGTCTTCCGATTCTAGGAAATGGCTGGCCACTCTACAGAACGAGTCAAAATTTAGCACTCCGGAACCTGGAATGAAATAAGAACGAAAATTAGCGGAAATAATATGTGGATATTCAAGGAAAGGGGAATGCAAAACTGAAAATATTCGTATTTTGGGAATTAAAACGTTGCTGACTCTACGGACTTCTTCAAAGTCAAGTGAAAGTTGCTCGAGACAGTACGTCGCCGAATAATAATCGTCATTAAAGCTCCGTGAGGCGAATTAAAGCCCTTTTTTAAGAAGTTTTTTATTTGTGTTAAGTTTGCTCCTTCTTCTTCAAGGAGGCCCCAAATGCAATTTTTTTCTTTCATCATATCCTCAATCTGATAATTTGGTCTAAGACCTAAACTTAAATTTTCTTCGTCTTCTCGTTCTTCTGTTTTTCCTTCGTTCTCTTAATTTCTTCATGACATCTTCGTCAAGATTCATTCAGGTTTATGGCGTTAAAATTTTTTCTTCTTTAAGCTTGACTTCAACGCCCTCATTCTTGCACCAAGATAGAATATTCCCGTTTCTCGTAAATATTCCTCGCTGCTTCTTCATTCCGACAAGTTATCATCCTTTTCAAACCTATTTTCCTTCATTGCAGTTACGTTCCGTCCTTCTTCTTCAAGGAGGCTCGAAGTTGATTTTATTTTTCTTTTATTCGTCCTATTCTCAGTCCGATAGTTTGAACTAAAATCTAAATCTTTATCTTCTCGTTCTTTTGTCTTCCTTGATTTTCTTAATTTCTTCATAACATATTCATCAAGGTTTTTCAGATTTATACTGTTAACATTTTTCTTCTTTAATTCTGTATGCAATGCCGTTCTTCTGGTACCAACATACAATTACATACATTGCTGTTTCCTTAGTACCGCAATTTGTCTAGTTTGTCCTTTTCTGAATTTTCTTCATTTCTGACAAGTTTGCTCCTTCTTCAAGGAGCCTCGAACTTTCTTTTTTCTTTTCTTTCTCCTAGTTTGGTTTGATGGTTTGGTTTAAAATGTAAGTTTAAATTTTCCTCGTGTCCTTGCTTATTTGGTTTCCTTACTTTTGTTAATTCCTTTCAACGTTTCTTCAGCACTATAATGTTAACATTTTTCCGCTTTAATTTTAATCTTAAGGGTGTTTGGTACTTTTTTTCAAAATCGGTTAAACTTAAAGTTTTTATTGATTCCAAAACTATCTTGAAAATTGTATATTTGCCCTATAAAAGTAGTGGGTGTAACGATAAAATGCTAGTTTTTCACAATGTTAAGAGCTCCTACAGCTTTAATGTTGCTTCAAGAATAAACGAAGAACCAGTAAGTTTACGGGCTCGAAATTTTCCATACCGTGTATTCATTCCCATAGCTATGTCTTATCGGCGAGCTTTTTGTAAATTCCTTTGTTAACGTTGCTTTCTTGAAGTCCAAAATGACGGTAAGCCCATGGTCATTTTTCTATACCTTAATTGAGGTTAAATTCAACAACAAACAAAGAATTTACAAAAAGATCGCCGATAAGACGTAGCTATCGTAACGAATACACGGTATGCAAAATTTCGAGCCCGTAAACTTAGTGGTTCTTTACTTATTATTGAAGAAAAATTAAAGCTGTAGAAGCTCTTAACTTTGTAAAAACTAGTATTTTATCGTTACACACGCTACTTTTAAAGGTCAGATATACAATTTTCAAAATAGTTTTGGAACCAATAAAAACTTTAAGTTTAACCGATTTTGAAAGAAAGCACGAAATACCCTTAATTCCTTCCGGTTTTCCATATATTCTTCTTCGGTGTTTCCTCATTTCGACAATTTATCTAGTATTCCTTTTCAAACTTAACTTCTTAACTTAGTATTTTGCTTATTGTTTTGTGCACATCCATTCTCAGTATATTCGTCATTTTCTTTTAAATTATTTCTAAATACCTTTCCTCTTCGACAATTTGTCGCGATTTTTCCACATTAACTATGTATTTCTTCATTTCATATTGTGGTATTTATTTTTTATATATTATTTTTAATCAGAGTAGCTTGGTTTTATTTGCATTAATCGATAAATCAAAAAAGTTTTTTAGCATTCGCCTAGGCGAATTCGGGGAATTTTACAAGTTGTGTCCAGGAATTCCGATACCATCGCGGTCTGCTATAACGCGATTTTATAGCGAGAATTTCAACGAAGTGGTGTGGTAAGGGTAACTTTATTTATTTCGTCATATATTGTCGATTAATACGTCAACTCTGTGGTAAGATGGTTTAACAGTTTTGACTAGAAGATGGACAGAATGAAGCAAACATGTTATATAGAAGAGTTTACGAGTACGTGTTTTCAGTGCCCTATCGGCGTTTAGCGCATACATGAAATCTTCATCCGCCACCAGCATGCATACGTACCATACGGCGAAATTCCGCAAATCAATTGACAACAGACTTTTTTGACAAGCTTTCATTAACCTTCCTATACTCACGCATACGGTCTGTGAGATCGATTTATATAGTATAGTATACGTCTTTCATTTTGACGTGAGTATAGGAAGGTTAAAGTTGAACGAAGCAATTCCATGCGTCGTCGTCGAATTAAGACTTTACTAAAATCGTAAGAACCTTGAAACGTGAAATTTCTATTTTTTTGCAAAATCTTTTCAACGTTCACCGTAAACAAACTATTCAATTTCTAAGCTGCCACTGTCTTCACAGTAATAGATGTCGAATTTTACCACGTATCAACGTGGTCATTTGTAAAAACATAAAAGGCGCTCCTCGTATATTCATACGTTTTAGTTTAAGCATTTTCAATTCCCAATTAAAATAAATACTATGCGATAATAAATTGCAATCGTCTTGGATTGCTTACCACAAAGTAAACCTGAAGGAAATCCGAACCCGTTCAGAAACGAAAGATTCACGAATGATCACGAATGAAACCGCCCTTATTTTACGGCGGAAATAACAACCACAAAAGGGCTTTAAGCGCCCGACTACCTCAAGGACGACCCCGGAATATTTAATGATAATGGCTCGCATACTTCGTTGACACCCAAGGAGTGGAATTAATAAACCGTCACGTCCGTTCAGATAACGTCGTCCCGAAGCGCCATTTCCGTATTCCCTCACGACATGCCGTGTCACGCGCCGTTAGCCTATGCGAGTACGGGCGGACCGAAAACAAAACGTATTTTAGTATACAGTGTGTAAATAAAGTAAGGAATAATATTCATATTTTTCTTTATTTTCGCTGTTGTTCATCGAGAAAAATGGTAGAGAAGTAGTTTGCTGATGGATGCGGCCGTACAATTACCGATGATATTAAACGCTTTGGTCAACCAAAATTGGCAGTTGTTCCAGAAAACATAAAAAAGTTCACAAAATGGGCGTTGGTGGTTCGCAACATTGGAGTTGACACCGGAAAAATACCAGAAGGCAGTGTATTCAATAGTTCAGCATGAGAACGGGCGAAGTTCGAAATGGGTGCCGCGTTTGCTCACCCTCGATTAAAAACAAAAACGGATGGACGATTCAGAGCGCTGTTTTGGATCTGTTTCAGCACAATAGAAAAAGTTTTTCATGCGGTGTGTGACAATGGATGAAACATGGATCAATCACTACACTCCAGACTCAAATCGGCAGTCAGCTGAGTGGACAGTGAAGGATGAAAACCGCCCAAAGCGACCGAAATCGTAAACGTCAGCTGGTAAGGTTTTTGCCTCCGTACTATGGGATTGCGCACGGTATATTATTCATCGATTACCTTGAGAAAGTCAATAAGGGTGATTGCAAGGACTATGGTGTAATTTACTGACACAAATATCACATCGGTAAACTACTCACCACACAATTGTTTATAATAAAATCGGTGACACGTGTTTCGCTAGCTCGAGGCAAGCATCTTCAACAACCGTATAAACCGAAGTGACCACACATGATATTTGTGTCACCTTGAGAAAGGGAGAACCATCAATAGGGAATATTATATGGCGTTATTGGTGCCTGTCAAGGAAGAAATTGCGAAAAGCCGACCCCAAATGAAGAACAAAAAAGTGCTCTTTCATCAAGATCAATGGATCGTGTCACAAGTTCATCGCAACAATAGTAAAATTGCACGCATTGCATTTTGAATTGCTTCCCCATCCATCGTATTCTCCGGATCTGGCTCCCAGAGACTACTAAGAATGTTCCAGGGAAAGAGATTTGGCCCCAATGAAGAGGCGATTGCCGTAACTAAAGGAAATTTTAAGGCCGAAGATAAATCGTTCTACAGAAAAGGCATCGAAATGTTAGGGAAGCGTTGGAAGGAATGTATCGTTCTTGAAGCCTATTGTACTGAGAATTTAGTTCAATTTCTTAAACAAAATTGCACCGGCCTAGCTCTTAATTAATGATATAAAAAGCATAAATTATAACAAATTATATTTATAAATTTTGAGAAATATTTAACATAAAATCAAGATAATTACCTAGTGTTATATGTGTATGAGTGTAATTTCTTTTTCGAAGATAGTTCTTCCCCTATCTCCTGTCTTAACTTCTATTCTCGATGCACCTTTCATTTCTGTGGATTCTTCCCCTCCTTAGATTCTATCTTCTCCGATATGGTGGGTTCTTTTATTAGGTGGTACTTCTTCTTAGTACCCTTTTATTCTAAATATATTTATCGACTTATTTGTTGACTTATCCATCTTGTCAATTTTCTTCGTCGTTAACCAAACAAACTGTTTACTTCTTTTGGAAACCAGTACTACACTGCTTTATTTCTAAGTTGTCCATGAAACGAAAACTTTTATTCATCTTGACTTCAGTTCATCCAGGTATATCGCTGTTATAGAAACCTGTATTGAATGTCAATGTATCCTTGGTTATTTCCAGTAATTTTTATGAATTATTGTAATGTAAAAGTTTTGTATATATGTATCTG
Source organism: Chrysina gloriosa (assembly GCA_038088585.1). NCBI lineage: Eukaryota > Metazoa > Arthropoda > Insecta > Coleoptera > Scarabaeidae > Chrysina > Chrysina gloriosa. The sequence continues at coordinate 5,575,150 of CM076092.1, read as the reverse complement.
AATGTTTACAATGTTTTCTATCTTCTAATCTATGCTTTTTCTAATAATTAATAATTTTATTTCTAGTTACATTTTTTTCTCCCATTAAACGTCTCCGGCTGGAGTTAAAATAAGAAGCTAACATCCGTACGGTAATAAAATGTTTAAAAGGTGGTGGGCGTGGTATCGAAAAGGTATAAATACAACCCCAAAATAAACCGTATGACAATTGAAGACCATAACCTCAACATTAACCGTGAATTTTGATATATTGAATTGTAATAAATGATGAATTTTCTAATGGTAATTAACCATTCGAGTATTACTATACTGCACTATGTTAATGAGTAAAGTGGAATTTTGTCTAAAAGTTGTTGTTTTATTAGTCAGCCTACGAACTGATTGAGTGATGGGTTATCTTCGCTCTCGCACACGGTTGCCGGGCACCAATTCATTCCGGAATGAAAGTTGATGATGTGGTGAACAACACCCATTAATTACTAACGCTTTTGTCCACAATGGACGCAGGGCTACTCAAATTTCTAACCTCATCGGTCAGGTTAGAAATTTGAATACCCCTGCCACTCGCCGTACCCCTGAATTTCGACCGCGGGTCATCGGCATCGTAATCGATCGCCTTAACCATTACACCACGCCGACATACTTCGCTTGAATGTAGCTGACGTCATAGTCGTGTAGTTCATGATTCTAGTTTAAAAACATGTACTGTGCTGTTACATCTTTCATGCCATTCATTATCCATCGACGTTTCTATATCATCAAGAACGTGGTAAAGTGAACCGTTCCAAATAATCCTCTTCGCGCGAAACGGATTCGAAGCTTTTTAGAAAAACGTAGGCGGGTTACGAAATGAAGTTATTCGCAACGTTACTTCATTAACGAGTCGAACGTATCGGAGTACTTCACATCGGGATACTTACGAGTTTACGACGTACGAAAGACACCGAACCTCTGCCGCTTTCAACCTAATTGGCATTCGCCCCCTCGCGTGCTCTTCGGTCGTCGTCAAGCTCTCCGACATGCGAACAAAACGATCCGACCCGTTCGTTCGTTTCCCGTCATAAAAAAGATCGAGCACCCCCGCACGTTAATACGCTATACGAAGATACGTACTTACGTACGTAACGTACTTATACGTAGGTGGCGGCGCAAAAACTCTGGAAGGAACTCGGGGGCGCAAAACGCTGACAAATTAACCACTTACCAAAATTAATCCGGCAGTTGCTGTCAGTATATGTAAAATACGCACGTAACGTCGCTTAACTCGAAAGCGAACCCCTTTTAATTTACATTAAGTATTTATCGGGTTGAAATGTTTAGTTTTAGTTGCCTTTTGTTTAGTTCGCGTGACGTCTTGAAGGTAATATCGTTTTTCGGGGTTTCTAAATGATTAGACTGGCGGACACGATTTTGGTAACACAGTTCAGCCCATCATTTTCACAATGCTAATACCCTTCTAGCAATAGTAAAAATATTCATAAAGCCCTAAAATGTCAAGTTTTCCATGGGCTCATTAGACCCTTTTATATTGACAGGTAGTAAATTTTATGAGAAATCATTTAAAAACGGTGCGTTTTATAACAGAAGAATTTTTACTGAGAATTTAGTTAAATTTCTTAAACAAAATTGCACCGGCCTAGCTCTTAATTAATGATATAAAAAGCATAAATTATAACAAATTATATATATATAAGATAATTACCTAGTGTTGTGTGTGTGTGTGTGTGTGAGTGAGTGTAATTTCTTTTTGATGATGGTTCTTCCTATATCTCCTCTCTTAAATTCTATTCTCGATGCACCTTTAATTTCTATGGATTCTTCTCCTTCTTAGATTCTATCTTCTCCGGTATGGTGAGGTTCTTTTATTCACTGGTACTTCTTCTTAAAACCCTTTTATTTCAAATATATTTATCGACTGATTTCTTGACTTATCTATCTTGTCAATTCTCTTCGTCGTTAACCAAACAAACTTTTTATTTCTTTTGGAAACCAGCACTACGCTGCTTTATTTATAAGTTGTCCACGAAACGAAAACTTTAATTCACCTTGACTCCAGTTCATCGAGGTATATCGCTGTTATAGAAACCTGTATTGAATGTCGATGCATCCTTGGTTATTTCCAGTAATTTTTATGAATTCTTGTAACGTAAAAGTGTTGTCTGTATGTATCTGAACGTTTACAATGCTTTTCTATCTTTTAATCGATGCTTTTTCTAATAATTAATAATTTTATTTCTAGTTACATTTTTTCTCCCATTAAACGTCTCCGGCTGGAGTTAAAATAAGAAGCTATCACCCGTAGGGTAATAAAATGCTCAAAAGTTGATGGGCGTGATGTCGAAAAGGTATAAATAGAATCCCAAAATAAACCGTATGACAATTGAAGAGCATAACCCCAACATTAACTGTAAATGTTGATATATTGAATTGTAATAAATAATGAATTTTCAAATGCTAACCATTCGAGTATTACTATACTACAATAACCTAAAATGGGATGTATTTAACATTAAACTTATTCTCTTCATTCAATTTTCGTTTGATTTTCAAAGTGAGTGGTTATGTGTGGTTAAGAGGGTTCTTTTTCAACGACGAAATTGTCAAGTGAAACGCGCCGCGGTTGCAAAATTTCTCCTGATAAGTTTTATGGAGAATTTCTGGTGAAATCATAAGCCCCCGACCGTTTTCTGAAAATATGACGTATTTTGGCGTTTCAATTGGCGATCAATACAAACAGTGGTTTGTATTGATCGCCAATGGAATTGGAATTGAATTGGCTTTCCATGTGTGCTGTGTCAGCTGTACCTTGTCATCGGTACAGTGAATGAAAGGAAAGAGACTTTTGCAGTACCAATGATATGGCGAGAATCCACCCAATCGTTTTGACGATTGCTATTTTTGCATGACAAAGACTGACGCGCAAGATCGAACATCCGAATTTGGCTTGTGCCATAAGACCTGTTCCTCACAACGCAGACTTACCAGTACCGACTGCGAATTTAAATTGACAAGATATGGCTTTGGAAGATAATGAAGGTAGAAACGCATCATCAATCAGCTCCGAAGAACAGTCTACCGACCCCAATTTTACTCCAGGTCCCAATTCCAGCGAGGGAAAGTTGATTGTTCAAAGCGAGTTAAATAATTTAGTACGTCAAAGCAACAGTCAGAACTTCTTGCTTCCCGTCTTAAGGAGTGGAAGTTACTAGCCAAAGAAACAGAAATTGCGAATTTTAGGAAAAGAAATGTTACGTTTTGTGGGTTTTACAATATGGAAAATTGGTTATGTGCGTGTACCGATATCAGTACACGGTTTAATGCAGGAACTCAATATGGAGCATTCTTCGTGTGAGTGGTGCTTATTCACAGACTCATCAAAATATAGTTTAAAAGCTGTGTTATTATATAATGGAAATTAAAATCATCTATATTACTTGCCCATTCAGTTACAATGAAAGAAACCTATGAAAGTATGCGCATTTAGAAGCAATAAACAATACAACCGGCACAAATGGCGGATATGTGAGGATTTAAAAGTTATAGCAATTTTACTAGAACTTCAGGGAGGATTTAGAAAATATTGCTGTTATCTTTGTCTGTGCGAGAGTCGTGTAGTGAATGAAGATTATGTAACTAAAATTTGGCCGGAAAGGAGTGAATTTAAACCGGGAACTCAAAATGTTAAGTGACCTATCCCCTATCTTCGATTTAATGTATCGTACTTCATTTGTAATCACCATTGCTTTCGTCTTTTTAAAGTTCGGAAAAACTTTCTTCTTCTTGATTCTTGGAACCAGCAAACGGAAACTTCACCAATAGTAAAGCTGTTCTTCAGTATTTCCCATGTTTTCCTGAGATTTTCGAGTAGGACGAAACCAGTCTACTGTTTGTTATTGGCTGCGAATAGAACGTACCCTCTTCTGTTTTGATTTTCCAGACGTAAAAACTAAAGCTTAAATCCCATTTTCTTGCTTTTAAAACCTTTAAGTTCAAGATCTTAACTTTAAAATGTGTGCAGATTATTTTAACTTACACTTCTTTTACACTTAGACTACCCCACAATATGTTGTGATCGATAAACATGAGATTTTGCACAGCTTCGGTGGTAATTGCGGGCAACACTGGCAACAGTGGCCATGAAGAACCATTAACATTAAACCAGTAATTAGGGCAAAAGAGGACACAACAGAGAGATCATCACCATCAGCTGAGAAGATGTTGAAAAATTGTTGAACATGAAAAGCATCCGGAGAAAGCTCAAAAGGAAGTGGTGATTATGCCGCGTCGACGTAAATAAGACGAAAATCGAAGCTCGGCGGAAAATAAATTCGACAGGATGAGACGATATCGAGGATAGCGATAACGAATAAACGGGGATTTCTGTATTGATGCATGAACAAATGTATCCAAAGACAACGGCGAAAGAATAATATAGAATATTTCAACAGTTCATTACCGAGCTGATAAGATGTTGGCGAAGAAGTCACAAAGAAATTAATGTTTATCAAAGACCGATAATGGATGGATTTTAAAAGCCGTCGATCTAGAAAGGCATCTTTAAATTTGGAGCAACATGATGAATATAGTAAGAATGAACGATGACGCGAAGGTGAACTATCCTACGTAGAAAGGAATTCTGCATCGAGGACAAACGACAGAAGAAGCAAACAGAAGATTTGAGTTTCTTGGAAAAATTTGAAGATTCGGATATATTCAATTGTATTTATTTCCAAATGGTGTGGTAAGGGTAACGTTATTTATTTTTTATATATCATTTTAAACACAGTCGCCTTATTCTTATTTGCATTCATTGATAAATGAAAATTTTCTGCATTCGTCTAGGAGAATTTGGGGAATTTTACAAGTTATGTCCGGGAATTCTGATACCATCTCAGCCTGCTATAACGAGATGGAGAATGTGGCGTGTTTGCAGACGACATGCGATATTAGCAAACCGTCAAGAAGACCTACAAGAAAAACTATGTGTGTGGAATGGGGTACTAAAAGGACATAATATAAAAATGAGAGCGAATAAAACCAAAGTGATGGCAAAATCAGCACAAGAAGTGAACATGAATAATGACATTGACAACGATGAAATAGAGCAAGTCAGACAATATAAATACTTGGGATTGCCCATATAAGATAGAAGAGATAAACCACAGAATTAACAACACAAATAAACTATTCTTTTCGCTGGTTAAATACATAACAGGAAAAAGGGAAATAAAAAGTGCAAAGATAAAAGTATACAAGGCGATGTACAGAGCACTTCGGAAGTGAAACGTGCAGAATAAGGGCGGTGGAAATGAAATACCTCAGACGAACATGCGGAGTGACCCTGCGGGACAAAGTCAGAAACGAAAAATGGGACAAAAGTTGGAAATTGGGGGCATGGAAGAATACATGGAAGAAGACAACTAAGATGGTGGGGACACGTTCAAAGAATAGATAAAACAGCATAAGCGAAGGAAGTATACGAAACTAAAGGGCAAGGGGAAAAGGTAAAAGGGAGACCAAAGATGACTTGGGACGACACTTTAAGTTTAATTTTGGAAAAGAGAGGGATCTACATTGGCAAAGGATGGGAAGACTTGGGAAGAGTTCGTGAAAGGATAGACAAAATCAACGTGGCTACACCCGAAAGGGTAGAAATGTTTACTGAATATGTATATATATATATATATATATATATATGATAGCATTTATATGAATGCTTGAAACTACGTTAAATCAACTAATGGATTCTACAGGGCGAAAAATTAAGTATGGCTTTTGCGGCAGAAAAATCTATTTTAATTTAATATTAGTAATACAAGTCGCCAGTTGCTCCCTTTTGTAACGCTCATGTATTCGTCCTGCGTTAGCCAACTCAAATCATTAATTTCGTATAAATAGATTTCGAAACGATTTAACTTTTTCCCCGCCTTCTACATTTCTACCACCTGCCCAAAAACAGTCAACTATATCAACAGAAAAAAAAAAAACTAAGGAAAAAGCTGCTATCCCATAAAAACGCAATCGACCAATCGTAATATTCCGACAGCGGCTAATGTAATTCTGCTGTTTTGCCATTCAATTTTATACGTTCGACCATACAAGCTGACCGTTATCGAATCAATAGGCAATCAATCATTTACTGTTAAAACATTTCGCCGGACCATGGCGAGGTCACTCGTCGTCCTCAAAACGCATTATAATTAACGGCCAGAGACGAAATTTAATCAACACAAATCAATCATCGTCCGTTTTTTCCCTTTTCGGTATACATCGAAATTATCGGGTTTGTGAGTGATGCGACGTTGATTTTTCGCGCTTTCTTCTTTAACGTTAAAGTTGAAAACAAGCCGAATTTAATTTCCTAGTGGATACGACATGATTGGAAATATCGTAATTAGTTGCTAAATTAGTTAATAAATTCTGAACGCCCTAGATGTAATCGATCTTGCAATTAGGCATCCTGCCCATCGCGGTAAAATTTGTAAACGTGACATGAGATTTCCCGTTTAGTATTGATGGCGGTCGTGAAAGCCTATAAAATTAAATTTAATTAGTTTCCAACCGAAACTAATCTGGAATAATTGAGTTGGCAATTGCATATTAAAGTACCAACCATTTGCATATATATATATACATACATACATCTTGACCCCTTTACCTTGCAATATAGGGATCGAAGAATAATCAGGGATATGACAACGCCGCGCCTAACGGTCATCGCCGACCGGCGTTATCACATTGAGCTCGTCAATCGCTGTGTGGTTACCGAAAGAGACAATTTCTTCCGATACCAAATACGCAATTTACTAAAACAAGATGCCAGTTCGTACATTTGAAGAGAGTTTCTAAACATTTTAACATTGTAACATCTCGAAAAGTTTCTTTTCCCGAATGCAGTATGCGCATATCTGCGAGATTAAATTCAGTGCTCGTCGGTTTTAAATTTCATATTTTAAAAGTGCATGCCAACTGAAAATTTTGAGAGCCCCTGATCTAAAACGTTGAATTCAATCAGACCGTCAACCAAACAAAACCAGCGGATTTTAACCTTCGTTACCATCGAAACACATGTCTTACAATTAATCGATTATTCCTATTCAGTTATCTCCGATGACGAGGATCGCGTATCTAAACTTTACTAGAAAAAGAAAAAAATGCAACGGGAACGATTTTTGGATAGAGTGGAATTGATATTTTCAGTTCGACGAAGAGTTTGAAGCCCGTCTAAAATTTATTTTGGGCGGTAAATGTTGCCGGGAAATGTGAACAGTTTTGGTGTCGTTTGGCCAAAATTTTGACAGTCTTGCAATTTCATACGGACGGATGGTATCTGAGCGAAAGATTTAAATTCTATTTTCATAGTTTTCATATCTCCCTCCATAGCACCCCTCCGTCTCTTTCTTGGGCCTTTCTCTACTTCTGGTCCACATCCGAATCCACTAGGTTATCATCTTTATCATTTAAATCGATTTCCTTCTCATGATGTGGCCCAGCCATTGCAGCTTCTTGTGCCTCGATGCATCTTACAACATTTTCCCTTTCGTGCTGGTTTTCTTCTGAAACTCATTTGATGAGGTGGATTAATCCTCATATTACCCCTTTAGTTAAAGCCATCTGCTTTTTCTTGCTGATTGTGTTATTTTCCTCTATTCCTTCATATCATTCGCCTTCAGTCTCCAGTGTCCCATCTTCATCGTCTTGATATCTTCCTTCACATCATCCCCTGGGTCTTCCTGGGTCTCTCTCTACCTCTGGACCACATCCGAATCCACTGGGTTATCTTCCTTATCTTTAATATCGATTTCCTTCTAATGATATGGTCCATCTATTGCAGCTTTTTGTGCCTTGACGCATCTTACACTATTTTCTTCTTTGTGCTGGTTTTCTTCTGAAACTCATTTGATGAGGTGGATTAATCCTCATATTACCCCTTTAGTTAAAGCCATCTGCATTTTCTTGCTGATTGTGTTATTTTCCTCTATTCGTTCATATCATTCGCCTTCAGTCTCCAGTGTCCCATCTTCATCGTCTTGATATCTTCCTTCACATCATCCCCTGGGTCTTCCTGGGTCTCTCTCTACCTCTGGACCACATCCGAATCCACTGGGTTATCTTCCTTATCTTTAATATCGATTTCCTTCTAATGATATGGTCCATCTATTGCAGCTTTTTGTGCCTTGACGCATCTTACACTATTTTCTTCTTTGTGCTGGTCTCCTTCTGAAACTCATTTGATGAGGTGGATTAATCCTCGTGTTCCCCCTTTAGTTAAAGTCATCTGCATGTTCTTGCTGCTTGTGTTAGTTTCCTCTATTCCTTCATACCCTTCGCTTTCAGTCTCCAGTGTCTCATCTTCATCGTCTTCATATCTTCCTTCACATCATCCCCTGATTCTTCCTGGGTCTTCCTCTACCTCTGGACCACATCCGAATCCACTGGGTTATCTTCCTTATCTTTTAAATCGATTTCCTTCTAATGATATGGTCCACCTATTGCAGCTTTTTGTGCCTTGACGCATCTTACACCATTTTCCTCTTTGTGCTGATTTTCTTCTGATACTCATTTGATGAGGTGGATTAATCCTCGTGTTCCCCTTTAGTTAAAGTCATCTGCATGTTCTTGCTGCTTGTGTTAGTTTCCTCTATTCCTTCATACCCTTCGTCTTCAGTCTCCAGTGTCTCATCTTCATCGTCTTCATATCTTCCTTCACATCATCCCCTGATTCTTCCTGGGTCTTCCTCTACCTCTGGGCCACATCCGAATCCACTGGGTTATCTTCCTTATCTTTTAAATCGATTTCCTTCTAATGATATGGTCCACCTATTGCAGCTTTTTGTGCCTTGACGCATCTTACACTATTTTCTTCTTTGTGCTGGTCTCCTTCTGAAACTCATTTGATGAGATGGATTAATCCTCGTGTTCCCCCTTTTGTTAAAGTCATCTTCATGTTCTTGCTGCTTGTGTTAGTTTCCTCTATTCCTTCATACCCTTCGTTTTCAGGCTCCAGTGTCTCATCTTCATCGTCTTCATATCTTCCTTCACATCATCCCCTGACTCTTCCTAGGTCTTCCTCTACCTCTGGGCCACATCCGAATCCACCGGGTTATCTTCCTTATCTTTTAAATCGATTTCCTTCTAATGATATGGTCCACCTATTGCAGCTTTTTGCGCGTTGACGCATCTTACACTGTTTTTCTCTTTGTGCTGATTTTCTTCTGAAACTCATTTGATGAGATGGATTAATCCTCGTGTTCCCCCTTTTGTTAAAGTCATCTGCATGTTCTTGCTGCTTGTGTTAGTTTCCTCTGTTCCTTCATACCCTTCGTCTTTAGTCTCCAGTTCCTTATCTTCATCGTCTTCATATCTTCCTTCACATCATCCCCTGACTCTTCCTGGGTCTTCCTCTACCTCTGGGTCACATCCGAATCCGCTGGGTTATCTTCCTTATCTTTTAAATCGATTTCCTTCTAATGATATGGTCCACCTATTGCAGTTTCTTCTGCCTTGATACAATAATTTCCCCCATCTTCTGAAAATTCTTATCTTCATCGTCTTCACATCTTCCCTCCGTTTCTTCCTTCCGTTTCTTTCTATGATCGACAATTGTCCTTCATTTCGTATCTCCAAATCAGCTTTTCCTTTACTCCACGTCACCAACTGACCCCTTTAACTTTGTCCTTGCTCTACTTCGTAGTAACCCTGCTTTTGTCGGTTCTTTACAAACATCCCGTCCATCCCATCTATTCCTGACCTATAATGAGCTTCGTAATATCACGTATCATAATTGCAGAGAGGGTACGGTTCGTTTTGGAGAAATTGTGGCGTTACTGATTCTTGGTAGTTTCCTTTTTAGGGAAGTATTCGGCGTTTGGGAGGGTGTCATCTGTCCTTGATTCATCCATAGTAATTCATATTTGATGGTAGTTGCTGCTTCCTCTTAGTACATAGACATTCATAGCCGGTATCCGTGGCAAAAATCCTTAAGTTTTATCGTATGCCACTATATAGCTGAAGTTGACGATTCGCATCTTCAGAAATATTGAAGGAATTTCAGTATCAGTTTCAGTTTCAGTTTCCTTGTAGTAAAGGAGACTAACTGGTTCAAACATCCCCCGGCGAGTTTCCGTTTGGGAGCATACTGCCATCATGACTTCCTTACTCCCTTTCCTTTTATCTGGTTATTTTAGTTTACGTGGTGATTTTCTAATCTGCATGCTTCGTTCCTCTCACTTGAGCCTGAAAACCATAGAGAATTCTGTTTGCGTTTTGAAGAACGTGCATCGATTCAAATCCTCGTCCCAATATGTTTTCCTCCTTATTGTCTTCAAATTATGCTAATCTTGATGGGATTTTCCATTTCCTCCTAATCATCTCTCATAACCTGATTTCGAATTTACCGATTTTCGAATTTGTCGCAATCAAAAATATCTCCGTATTTTACTAGCAGCAAACAAATATACCAAACTAATCGAGTTTCGATTAATTTGCCACCGCACGCACCTCGATAGCTTCGATCGATCAAGGAAAATGCCCGAAATGAAGTCGAAATGAACGGCCGATATTTTCCCCTCCCCCTCCTCGGGTTCCGTTCGTTTCATCTGTTGGTCCTCTCGTTTCCGGGTTTTCCCGTTTTAATGAGCGCATACGTTTTCACCGCGCATTGCAACGACAAACGACCGATTTATCGACGCCCGTTTGTCTTTTTCGATTTTTTCCGTTTTTTGTTTTTCCTATCCAAATTTTTCGTTCGACCCGGAAAATTGCGGCGCGGGCGACGTACAAATCGCAATTACGCGACTCATCTATCGTGTTTACGTTCAACATATCCGTCCTACTTGTGCATAAAATTCGCATTAAAATCGCTCGACACGGGTACAATGGAGTCAACGGGGTTCATTTGAATGCGATTTATTCGTCGATACGTCGATTTAATGATAGACAAGCAATGCGTTTGCGGTATCGTATTTTACGCGAGTCGCTCTTGCAGGAGAGTGGACACGCCTCGCTCGGTGTTTAAGCAGGAATATGGAATTTGGGGATTTTTTGTTTCAAATGAATTTCTCGAGCACCGTTTTCAGTATAACCACTTGAGTTCCATGATCGGCAACATTATGTTCGTTCCTGTTTCTTCCTTCAATTACTGATCGCGCTTTTGCGCTGTTACGGCTAATTGTTACAGCTTCCTGTATTTTGTTCTTTTTGGTCTTTCGCTTCAACTTTTGCCGTAGATAGCGCTCCGCTTTCGGTAGGTTTCGGATACAATTCGCGCATTGTGAAAGGACGTGTTGGCATTCTGTTCATAACGTTCAGTTGGACAGATCGTTTTTCGTGACTATTCCGTGTTCGCTTTTAAGTCTCGTTTGTCGAGGATACACACGGAAATTCGACTTTGGGAAGTGTAATAGTAACGTTGTGTGAATCTGGAAGTTTTGCTTCCCCAAGTTTGCTGTTCGAACTAATCGTTCGCGTTGAGCATTTGCTTTTCCCTCATTTGGAGGTGAGTCTTTCTTTTTGGTAATTGAAATGTCGTGAATTTTCTCATTCACGTTGTTGTACTACTCTACTAGCCCTAGTATAGGGCTAATAGAGAGGGAGAGGGACCTAATATTTATTTTTGAGAACATCTGAGACCTATCGCAGACACTAGAAACCGACTTAGTCTGCCGTTGGCTGTATCCGGCTATATTCCCGACATTTTTACATCAAGTGCAAGGAGACCCGCCATCTTGGATAGTTTCCGTCACGATACCGATTACCACGCCGTACGAAGTTTGACAACCGGAAATACGTTACGTTAAGTCCCCCTTTTATTTACATTTTTTGACTCGTTGAGTTTATCTTCTGTTAATTTATTCTTACTTTTGGAAACGTTCAATTCTTTTTTGTATTTCGGGGGCGGGGGCGATCAGATTGGTACTTCGTTGGTTTTTGATTGACTTTCCGCATATAAAAACCAACGTTTTTCCCAATTCTATACGGAAAATGCACTTTTCTCGACATTTTATTCGTAGCATAAGGGGGATGTCTTTTAAAATTTAATTGATTATCTAAAATGGCCCCTAAGTATTTAACTTCGCTGGTCTTATCGAGTTCAATCCTGTCTAATTTCCTCTATTCTCTTTAGCATTTTCCTCCTACCGTTTTCTTTTTCTCCTTCTTCTTCTTTCAACGATGCTTCGTTGATTTTCGACTTATTTTCCAGTACTTCAATGACACAAATATCACATCGGTAAACTACTCACCACACAATTGTTTATAATAAAATCGGTGACACGTGTTGCGCTAGCTCGAGGCAAGCATCTTCAACAACCGTATAAACCGAAGTGACAAATTTCTAACATTAAAACTTCAACAACATGCATTTTTACCCCGCTTTCTACTGTAACCATGTGTGTGCATGCACAAATATTTTCCCCCTCGGTGACGGCTCTGACGCCTTTCACCCCCGCAAATTCCCATACTAAGTCAAGTGGACGGCCAAGGAAAAGTACCTGCTAAACCCGAAGTTTGAACGTTAAAGATTTACAAGTAGATTGTGTGAATTGGTTAATGCCCGAAGAAATTAAATTAGCGAAACACGTGTCACCGATTTTATTATAAACAATTGGTGTGGTGAGGAGTCTACCGATGTGATATTTGTGTCAATAAATTACACCATAGTCCGTGCAATCATCTTCATTCAGTACTTCAATGTTATGTTCGCTCCTGTTCCTTGCTTCAATTCGATCCTCACGATCTTAAGATGACTCTCAACACTCTCATTTCACTCCAATCGAGGATTTCTTTCCCGTCTTTTCCATTTGGCCATCGTTTGTGTGAGTGCCCTTTAGTCTTCAGGTTAATATCGAAATTATAACATGTTTTTCTTTAGTTCTTGTTTCTATTTTCGAGCGAATTTTCAATTGAATACGGTCAACATTTGCTAATTGATGGACACCACGTTTTCTCAACTCGTAGACTCCTTTCCTTTGAAATGTCTAATTTCGATCGAATTTAATTCCAAACGAGACAGGTCAAAATCCTCTAACCGGTTTAATTAGTCGTTTCAAAGTCGTAAATTCAAAACGTCCGTCGTTCTTCCGTCCTCGGATATTTTTCGCAACTAATTGGCGCGTACGCTCAAACGTACGTGGATCGTTGCGGCTCTTCTATAATCTATTTAGATACGCGAAAATATATGTCACTATTAATTTTCGCGCGCTCGACATAATGGTTCCGGCATACTTGGAAACTATGACGGGAAGCTTCGTTGGGAAGTTTGCCGTCGTTAAAATTTTGGCACGCCGAGATCATCAGCTCAAAACGAACGAAAACGCTCGCGCCACAGGCGAAACGCCGATTGTTATCAATTTCTATTAACGATTGAGAGTTTTAAAACGGGTAGTAAAATTATTTCATCGCGGTCGTTATGGACGTTGAGACTTGATCGTTAAAAATTTATAAAAACAATTTGCGAATGCGACATACGTGCATGAAACTACCGATACGGAGGTTGGTGGAAATATTTCTTAAATTGCATTGACCGGTATGAGTGTTGAGCCATTATTGTAATAAAGGTGGGGCACGAACGGGCCATACAGAGTTGAGTATCAAGGCCCGCTTTAACACGTCACTCAGTAAGTACTTTGGATGACATACAGATGGCAACACTATTGACAAATCGGTATGACTTCTTAAGAACTACCATCCTTCAAACGATATCTGTCAAAATGTTATGACAATCTGAGGTCTAGTTCAAAAGTTACAGTGGCTCCAATGGCGCTAATTTTTGTAATTTAACAATGGAAAAATCCGCATTTTGTTTGTTGATAAAGCATCGCCCTCTAATGGGAAACTGTACGGTTCAAGCAAAGCAATGGCTTGACAAGTGTTATGCGGACTCTGCTCCATCGAAACAAATGATAGAGATGTGATTTGTCGATTTTAAACGCGGCCGCTTTGATCGCCCAAGTTCGGCAGTTGTTCCAATAAAAACATAAAAGGAGCCCACAAAATGGTTTTGGCCGATCCTAAATTAAAGTTGCGCGAGATAACTGACACCTTAAAGATATCATAAGGCAGTACATTCACCATTTTGTATCAACATTTGAACATGAAAATGCTCTCTGTTCGTATTGGGTGCCGCATTTGCTCACGGTCGACCAAAAACAATAACGCATCGACGGTTCAGAGCGCCGTTTCGATCTGTTTCATCCGCGGATTTCCTTCCCTTCTGAACTAATAGGAAGTGCACCGTTTGGGTGAGCATCCTTTATTCTTCACGTCAATAGCAAATAGTCTAACATGTTGTACTCGGTGTTTCTGTCCCTTTCCTCTTGTTAGATATATGATCAAGAAATCATAGGTAAAAAAGGTCTGTCAGTGTCATAAATATAATAGTCGTATTTATGTGTCCATGTATCTAATTTATTTAAAATAAATACATAAGATTTTGGCGACGAGCTCTGTGGAGGTACCCACATGCTATACATTGAGTCTGATAACATTTCAGAATCAAGAAGTGTAAAATATTGTTAGTTAGTCAAGTCTGACAAAGTCAAGTGTAATAAGTTAAGGAGAAGGAAGTCGAAATGTCACTAATAGGCACTGTTGAACAGTTCAATCCCAAACAAAATAAAATATCGTCCTACACAGAAAGGTTGGAACAACTTTTTAAGTGCAACAATGTTATTAGCGAAGATAAAAGGTATCCCTGCTGATTACTCTAATAGGTGGCGAGGCTTGCAGAGGTTGAAAAACGTTTTGACACCAGTACTACCGAGCGAAAAGAAGTACGAAGAACTAGTTCACGACCTGAAGAAACATTATAGTCCTAAGGGGCTAATTATTGCCGATAGATATACATTTCATACAGCGTATCAAGAGCAACACGAAGATATTAATATTTTTACAGTTAGATTGAAAAATATTGCTAAGTTTTGCAATTTCGGTAGTTTCTTGGATGATTCACTGCGAGATAGGCTAGTCTGTGGCCTTAAATCGGAAAATATCAAGAGGAGATTGTTGACAGAAGATGGACTTACATTCGAAAAGGCATATACAATTGCAATTAGTATGGAACTAGCGGCAAGTCAAGTAAAAATAATGGGTTCAGAGGATCAAATTAATAAAGTATCTGAGCATAAAACCGTTGCAAATCAAGTACGGCATCGCTCACAATTTAATCAAGCAAAACCTGCAACAAGTCATCAGTCATCAAGTAACAAGAAGCAGAAGTGTAAGAGATGTACTCGCACGCATTTTGATTTCGGTAAGTGTCCTGCGGTATCATGGAAATGTTTTTCATACGGTCGAATAGGACATACAGCAAAGTCTCAAATGTGTCAAGAGAGAATTCGTGAACTAGAAGAGGAACAATTGCAGGAACTTACAGAATCTGACAATGACCTAATACTAGGCTCATTAGCAGAGGACAGTGGTGAGCTTATCTGAAAATCCTTAAAAATAGTTTCAATGACACTTTGAAGGTGAAAATGCTTCTAGATGGTAGATATGTAGATATGGAAGTAGATTCTGTCATTCATGAACGTGATTTTAAGCAAATATTTCATAACCTCAATTTAGTTGCCTGTGAATTTTAAGTTAAGAGTACTCACAGGTCAAAAGGCAATAATTTTAGGTCAAATATCTGTACATATAAACTATATAGATGAGGTTTATATGTTACCTCTAGTAGTTTTAAGATCGGAATTACCATTTATACCTTTGTTAGGTCGAGATTGGTTGAACATCTTAAATTATAACTGGAGAAATAATGTATTGGATAATAGTGCAATTATTAAACAAAATCATCAGTCCAGGAATGTAATTGCCATCGAGTCAAATTGTAAATTAGTTAAGTCATGTTCGGATAATGTATATCAAGCCTTGTCAAATAATGTCAGACACAAGTTAATATCTCAAGTCAAAGATGAGTTTCCTAGTGTATTTGTTGATGAACCAAATTCTTTTATAAGAGATTTCAAAGCTGAGTTTAAAATAAAATTTTCCAGAAAACCAACCGAATAAAATAGTTAACTCAAATACAATATATGTTAACACTGGTACTCCTCGGACTTCCAGAACAGGTAGAGTAATAAAACCGCCTGTTAAATTGAATTTGTAATTTTTTTAATAAGGGCGCAAAATGTTAGATATATGATCAAGAGATCAGTCTGTCAGTGTCATAAATATAATAGTCGTGTTTGTGTGTCCACGTATCTAATTTATTTAAAATAAATACATAACACCTCTGTGCCCTTTAGCAGCTTCGTCCTACCATCTTCTTCTTCTTCTTGTTCCTTCAGCAGTCCCCATTCGAGTATATCCTATACAAAATTATACTTAACACGTTATCACACATTACCTACAATTTGCTTGAAACGAAGCCGTTTTTACAAAATGGAATCGGCTAATCCTCTGGTTTTGGTTCTTCATTAATAAATCCCGCCAGAAAATTAAACGGTCCTTATATTTTTTATTTGTTATCCATTTTGGTAAATTTACGCTATTTAGTTTGACATAACCATTTGTCTGGTTTTGGTTTAAAATATAAATAAATGGCAAAATATTAGGGTGAGGACAATAAAAATTCCGAATAGAATGATTCGCAGCAGTTTATAGTTCTTTCTGAAATAACTGAGGAGCTCGCCCAAATCTTTGATGGAAAGCGAGCATTCTCCTGTATATAATTTTCTGTTCGGTAATGTAGGAATTCTGTCAGTTGGCTATCATTAACATTTTCTGATAAAAAATCAAATACGAAGTAGTCACCCACGCTTTCTGGCTCTAAAAATGTTAGATCGAAAATCGGATTCACAAACTGGCTCATTTCTGGGTTCTGATCCATATATTCAGAAATGAGTCCCAATTTTTTATATCTTCCGAATTCAAGATTGAAATAAATGGAATCTGCAGCCAATTAGTTTCACATTTGGCCACATTTCCTTCACAGCTTCGTGAATCAACAACGACTTCATGTGATTCAAAATTCAGATGAAGCATTATACATTTTTCTTGAATTATGTTAAACGTTTTTCAATACGACTCTTTACCTTTGTTGGGCAACAAACAAAAAACTAAAAAGCACGTAATGACCGTGTTTTATGCCATGTATGGTGAACATTTGCACAGAGTGTTTAGGAGCATAATCAAAAGTGCCATCCACGTACAGTGTCGAACATTAATTTTCAAAAAAATATCAAATTGCTAACACACGAAAATATGACAATATTGCTTCCATAGCAATTTGCCAACAAAGCATTTTCTTGCTTACATGTACATATGTGGGTTGAGTGTGTCTAGTCTCAAAAAAGTCTGCTGGTAATTTAGGAAACTGAGATCTACGTTTACGGTATAAACACTTTCGAAGGTTGCAAACATCTTTGGTGTTAATCAAGTTTAATATCGTAGGCGACTCACTAAGTTATCGATTAATAATTTTAGCTGGTTTTTCACAAATGTCATCGATGGCTTTTTGTTTCACAATATTTCGAAACACTTGAATTTGCATTGATCCGCCTTCAACGTAATTGTGATTAATTTGTTGGTCCGTAACAAGATATTATTAAGTTACATTTATACAAAATTAATACCCCTAATAATAAAATACGTGCCCAAAATCAGAGTTACTGCTTCATCCGTATACAATTTGGATGGACACTTTTTATTAGTATACCTCGACTTAATACCTTTTTCCGTGCCCCACAATTTCGGCATTTAAAATCTTCGAAAATCACGAGAATGTTGCCACGTTCACTAAACATCTTCATTGCAGCGCTTCTTTAGCAGTAATTTGGACATTGTTGGACAAAATTAACAAATTTACCACCAGTGCCATCGTACCCATGGATTATCAGGTAGTTTGGAGACCCCGGATTATAGCCGGTACTATCGGCACAATCGTCCCCTGCCCGTATTGGAACCAATATTTATATGCGGGAATAAGACGAGCTAAATGAAAATACGTGCTCACATCTTTTGAAGACAAGCTGATTTAGGGCACCAAAATTACTTAGGAACAGTTGAGAAAAGTTGGGCAGCAAAATATGTGATGACCGGTGTTATTAGTCTTCATTTGTTGCCCTATGTCAACATCATCCTACGAACTTATTGATGAGTGATGTGTTATGTACGATGTCAAAAATATTTCCATGGCGAATGCATTACGAGTTAGATAACGATCCACATCCACACCATCCATTGGACCACATTTATAAGTATAGGTGCTTATACGAGCCATAAAACGTTGCTCTCTCTCTCAAGATCGGAGTTTGATCTGGAGCGGTCACAAGTTGCAAGGACGGATCGAGTGTGTATATTCCGATCGCCTGCGAATGACTCCGATCTTGACAATTTTGGGCCGCGTGAGCCATATTTATAAGCAGTCCCGCGCTAACAATGCGAAAAGTTTGGTAAATGCAGCTCGAATAAAACAAAACTTCACGACCTTCTGCGCCATATTTCCGACTACTATCATCGTCCCCTTAAGTTTTCACTTATTTCCTCCGATTCGTTCTAATCGCCGAGTTCGACGAAATTATTCCTCGTCAGGATGGCCGCAAACCGCAACGCTCCGATATCCAACAGTAAAAGGCGGCGAGGCCCTCGCCGCCGATCTCTCCCGAAACCGAATAATTCATTACGCGGCGAGTCGAATCGTCGCGGCGTCGTCATTCGTTCGATTTGCTTGCATCGAAGGCGCGCGACACGCGAAATGAATGTAGGGCGTTTCGGGCTACGCCGCGGTATCGAACAGTGCCCATCCTCGTTTTACAATAGACCTTGGACCGGAACGGCGGTAACCTACTTGCCTCAGCCATCGTCGTTGTCGAGCAAGCGACGGATAGATTTGTCACGTTGTTGTGTCGAATTTGGACGCGAGAATGGAAGGAAAGGGATGAGAAGGGAGGAAGGGAGGAAGGGAGGCGAGAGAGACGCGCGGGAAGGGGATGATGGTTGATGAGGGCTGTTGAGGCTGTTTCGCACGCGATGATCTCGGGATTAATGGACCGCAAGGAAGGAGATGAGGGGGAAAACGACAGGGACACAGAAGACCAAGGCGAAATACAAATGGAAGAAGTAACAGAAGGCATGAGGACAATTAAAGCTGGAAAATCTCCTGGACATGATAACATAACACCAGAGATGATAAAGAATATCGGAGTGAATGGTAGACAAATGCTAAAGGAGGAATTACTCTCCCTAGCATAGTTTCTAAACTATATGAAATGATATTAAATAAAAGACTTAGGGAAATCGTAGAAAGGTAACTAGATGAAAGTCATAGTGGATTCAGGAAGGGCAGATCGATACAGGATCACATCTTCACGATCAAACAGCTGATGGGGACAAAAATAAAGAAATCTACATGGCGTTCATAGATCTTGAAAAGGCTTTCGATAATGTATATAGATCACAAGTGTGAGGAAGTGTAAGAAGAAGAGGGTTACAGCACCGACTAAGAAAAGGAATTAGGACTCTATATACCAACACATGGAACTATGTTAGATATGAAAACAGAGAATCTGAGGCCTTTTAGTAAAGGAATGGTTGCGTCAAGGTGGAGTCCTAAGCCCAACACTCTTCATAATAATCTTGGACGACATAATTAAAGAAGTACATAAGAGAACTAAGGAATTGCATGTAGGTTTCCGGAATCTGGAACAAGTTGGAATATCGGAATGTGCCTTCGCTGACGATGTGATGATATGTGCAGCACACGAAAACCAGTTAAAAGACAGCCTCAAGGAATGGGAAAAACAACTTAGCCAAAGAGGAATGAAAATAAATACAAATAAAACTAAAGTCATGCTGATAGGAACAAGTGGATGTATTTAAATAGCTGGGAGTGAAAGCACAAAGTAGAGGAGACATAACTTACGAAATAAACGATAGAATAAGTACCCCCACACAAATGTACCACACACTGAAAGACACCTTCTTTGGGAACAGAGAGCTGAGCAGAAGAACTAAGATGGCAGTATATAAATCAATATATGTACCTATACTAACTTTTGGAAGTGAAAGCTGGGTGTTAACAAAAGCACAGAAAAGTATGATCCAGGCAGTGCAAATGAAACACCTAAGAAAAGTTAAAGGCGTGACAAGGAGAGACAGAATAAGGAACGAAGGCATCAGACAGGAGTTGGACGTAGAATCAGTATGTACAAGGATTGAGAAACAACAGTTAAGGTGGTTCGGGCACCTGATCCGAATGAATCACATGAGACCAGTGAGAAGCATATGGGAAACGAAAGTGAACAGCAATAGGAAAAGAGGCCGGCCAAGGAGGATCTGGAATACCAAGTATCTGAGATACTGAGGAAGAAGGGATCCGACTGGACTACGGCAAGAAAACTGGCAAGGAATAAGAAGGAATGGGCAGATTTTGTATATAAATAGATGAGAGTTATCTCCCTTACACCCAGTGGGTATAAAAGGGTTATATATATATATATATATGAGCAGATGCTGGCTTTCTCAATTGTTCCTATTTACTGCATACAACACATAGCAACTTATTTTTAACACCTAAATTTAAATTTTTTTCTGTCCTAGCTGAGTGGACAGCAAAGGATGAAAACCGTCCAAAGCGACAAAAAAAGTGTCAGCTGGTAAGGTTTTGGGCTCCATATTCATCGATTACCTTGAGAAAGGGAGAACCATCAATAGTGAATATTATATGGCTTTATAAGTGCGTTTGAAGGAGGAAATTGCAGAAAAAGACGTCCCCAAACGAAGAACAAAAAAAGTGCTCTTCCACTAAGACAACGCACCGTCGTGTTACAAGTCCATCGCAACGGCAATGGCAAAATTGCGCCAATTGCACTTCTAATTGCTTCCCCATCCAGCGTATTCTTCAGATCTGGCTCTCAGCAACTACTATCTATTTGCAGAGCTAAAAGGAATGGTCCAGGGAAAGATATTTGGCTCCCATGAAGAAGTGATGGCCGAAACTGAAGGGTATTTTGGGGCCAAAGATAAATCGTTATACCAAAACGTCATCGAAATGTTAGGGAAGCTTTGGAGAGAATGTGTCGCTCTTTAAGGAGACTTTGGTAATGAGTAAAGTCGAATGTTACCTAAAAGTTGTTGTTTTATTAGTCATCACTCATATAGGTCTATAGCCTTCCTTTCGACAAACGCGCATCTTGTTCGCTGTGTATAGACCGTCCTTTCAGCGAGGAAGAGGCGGGTTTGTCGAATTTTGGTTACCATTGGATTGGATGTTGTATAGTTTTTGGACAATCATTAGGGAAGAAGTTCACGTTGGTCGTTTGAACGAGGCGAGCATTATCAAAATCGTAAACCGCTCAACGTTAATGGGCAACTATGTACCAAGTAACCGTGCAAAAGCTTACTAAGTAAGTACAATTTTCATTCGTATTGTGTGCCGATAATCCAATAAAACACTTACCGGCGGGATCGTTTTCGTCCAGCAAAGCTTCCAACTCGGCGTCGTTGTAGGCCTGTCCCAGAGTGTTCAAGATCGTCCTCACCTTCTCCTTTTCGATGCTGCCCTTCTTGCCCGAGTCGAACATGTTGAAGGCCTTCTGCAGCACTAAAAAGCGAACGAATCCCGTTAAATTGCTTTTTTTTGGTTTTTACGATTTTTCGTTTCTAGGGAATGCTTTCGTAATTCGAGATTTATCCCGCCTCGACCTACTATTATTAGCGCGAAAAATCCCGCTAGATATTTCATCGCGGCCCGAAATAATGCCACGCAACTAACAATGACCTAATCCTATCCGAGCCGCGTCGAAAAGCGCACACCTGTTTTATTTTCGAAGCGTGTTTTATTTCCCCATCAAAATTAATTTATCGACGGCAACTGTTTCGGGCGGCTCCGCAAAAATTTATGGCCTCCGTCAGAATAATGGAAACGAAAATAAAAAATGAAAAAAAAAATCGCAAAAATAGGTCCCCGTTGTTTCTTATCCGTTTCTATGTAGATATCTAGGACTGTTTAGTGTCTTGTTATTATTATTATTTTTTTTTTTGGTAAAATTTTTTTTTGTAAATTTTTTTTTTTAAGGAATTACATTTTTAGCTTGGATCGTTTTTGCACGTATTGCCCGAGATCCCAGAATTAGAAATTTGTTCTGACGAGAGTGAGAAATTTTCAACTCAATAGAATGAAGATATCTACGTTGCCATCCCCCGTATTTTTATTAAATTTTTGTCACTTACTTTGTAGCTGTTCTTTATCCAACGATTCCGTCTGAAACAAAACAAGCAAGAAATTAGCAATTATTTTTGCCACGCCGATCTTATTACATTATTTAGAATTATAACAATTTGAGTAGGTACTTTCTTTAAGTGTCTGGTACATACGATGGGTATCGTTTAAGTTGTTACAAAAAATTAGGAAAAAATTTTTTTCTTTAAACAAATTGTTTACATTGCATTCCAAAATATTCTCCCATTTTACTTTCAAACGAAATGTTAAACTGTGACTATTTTAATCGTAGGCATTTCGTGGCTTTAGTTAGTGATATACTCTATCCATTCAACAGAAATAGCTAGTCCCTACAAAAGCGCGCAATATTTGAATAAAATGTTCGTAAAAGGTCGTATGTCTAAAAATCCGTATCGGATCAAGGTCAAAGGCCATTTGGTTTCGAGATTTTGACAGCGCTTCGCCGTTGACTCGTTTTGCTGTTAGTCAAGTTCATTTATTTTACTTCCTCGATTAAAACAGTTTCAGTAATGTATCAAATATGGACTTTCTAGGAAAGTAATTTTTACTGTCATAAAAATATACCTACTATTTTTTAAAATTTTTTATGTTTATTGAAATTATTGCAATCTCTAGTTAATAAACAAGGAAGAATTTCAAATTTCCAATCCTCATTTCAAATTTGCTTTTACTAATTTGTAACATATTAAACTCTCTGTTGCGCTCATTGGTATAAATTTATGGGAAGTGGCTTAACTATTTCTGTTGGGTGAACAGAGTATAGTCTTAGAAGCTGAATTTGAATGGCTGATTTGAGGGAAATGCTTCCAAATTAACTTGATACAATGCAGAACTGCCCGTGTCAGACACATACCACGCTCTATCTTATTCGCTCTCATTAGTCACATGGATGCTCTTTATTCGTTCTCGCTCACACTCCCTTGTTTCCAGCCCCGAATTATATACTGGCCGATAGTTTATGCGAGGGGCGCATTTTCAGTTGTTACAAAAATTATGCACGAAAAATTCGTTTGGAAAAACCCGTTTTATTACTTTTGAAATGTATACAATTTTGCATGATATAAAATAAATAAAATCACCCTTACCACACCTTTCTGAAAAATCCAGATACGTACATATTTCGGCAACTAAGTTGCCATCCTCGGTGGAAAACTGGGAATTGAGTATCACTAGCGAATCCGGCTAATGTTCAAGACGAACACCACATAACGAACATTGTACAACACAAAAACACTGCACAATGAACATCGTACAATGAACGTGCGAAACACACCAAAACACTGTTGACACATACTGTGTGTGTTTCGTACGTTCATTGTATGATGTTCATTGTGCATGTTTTTGTGTTGTGTGTGAAACACACCAAAGCACTGTTTACACATACTGTGTGTGTTTCGCACGTTCATTGTACGATGTTCATTGTGCAGTGTTTTTGTGTTGTACAGTGTTCGTTATGTGGTGTTCGTCTTGAGCATTAGCCGGATTCGCTAGTGATACTGAATTCCCCAGTTTTCCACCGAGGATGGCAACTTAGTTGCCGAAATACGTATCTGGATTTTTCTGAAAGGTGTGGTAAGGGTGATTTTATTTATTTTATATTATTTTAGCCATAGTCTCCTTATTCTTATTTGCAATTTTGCATGAGTTCAAACCAATTCCAAAAAGATTTTTCCACTCTGAAGTTAGTACCTCAAAAACGTGATTTTTAAGTTTTGGATAGCTCGTTTTGAGGTGCTGAACATTCGAGAGACGGAAATAAATCGTTAGATGATAAATCAAGTGGCTAGACGGGCAATTAAACATTAAGTCCGTGCTTTTCTCCCTCAAATAATCAATTGTTTAACGTGTTATACGAGAGCTGGCATTGTTATAATGCAGGTTCCTCATCTTTTATCCCTGATGGCTTAGATATTTATATAACATTCTGATATTCGTATCTGAAACACATGATTTTTGAAGGGTCAGAGAGCTTCTTGAGATGCTGAAGGACTGCTTGCACATTTGTTATGTGACATTCACGAACGCTAAGAAATCCTTAAGCGATAAATCAGGTGATTACACGGACAACGAGACATTAATTCGTTATTTCTCTTTTCCAAATGACCAATTGTTTGGCGTGCTGTGCGAGAGTTGACATCGTGGTGATGCAGAATGATGCGACGTTTTTGTTTGTTTTTCCTGATTTGCCGATAACTTCTGGGCAAACAAATTATTGTATACCATTCAGCGTTAACTGTTCCTAGATTCCGAAAAGGAACGATTACGACATTTTCAGGACAACTGAAGAAACAACCAATCATTTTCTTGGAAGTGCTCCGTGAACTAACACAACTTTTGCGAGATTAAGTTCATCTTGGAACACCCAAACGGTGGATTTTTGTTTAGTTTCCGGTGCACATACGAATATATCCAAGTTTCATCACCTCTTACGACGTTGTACTACAGATTTTGCTGGTCCTCGGTCAAAATTCTTAATTATAAATTATTTAAGAAATAAAAATGATTGCCTAATCTCTCAGTACTTGCTAATCATAACATTGAAGTGCTCTAATTAAACACTTCATATCCGACAGCTTTAGATAATGAAATTACTTTGTAACCATATTTAGATTGCATTCGCCGATTTTTATTGGAAAATTCGTATTGTGCGTCATGGTGAAATTCTAAAATTCCAGCGAGAAAACTCGAAATATTTGCTTTATGCGAGTAAGACAGATAAGATCTTAAAATTCGTCGTAAATTTCTATAGTGTTTAGAACGTATCGAAAACGTGAATGATTTTTTCGTCTTTTTTTTTTTTATACAAATTATTATTGTTGCTTATCTCGAGAGTATTTACGAATCTTCGAAAACGTGAACGATTTTTGTTTGCCCTCGTAAAGCCTTGAGTTGTTGAACATCCATATCTATAATTAGTAAGTGAAACAAAGGATGATATCTTTGAACTTTAAGCTCTTGTAAAATTTTCGAGTGTTTACAATGCTTTGGAAACGCGAGCGAGATTTTTAGTCCTCTCGTAGTCCGTTGCACGTGTTTGTAGCGTTTATTCAACGCACACAAAACGTGAAAGCGATTTTTTAGTCCTTTGGTAGTCTGCTGCACGTGTTTATTCAATGCACAGGAAACGTGAGCAATTTTTTAGTCCTCTCATAGTCCGTTGCACGTGTTCGTAATGTTTATTACATACACACGAAACGTGAGCGCGATTTTTCTGTCCTTTGCTAGTCTGTTGTACGTGTTGGTAGTATTTATTCAATCCATAGGAAACGTGAGCAATTTCTTAGTCCTCTCGTAGTCCGTTGCACGTGTTCATAATGTTTATTCCATGCATACGAAACGTGAGCGTAATTTTTTTGTCCTCTGGTCATCTATCGCACGTGTTTGTAGCGTTTATTCAATGCACACGAAGCGTGAGCAATTTTTTAGTCCTCTCGTAGCCCGTTGCACGTGTTTGTAATGTTTCTTCAATGCACACAAAACGTGAACGCGATTTTTTAGTCCTTTGCTAGTCTGTTGGACGTGTTCGTAGTATTTATTCAATGCACAGGAAACGTGAGCAATTTTTTAGTCCGCTCGTAGTCTGTTGCACGTGTTCGTAGTATTTATTCAATCCACAAGAAACGTGAGCAATTTCCTAATCCTCTCGTAGTCTGTTGCACGTGTTCGTAATGTTTATTACATGCACACGAAACGTGAGCGCGATTTTCTAGACCTCTCATAGTCCGTTGCACGTGTTTGTAATGTTTATTCAACGCACACAAAACGTGAGCCCGATTTCTTTGTCCTTTGGTAGTCTGTTGTACGTGTTTGTAGTATTTATTCAATCCACAGGAAACGTAAGCAATATTTTAGTCCTCTCGTAGTCCGCTGCACGTGTTCATAATGTTTATTCCATGCATACGAAACGTGAGCGCAATTTTTGTCCTCTGGTCATCTATCGCACGTGTTTGTAGCGTTTATTCAATGCACACGAAGCGTGAGCAATTTTTTAGTCCTCTCGTAGTCCGTTGCACGTGTTTGTAATGTTTCTTCAATGC
Organism: Chrysina gloriosa; assembly: GCA_038088585.1. Lineage (NCBI taxonomy): Eukaryota > Metazoa > Arthropoda > Insecta > Coleoptera > Scarabaeidae > Chrysina > Chrysina gloriosa. The sequence continues at coordinate 5,548,933 of CM076092.1, read as the reverse complement.
ACACAAAACGTGAACGCGATTTTCTAGGCCGCTCGTAGTCCGTTGCACGTGTTTGTAATGTTTATTCAACGCACACAAAACGTGAGCCCGATTTCTTTGTCCTTTGGTAGTCTGTTGTACGTGTTTGTAGTATTTATTCAATCCACAGGAAACGTGAGCAATATTTTAGTCCTCTCGTAGTCCGCTGCACGTGTTCATAATGTTTATTCCATGCATACGAAACGTGAGCGCGATATTTTAGTCCTCTGGTAGTCTGCTGCACGTGTTCATAGTATTTATTCAATCCATAGGAAACGTGAGCAATTTCTTAGTCCTCTCGTAGTCTGTTGCAGGTGTTCGTAATGTTTATTTCATGCACACGAAACGTGAGCGCGATTTTTTAGGCCTCTGGTCATCTATCGCACGTGTTTGCAGCGTTTGTTCAATGCCCACGAAACGTGAGCAATTTTTTAGTCCTCTCATAGTCCGTTGCACGTGTTTATAATGTTTATTCAATGCACACAAAACGTGAACCAGACTTTTAGTCCTTTGGTGGTCTGTTGCACGTGTTTTTAGTGTTTATTCAATGCACAGGAAACGTGAGCAATTTTTTAGTCCTCTCGTAGTCCGTTGCACGTGTTCGTAATGTTTATTCCATGCATACGAAACGTGAGCTTGATTTTTTAGGCCTCTCGTAGTCCGTTGCACGTGTTCGTAATGTTTATTCCATGCACACGAGACGTGGGCGCGATATCTTAGTCCTCTGGTCATCTATCGCACGTGTTTATAGCGTTTAATCAATGCACACGAAACGTGAGCGCGATTTTTAGCCCTTTTGGAAGTCTGTTGGACGTATTTGTATTGTTTATCAAGTGCACACGAAAAGTGAACTTTCTTTTCATCCTCTGAAAGTTTATTACACGTGTTTGTGGTGTTTGTTGAATGCACACGAAACGTGGCCAATTTTTAAATTCTCTGGTAGTCTGTTGCACGTGTTTGTATTGTTTATTGAATGCGCATGAAACGTGACTGATATTTTTGATACGTTTCAAAGACGTTAGTCTCCTACTTTATCTACAATCGTAAAGTGGGGGTAAATTTTTGAACCTAGGAATTTCATACTGGTTTATCAATTTCATATTTTACAAAGTTAATTAGTTTTCTCTTATTGTTAGTTACATTAAACGAAATGGAATTTGACGATGATGGCACAGTGAGCATGCTAGAGTCCCTTCCCATTTCCCCTCATCTTTTTTGGCATTGTCGAAAGATAATAAATATTAGATTATTTATTTAGACTCCAAATCAATTAACAAGGTATGTTTAATAATATATAGTAGAAAACATCAATTTTATCGTTTTGTTTTTAAAAATCAGCAATTCTCAAAAAAGGATTCTTTTTAACCTATGAACCCTTTTATATTTTGTCACAAACTAGGAAAGGTTCTCAATGAAAAAAATTGTTTATATATTATCAAATTTTCGAATTCGGAAACCGCAGATTTATAACAATTATCGCGATATAATGTAGTAAGAAATGTAACAACCGGATCAGCCACGAAATGTAGGAAGAAGTAAAATGACGAATGCTGAATCCAACATTTATTAAATACTTTAACCGATGTTTTCTTGTAAAAATATTATTAAATAAATTTAAAAAAACTATTGGTATGGTAATGGTAGAGTAAAATTAACAAGTCCCCATTTTAAAAAAATACGCAGACAGGTGTAACTCAAAAACGGTTGAAGAAAATAAAACGTCAAACATTCTAAAATGTCGATAGAAATTTTATAAAAACTTTTGTGTTGAACATAATTTCCTAAAATGAATATTAACGCCAATAAATCGTCGTCTCCATACTTTTAAGTAACCCTGTATAATTAATTGGAAAGAATTATTTCTACGAAATATCCATGATCGGCATATTCTTTCCCGTTTAGAGAACTAACTACACCACAGTCCTTGGGATCACTATCATCGTTTAGACAAGATACAAAAAAAAAAACGGAGAAAAAACATCAAAAGACCAAAAGAAAATTTATAGTATGGGGGAATGACGAAATCCAACGGAACACGTGTCCCAAATTAATTATTAATTATGTGGTGCGAAGCTATCGATAGATACACTTTGATGTTCGGTCACAGTGAAAATAACGAATCATCGTCCCTACTGACTTTGTTTGTTAACTTAACGCTTTCTAATTACCAACGCGACGTAATCCCGAAAAAATTTTCTATTCTCAACCGCTCATTCATCGACGTAAATTAATCTTTTATAATTAACGTAATTTTTCTCGTAGATGTTTTTTCTTCCCATCCTCCTTCTTTCTAATCCTGGCCGCGCTCCAAATTTCAATTATCGAAAGTTTACATCTCGCCCAGCGTTCGTTATTTTTTAGGCGATGACGTGTGGAGGCATGTAATACGTATCTACGATACATACAAATGCGCGTATATGCACGTAGAGATGTTGAGATTGCACGATTATTCGCCAAGATTCGTCCCGGAGGAATGTAAACAGCATTTCGACAAATTCGACGGGAAAAATGTATCCAATAACAATGACCGTGCCGTTTTTCCTTTTTTTTTTCTTTCTTTCTGGACCATTTCGAGCCTTTTGGCACGATACGCGATTTTAGTAAATCCGAAAGATTAATGCTTTTCGTTCGAAAAAGCTATTTTTCTACGATTCTTTCGAAATACGAAGGAAAATTATTTCGGATGCTTTTATATGTTTTGACACGTGAAATAATTACGATGAATTTTTTTCCTGTTCAAGTGACAGAAATTTTACGATCTATATGTCGCGTTACTTCTAAAGCAAATACATCCAAAAATCTTGGGCGTGGGCTTCGCTTAGACAATTTCTTTTCTATTAGTTTGTTAATCGCTGCCAAAGTAAAACGTAAGGTTTATATTATGGCTTTGGTCCTGCTGCGTTTTAAAAAATCAGACGGTTGTTGACGAGACAGTGCAAGTTTCCTTCTTTATTTTGGAAAAAAAAACAAGGAACGAATGGAATCTTTTACGACCATCATGGAATGTGAAAGCAACGTAAGGATTTTGAATTACTCCTGAAGAATCTGCTAGTATGACCGACGAAACGCCAAGTATAATTATTAGCTAATTAAAAGCCTGTAAATAGAAAAATGTGGCAACGAGCGTCTTACTTTCCAAAAGTCATGTATTCTAATCAAGAACTGTACTATTTATCCCGTTGGACCGTATCTATCAGAATAGTAGGACCTTTTGAAGGAACCTCCAAAGCAACAAGATAGTTACAGTTTGCGCCTTGTTCAAGTGCTTGCTTCAAATCACAATAGTCCAGATCTCGCAGATAATGCCATACGGTTTCAACACGATGGTGCACCGCCGCACTATGCGCAGTCTGTTCCTGATTGTCTAGATTATCTAGACAATTGCTTTCCGAGGAGGTGGATTGGCAGATGAGAACCTATAGAATGCGAGATCCCCAGAAATTACGCCCCTTGATTACTTTTTATGGGGCGATTTAAAGTCCAAAGTCTATAAGACCAGAAAATTCAGCGGCATTAGAACATCGCATTCGAGACGAAATCCGCAGAATTAGCCCGGAAACGATTCAAAATGTACAAGAAAGAGGAATTTCTACATAGACTTTCGTATTGTCGGAAAGCGGGTGGATGGCAGTTCGACTAATTTCTTTAAAATTGTATTTGCTTAGCAAAGGATTCCTTTTTTTATTTTGTGTTAATAATAAGATTTACGGTTCCTAACATTTAATCGTCATTTACTCGAAGAATTTCTTATGTGAGATAGAAACATTTTTATTCTGTCAGTTCGAAAATGAAGAGATGGCTTAAAATCAAGAAAAAGGATTAAAGGTTGCAATTTAAAATGACGGGCATTACTACGCTCGGTAAACAACGGTAATTACGAAATAAGTTACGACAGTCTATGTCATAGACACTACTCGCATGCAGCGTACCGACTAGATCGGGGAGTCGGCGATGCTGTCGTAACTTATTTCGTAATTGGACGCTGCTATCGCTGTTTGCCAAGGCAAATTATAAGTCCCCAGAGTAGAAAACTAAAATATTAGAATAAACGTTGGAACAAAAAACCTAAAATTAACAGGTCCCAACTTTTCTTCCAAACACCGATAATAAAAGAATATGAATATTATTTTTTTACTCTATTTACACACTGTATAATATATATATATATATATATATATATATAAGTTATTATTCTCAATACTGTGGACATTACTAAAAACATGATGGTTGAAAATCGACCTGTTCAAGGATTTTATTATTTCATTTTTACTGAATTTATCCAACACTTTAGGCGCGCATTCTACAGCGTTATTAGGAAATGAGAAAAATTGCCATTATAACTAAACTAAAGCAAGCTCGAGGGTGGAAGTTTGGGAAAATCTTCAAGAAGAAAGGTCCGACATGTTCGGAAAAGATTTTACAATAAATGCACTGAAGAATATCAATTATTCAGAAAATTTTCGTCATTAACGTACGTATACCTCATTCCTCGAACGAATTTTGTTACTTACAGCTGTCGTTTGTAAATTTTCACTAGTTCCAAGTTTGCAATGTATTCGTTGCAATTAACGATAAAATAAACGCGTAATTTTTTCCCTAATTCTTGTCGAAGATGAACCGCTAAGGTTGATTTCAATTTCAACATTTTCATGAAAAAAGGGGAATGGAAAAACAGAAATTATAGGTAACAAACTGAAAAGTACTTCCCGCCGATCTATACGCGCGAACTTTTAACACATGCGCCAAACAAAAGAAATATACCGTGCGATTCGAAAATACTAAACTAACCATCTTTCTCGTAGTCAAACGATACCACACCTTCAACGACACGCAGCCTAATCAAGTTGATCTTACGGATTCGACTGATACGATCGTAGAATTTCCAAGATTTTATAACAAATACTATGCGAGCCTCCACCATACACCCGCACCTTAAGGCGCTGTTATAGTCGGTGGAAGACGCGTTTTAAAATTAGAATTTCTTTAAGCAGCAGCAGCAGCAGTCACAATCGACTATACACATTATACGTATAATGGCGCGTATGCCGGCGCTGGTTGTCGACTAGAAAAATGCATAGGTATAACGCTTATACGTGCGTGCGTGTGTGTATAAGAAAGTACGTATACGTCGATGCACGCACACGACTTCGGAAGGCGTCGCCGTCGCGAGAAAGCGTTATTTTTACAATGAATGCCTTAGAGATATACGAGACGATGATGATATTGTGCCGTGGCGATGCGATGATGGATGCACGAGATCGGACTTTAACAGGGATTTCGAAACGCGAAAAACTACTTACTACGCCTTAAGATGCTTCCGAAATAAATAGTTTTCGTTTTAGTCTGAAACGCAAGCAAGTTGGAGGAAATCGACACAATTTCTAACACAAATAACAACTGTTGAAACCTGGTGGTTCAGATATAAGAACTTCGAAAAATGAAAATACGCATTTCGACGTCTTAGTTGTCATCCTCAGTCGTAGAAACAAAGCGGTCACATGTTTATAAATGCTGCCAGAATGAGGCTTTACTGTCAGTTCCAGATTATTCAGCAAATAGAGGAAACACTCAAAGTTCCAATACAACCTAAAGCAATTGGGAATTCCCCATTAGATTGCTAGGAAATGCTGAAAGCTCCAACAGAAGTTGGAATGGTTTCTCTATTTCCACAGGACGCTAGAATGTCCGACAAAATCTAATATGTTTGAGAAAACGTCAGCAGAGCTTCAAGTCATTACCAGTGACTAGAAAAAACGCTGGAGCAAGCGAGAAATTTTCAGCTCGTGTCACGGAGAAGTATGAAAAGGTTAAAATTTACAATGATTTAAAATTGCTTGAAAGTGCTGGAATACATCAAAGATTCAATATCGAAGTGGGAGGAAGATGCTCGACTCGTTGCTACCGAAACACATGTCACCGGATTTAATGAAATAATCGTACGTTGAGGAATTTACCGATGTGATGTAGTATTAGTAATAGGATTATAAGAAAACATTGGGGAGGCTGGGAATAATTCAACATTGCTAGAAAGTGTTGGAATACGCACCAAAATCTGGAACAAACAAAAAATTTAAATCGAATTATTCCAAGATATTGAAATATTCGGAGAAACCTACAGAAATTTCTAGTCAATTCGCGGAAGAATGGATATCAAATTTCCAAAAAGCTATTTTCAATTTCAAACAGAATCTGAATGACGGATTTCCCACCGAATTGCTAGACAATCCTGGAATTTCCGTCAATATCTGAGCTATTCAAAGATTCTGCATCAGTTGTTGAAAAACTGAAAGCGATTAAGGGTTCCACCGCATCGAATTGTTGGAAAAGACGGAAAGCTCCAGCAAAAGTGACAGGAACTGTTCAACAATTCTACGTTGAAGTCTTCACACACACACACATTCTGATTGCTTTGGAAGAACCTGGAGTGATCCAAAAGCCAATCTGCAATAACTCAAAGATTTGCATCGAAATATTCCGAAATATTGGAATATTCTGAAAAACCGACAACGTTTGAGAAATTTCTAGTGAATTTGCTCAAAGGGGCTAAAGATCGGAATTGATATCAAATTTCCAAAAACTATTGCAACCACACACACAGAATCTGTATAACCGTTTTCGCGCTGAATTATTAGAAATCTCCTTAAAAATCTGAGCTATCAAGTGTTCCGTATCAAAAGTTGGAGAAAACATTGCTGGAAACATAAGATATGTTATCTATGATGATTCTGCGTTGAATTTCTAGAAAGAACGCTAAAACTGCTACAACGTGGTGTGATTTAATATTATTATAATAGTCTGGAGTATACTGCAGAAAGGATCGATATCAAATTTAGAAAAAGGATTGCAATTTCAAACAAAATCTGAATGATCGATTGAATTGCTAGAAAATCTTGAAATTTCTATCAAAATCTGAGCTATCAAGAATTCAGGATAAGTTCTTGACAAACATTGAAATATTACTAGAATCTAATACAATATACATCTGTGGTGATCGTATGTTCAATTGCTAGAAAACACTAAACTTCCTGCAACGTGCTGTGATTTAGTATTATGAGAACAAACTGGAGAAGGATCGAGAAATCTGTACTAAATTGCCCAAAAATATAAAAAGCTCCAACAAAATACAGAGTAAAGAGAACGCTGGATTATGAAAGCGTTAAAAGCTACGACAGAATTTGAATAACACCGACTTGCCAAAAGATGCTGGAATTTTCAGTAAATTTTGGAAATTTGGAAATTTTGTGAAAGCACTGAAAATTTCAATAGAACCTGAAGTAATTACGGGCTTCGCATCGAATTACAAAATCCAGAAAGGTTGCAACAGAACATGGTGTGATCAACATTTCTACGTTGAATTATTACAACATATGGAAGCTTCAGAAGAGCCTGAACTGATCGAAAAGCTTGCACCAAGTCACAAAAGATGCGAAATCCGGAGCGATTAGAAAATCTGAACCAATTTCCTAAAGCACCGGTAACTCCAATCAAATCAAGTCTAACCAATTGTTATTGAACAACAAAAGCTCTAGCGAAAATGCGAAATGGTTGAAAAATTTGCACTCAAACTTGAACTAATTGAGAATTCCGTCGCGAATAAATCGGTTTTAAACTATTGAAAAATCCTAGAACATTTGCAAAAATCTGAACTACTGAAACGATTGACAGATAACCAAGAATTTACAACGAGCTTTAATACAAGATGGAGCGATCGAGAATTCTGTGTTCAAAATTGCTAGAAAGAGCTTTTGGCGTTTTATAACAATTGGTTAGACTTGGTTAGACTGGAGTTACCGGTACTTTAGGAATTTGAATCTAGATTTCGCGTCTTTTGTGACTTGGTATAAGCTTTTCGATCAGTTCAGGTTCTTCTGAAGCTTTGATATATTGTAACAATTCAACGTATTATAGAAACGTTGATGTGATTTTGATGCGAAACCCATAACCACTTCAAGTTCGGTTGAAATTTTCAGTGCTTTCACAAAATTCCGTGCAAATTTTTTAATGGCTAATAGCTAAACATACCGGTGTCTTTTGGAAATTCTGCGTTATTCAGATTTTGCCGGAGCTTTTGACGCTTTCTGACAATTTAATGCAAATTCTCGATGGTCAAAGCTCGACTGAAGCTTTCAGTATTTTCTGGTAATCCCATACTAACTTCTCGGTAGCTCATACTTCAGCGTTCTTTTTCCTGCATATTCTGTTGAAGCTTTTTATATTTTAGGCAATTTTGTACAGAGTCTCCAGTAATTTGTAATTCGATGTGGAAACGTTAATCGTTTCAGGTTGAATTGAAACTTTTCGGCCTTTCGCAAGATTTAATGCAAATTTTTAAATAACCTCAACTTAAAATTCCGGCTTCTTTTGAAAATTCATGAGTTATTCAGATTCTGTTAGAGCTTTTGACGCTTTCTAACAATTTAATGTAGAATTCTGGATGGTCAAAGTTCGACCGAAGCTTTCAGTATTTTCTGGTAATCCCATACTAACTTCTCGATAGCTCATACGTCAGTGTCCTCTTTACTTCGTACTGTGTTGGAGCTTTCTATATTTTTGGCCAATTTACTACAGAGTCGCCAGTATTTTGTAACTCGATGTGGAAACGTTAATGGCTCCAGGTTGGGTTGAAATTTTTAGTACTTTCACAAAAGTTCATGCAAATTTTTCAATAGTTTTTACTGAGAATTGCAATGTCTTTTGGCAATTCTGCGTTATTCAGATTCTGCTGGAGCTTTTGACGCTTTCTAACAATTTAATGCAAATTATCCATGGTCAAAGCTTGACCGAAGCTTTTAGTATTTTCTGGTAATCGCGTACTAACTTCTCGATATCTCATACTCCAGCGTTCTTGTTACTTAGTATTCTCTTGAAGCTTTCAGTACTTTCTGGCGACTTAATACAGATTTCTCGATCACTTCCGAAGTATACTCCAACCTATTCTAATAAAACTAAAAAAAAAAACACCAAGCTGCAGTAGCTTTAGTGTTTTCTAGCAATTCAGATTCATCATAGATCCACCTTGTGGCACTTTCGAGAAATGTTTTTTTCAACTGCTGCAGAACTCTTGAGAGCTCAGATTTTGATAGAAATTCTAGGATTTTCTAGCAATTCAGTTCAAAATCGGTCATTCAGATGTCGTTTGAAATTGAAATAGCTCTTTGGAAATGTGATATCCGTTCTTAGTTCTTTTATGTGAATTTACAAGAAATTTCTGTAGGTTTTTCAGATTTTGTTTGAAGTTGCAATAGCTTTTGGAAATTTGACATCGATGCTTAGTCCCTTTGAGCAAATTTACTACAAATTGCTCGAAAGTTACATGTTTTTCTGAATAAGAATGGCTTTCATGGCCGCTTTTCAATGTGCGAATATCTTCCGGGCATTCCCGTGTTTTGAGTCATAAAAACTTTTTAGAAATTCTGAAGGAACTGGTAGTGTGCTATTAATGAAGACGTCCTGTTTCACGGCCACCAGGACAATATGGAGAAGGTTGAATTGATTTTGGCGTTTTGGGTCAAAGACTCTTTCAATTCCTGGTGGTTAAGGATGCAAAAATAAAGATTTATATCGTCAAGTCCTCTTCAAGAGGAAGATATAAGAAAGCCAAAGAATCAAACCAAAACCGCAACGTCGCGTTGGAATTTTCCGAACTACCACTTCGGAAGCCTCTACGTACGAATACATCCTCGCCATTAATTTTGAAAACTTTATCGCCTAATTCAACCCGGCAAGGAAAGGCAATACGTTATCGTCACCCGCCATCTAACGAGATTTACGAAAGCACCCTTCCTCTCTAATCCTTTCGGGTATCCGACAGACAAGAATTCCGACCACTAGATTAATATACGTTCCCCAGAAAACGATACCCGCACCCGAGAGCTTACCGCCCAAAACGAAAAGCGAGCCTCCGGATCGAAACGAGCTTAATTATCATTCACTTCGCTTCCGGGTCATCGTATTGGCCCTGTCAGCGATGTCGTCGATTTTGTATCGTATCTAATTAAGCCGTCGCGCAAACAAAATCCTAATTCCACCCGCTCCCTCCCCGCTTTAAGTACTCGAGCTTTCATTCCGTTAGTAGGATCGTAATTCGCGCGGAAAAGCTTTCGGATAACTTTTATATTAAATTTGAGTCCGGCTTTAGAATCCCGATTTGCGGAAATTTTACCTTTGCGTAGCCCGGTAATATAATAGCAGACTTTCGTCGTGTATACATGCTACTGTATACGTCCTCATCATCCCTTCAACCAGCTTGGGGTAAAGCTTCCCTCGTGTTAGGAAACTTTTACGATTTTATTCCCGTGGGCGAGTTTTTGGAAAGTTGTGGGGAAAAGGTAACAGCACGAATGTGCGTTTTAAAATGGAAAATCGAGAGGGGACCATTTTATCGACGATATAGAAAAAGCGGTATAAAGAGGGATGTAGTTTTTAAGCGCTTTATTTCGTGGAGTAGGTACGGAAAAATTTAAAGACATAAAAACGAATAGGACGAAAGTAGGAAAGTGCAAACGAGTCTGGGAGAATATTGGAGGAGTTGCGAGGGTACTCTTCTTCTTCTTCTCGTTCTTCTTCTTCTTCTTCTTCTTCTTTTCTTTCTTCTTCTTTTTCTTCTTCTTGTCCTTCTTCTTCTTTTTCTTCTCCTTGCCTTTCTTATTATCCTTCTGCCCGCCTTAGGACGTCAGATTTGAAGCACCGCTCTCCTTTACCCATTGTTTCCATTCTTTCCTGCTGCACGTTAGTTCCTGTATATACCCCATTTCTTTAGCTCTATCCTCCCCCTCACCCTGAACCTGCCGATCTATTCCCTCCATGTGTTCTTCAATTTTTCCCCTCTTCTAATTCTTCTCAATCCTGCCTTGTTCATCTTCTTTAACATTCTGTCTTGGTCCAGTTTCGTTATCTGTCCATATCAGCTTAGTTGGTTATTATCAATTTTCCCCAATATTGGCTCCTGATTTTAGCTAGAGTGTGTTTTTTTTTCGTATCTCTCGATTTCAGTTGCCCCAGCTATCCTCCTTAAATATCTCATTTCTGCTGGATTTATCGTCGATTTATGTTTCTCTAATATTATTAGTTCGCATTTGCGCGTTTTGAAATGAAAAATCGAGCGGGGACCATTTTATCCAGGATATAAAGGAAGGGGTATAAAGACAGATGCGGATTTAAGAGCTTTATTTCGTGGAAAAAATGTTACAGGCATAAAAACGAACAACAGGACGAAAGTGGGAAAGTGCAGACGATCCCATGGGAATATTTGGAGGAGTACTAAGGTATTCTTCTTCTTCTTCTTCTTCTTCTTCTTCTTCTTTTTCTTCTTCTTCTTCACTTTCTTCCATCTCATAAACCTTGTGCCCATCTTAGGTCGTCGGATTTGAAGTACCGCTATCTTTTACCCATTCTTTCATGCTACGCTACGCTGCTAAGTTCCTGCATATTCTTCATTTCTTCACCTCTTTCCTCACCCCAACCTGCAGATCTGTTTTATCCATGTATTCTTCGGTCGTCCCACTCTTCTACTTCTTCCCAATCTCGCCCCGTTAATCTTCTTTAACATTCTGTCTTGGTCCAGTTTCGTTATTTGCCCATATCAGCTTAGCTATTTATTCCCAATTTTCCTCAATATTGGGTCCTGTTTGAGTTTTGCCCTGATATCTTCATTTCCATACCTGTCGATTTTAGTTACCTCAGCTATCCTCCTTAAATATCTCATTTCTGCTCGGTTCATCATCGATTTGCGTTTCTCTAATATTTCGAATTATGTGTCTGCTGTCATTAGTTCGCGTTTTAAAGTGGAAAATCGAGTGGAGACCATTTTATCGACAATACGAAAAGAAAAAGATAGCGGTATAAAGAGGGATACAGCTTTTAAGCGCTTCATTTCGAATTTTTTAAAAACACTAAAGCGAACAACCGGACAAAAGTATGAAAGTACGGATGAGTCAGGGGGATATTGGGGGCGCAACGAAGATACTCAAAGCTTTTAGAAAGCAATATTCAGGGAAAAATGGAATTTTTGTTAAAATCAACGAATAGTACGTCGAGAGTTAAAAATTTTTAATTCACGTTTAGTGTCGAGCAAATTGAAATATTTACATCAAACATAAGTTATGCACAAAGTCAAAACGGAACTCTTAAGATTAACAAATAAGAAAGAAACAAATAATACCAAATACAGGGCGATTCATAATACGAGGGACGCCTTTTATGTCTCTACAAACGACCAGTAGGTGGCGCTATTGAGATATATCATTACTATTTTCGTAAAATTTAACATTCGTGACATAGTGAAAGCAGTGCCACCTTAGAAATTAGCAGAGTAGTTTGTTTACGGTGAACGTTTAAAAGTAGCAATTTTGTGAAAGAATGGAAGTTTCACGCGAACGTTCTCGTTAGATGATTTTCTACGTGTTTGGCCAGCAACGAGGCTATCATATTTCGATAAGACACGTTTTGAGGATGCTAGCCTCGTTGATAGCGAAACACGTGTCAACGGATTTAATTAAATACTTGTGTAAATACTATCTAAAAGAAAGGTTATGGCAAATACCACGCAAGTACCATCCACTTTCATACAAATTCCGACAATATTAATTCTATCTAAACAACACGACAGTATTTTCCGACAGTCTTCATATGTTTTATTTATCTATTTAGACATACGACTTTCCGACAGTTCTGATACTCTCTGTTTCATTTAAACAAATTACAAGGACTTCCTGGCAGACCCTATCTTTCCGACAGCGCTTATGCAATTCAGTTTATCTAAGACAACGTGACAAAACTTCATGAGACTCGTGGTATCCACAGAACTTTGCGAGAATCTTTAATGATTCAACGAAGATCTCGGTTTTTCTAACAAAAAAAAAAAACAGGAATCTTTCTTTTAAAAAAATGCTATATTGCTAAATGTCTCTAAAAATACGATGGAATTTTCCGACAGTGCTTTGATGATGATTCGATTTCCCTAAAACAACGCGACAGAACTTTCCGGTAGTTTAGAGGATCACATCTTCAATATAGGAATCTACATAATTACCATCTAGCAGGTGTGATATTATGCGCTTGAGGCGGAAAATACGACAGAAGTTACTGACACTAATTATATAGTTTGATTTACTTAAAAATACGACATTACTTTCCGACAATTCTGATACTACCTATTCTATTTGAAAAATGCAACACAACTTTGTGGCAGTCTGCTACATCGATCAAGTTCACCATACAAATGCGACAGAACTTTCCGACAGTACTTATACGATTCGGTTTTTCTCGAAATTACGACAATATTTGCGACAATTCCGATTTTATTCGTTTTGCCTGAAAAATTCGACAGGCTTTTGCGACAATCCTATATTATAGAAATCAATTTTCCTCAAGAAATACGACAGGATTTTCCGACAATACTTGTATAATTCGATGCACTTAAAAACACAACATCACTTTCCGACAACTCCGATGCAGTTCGTTTTATCTAAGGAATGCAACACAACTTCCTGACAATCTGTTACTTTGATCAATTTGACCATAAAAATACATTACTTTCCGACAACAAGAATGCAATTCGTTTCGTCTGAAGATTGCAAAACAACTTTCTGACAGTCTGCTACTTCGATCAAGTTCATCGTACAAATGCGACAGAACTTTCTGACAGTACTTATACGATTCGGTTTTTCTCGAAATTACGACAATATTTGCGACAATCCTCGATGTATCTAAAAATACAACATTACTTTCCGATAATTCCCATAATTATCCATTTTATCTAAAGAATGCAATAGAACTTCCTGACAGTCACCTACATCGATCAATTTCCCCCGCAAAAATACGACAGAACTTTCCGACAGTTTCGATTCCCTCAAGTCGCTCGCTGCGATCTCCGTTTTGGAAACCGCGCTCTTCAAATTACGTTCCCTCCTTGCGGAAATTCGGTTACACCTCGCTATCAATTCATCACTTTATGCGCGTTTGCGTTCAATTTGGCACCTACCCACCACTCTCGGTTATTAATAGACTACCGTCGAATCCGCAGAAGATATCTGTATACGAGTGTGGCATAAAGGGGAGCGTATGGACGTGGGAGACGAAATTGTTTCCGTGTAAGTTCGGGTAAGGGCGCAAAGGAGTGTTAACGTCGCCGCATCGCGCGTGCAGTAAGTTATAATAGAGATAGACGTAATTCCCTCGAGGAGCTAAAATAACGTTGAACGCGAATTTATGGCGTTTTCGAAGTTAGTGTCCATTTCTCCAGTAATACCGGTGAGATTAGAAACGTGCTGAGGTGGATTTAGGATCCCCAAGGTGTTGTGAGTAAACGTAGAGTCGAGATGTGATTTCGTTCGGGAAGTTCACGGAAGAGGGTGGAAGGGGCGGAGGAGGAGGGGAGAGGGGGAGATTCATAAGCTTAATTCTAAAACATCAAATACCCGTTTCGACAATCACATCCTCATTCTCGAGAGAACACGGAAAAATGAGGATTTGGCGTGCGAATTAGTGGAATCCTTCACGTAGTCTGGAGTGAGTCAAGCAAAACCATAATCGCAGACACCCCATCAAAAAACGTGGGTAATATTGTTCTGGGACTGTCAACTTCTAGTCTCAAAGAACTCAAACGAGTTTTGCGCTTTTGTTTTTAGTCCTTAGTTGACACTTTAGTATCGGTTCTTGTTCCTCCTTAGTCCTTTTAGAAAAGAACGGTTTACGTGGCCAGTGATTAAAAATGATGATAATGAGGCGTGCAACTCGTGGTTCACGTTGGATGACCATTATGATTAATTATATCTGGCTTCGAGGGGCATTGGTTGCCTTGGCATCCATCCATTGTATTGAGCTCCCCACAGGGCCGAAGGAGGTCCTGGCCAAGGTATTTGTTGATGTAGAAGCCGGAAAATAGGACATCGAAGATTGGGACCGGTAGTCCTTCAAGAACTGATGTTAGCAAGTGTTAGCATATGTTACAAATACACTTGAATGTAAATCGGCATTGGCCAATTTCTTCCTGCCACTCTCATTTTGGTACAATAAACTGTACCAATGGATTAAAATCTATTTAAGTCAAATCTGATAAATCGTAGCGATTCATGCATTTGGAGACGTTCCTCTTATCTTTCAAAACCGACTGCCGTGCTTTTGCAATTTTCCAAAACAATTGTCGTCTCTGCAAATCATAAATTTTCTCTTTTACGGTTTCTAGCATTTCTGACCAAAGTTTTTATCAATCTCTAGAGCTAGTCTCTTCTTTTGACTACGTCCATTAGCGTTTATCTTCGGGTACTTAGATATAAGCTCGCGATCTCGATGCTTAACATTGTTAAGGCATATTTTCCCTTCAAACCCCAAATTCTGAGAGATTTAGTAAGAGCTGTAAATCTAGGTCGGGGGATATTGCCTAGATCGTTGCAGCTTTTGGAGAATTTGCTCCCTCTTCCGGTTAGGCTCTTTAGTCATCATTTTTGACGACTTAGAGATACTCGCCCGAGCCTTGGTTCGATCTGCATGCCTTAACAATGTTAGGGCACATCTTTTCCTCAGAGCCTCAAATTCACAAACCTTTAGTAAAAACTGTAAGTCTTCGGGGAGGGATGCTGCCTACATTTTCGCAGATTTACTCTGGAGCTTGTTCGTAGTTCTTGCTAGGTTCCTCGTCCTTTATCCTCGGGGGTCTAGATATACGCTCGAAGCTGCATGCTAGGGTATATCTTTCCCTTAAACGCTCAATTCCTCAAAGCTTGAGTAAAAGCTGTAAGTCTGGACCGGGAAGGATTGCTCACATTGTAGCAGTTTTTGGAGAATTTGCTCCCTCTTCCGGTTACACTCCTTAGTCATCAATTTTGACGACTTAGAAATACTCGCTCGAAGCTTAGGTTCAATCTGTACGCCTTAACAATGTTAGGGCACATGTTTTCCCAAAGCCTCAAATTCACAATTCTTTAACAAAAACTGTAAGTCTTCGGGGAGAGATGCTGCCTACATTTTCGCAAATTTCCTCTAGAGCTTGTTCGTAGTTTTTGCTAGGTTCCCCGCCCTTTATCCTCGAGGACTTAGATATACGCTCGAAGCTGCATGCTAGGGCATATCTTCCCCTTAAAGGCTCAATTTCTCAAAGCTTGAGTAACAGCTGTAAGCCTGGACCGGGAAGGATTGCCCACATTGTAGCAGTTTTTGGACAATTTGCTCCCTCTTCCGGTTAGACTCCTTAGTCATCAATTTTGACGACTTAGAAATACTCGCTCGAAGCTTAGGTTCAATCTGTACGCCTTAACAATGTTAGGGCACATCTTTCTCCCAGAGCCTTGAATTCACAAACCTTTAGTAAAAACTAAGTTTTCGGGGAGGAATGCTGTCTACATTTTCGCAGATTTCCTCTAGAGCTTGTTTGTAGTTCTTGTTAGGTTCCTCGTCCTCGAAACTGCATGCTAGGGCATATCTTCCCCTTGAAGTTGAGCTCAATTTCTCAAAGTTTGTGTAAAAACTGTAAGTCTGAACGGGGAAGGATTGCCCATATTGTCGCAGTTTTGTAGTTCTTGCTAGATTCTAAATCTCTTATCCTCGAGGGCTTAGACATATGCTGAAAGCTGCATGCGTAACATCAGAATTAATGCATACCTTCCCTTGAAGGCCCAAATCCTCAATGCTTCAGTAAAAGCTGTAAGTCTGGACGGGGAAGGACTGTCCACATTGTTGCCGTTTTGGAGAACTTGCTCCTCCTCTTCCCCTCTGGCTAGGCTCCTTAGCCATCAGTCTTGAGGACTTAGATACTTGTTAGGGCCCTAAGTTCAATCCATACGGTTTAACAATGTTAGGTCATATCCTTTCTAATGGCCTCCAATTCGCAAACCTTCAGTAAAGACGACCGGGACACTACCCACATTTCGGCAGATTTTTCTACAGCTTATGCGTCGTTCTTGCTGGCTTCCTCATCTTTTATCCCTGAGAACTTAGAAATCGGCGCGAAGTAAAGTAATAAGTCTGGACGGGGAGATACTGCCCACGTCCTCGTACTTTTAGGTAACTTGCTTCTTTGGTTAGACTCTTTAGCCATCATCACTTAGATACTCCTCCCAGGCCTAGGTTCAAATTGAATGTTTTAATAATGCCGGGACACGTCTATTCTCGAAGCACGTAATTCCTGAACCTTTAGTAAAAGCTGTAAGTTTGCCCACATTCTCGCAGTTTTAGGGAACTTATTTCCTCCTTTGGTCAGACTCTTTAGCCATCATATTTGACGGCTTAAATACTCGCTCCAGGCGTAGGTTTAATCTGTATGCTTTAACAATGCCGGGGCACGTCTTTCCTCAAAGCTCGTCATTCCTAAACCTTTAGTAAAGGCTATAAATTTTTGGGATGCAAGGCTACACACATTTTCGCTGGTTATTGTAGAACTTGTTCCTAGTTCTTGCTAGGTTCCTCATCCTTTAGAGAACTTAGTGGTCGGGCCGAATCTGCGGGCATAACACTGCTCGATCATATCTTTCTATTAAAATCCCAAATTCTTAAAGCTTCAGTAAAAACTGTAGCTCTGAACGTGGAGATATTTTCCACATTGTCACAGTTTTAGACAGGTTGTTCTCCTCTTTGGTTGGGTTCCTTAACCATCATCCTTGATGACTTAAATTCTAGCTCGGCAATGCTTAGGTTCAATCTGTAAACTGTTAAGGGACATCTTACCTCAAAGCCCCGAATTCATAAAACCTGTAATAGTCTTAACACGTTGAGTGCGCATTGACGCGTTGGGGCGTCATTGTGTTACCATTTGCTGTTCTGATGGGTTTAGTTAGCAGTGAACGTGTTAAGGAATTGAGATAGGACAGATTATTGCAGTTTGATGTCCAGGATTCTCAACCATCATCCGCGAAGATTTCGAGATTTGCTCGAAGCCTACGTTTCTACCGCCAGGCTTTACACTACTGCAGCCCATTGTTGTTTAAAATATCACCCTCATTAAGTCAGATGACCTTCATGAATAAAGTTTCGCATATTCTGTGAAGCCTTATAGAACCGGAAATTGCCAAATCTTCGTGGGTATACCTAGGTTGTTTAGGTCTTCAACCTGTCCTTATTGCCCCCAATATTGTCTACGTAAATCATTTAGGTTCTATAGAATCCCTTTGCGCCGAAAACAGCTATTACTTCAACCAGCATCTAGAAATGGGAAACCCAAGTTCAATTGTCGAACTAATGCCAAAAATATATTTTCCACCAAATTTACCGACCACCGACCTCCAAGTTTCGTCCGTTCATCGCCCTCAGGAATGGCATGCAAGACTGGACGTGACAAAGATCTAACGTGCGGTTCGTGCAAACGGACAGATAACTAATTGATTTCGAAGCGTTATCCCACCCCTCGCCGCCGCCGATCACACGTTAACATATTTTTGCCGATTTCGAACAACCTCATCAACATATTCGCGGCGTTGTAGGCGGAGCCGTTGTGTACCACACTTTACTGATACGAACCGGCCAAACAAAGAACGCATATCGATCTTCTTTCGTGCGGTTTTCAGACGGAAGCGGTAATAAGAACAGTAACGGCGGTAGCAGCAACAGTACGGTTTATGTGGGTGTGTATATTTAGACGACGACTTGCCTCGGGAAGGGGAGTTCAGGACGAGAAAAAGCAGAAGATAGACGACGCGCAGCGACGAAATGTAATAAGTCCGACAGGAATTCCTCTGCTGGCCAGGATCGTATCCGCTCTTCGTTAGTGAATTGGAGATCCTCTTTAGGGACCACGAAATCTAATGATGTTTATTTGGTTCAGATGTAGCCTGAAGGAAGACTTTTATTTCCCTCTCGTGGCGCGTCAAAATCGGATGAGGACGAAACTCTTTGAGGTGCTAGCACATGGTTTTCCCTGTCATCGTCATCCCCTCGATTCGTATATTAGTCTGATCTAGAATTTCTAAATTCTATCGGATCCCTTTTGCTGAACCGTGGCCAGATTTGCTGTAAATATTGGGAAATTCTGGGATTCTATAGAGTTATCCTTCATTGACAATGAAACTTACTGCCATCTGTTTTTCACTAGATCGATCAAAAGTTACGCGTCAAAATTCTGGTTCAGAAATTTGGACGATTTCGCCCTGTACGTTTCGTTTACATAAAAAAATTAAAAAATGGAAGATTTCATGGCAAAGCTCTTGTCTATCTAGTCTTCCACCATTTCACACTGGACCAATGTAAAGTTTACAATTACAACGAATTTTGGCAGATGATTCTTTGTCACTCGAAAGATTTTGCTTTAAGAATTGGAAGATTTCGTGGAGAAATTACTCTCTGTACTGCCGTCCACCATTTCACACCAAACCAATGTCAAATTCCTAATTACTTTTGACAGATAATGATTTTGAAATCTTACCAATTTGCACCACTCGAAAGGTTCTGCTTCACGAATTGGAAGACTTCTAGGCGAAGCTGTTGTCTATCCAGTCTTCCACCATTTCACACCGAAGCACAATGTACAATTTCTGGTTACAACGAATTTTGGCTGATAATTTCGTCTTCAATACTCGGAAAATTCCGCTTTAAGATTTGGAAGATTTCGCGGCAAAACTACTGTTTGTACTGCCGTCCATCACCTCACACCGAATCAATGTCAAGTGACATGATGATTTTGACTTACAAATTTGCAGTACATGAAAGATTCTGCTTGAAAAATTCGAAGTCTTTTTAGCGAACCGCCCAGTCATCCACTATTTTGCTCTGAACCAATGTAAAGTTTTCGATTTGCTCTAGATTTTGTCAAATGATTTCAGCTTCTTACAAAGTAGTAGCATTCGGAAAATTTTGCTTAAATGATTTAAAGACTTCTTAAAGAAATACTTCTCTGTCCAGTCATCCAGTATGTAACACTGAACCAATAAAGAGTTTCCGATTGCTTCAAATTCTGACAGATGATTTCGACTTTTCATCAATTTGCAGCACGTGCAAGCTTTTCTTTCATAAATTGAAAGATTTCGTGGCAAAACTGGTGTCAGTCAGGCAGTCTACCGCCTCACACTGAACTAATGAAGTTTCCGATTACTCGAAATTTTGACAGATGATGATTTTGACGTCTTACAAATTTGCAGCACTCGAAACAATCTTCTTCAAGAATTGGAAGACTTCTTGGCGAAACTTTTCTCAGCTCAGCGCTTTACCGTTTCGCATTGAGCCAATGTAAAATTTCCGATTGCAGATGATTATCATTTTGTATCAAGCCGAAAGATTCTGTTCCAAAAATTGAAAGATTTCCTGGCAAAATTATTCCCTGTCCAGTCGTCTGCGATTTCGTACAGAATTAGTGTAAAGTTTCCGATTGTTCCAAATTTTGACAAATGATTCCGACTTCTTATAAACTTGAATTACGCGAAATATTCTGCTTTAGAAATTGGAAGACTTCCAGGCGATTCTATCCATCATTTCACACTGAACTGATATAAAGTTTCTGATTGCTCCAAATTTGGGCAGTTGATTCCGATTTCTTACAAACTTGAAGCACTCGACAGATTCCGCCTAAGTAGTCCACTATTTGGCACTGAACCAATGAACGGTTTCTGGTTGCTTCAAATGTCGGTAGAAGATTGTGATCTTTTAACAATGTGCACCACTCAAAATCTTTTCTTTCCTAAATTGGAAGATGTCGTGGTAAAGCTAGTTCACTTTCTGGCCGTCCACCAATTCGCCCTGAATCAATGTAAAGTTTCCGATTGCTCCAAATTTCAGCAGATGATTCCGACTTCTTACAAACTTGCAGCACTCGAAATATTCTGCTTAAAAAATTGAAAGACTCTTTGAAGAAACATTTGTCTGTTCAGTCGTCCACTATTTGATACTTAACCAATGAAGAGTTTCCAGTTGCTCGAAATGTTCACAGCAGATTATGATCTTATACCAATTTGCAGCACTCGAAATCTTCTCTTTTCCAAATTGAAAGATGTCGTGTTAAAGCTATTTCTGTTTCTGGCCGTCCACCAATTTGCCCTGAATCAATGTAAAGTTTCCGATTGCTCCAAATTTCAGCAGATGATTCCAACTACTTACAAACTTTCGGTGCTCGATAGCTTCCCGTCCACAAATTGAAAGATTTCGTGGCAAAACCATTTTCTAGTCTTCAGTCTATTATTTCACACTGAACTAATGAAAATTTCTCGATTGCTCCAAATTTAGACTGATGTAGTATTCCAATTTTTTAAGCAGAATCTTTCGAGTGCTACAAGTTTGGAAAGAAGTCGGAATCATTTATCAAAATTAGGAGCAATCGGAAACTTTCTATTAAATCACTAAACTATTTCAGCTTCTCCTTACAAATTCATAATTGTACCAAAATTCCTTTTAAAAACAATTGAAAAAGAACAGTGATGAGGCCTTCCCGATTTCTCCAGCTAAGAAGTTACAAATTTCTTCCAATTTTGTTCTCGGTTGAATTTGATTTCGTTTCTTGCCGCATCTACGAAAATCGCCTACTTTGCATTTAATAGTACAATTCCAGTTTCTTCTTAGGAGTTCATGATTACACCAAAATTCCTTTCAATTTTTTGAAAGCTAATGGGACCTTGACCTGATTTCTCCGCATAGAAGGTGACACATTCTTCAGATTTCGTTCTCGGGCTAGATAGCTGACTTCATTTCTTGCTGCATTTACGGAGACATACAACCTTTTTCGTATTTTATCGTGCAATTCCATCTTCTTCTTTCAAGCTCATGTTACTACCAAACTTTAAAAAATAAAATAAAAATAGAAGCTGAAATGGCCTTTCTGATTTCTCCAGAAAGAAAGTTGCAGATTTCTTCCAATTGAGTTCTTCTTGGCGAGGTTTGTTTCATTTCTTGTTGAATCTACGGAAATATACAGATTACTTCATATTTGATCGGAAAATTTCAGCTTCTTCTTGCAAATTCATGGCAGTACCAAAATTTCTTTTAAATACAATTGAAGAGAAAAAACTAATGCGGACTTTCTGATATGTATAGGTAGAAATTTTGTCCTGTCTCCTACTTCTTTCAGAGGGTTCCAACTGCTCGTTGCAAGCTAGTGGTGGTATCAAAATTCATTTTCAAGCGACGAGGGCTTTCTCATGTCTGTAAATTGTGCTTTCTCCGTTTTGAGCCGGGATGGTGAAGAGATACCAATTGCTCCGTATTTAATAGGACAATTCCAGCTCGTCCATTCAGGTAGTTCTAGAAAAATGCCATATCAAGTATTGTATGGAGAGCTCACGAATTCTCCAAATTTGATCACATTTCTGCAACCTAAAAGGTTGTTGTCCTTTCTCGTTTGAGTCTACTTCGTCGGTGTGCTGTTCTTAACGGAATTTCTCAACCGGGGTAATTACTAACGTTTGATAAAAGAGTGGATGGTGTGTTATCCTTATGTGGTGTAAACCGGACTCACGCTGTCACTTCTACGAATTTTATTATTCAATGTTCGATGGAGTGAAAGCGCGAATCCGGTTTACAGTATATAATGATAACACATCATCCACTCTTTTATCAAACCTTAGCGATTACGATACAACCTGAAATATCAAAAGAGACGCTTTCCCTCGCTTCTTATCTGTCACTTGATGTCGTTTTCATTGAGAAAATCGAACTCGACATTCAATTTCCCAAATCGTAGTTTTATTACGCGACGTGAGCCTTTACTCGGCAACTTTACGGCCCCCGCTCCCCACACGTCAACGTCAATTCCGTACCGCCGCGCCGTACGGAACGTTCTAATTTCAAACGGAACCGATTCGAGTACGTGTCGAAAAAATCTCGACGTTACCCACGGAAACTGGGTTTTCAAGTCGCGCGAGGGCCGCTCGCAGGAAGTGCCGAACGTGTTTCGTTACGTTTTGGCATCGACGAACGAACACATTGTCTTTCGCGAAAAACGATTGCGCGATTTATAAATAGGCGAGAGATGGGATAAGCAGGTGGGTAGGTGGGTGGGTGGCCTTTACATCGTCGTCGTACATCTACGCGAACGTTACATTGTTCTTCGTTTACGAGCTAACGCCGGGTCGAGCTGCTTATTTCTCAGCGCTAACGCCTTCACGACGTGTTTATGGGTAGCAATCCGACTTATTTTTATTATCGTTCCTGCCCGTGCCTCCAACAAATTTAGACGCGTTTAAGCGGTCGTAAAAAATCGCCTAGGTGAGAATTAAGGACGGTTATAAAAATGCCGAAAGCTTCTCGCGGAAAGAAGTATGATCGGGAACGGGCGAAAGAATCAAACGATACCGCCTTCGATTCGCGTAAAATCGCCGAAAAGGGGCGCTTAGATCGTTCTAATCTAATCGTAACGATGGGTTCAAAGCGAACGAAACGTTCGTCAAAAGAATTCGCCACGTTTGAAGATCTATTTTCGATGTAGTCAAAGATAAGTTTCTTCAGAGAAGAGAAATCCAAATAACTCACTATAGACGGCCTATGATCGGAGGTTCGTATGTTGGCTCTCATAGGAAGCTGTGCAATAGCCTGCGTATGCCAATAGTTATCACTAGAGACGGGATTTGATTAAAATATGTACACATATATATCTTAAATATGCGCAAAATATGACGAAATTATTCCTAAAATGTCTACAATATGTGAAAGATGTTTCAAAAATATTTTGAGGATATCGGATATATTTTCGGAAAAAGAAACAAACACTAAGAAAATTTGAACAGGTTTTATTGACCTATCACTTACATTTCTACATTAAACATTACATTCCTGACTCTAAAAACAATTCACAATCAAATCTTTTTGTATATTTTCAATAGTTAAATTATGTCTCCTATCCGTTAGTAGCGATTTGTACGTTGAAAAACTTCGTTCGTTTTATACTTATTCTTCATTGGAATTCGTTGACCAGCTATATAATGCAAATTCGGTTTCTCTCACTAGGTCGCTAAAGAAAGTCTACATGGTAAAATGCGCACTCTGAAAAAGTGACTGTAGGACATTATGCCTTCAACGCAATTTGTACTTCTAACAAAGCTTTCAGCAGTTGCCTCCAGCTGATTCCATATTTGCATTGGAAACAGAGCTCCTCTTCTTCTTCCTCCACGTAGCTGGCGACCACAAACATACGCTATTTCAAAGTAATTGAGCAATTGTTCAACGTCCTCGCAACCGTCTGGGAATGTTTCTGACACTTCTAAAAATGCTTCCTCAACTTCTTCCAGTGGGAGCACCGATAAGGCACATAACATTTCTACACTTGTGGCTGTGTTGCTGTCGTACATATTTTTAATGCCGAGCTCCACAACTTTTCTTAAGCCGGCCTGAGCGAGATGAAAGAGGCATCCAGATATTCGAGTCATTGGAAATACTTCCTGGAAGGAGTTCATTGCAGCCATCTCGAAATCAGTGATAATTCTTGTCGGAGCTGCTTCTGGTATCAAATTCTTCAAAGTTCTAAATAGTCTTGTATAAATTTGTTGGGTTTTTCCGGATAATAACGCTAGAAGGCAAGGCCACGAAGCGCTATCTTCTTGTACATGGATACTGTAGAGCTGACAGAATAACTCTGGAACCATTTTAAAAGTTCCACCAGCTATCCAGCAGGTTTTTCGTTCTAAAAACTTCAGTAGATCGCTTTTTCCCAATGTAATTATTCTGTCATTGTCTTCTCTACCCGAATCGAATTTCAACTATTTCAAATCTCGTATCCCTGGGGATATGCGTAACGCTTTGAGCTTTCCTACTTCTTTGTAAACAACGTGCTAGAGTAGTTTTCTTTGGCAAGCATACCTTCTACTTCCGACATAGCTCGCTTTGGTATCACACTAGGATGTGTCATCAATTCTTTCATTTCCGCGATGGCTTTACTAGCCAAGGGTTTAATAATAATAATAATAATAATAATAATAATAATAATAATAATAATAATAATAATAATAATAATATCTATTTATTACCCAACAGAATAAATCCAACAAAGGGCAATACAAAGAAAGAAATATGAATAACACGGATAATACGGAAAATTAATACAGTGCAAAAATATAATGTATAATAAGGTGGTGATAGTATCAATTACAAATCAATATCAAAAATAGAATACAATGAAAAAATAAAACATCTCAAAACAAAGATTACAGGATTATGTATATTGAATATTGAAGTTCTTACCGGAATGAAATAAAGGAGGTTTAAGAAGAATATTTGTTCTTGGCGTAGGAACCATGATTAAGTCACCCGATCTTGATTCAAGGCGTGACACCAGAAAGTTGACCTTTGACAGTAATTGCGGCGCATCCAGCTTACCATAAATCAAATTTACCATAAAGGAGGCAATGATGTGGATTCTACGTTGAGCCAGTGATTGAAAACCGTGTCTTTCTAATAGATCATTATAATCAGTATTTTGAATCGGGTAAAAACCGTCCTGCTTGTACGACAGATTCTTCAAAAATCGTCTCTGTATTCGTTCTATTGCATTGGAATGAACAATGTATATCGGAAACCAGACCGTAGACGCATATTCCAATCTGCTGATAACCAGAGCGTAGAACAGTGAACATATTGTATTCAAATTGGCAAAATCTTTACATGTTCGAATAATGAAACCCAGTGTTTTATAGGCTAAACAGTAACGGCAGATATATGCTCAGAAAATGTCAACGCCGAATCAAAAGTGACACCCAAGTCTCTGACGGATGACAAGCAAGAGATAGGTATATTGTCGATATGGTAAGCTGAGTTTATTATGCTTAATTTCGTAGTATATCTAACGAAGCAGTATTTTTCGATATTTAGAGTGAGCTTGTTATCAGAATACCAAGAAAAATTAAGTTTAAATTTTGCTGTAGAAGATCAACATCCGAATAAGAAAGTATGTTATGATAGATTTTGAGATCGTGGGCGTAAGCCAAGACAGGACATTGAATCGATATAATGAGATCATTTATGAACAGGTTAAACAAAAGTGGACCAAGGTTCGAACCCTGAGGGACTCCTGAGGCTGATACGTAATATTTAGATTTGAATCCATTGTAATAAACGTAATTCTGGCGGTTTGTTAGGTATGATTCAAACAAGGCTAACAATGCATTATCGAAGTTAAACGAGCTTAGTTTGTGAAGTAATATTTTGTGGTCAATACTGTCAAAAGCTCTAGAGAAGTCAGTATATATTACGTCCAGTTGCCCACCCAAATCCAATGTCTCACCTATAACCTGCGATATAGTGCATAAATTGGTGACGGTTGATCTACGTGAGGTAAATCCATGCTGACAGAAGGACATAGAGGATTTAGTGAGAAATGCGACTTGTTCATAAATCAACGACTCGAATACCTTCGCAAATGCAGAAATAATTGCGATGGGACGGTAGTTCTTAGGATTGCTGGCATCACCTCTCTTAAACACCGGACAAATTCTTGCTATCTTCCAGGTATCTGGAAAGACGCACGTGTGCAAAGCTTTGTTGAAAATCACGCATAACGGTTCAGCAAAAATCGAGGTACAATCTCCCACCACAAAACAAGGTATGTTGTCATGACCAGCAGAGAATTTACTTTTCAGTCTCTTAATATGGCGTACTACATCGTCAGTGGTGATGGAGCGGATGTGAACCAAAAGATGGTTAGATGGCACGTCAGATAAACCATTAATTGTGTCACTCTGCAAAAAGGCATCCGAGAAAACAGACGCGAAAGCATCTACAATGTTTTCCGGTGTATTATATTCCTGGTTAGAATCACAAAGTTTGCTAGGAATTCTACTCGAACATTTCTTCGATCTAATGTAATTCCAGAAGGAACGGGGATCAAGCCATAATTTGTGTTGTATATTGTGATTGTAGATTTGGTAAGCTGTGGAGATCTTAATCTTGACGGATTTCCGTAGCCTCTGAAACTCACGCCTAAAATGCATGCTACCAGTTGTTTTCCATTTTCTATAATAGTATTTCTTTATTGATAATTCGTTATTTATATCTGCCGTAAACCATAAAGGATACCTCGAAGAATTTTCAGCTGCCGTCAAAGGCACAGACAGCTCAAGGATTTTGAATAGTTTTACATAGAATTCATAAACTACTTCATTTATATCAGTATAGTTATGCAAAAAGGACCAATCAACAAGCAACAAATCCGAATAAAGTTTATTATAATTTGCCTTGTAGAAATTATATCTTTTGTTTACATTGGAAGGAAAGGGTACAGATGTACACGTCGGCATAAAAGTGAAAGATATACTCATGGCTGGATGATGTAAATCCTACAAAAACCAGTGGAACCGAATCATGTTCAATTTTCAACAAATAATCACAATTAGACAAAATCAAATCAAGCATCCGACCATTATCATTTAAAATGTGATTGAATTGTGTAAGATTTGGGGATGTTTGAAATAGTAGAAAAGAATTTAGTTTAGGATCAATGATCGTAGGGTCAATAAAGTTTGGTAAATTAAAGTCGCCTATTAACAGTACAGATTTGTCTGAGACAAATATCTCTAGTAATTCAAAGAATTCTTCAAATAAAGATACGTCAAGATCTGGAGGTATATAGAGAAGAATAATATAAATATGTGCAAGATTCAAGGTAATGTTCAAAATCAATAAATCGATAAGAGGTACAAGCTCTTTAAACATTGTGGCGTCAACAGAAGAACAAGCAAGAGAACTTGAGATAGCAGCAAGTACTCCACCACCCAGTGATCTATCGGTGGTACGGGGATCACGATCACATCTAAACACATTGTAGTGCATTGAAAAAAGTTCAGTGTTGAAAAATAATCAGAGAGACAAGTTTCAGTTAAAAGTATGATGTCAAATGGGGAAGAATAGCTAGCATTAAGAACATGGTGGGATTTTGTACGTAGGCGTCGAACATTCTGATAATATAGCCCCAAGTGTGAGACTCTGTTGAGCTGTGTTAGTTTTCAGACGAGACGAGTTTTGGTATTCCATTTATATATCTAATTCTAAGATTATCCTCCCCATTAGATCTTCGCTCCGTGAGTTCAGCTTTGACCACATTAAACAACTTTTGTTGAAAGAGAGTCCGATCAGCAGAAATAAATATTCCCGGATGTTCGACACAGTCTTTTAGGAGCTTGGATTTTTTGAGAAGGCTAGGAACAACATCCGTTGATGAAAAAGAGATCTTGATAGGTCTTTTAGAAACAGCCCTAGTGGGATCAAATTTACTTAGTCTAACTAGCTTCATGTCCTCCGGAACACCAGCACCTATGTAGTTAAACACCTCACGCACAACCGATGTATCAGCAGCCATCCGCTCATCTTTGGAACTAGACTTCAGTTCGGAAATTCCGTAAATAATAATATTCTTTCGTCGACGTTTACGCTCAAGAACTTCCTGAATGATTTCTTCGGTTTTAATTAGGGATTCAGTGGTTGAAGCAACAGGAGCCGTAGTTGTCGATTTTAAGTTTTTTATATCTTCTTGCAATGTTAAAATTAGGGACCGCAAATCAAGATCCCTACAATTCTTGCAAGACCAAAATATACCAGTAGACGAACCAAATCTTTTTAAACCTGATCTAGTAGCCTCAGTACAAGTAGCTTTAAAAATCTTGTTACAAACATTACTATTAATTGAGGGGTCATCCCGACCTATTACCAAATTACAGCAAGAGCAATTCAATAGTAAATAAGAATAAGGATTTGCACAGGAACACTTTTCCGCGTCAACGGGGTCTGTCGTGACGACTTTAAAACAAACAAGACAAGACCAACGGTAAACAGGGTTGAAAAGGATACGAGGCTTTACAATTCTATTCCCTCTTGTATGAATAATTGACTTACATTTTGCAAACTGATGTTTTTTGCAGCGTCGGTGTGTACTATCCTCACAAGGAGAAGGCAAGGTAATCGGATTTTTGTAATTTTTGATATTTATGGTACGTGTAGCTTGGACCTTAAATAAGAATATTTTGGAGTAGTTCGACGCAACGTTCATAAATGACCGAGATAATCGATGTTGAAGTTTCACCCACCAGTTAAATCCACTAGATATAATACGATTGTCAGTTGGACTCGTGGCCTAGTCGATAGCGTTTTGGTGCGATAGTCACGAGATCGCTGGTTCGGTTCTCGTCACGGGACATTTCTTTTTCTTCCGTTCAAAACGCACCATATGTTTTTTCATTCTTCTTCTCATATCAAAAATTATGAACAAACGAAATGTATGAAGTATATGTAGGAACATTCTTCAAGTACATCATTAAAATGCACAATCGGTTGATAAACAATATTCATTTTGAATTAACTTAACAATATAGTAATAATGAAAAAATGTTGCTTCCCATGTTTCTGTGATAACTACCATTCTGGCTCGTGCCACACTGCGTAAAATGTCGCATGCTATATATAAAATAACAGAAATTTTCATTTCCTACCTGACTCCGTTCGCTTTTTCTTTTTTGAAGAAACCTTATTGTTAATTCAAAATGAATATTGTTTATCAATCGATTGTGCATTTTAATGATGTACTTGAAGAATGTTCCTGAATATAGCGCATTTATTTCGTTTGTTCATAATTTTTGATATGAGAAGAAGAATGAAAAAGACATATGGTGCGTTTTGAATGGAAGAAAAAGAAATATCCCGTGACGAGACTCGAACCAGCGATCTCGTGAGTATCGCATCAAATCGCTATCGACTAAGCCACGAGTCCAGTTGACAATCGTATTATATCTAGTGGATTTAAATGGTGGGTGTAACTTCAACATCGATTATCTCGGTAATTTATGAACGTTGCGTCGAACTACTCCAAAATATTCTTATATAAGGTCCAAACTACACGTACCATAAATATCAAAAATTACAAAAATCCGATTACCTTACTTACTAGTTCATATATTTCATTTGTTCATACTTTTTGATATGAGAAGAAGAATGAAAAAGACATATGGTGCGTTTTGAATGGAAGAAAAAGAAAAGTCCCGTGACGAGAACCGAACCAGCGATGTCGTGAGTATCGCACCAAAACGCTATCGACTAGGCCACGAGTCCAGTTGACAATCGTATTATATCTAGTGGATTTAAATGGTGGGTGTAACTTCAACATCGATTATCTCGGTAATTTATGAACGTTGCGTCGAACTACTCCAAAATATTCTTATTTAAGGTCCAAACTACACGTACCATAAATATCAAAAATTACAAAAATCCGATTACCTTGCCTTCTCCTTGTCAGATGTCAACCGATGTTTAGTGTATTCGCGGGATTTGTATATAACTTTCTGATTTCCTCGAGAAATTGATCCAAACGAAAACGTTTCCTCTCCCATCGTGGTGTTCCAGAGTAAAGCTATTTTAGATTTCGGTCTGGGGATATTTATAATAAAGTTTCTCCCCTACCTCGCTTTTGCCTATCACTTTCCTAATTACATTTGAAGATGACCACCTCGCTTCATCGCAAATATTTGAATAATCCGATTCGAATAATTCCTTCAGGTAGCACAGCTGACAGCTTAACTTTTAAATAAAGGACTGTTTTTACGGAATGTTCGTTATTACCAACGATTTATTGCTGTAATGGTCGTTTAGGGCTGTAATTGTCAAACAGATAAAGAGTAAATTGCCAGTTAAGTATTTTCGAATTTATTTTAAATGTACGTGCAACCAGGTAATCACAATGAAATTGTGAAAATTTTCCAAAAAATGTGATGAACTCGTATGTGATGAAGCGTCACAGTGATGGAGTGCTGCCGTGATGAAGTGTCCGTGGTGAGATGTGGTGTGATGAAATGTCGCGTGATGAGGTGTCCGGATACGGCAAGAAACATATAATCCGGTCTCTGGTTATTATATTAGTCTTTTACTATAATTATTTTCTGTTTTTAATACACATTATTGTTTAACGGTAGAGTTGGGATCTCTCGATATGTTTTTGGGTAAAATAATAGCTGCGATAGTTTTCTAAAACGATCTTTACTAAATTCCAATTAACAGGTTAACTTTACTGCTTCTACGTATACCCATGGATAGAAAATAAATGCACGTTGCATGGCATGTACGTTATAATTATGTTTTCAAAATCAAAGTAATGCCCCAGATCTTTGTAATGTTTTGTTACAGCGGTAATTGCACCAAAATCATTATTTAAAGGATACCTGTGGTTATACAACCTATTCTTTAAATATTGTTTTGTCCAGAATTATCCGGAATGTGATAGTAAATTTGTTACTTAGACATGGCTTATCGCACGTCCAATAGACGAAAGTAATCCAACACAGCACAATCGATTTAGAGTTTAGATAGTTAGTGTAGCAATCTCGACGGTTAACTTAGGGGGTGAAACATCATTTCCCGTGAATTTCTGAAATTTCAATTGGATACTTCACCCAGTAGAAGGGGAGCTTATCATCTTCAAAGACGTTGCGAACCACCGTATTGGAAGTCCGCGAAATCAAACTGTTTAACGCCACTTACTTCTATGATGTTCGAAGAAAATAGAAGTGATTGAGTTTTGCTTCAAAGTTATCGTTAAAATCTTAACATTTTTCTTATGTAATAAATGATTTCTTTTCTTTAGGCTCGCAATAAACCGGCAGACGGTAGCGTGGGTCAAAAATCGCAATGTCCCAGGACTCCGACGCACGGTTCGAAGAACGCTCAACAGAAGACCCAGGGGAAACCGCCCCAGAAACCGTCGACCGCTCAACAGAAAGGACAGCCGATAAAGCAGGCACCGGCCAAGGCGGCCGCTGCAGCGGCCGTCACCACGAAAAACAACAAGAAACCCAAGAAGGGCAAGCACCACCAACACGATTTGATGGTCAAAATAAATATCGTAAGTATATACCTCTATACTTTCAATTTAATTGAAACTTTATTGCCATTTAAATCTGAGAGTATCATCATTCTCATATAAATAGGTTACAAAAAATATATAAAAGTATATAACAGAACGGTAGTTAGTTTCAAAAATATTCCTTTTTCGAGGGAAAACTGGTGTGACATCTGCCGGTATTTCGTTCTAATCACGCGGTGTATATGCGAGAAAACAGTTGCCAGAGGGCAACGCGTTCCTGGATCGTTGGCATGGTTTCAAATGTCTTATTTCGTTTTGTTTGGAAGCGAATGTACGAGAATCTAGGAGATGAGTTCGTGTAAAATTTTGTTTTTGTTTTGAGAGATTAAGAAAAAGAAAAGGAAACTTACGAATTTGCGAAACATTTTCAAAGGAATCTCCAAGAAATCGCACCGATT
Source organism: Chrysina gloriosa (assembly GCA_038088585.1). Taxonomy (NCBI): domain Eukaryota; kingdom Metazoa; phylum Arthropoda; class Insecta; order Coleoptera; family Scarabaeidae; genus Chrysina; species Chrysina gloriosa. The sequence continues at coordinate 5,516,782 of CM076092.1, read as the reverse complement.
CGTTATCTTAAATACCCATGACTTTGAACTGGTTCCGTCTTATTTTCTGGCAAGCAAATGAGGATCCGCGTTTCGTATTTACCATATGTTGCCATCTTGAATACGTTCTTTTCTAGTACTATCAAGTTTTGAGATTTTTTCTATTAGTTGCAACCTTGGTTCTTATCGTCGAAACTTTCGGGTTTACGAATACCTGAAAGTTTCAGACCCTTATCTGGACCTGGTGACTTTTCACGACGAGCCTTTCAATTATGGCTTGGCTCAGGATGGGAACTGGTGGCCCCGGTATTGACTAACGCCCGACAATTTACAAAATTGAGCCAAATCGTTTCGTTTCCAAATACGAACAAGGAGACTGCGGTTAAAATAACATATAAAAGAAATAAAAGCCAACGATGTAGCAATTTTCAGGATTCGTAGAAAGAAAATTGGTGGGTGAAGCTCTCGCGCTTTGGAAGTGAACTTCTACGTATAAACTCCTTAATTATTATGGGTATTGATGGGAATAGGTTCTTGTTCATAATCTTGCATGTTTTAAATTGTAGATTTTTTTTCCTCCATTTCTCATGCTTCTTATTAACAGTCACTTCATGCTGCGGCGCTACGCATTAACACTGTAGACGCGATCATTGCGTGAGAGTGAGCGAGTAGGAACGAAGAATAGTAAACGCGCTCATGGCGAGAGAGAAAGAGTAGGGGCGATTGTAGGGGAAAAGCGTCGCGCTGCGCATGCTCAAGGCCTTCGGCATATCGTATGCGAGAGAAAGAGTAGGTACGACGTTCTTTCCTCCTCCTCCTCGCTCGTGGAGTTGGTGGCGAGTGTGCGTGTCATATTTTCGTGACGGTCAAGCCAATTTGCTCTACCACGCCTATAGAAGTTTCACTTCAAAAATATCTAACGGAAAGGGAAGTCAAATTATCCTTACCACACCTTTCGGAAATAAGTCCAGATAGGTATTTCGGCAACTGAGTTGCTGCTATCCTCATTGGAAAACTGGGGGAATTAAGTACCGCTGGCCATACTGAATTCCCCCAGATTTCCACTGAGGATAGCAACTTAGTTGCCAAAATACATATTCGGAATTAATTTCGAAAGGTGTGGTATGGGTAATTTGACTACCCTTTTCAGTTAGATTTTTTCTATGAATTCTGAAAATTACTGCACCGTTAGTTCTTAGCGCAAGAATTTCCGAGTTTATGAATGTTGGAAAGTTGCGGCTGATCTTGGCGGGGCATCCCCAATAAGCTCGTACGATAACATATAGATGGCGCTACTATTGACAAATCCACGTGAGTTTTAGGAAGTACCAACCTCCAAACGGTACGTGTCAACATTTTATGGTAATCTGACGGTTAGTTCATAAGTTACGGTGATTTTACGACGCTGACGCTATTTTTCTAATTTTTAAAACCATGGAAAAATCTTAATTACGTATGGGGTGATAAAACATTGCTTTTTAATGGGAATTCAAGCAAAGCAATGGCTTGAGAAGTGTTATTCGGAATCCGCTCCATCGAGACGAATGGTAGAGAAGTGATTTGCTGATTTTAAACGTGGTCGTACAAACAAAATGGCGGACATGTTTTCTACTTTCATCGCCTGATACCTTGCGATGGATTGGCAAAAACTTCTTAGTTTATTTTAAATTTTAAAAGGGAGAAGGGGATTTTGGGCGGAATGTTATTAGTGATTTGCGTTTTAACGAAAAGTGGGAATTGATAGTCACGTCGTTCAATGCGATTTACATTGATAATGAGAGAAATCTAACCTCGAAATGTTTGTCAAGATTTTAGCACTTGGACCACCTAATCCAACCATCTAATAATTCTCACCTTTGTCGATCTTCGAAATTCCCAATGAAAATATTAATTATTAATAACATTATGATGAAATTTTGTTTAATATTTAAAACAATCTTGAATTTGTCTTTAATCGATACAAAGGACCTTTTGGCAGGTATAATCTTTTGGTGGCGTCTCAATATGGGAATACGACTTCTACGCTTTTCCGGAAGCTCCAAACAAAACCACCCCTTTCGAAAAGTAAAATTAATGTAGTATTGTATATCAAATTTCTCGCAATGATTACGTCAAAGTATACATTGCTGAAACGACACAACATCTGTGAAAGACTTCAATAGACTTTACACCGGCCAGACCCAAAAGCACTTTGTCTGACTACCTTGATAGTCCTAACCACACCTTCTGTTTTGAAAATCGTAAAGTGTTGCATACTGAAACGAACAACACAAAGAGGAAATTTGTCGAGAGCTATTTTATTAAAATGCATTCTAATTTAATTAATCTTCTAACAAAAGATCAGAATCTAAAAATCTACATTTATCGTATCAGCGTTTTTCTGACATATTTGCTCCTTAGGGTTTTATCCTTCCTTTTTCTCTTTTAGGTTTAGTTTGGCCTGTAGAGTTTTGCCTTCCCTTGTATCTCATGCAGTTGTTTTGTTTTCTCCATGATGCTTCCTTCTTTCCATCCCTTCTCACTGGTTGCCGGCCTTAATGCTTGGGTTTTTCTCTTTCCTCCTGCGTCTCGCTACTTTTACAAAGTATTACCACGTGCTCGCAGCCTGACGTGTTCTCTTGTCTCTTCGCCTTTCGCCATTGAGGGGCAAAATTTAATTTCAATTCGTTGGAAGCGATCGGTAAACCTGAGCTCTCTTTCTCTTTTGCTCCATCCCTATATTTCCTTTAATTCACTTGAAATTTTGGCCTTTTGTTAGTTTTTAGACATTGATAATGAGGGAAACCTAACCTCGAAATGTCTGTCTGGATTTTCCATATGGACTAGCACCAATAAATTGACTGTTTTCTCAGAAACTGTTTTTGCACATTTTTCATCGGCCAAAAATCTTTAATGTATATACACATACACATATAATAGCTTTAACAGGCGTTCTAAGCCCATCTCCGTGTAATTATTCTCCGTGCTGACCTATCTCTTGCGATCCGTCTCAAATTTTTATTTTTTTGGACTTTAAATCTACCAGTACCGCCTCTTTGCATTTAAGTCGCGGTCTGCCCCTTCTCCCTATATCCTTCACCACCCCACTACTGTTCATCATTCCGAGCTGTCTTACCCATTACAAACGTTTTGCTTTAATAAACTCAGAGGCGCATGGGGCGGTTATATAGTTAGTACAGCTCTTCATTGTCCTATCTTTCCCATCCTTCCTCCGAATATACTTCCTATCATCTCCGGGTCCCGTAGTTCTAATTTGTTCTGGTTGCTTTTTGTTCATCACCCATCCTTCGTTAACTATAAGTAAGAGTTGGACGAAGGCGATCTCTTATACACTTATTTTGTTTTCTCGGTTTCTTGGTTTAGTTCTCCTGCACTTGTACTGCGTTCAGTTATCCTCGTATTAATTTCCGCCCCTTCATCGCATTTTTTGTTAATTAGTAGTCCCATGTACATGTGACTTTCCACTTCTTTAAAGGTAATATTATGCCATCCTACATGTACCTTAAATTCTATTTCTCTTTACCCTTCCTTTTGATTTCCAAGTTTAGGAGGACCACATCGTTAGCATGAACAAGACGCTGATAGTTCGTATACCATAGGGTTTTGTTTGTATTAATCCTACTGTCGCTGATTACTTTTTCTAGAAGAAAGGTGAACAGTACCGTGAACATTGGATCCTCTTACTTTAATCCTTTTCTCACTTCAAAATCCTTAATTTCCCATTAACACTAACTGAACGTACAGTTCTTTCTAGGGACGTTGCTATCAGCCTAAGTAATTTTCGCAGCAACTCATATTTCTTTTAGTATCTGAATCAACTCGTAAGCTTATTTAAAATCTATAAAGAGCGCTAGGCACATAGCATCTTGAAAGAATTTGTTTCAGTGTAAACACTTGGTCCGTCGTTGATCTGATTCCTCCTCGTATGAGGAATTAATTTAATTTAACCGCAGTAGGTAAGAGAACAACAAAGACTAAACTTTCAAAAAATTTCTTCTTAGACTTGACCACAGAATAGACAGATGCGACAAAGTTAGAACATGTTGTGGTAAATTCTGTATGCGCATGACCGGGAACCATGTTTTAAATACGACGAGAATATCTATATTTGGCTAGCTTCATTAATGTTATTATTCTGGGATGGTGTGTGCATATTAAAATTAACATATACGATTATTGTTGTGTATCGCTGATTTAACTTTTTAGCAAATACTATTCTTTTAACATATCCAAAACTCTAATATTTTTCGATTAATACACACAAATGTGCACCTTTCGTATTTTCAAAATGTCGTTAGCTAACTTCTTAGCTATTTTGAGGACATTCAAATCGACCACATGAACATCAAAACTGCCGACATGCCTTGTCGCTTCTATCTATTCTGTGACTTGATGTAGTGTATACAATCCCGTTCGTTTCCTTATTAAACGAAATCTAGCTATGTTTTTATTGGTGAACGACGCCATTTACGGCAAACGCAAAGTGACTTTGTCCCTCTTATAAGTAATTTGAGCGTGTACCGAATGTAGTTTTTGTCTCTTGGTTGATAAATTCAACAACCGAAAACATTCGCTTTTCAGAAATAAAGCCTATAACAACAGCGACAGGCCAGCTTCCGAATTATTAGATTACACAAAAAAACAAAATAACACTTTTTTTTTTGTTGCATAAAGTTTTTCTACTGTTGTTTACTAATTTGGGTGCGTTAGATTAGAAATCAAACCTCACATTTTTTGTAGCAGCTCTAGTTTGTGAGATACAGGTACCGTCTTAAATTTACATAAGTAGTCGATAGTTTCTGTCAATAGCGGTGTAACTTAACTAGTTCCTTTATAAATTTCAGTATGTCTTCCTCAAGAAGGACGTGTTTAAATAATCCTGATTGTTTTTGTGTTATTTGTGGAGAATATATGTTCCAAAAATTTCGTTTAAATGTGTCGGACTTTGTGAAAAAGGCATACTTGGACTACTTTGGGTTTCCGTTGCCGTCAAACGCTAAACCTTGGATACCAAGTTTGGTATGTAAAACATGTGTTGAATCTTTGCGACTGTGGGCAAACAAAAAAAGGCCCACTTTTAAGTACAAAGCTCCTATGATTTGGCGTGAACCATCCAACCATCATGACGACTGTTATTTCTGTGTAACGAAAATCATAGGAATAAACCATAAAAATTGCTCTAAGTGGATATATCCAAACTTAAAATCTGCCATAAGACCAGTCTTGAGTATTAGTGACACATCAACACCACAGCACCCATGTACATCTTCGCAAAATTCAGACCAGTGCAGCGGACAAACCGAAAACGATGACAGTGGTAGCGACAGTGATTTTGATTGCTACGGTAGTCCCCGACCACTAAATCAAGATGATCTAAATGACTGGATCAGGGACCTTGGACTTTCTAAAACGGCATCAGAAATTTTAGCTTCCCGATTGAAAGAAAGAAATTTGTTGACCAGAGGAACGATGATATCGTACTACCGTAACAGGGAAAAGGATTTACTTCCTTTCTTTACTCAAAAGATAATTTTGTGTTTTGTACTGATATTCCGGGCCTAATTAATGCAATGGGATTAAAAGAGTATAATCCAAATCAGTGGCGGTTGTTCATTGATTCGTCAAAACGAAGTTTGAAATGTGTACTTTTACATAATGGTAACAAACTTGGTTCCTTACCTATTGCTCATTCTACAATGGTTAAAGAAGAATATCCTACAATATCTTTAGTTCTCGACAAAATCAAGTACAAGGAACATAACTGGGTTTTATGTGTTGATTTGAAAATGGTAAATTTTCTCCTGGGCCAACAAAGTGGCTACACAAAATATCCCTGTTTCCCATGCTTATGGGACAGCCGAGTGAAAGCTGAGCACTGGACAAAAAGAGATTCCCGGTAAGAAAAATGTAATTAATGTTCCACTAGTATCCAGAGACCGAATTATATTGCCTCCTTTGCATATAAAACTGGGGTTGATAAAACAGTTCGTAAAAGCTCTTAACAAAGATGGCGAATGTTTCAAATACATTGTAAAAGTGTTTCCAAAATTGAGTAGTGAGAAAATCAAAGGTGGTATTTTCGATGGCCCACAAATCAGGAAGTTGATAGATGATAAAATTTTCATCAACCATATGACAGCTGTCGAGAAATGTGCATGGGAAGAGTTTGTTTGGGTAGTGAGGAATTTTTGGGCAATAGGAAATGTGACGGCTACATTCAGCACGTTGAACAGTTGCTGATACACGTCCAGCGGCTTGGATGCAACATGAGTATTAAGCTTCACTATCTTCACAGCCATCTAGACTATTTTCCTGAAAATCTCGGTGACCTAAGCGAGGAACAAGGAGAGCGCTTTCACCAGGATATTCGCACTATGGAGGAGAGGTATCGGGGGCACTGGAATGAACATATGATGGCTGATTATTGTTGGAGCATTCAAAATAGTACTCATATAACATCTCACTCTAGAAAATCCAAAAAGAGGAAATTTTATTCAGAATAAATATATTTAATAAATTTTTAAACTTAAACTATGTGCATTTTCAATGAAAAATGCTATCACTTCAGAACTTGAAAACTAGAGCTGATACATGAAAACGGCATATATTTTTGAAATCAGCGTGGAAAAACTATTCAGATTCATGTAAAAATCTCATGCAACAGACATGCTGTTTTCCAGTGTTATTACTTCAAGGGTCAAACTTCGCTCCCTTTCTGACGCACTTCTCAACTTGATGGTCAGACGAAGAGATTTTTTTCTTTGGTTCAATTTACGTGAAAAACACTTTCGTTTTCCAGCACGAACACTACGCTTTCCAAGAGAAAAAGAAATCGCAATTACTTTTAGGTCAGGCGGCTAAATTAACGACTGGAACTTCCGCGCATAGAAAATCGCATTCCTCTAATTCGGCGATTTCGCGAAAACTGGTACAAATCTCGCTAAAATCGCCGACGGACGAGACCGTTGCATCGATTATTTTCGAGATGTCGGGCAACGCGACGACGGCGACGACGACGGCGACGACGACGGCGACGACGACGGCGACGACGACGGCGACGACGACGGCGACGACGACGGGATTTCTCCCGTTTTTTCGCTCTCCCGACGTCGCGTCGTCCGTCGTCCTCTCGCAAAAGTGTCCGTCGCCGGCCGTTTTCGACATAAAACCGTCCGTTGCCAAGTATGAAAGCGTAAATAAAATCAAAGATTATATAAACACGGACGATCAGTGTATATAATTTCGCTCGCCGCGACGGCGGAGGCGCGCTTCCGTATAGCGAAAAAATCCCCATTTCGGGTCGGTTACGCGCGAACGCGGGTGTCGATTCGGTGGTAGTACGTGCATACATCATCAAGCGGTTTTTACTCTGTTCTGTGCGGATCGGCGGGTAGACGTATCACGAAATCTCGAACAGACGATGGCGAACGTGTCCGGTAAATATGGAAAAGAATATGATAGATTGCGCAGGCTCACCAGCAATTTGGACGTTATTCAGCAGTCAGTAGGTAAACTGTGTCGTTTTTAGTTTTCATTTAGAGTCGGGATGATTTGTGGCAGGAAGTCGCTCCCAAGTCGAAATTAATTGGGATAAATCGAAAAGAATTTTCGCGCTAAATTAATAAATTTTGGCAGAGGTATCGTCTGGTAGACGTTCGTATGTCAAAATAATTTTTACGATCGCCGTTTCTCTTTAATCGTTGTTTGTGCGGCTGTTCAGGAAATTGCGAATTGAGAACGAATCTGAAAATTTTTGCTATTTCAATCAACTTTACTTTCATCTTATACTTCGAAACAGTTGTCCTACATTATAGACATGACATATAGGTACAAATGATTTCTACACATGTAGTGTTGAGAATCGCAAAATTTTCAGAAGAATCTACTGCTTTGAATCTAGCTTTGGCGTGTTGCCTTCCAAAACAAAAGCATTATTTGTGACGTCGTCGGTAATGATATACCCCAAGCAATATCGTGTTGATAGTGCTTGGTTTCCATCATTGCGACCATACTACAAATAATGCCCCTTCTTCAAATTGGGAGGAAATCAATTTAGTCAACCAATTTACACTATTCAGCAGTTGACAATTCTAAACTTCAGATTCAGGTTCTGAATCGTATGAAACGGAAGATTTCGACTTCCCAAAAAAAGTGTTACACGATCTGCCGCAACATTTGAACGATCACCCAGTCATTGAGGATTTCAGAATCATTTTCAAAGTACCACCACTATCCAGTGATGAGGAACATTCTTCTGATGACTCCTCAAACAAATATTGTTCCAATCTTTCCGAGTCAGACGCCCTATAGCAGAAGATGGAAACTTTCGATTTCCCAAAACCATCAGCTTCTGAAATCAAACAATCACTCGACCGGAAACTTTAAAAGATTCATAAAGGGATTCATTTGCAAGATTCTAAAACCTTAACTTCAAAACTACTTTGGAAAGCTTCTCAAATTTTTTTTTTTTCTCGATTTCTCGATTCTGGTCCTCCACTGAATGAAGTCAGGAGATCTTGGTTTCCCACTTTACGCGTTTCGTCATCAGCTACCAATATTGAGCAAGCATTCCATAATCGAAAATTTCAGAAGTATCATACTTACGGCATCAATTTCCCAAATTCCGGGATTACTCAGCCACCAAGAACTTTAAAATTACATCGAGAACTTTTCAACAAATATTGTTCCACATTTCTCTGCAGAAGATAGAAGATCTCGGTTTCCTAAACGGTTTTCATCCCCAACTATCGCAATTGAGCAATCATCTAATAATCAAGAAACGTGAAAAGTATCGTATTTAAGGCATCAATTTCCAAAATTTCGAGATTATTCAGCAACGCAGGGCTTTAAAATTACTGTCGAGCACTTCCCAACAAACATTCTTCCAAATTTCTCAATTTTGATCCCGTATTGCAGAAGACAGAAGATCTCGGTTTCTTAAACGCGTTTCATCATTAGCTACCAGAATTGACCAATCACCCAATAATTGAACACTTTAAAAGTATTACAGTTAGGACATCAATTAGCAAAATTCCGTGATTACTCAGTAATCCAGAACTTTCAAATCACTTTCGAGAAGTTCCCAATGAAAATTCTTCCAGATTTTTCAATCATGATCCTGCATTGAATGAAGATAGAACATTTTGGTTTCCTAACGGATTTTATCATTAGTTACCGGAATTGAGCAATCAGCCAATAATCGAAAGTTTATCATAGTTAAGGCATCAATTTCCAAAATTCCATGATTACTCGGCAATGCAGAACTTTAAAATTACTTTCGAGGACATTTCAACAAACATTCTTCGAGATTTCCCAACTCTGATCCCGTATGGCAGAAAATAGAACATTTCGGTTTCCTAAACCCGCTTCATCATCAACTACCGGAACTGAGGAATCGCCCAATAATTGAACACTTTAAAAGTATTATAGTTAGGACATCAATTAGCAAAATTCGGTGATTACTCAGTAATTCAGAACTTTCAAATAACTTTCGAGAAGTTCTCAATATTAATTCTTCCAGATTTCCGAATTCTGATTCTGTATTAAATGAAAATGGAACATTTCGGTTTCCTAAATGCGTTTCAGCATCAGTTACCGAAATTGAGCAATCACCTAATAATCAAAAACTTCAGAAGTATCACAGTTAAGGCATCAATTTCCAAAAATCCACGATTACTCAGCAATGCAGATTTTTAATATTACCTTCGACAAATTCTCAACAAATATTCTTCCAAATTTCTCAATTTTGATCCCATATTGCAGAAGATAGAAGTTCTCCATTTCCTAGACGCATTTCACCATCAGCTACCAAAATTGAGCAATCACCCAACAACCGAAAACTTCAGAAGTGACGTACTTTAGGCGTCAATTTCCAAAATTCCACGGTTAGTCAGCAATGCAGAGCTTTAAAATTACTTTTGGAGAACTTCCCAACAAGCACTCTTCAAAATTTTTCAATTCTGATCCCGCATTGTAGAAGGTAGAAAATCTCGATTTCCTAAACGCTTGAAATCATCCGCTGGCGGAATTGAATAATAACCCAATATTCGAAAATTTCAAAAGTAGTAATTTCCAAAACACCACGACTTGAGAATTACTCGACAAATAGTCCCCCGACTCTTCGATTTCCGTTCTACCCTTCAAAACGCAGAAGGTCTCAATTTATCCAACGCATCCTTCATCTTCAGCTCCCAGAATTGGGCGATCGCCCACGAATCGAGGAACTTTAAAAAATGTCTAGTTTCTAATTTACTATTGTTTGACACTTGCGGATTACCATAATTTATCGGTTGTTTCGTGGTTTGATAGATATCATCTGTTCTAATTTGGCAACTGCTGTCTGTCAGGTTTTTGTCAAATCATGATTTGACAACTTCACAAGAGATTTCATCTGTTACAATTTGACAACTATTTGACAACTGGCGGTTGTCTCGTTCATGTCTCGTTTCATGTCTTATCGTTTCATTCATTCATCTGTTATAGTTAAAAAACTATCGGTTCTCGCTATTTGATAGATGTTGATTTGTCACAATTTGAGTGATCATAATTTGACACGTACTATCTGTCATAATTAAAAAATAATATTTAGTAGAATTTGACGTATCATACTTTGACAACTATCGTTTGGCCGACTTTGATATATAATTATAATTGGCAATTGCCAACTGTGACAATCTGACAACTGTTCTTTATCATCAAATCATGATTTGACAACTATCGGCTTGTAGAATTTGACAGATATCATCGGTTATGATTTGACAACTATCGTGATTTTTGCTTCTCCCAGTTTGACAACTATTATTTGTCAGAGTTTGACGAAATCTGATTAGACAACTATTGTCTAGGAGAATTTGATATACGGCATATACCGCTATATCAGTTGTCGATTATCGATATTTGTCAAATATTGGTTACTACGTCAGATGCGATCCGTGATAGTTTGACAACTACTACCTATCAGAGTTTGACAGATGATGATTTGGTATCTATCCTCTATCAGAATTGGATAGATATCGTATATTCTATTTTGATAATTATCGCATTTCTTATCTGTTGTTATGTGACATTTGCGATTGTCTCCGTTTCATCGACACCATCTGTCATAGTTGAAGAACTATCGGTTCTCATTATTTGACAGATTTTGATCTGTCATGATTTGAGACATCACACGTACTATCTGTCATCATTTAAGAAATATCATCGGGTAGAATTTGACGTACCTATCATAATTTGACAACTATCGCTTGGTAGAATTTGATAAATAATTATAATTTGACAACGCATCGCAATTGCTATTTCCTACAATTTGAGAACTATTCTTTATCAGAGTTTGACACATCATAATTTGACAACCATTGTCCTGTAGAATTTGGCAGATACTTTTGGGGGCGATTTGGCAGACAATTACATTCTCTCAAAAACTTACCGTAAGTTCTTCGTCAAAGATAAAAATTGGGAGCAATAGTTCTTTAATAGTCGCAGAAACGTTACACGAATGGAAAGATGGTTCTGAGGTTGTAACTCTCATCTTATGGGCATGTGCGTTGCTTTTACAAAACTATCACTCTATCAACTTCCAAGGTTGGGCGGCTATGTAGTAAGTTTGGAGTTTGGATAACGAACCTAAGAATGCTTTTTAATAGATTTAGAGGTTGTTTCATTTTTCAACAAATCGAGAAGTACAAGGGGATCGATTGCCTTTGGTAGATGTTGCAAGTTTGGGTAGTCTGGTTTTGTAGAAGAAAAAAACCTTTTAGTTTCGGTTGTTCGCAAATAAAATAACCTTCATTTTCTCGCCCTCCTCACATAACCTCAATCTAAAACGTAACGTCTCTCTCGACCCACTTCAATTCGTGTCGATATTGCCAACTTAAAATTACGCGGCAAATTTGAATTTTAACTCGAGAATACTGCAGTTTCAAATAAAGGAGATGTTTGGAGACTCACCGAGGCGTTACCACCGATTGCTTTTTTTTTGGAGAATCAAACCGGAAATTTGAATTTCGCAAGCTACGATTGCGAAGATATTCATCTAATTTTTTCTCTTTGGAATTTCGAGTCAATTATAGCCAAGATAGGTGACCTTCACGTAGGTAGCAGCTGATACTACAAATAATGCTTCCTCTCCAAATTGGAAGGAAAGCGTCAAGTTATAACAGGTGACCAACCTGATTGTAAGTCTTCTACCGATTGCTAAACCGACGAGAAATTTTCCACCAATTACTAAGCAAATTCCATGTCTTCAACCAGTACTTAACGTAGTGGCTAAACTTTGAGATACTATCAAATTCTTGTAGGTCCAAACATATGCAAGTCTTTAAAAATGTATATATTTTTTTAAATTAGGAAATAGACATTAGCGTCTAATCCACGAACATTACACCGTTTTTTTTGTTTGCAAAAGCATCATCCTTGTGCTTGGCTTGTTTTCATTTAACGCGAACTATAAAATCAGCACGAAAGAATTCCAATCTAAGCTTCAAACCGGGCGATTTCCTTTGGCGAGCAGTCAACGCAAACCGGCAGACGTGCCAACGAATAAATCAAAACATCATCGTTTAGAGGCACAAGCTTCGCTTATAATTTAAGACATTGTCGTCGTCGTTCCCGCATTAACTACGACGCGATATTCGTCCGGGATGACATTATACATATATGTACATTGCGGAATATCCAACGGGAGTCTATTATGTACTATATCGAAAACTTATTAATACGCGTGCGATCTTTTAAAGTTAAAGTCGTTCATCGCGATCGACCCGTGCAGATTAAAAATAAAAGGGAACGAAAAAACAGACAAAGGACGATCCAGGCGTGTCGTATTAATAATAAAAATAAGCGTGTCAAGGCGATAAGAGTCGCCTCGCCCGAAATAATCGGCTTTGTTTTTTTGGCATCCCGCTGGCGATTTTAATGGGATCCGGTGCGATTTCATGTCGGCTTGTAAATTTTGTCAAGTCAGATTGGAAGTTTTGCTCTGTGCTTTTTCCAGAGAACAAGAAAAAAACAAAATTTGGCGACGAATCTTCTGTACAGGGACTGCTGGAAAACATTCGTCGGTCCGGTTTACATTGCTTCAATAATAATAACTAATTGTAAGATTTGATAGAAGAGTGGATGACGTGTTATTATTAAGTAGTGTAAACCAGGCTGACGACATTATTCCTCCGTGTTTTAATGTCGCGCCTTGCACGTAAATGGGGACAAGGACCGGTTTACACCACCTAATTATAGCACGTCATCCACTCTTTTATCAGACCTTAATAATAAGTAAGCTTGTGGCTGGAATCTCGATTACAGTGACCTACTGATTTTCAAAGAAATCATCTCAGAAATCTTGACTTTTATGTTTTATCGATTTTGCGCTCATTCTCTATTTCGTAAAAGAAATTTGCCCCCATTTGCAATACAAAATAATTTTATTAGTTATATTCATGATTATGTCAAGCTCACAGATGGCACCTAAATCGTTTTTGATTTTACTAGTATAAAACAGACTCCTAAGCAGCCCAATCAGAGTTTTGCGCGCGAGTTACTTAAACTAACTCGTAAGAAATTGGAAACTACACGTTATTCAAACTAGCAGCCGACTTTCGTCATGCGTGACGTAAAACTCGTACCACAAGAAATTGAATCAAACAAAGAACTTAGTATGCAATAATTTAGTGACATTCGTTTCCATATGCTTTTGTAATGTTCTACACTTGCAGCATCTTCTAGTGCTTTTAACAGAGGTTATTGTTTTAGTTGGTCACATTTCAGTAAATTTCTTCAGTTTTTGTTATTTATTTTATCACTAAAAGTTATATAAACTCGATGATGCCTCGATGCACAATGTCTTAGTTATTTACTAAAAATTTTTTATTAGGAAATACATAAAATGATGCACTCATTATTAAAATCAGACATTGGAGTTTTACATTTTCAACTAAAAAATATCAGATGGAGATACATAACCTATACATCAACATGAAAACCTTAACCGATACAGCAAAATTAAACAAGCGATTTGGCATCAATGCTAGAATGCGACGTTATTACTATAAATTACGAAAATCGGTTGCCTATTTGAAAGCCCTATACCACAGAATAGACAGAAGCGACAAAGTTAGAAAATCTTGTGGTAAATTCTGTATGCGCATGGCCGGGAACCATGTTCTAAATACGACCACACTGTTATATTTGGCTAACTTCATTAATGTTACTATTCTGGGGTGGTGTGTTCATATTGTTGTGTATCACTGATTTAACTTCTTAGCAGGTACTTAACATATCCAAAACTCTAAATTTTTTAATTAATACGAACAAATGTACACCTTTCGTACTTTCAAAATGGCGTTAGCTACCTTCTGAGCTACTTCAAGGACATTCAAATCGACCACATCACCGGTTGTAATCTAAATAGGGAAAAGTGGGAACTGTCATGGCGTCCATGGCAGCACTGCCATGCCAAAAGCGGGCGCACTACCACGCGGCTTTGTTAGAGTTCTGTAGTTTTGGTGTTTTAAGTTTTGCGATATTAACACGATATTATTTGGTAAGTTGGTAATCCGTAAAGAGAAAGTTATACTGGTTGTATTAAAGCTGCCACATATCTGCATATGTCACAGTAACCATACAGTAATTGTTTAGATGTTATAGTAAAGAAGTGATTTTATCGTTATAGCCAGTTATAGTGTTATAGTATTTTCTACAATGGGACGTGCTGGTTGTGCAGTTTCCGGTTGTATACCCAGTAAGAAGGACAAGAGACACAGATTTCCAAGTCCAACCAAAAATTTTATTTATTAGATTTAAACTCGTTTAAAAATTGTGTTTTCACTTAATAAATTTTATTCTTGCAATCTCAAGTTGTTTTCATTTATGTACATTGTTTATTATCTGTACATGATATACAAATGAGAAGACGCAAATTACAATTAAAATAATTTTTATATAAAGCCAGTGAAATTATATCTTTTGAATTCCCGCCAAAATTATCACTGCCATTACACTAGATGGCGCGTTATAACGAACAAATTTGTTGACAAGCGACATTACATTCTATCTTTGTTGAGTATTCTATGGACCACATGAACATCAAAGCTGTCGACACGCCTTGTCGCTTTTGTCTGTGCCTATACTTTCAATGAGTTACTTTTAGAGAGTTAATAGTACCAAAGAATAAAAGTTGAATCTTACTCTCAATTGGACGAGTTTAAGCAGAGGTAAGAGAGATACAGATATCATTCACGACGAATAACAAAAGTAATTCAAAACTAGCAGCAATAAGTTACTTTTAAAAAGTCAATGTTACGAAAGAATAAGTGTAAAAAAGGAAAATGTAATTCTCAATCGATCGAACTTAAACAGAACTTCGTTACTTAGACAACTCTGAAAGAAAGCTGTGCAATAGCTTGCAGTGCAAAAACGAATTACATATGCCAATCAATGTCACGTTGGGAATCGTGTTTTATTAATCGTAGACTGCAACCGTCTGGACTAGTTTCGTCCTTATTACGACTCATCAGTACAGTATAACATTCTGCGATTAATAAAGTCAAAGGAAGATGTAACAAAAGTTCATCATATCGGTGGATTTGAGGAAACTAGTGGCTCCGTCTGATGAGCCACGGAACTATCAGCATACTCGGGATAAAAATATCATTCACGACGACTAACAAAAGTAATTCAAAACTAGTTCCAATCTGTTCCTTTAGAGCAGGGGTCTCCAAACTTTTCAGCCTTGGGGCCATACTGATTACATTAAGCTTTACCTAGCAAGTAAATAAATCCGAGTTATTATCATTCTGTGTTTTTTTATCCCACTTATCAGAACAACAATAAGCTATTCGCTGTCGCGGGCCGGATTGATGCCACTGGCGGGCCGGATTTGGCCCGCGGGCCGTAGGTTGGAGACCCCCGCTTTAGAGAGTCAACATTACTAAGGAACAAATGATTAAATTAATTATTCTTTGGTAATGTGGTTTTTGCAATGCGATATGGAACTCGATAACTCGCTAGCAATGCTTTTTCCTTGACAGGTGTTGATGATATAAAAGCACCTCGCTGTTTGTGGCGTGGCTTCAGCTTTCTTTCAAAGAATTCTACAAACTTATCTCTTTTTCCTGGATGTTTGCTATTTGAATGTCAAAAGAAGTTTTGATGGCTTCACACTTCCCTTGATAGGATTTCTGCACAAACTACAAATGGCGGTTTATTGAAAATAACGGTAAACCCATATTTCAGGTAATTCGTGACTGTACAATCTATTCTTCTTCGTATTATTCTCACTTTGGAAGGTGGATGTTTCTAACGATCTTTTGAAAACTTTCTATTGCATATTTCGCAAAATAATAAATATCCAGGAGACGAATATAACACGACTATATTAATCTTAAATGTTTAAAATTGCACTCCCTACGCATACAAATTCGCAAATGACATCCAGCTAGGAACGTCATATCAGTACTAGAGCCGGTGGGGAATTCCTTACGCCATTTGATCTTCAGGTGTAGGCTGCTTCGATCACGCAGCCTGGGGAGAGATGAGATTGGTTAGGGAAGAGCTGACTGGGGAAGATGACTTTTCACCTGTAACACATACAAGAATTTTAGACTAAAAAATAGCCGTTTGTCAGTCGTTTAGAGGACGATGATGGTCGTCGAGGGACCTGCGGGATTGCCTTAGTCCAGATCGATGACATCTGCAAGGCGACATGACATCCAGCTGGCGTTTCGCCGATTATATAAGGACGAACGAATGATTCCAGAAAGATCTAATATTGCAGCCTGAACATCTTGAAAGTTTCGGAGAATAAAGAACTAGGAACTTGCGCTATTTGATCGTAGATGGCGCAAGTAACAGACACATTTTCTACTATGTGAATTTAACTGCCTGCGTTGTTGTTTTATTTTCAACAAATAAAATTGGGTATGATACAAGAAGGGGGGCGCGAATTCTTACCAATAGGTGGTTGCGCTTGAAAAGAAGTTTGGGAAACGCTGATTTAGAAGATTAGCTTTCGGCGAGGGGTCGATATCTTGAGAATCCAAACATTTATATTCGTAGAACAATAGATTGTAAACAATTTAATTCGTCTTGAAGTCGCTTAAAGTTATTTAAATTAAATTTTTGTTGCAGACCGAATACGGCTTATCGGAAGACCAAGTTGCAGGTTAGTACAAATCGAAAAACATCCGTGTCTAACCAAATAGTCCCCACGCTAAATTCGAATGTAAAGAAAAGAAAATTACGAATAATTTGGTTACCACAACCGCAAATTATTGTAATGTTATGAAAAGGATCTTGACGCAAAACAATATTACAGTAATTATTCTTCAAACCGCTCTCTCATAACTGCTAAACCTTGAACCTGAATTTCAGTCGCGGGATTAACATCTTAGATAATCAAATTATACTTATTTTTAGTTTCGAAAAAAAAATATGAATACAATACCACAACACAATGGATTGAGGTGATACGTATTAAAAGAGAAAACGTACATGTGTAACTACACAGATACATAGGTACTTATTAGCATTATGTTAACTGAAATTTGAAAACAAAATTCCAATGATATATTCGTGGATAGTACAAAACAACAGCAACAACGGTGACCCCCCAATTGCACATAAGCTGGGACCAGAAGTTCATGTACGAGGAATGATCAGAAACTAAGTTACACCCGTGGCCTATAAAGATAGGATATGTTTACAAGAAACACATTTTTATTGAACAAATAAGAATAAGGATATTGTGCTTAACACAACATGTAAAGAAAATAATAATAAGAATTTAGGTAAAAAGAAGAATAATGGGGAAAGCACCCTAGACGAAATAAGTTAACATCCTTTAATTTTCTCGAGCTTTAGCAATAATTTATTCCTTTTTAAGGAGTACATGTAAAGTTTCGGATCAACTGGCAACAAAATATCGAAGGCTCGAGAAACATCAGAAGAAGTTAACTTATTTTATATGGCTTGCTTTCCTAGTTACTATTCGTCCTACTAAAACCTAACTGGTACTTCCACCTTAATAAAGGTGATGATAAATAAGACCATGCATTCATCTATTTTTCAATAAAATCGCGAAGTTTTTCTAAACGCCTTTCATAGCGTTTGCTAGTTTGCATTCTCATCGAAATTTCGTTCAATTTCCTTTAACCACTTAAGCCTCCTTCACCTCATCACCATTTGCGAAATACTTTCCTTCCCGGTTTCGGCTTGAGACGACTGAAAAGGTGGCAGATCAGAACTGTAAGGCGGATACGACCGCACTTGCTGCTTGAAATTTTGCAGCAACTCCAGCGATTTCGTGCAGAAAAACGACACTATGACTCAATTCTTCCGGATCTTTAATGGCCTTAAGCAATTCCAATTCCACTGGGCAGAGATTCACTGCAATCAACTCCTTTTAAATCCGAAATGAGTGTCAGCATATTGTAGTATAGTAATACTCGAATGGTTAATTACCATTAGAAAATTCATCATTTATTACAATTCGATATATCAAAATTCACGGTTATAGTTGGGGTTATGGTCTTCAATTGTAACCCGACTTATTTTGGGGTTCTATTTATACCCACCACCTTTTGAGCATTTTATTACCCTACGGTTGTTAGCTTCTTATTTTAACTCCAACCAGAGACGTTTAATGGGAGAAACAAACGTCACTAGAAATAAAATTATTAATTTTTATAAAAGGCATCGTTTAATAGACAGAAAAGCATTGTTAACATTCAGACACATACATGCAACACTTTTTATATTACAAGAATTCATAAAAAATACTGGAAATAACCAAGGATACATCGACATTCAATACAGGTTTCTATAACAGCGATATACCTCGATGAACTGGAGTCAAGGTGAATTAAACTTTTCGTTTTGTGGACAACGGAGAAATAAAGCAGTGTAGTCCTGGTTTCCAAATGAAATAAAAAGTATTTTTGGTGAACGACGAAAAAATTGACAAGATATATAAGTCAACAAATGAGTCGATAAATATATTTGGAATAAAAGGGTTTTATGAAGAAATACCAGTGAATAAAAGAACCTCACCATACCGGAGAAGATAGAATCTAAGAAGGGGAAGAATCCATAGAAATTAAAGGTGCATCGAGAATAAAAGTTAAGAGAGGAGATATAGGAAGAACCATAAACGGAAAGAAATTACACTCACATACACACACACAACACTAGGTAATTATCTTGATTTTATGTTAAATATTTCTCAAAATTTATAAACATAATTTGTTATAATTTATGCTTTTCATATCATTAATTAAGAGTTAGGCCGGTGCAATTTTGTTTAAGAAATTTAACTAAATTCTCAGTACAATATCCTCCTGAATTTGTGGTGTTGTTTTCACTTTCTTTAGCCATAACGAATCCTTGATCTCCATTCACTCTATGAGCGTTTAGTCTCAGGAGTGTAATCGAGCGCCCGCTTCTCATCTCCCGGAACGATTTCCTAGAGAAACTGTGGATCATCTCTGAAATATCGTTGGATAAAGGAAACGGGAAGGTTCGAAACGTTGATTTTCGCGAGGCGCACCATGCACTTCGACTATTCAGTGATGAATTTCACGATTTCATAATTTTTGATCCCCAAATTCGGATTACTAAACGCAATTCAAAGTTGGATACTTAGCGAATACGAAAACAACGTTAAGTTAATACTGGAAGATAATAATAATAATAATAATAATAATAATAATAATAATAATAATAATAAATGTCTTTATTTCAGCAGACAGAGAAAAAAAGAAAAATACGTTGTAGATATGCAAATTAAAAATGGATATATATGTAATGCACAAAATAAATGAAATATTTAGAATATTTTGTTTTTTTTTTTTCACGGGGTCTAACTTACTTTCTTATCCTTCCTCGTACATCAAAATTTGGTAGTAAACAAGAAATATAAATAATAAAGACGATCAGATGATAGTAAATGACCTCAGATTTTTTCATTTCGTAAAAAAATCAAAATATCTCGAAAACAATTGCGATTTAAAATATCAGAAAGTAGTAAAAATCGATAAGTTACTGTCGGACATCGACATATTTTACCCGCATGTTGTTGAATATCACTCAGCCTTTACTTTCTTTTTAATATATGCGGTTATTTTTTGTAAATAAAAAGAATAATAAAAAGGGCGCCGGTTAGACACCCTAAGGAACCCAAATCTTGAGGAGCCTAAACCTTGAAGCACCCAAACCTTGAGCAACCTCAAACTCGAGGAATCCCAACCTTGAGAAACCCCAACCTCGAGGAACCTCAACCTCAAGGAACCGCAACCAGATATAATCTGACCTGGTTCCTTTTCTTTTTCTTGTTTCCAGAATTCAAAGAGGCCTTCATGCTATTCGACAAAGACGAAGATGGCACGATCAACATGGCCGAATTAGGAGTCGTGATGCGATCGTTAGGACAACGCCCAACAGGTAAGGAAATCGAAATCGGGTCGTTACCAAGAGCGCGATGAATTATTGGTTATCGACGAAATAAAAAAATTCTATAATATTCGCAGAGACTGAGTTACGAGACATGGTAAACAGAGTGGACCAAGACGGCAACGGTACTATAGAATTCAACGAATTCCTGCAGATGATGTCCAAAAAGATGAAAGAGGCGGACGGTGAAGAGGAACTTCGGGAGGCCTTCAAGTAAGAATGAAATTGAATGAATTTTGAACACAGATACGGACGTATCGAGGAAAAATTATTGGCGGGTGGTGTTAGAACTGTGTTCTGAATTTATTGGAATGTTCTCCAGGTAAAAACAATAAATATGTCATTGCACTCGGGCAGGCGACATCTTCCCTTTCGTAAAAATGTCCACTCGCGATACATCAGCCAAAATCGGTTCGATATTCGTTAAGCTGGAATTCCTGGAAGGCCGCTACGTCATTTTCTGGAATTAACCGCACTCGCCGAATGAGAAATTATAGGCTCTATACAAAATTTCAGGAAGATGACTTTGATTGAAACGTCACTTTTTAGACTAAAATAAATGAAATAAATTGTATGTATTTATTCATAAAACGTAAAAATATCATTGATCTACAACAAAATTATTAAAAGTAACTGTCAGCGTTTTCTGCGATGTCTGAATTCGTACATACATACAATTTATTTAGTTTAATCTAAAAAATGACATTTTAATCAAAGTAGGTAAATCTTCCTGAAATTTTGTGTAGAGCCATAATTTCTCATTCTAGACAACTTTTTTAGTAACATTTTGACATATCATGAACAAAAAGGCTACGTTACCTGAAAAGAAAATAGTTTTCCCATCACCGTTAAGGCCGACTTGTTTTTCAAAAACTGAAAATATTCTTAAAATCCTATTTATCCCAAGCAGAACGTAATTTCCCAATCTTAAATTAAAATTAAAATTTTTTAATCTATCGCACCTCTTGTAACATCAATCTTGGGACACACTGTATATATATAGTATACATATATATACATATGTATATATTTACTTGTTATGTTGACCCTCTCATTCGAACGCATACCATTGCACAGCTTTCTTGTAGAATTGTCTGATGACGGACGCGTTTTCAAATGTCGTTAGGCACAGAGGAAGAGAGATAATCGTATACATGATTATTTCTCTTCCTCTATATCCTCATATACATATACCGTGTGTTCCAGATCGAGTGGAATTACGTGGGTAACTTTCTTATTATGAAATTGGAGTTTTGTTTTAAATGGGATATATTTTGCAGCTTTATATGATGATTTAAGATCTGTTTTAAAAGTTCAAATCCGGCAGAAGTTATTAAAAAAAAAAAACAGCAAGCTGTCGTTTCATTGTACATCAAATATCTTCGTAAGTATAAATAGATACGAAAAAAGGTTTCATATGAAAGTCACTGTTTTCGATAAGATCAATCTTAAATTCACGTTGAAGAAAGATACAACGTGGTTGCTTTTGAAGTATTCGTATCAAAGTATCCTTAAGTTAAATGGCCGCCATATTGGATTTCTAGGCTAGGTATGATTGAATAAAAAATACCAGCATTTTAATCGAGTAGGCTTACCATACAAACATATTCCATTTAACCAAAAGTCCATCTTCAATCATAAACAAATTATTCATGCAATCCCACTCGATTTGGAACACACGGTATATATTTTCCTTTAAATTGTGGTTTTAACTTATTCGAAAATGATTGTCAGTTCTTCATTTGTCAGAAAACTGTGAGGTCACCTTATCGCGTTTCGTATGTACTTACGTATAGAGCGAGCTATATCAAGTGTGATGGTGCCCAGTTTAGGTTGGTAATGAAATTGATTAAATACATTGACTACACTGACTATTAAGGTAATCAGAAGGTCGTCGGTTCGATACAAAAATTTAGTTTTCTTTTAAAGGAAATCGTATTTTATCATCAACGAATAAAACGCGACCAACTTAAATTTGTTACAGTGGAGATGGCTCACTCAGTACAGTTGTTCTAGATCCGCGGAGGGGGTAGAAACTGCTTGCTTAATCACGAACCTCAACTACACCGTTCTGATGACTCCCGACGAGGACGAAACTGCAGTCTGCGGTTGTGGTCCGTAATTAAAGAAGCATGGTTTTCTCCCTCCAACCGATTAACGCATACCATTGCACAGCTTTCTTATAGAGTCGTCTGGGAGCGAACGTATTTTCACACGTTGTTAGGGAGGGAGGGAGAGACATAATCATGTGTATATTTATTTTTTTGTTTAAATTGTTGTTTTGACCCTCTCATACGAAAATGATTTTCAGTTCTTTATTTGTCAGAAAATCGTTTTGTGTTTTGTTTCGTAAATCGTTAGATGGAGTCACTTTCTTGTTCCGTGTTTAGTTGCGTGTAGAGTGGACCATCGTAAGTATGACGATGCTAAATTTAGGTTGGCAATAAAATTGATTAAATACATTGATTATACTGACCTTTCAATCAAAAATTTTTTTTCGAAAATAAATTGTAGGTACTTGATCATCAGCCACCAACTTAAATTCGTCACACTTGAGGTGTCTCAGTCACGGTTGTCAGTTCAGTTGCACATATCCGGAAAAGCAATTGATTGCTTTATCACGGACCCCAACAGCACCGTACTACCAATTGATCGGACGACTGTTAACGAGGACCTAACTGCAGTCTGCGGGTGCGGTCCGTAATTAAAGAAGCATAGTTTTCTCGCTCTTTCCTCATTAGCGCATACAATTGCACAGCTTTCTTGCAAGGCTATCTGATCACGAACCTGCAATCTGCCGTTGTGGTTCGCAATTAAAAAATCATATCCGACTTAAAAGTATAATACAACCTAACGATTGTATTCACTGTAAGCATCTTGAATCGTCGAATAATAATATATATAATATATAATAATATAATATACCCCCCCGCCGTCTCCTTCGAGAAACGTAAACGCGACAAAAATTTCCGACAGACCTAACATTACGGTGTCACTCCAACAATTTCCAATCTCGTACCTCCCCCATAATTCACGCCCTTTTCCGAAAACTTTCCACTCGAGATATATTCAAACACACTCACTACCGACTAACATCTAGTAATTATTGATAATCCCGAATTCCCGCAGTGACCCGATAATACTACCCAGCCCTCCGTCTAATACCGACACGAACACACCCTACTTGGAGGGAGGGACGTATCGGGGATACGTATCGTATATTAACCGAGCCATATCTGTAATCTCCCATCTAACAGTCGATGGCGGTTTTATTGTTATCGATCGGGAATAATTGCCCAGGGGAAAACCTTCGCCGGGTCACACGTACAGGGCGAAATTGCGCCGATTTCGTCTAAATACTTACAATAAATTTAATTTCCCTCGTGTTATTAACAGAGATCGGATTATATACGCGACAGGTTCGACTAAAATATGTACAATACATATATATATATGTCTTAAATATCAGCAAAATATGTTGAAAATATTCCTAAAATGTCTAGAAATGTTTCAACAATATTTTCAGAATATCGGATATATTTTGAAGTAACAAGGAAACGAACAAACACTATGAAAATTTAAACAGGTTTTATCATTTACATTTCTACATTAAACATTACATTCTTTGCTGTAAAAACGATTCACAATCAAATGTTTTTCAATATTTTCAATAGTTAAATTATGTCTGCTATCCGTTAGTAGCGATTTGTACGTTGAAAAACGTCGTTTTAAAACCTCATTAGATTTTTTATTTATTAATTTTCCTAGTTTTCCAGGAACTTTCTGAAATTTTTCCTTAATCCTTGGAGTACGGAGTGGGGGATATTAGCTCCCCCAATATTAGTTTTTCTTTAATAACTTCCAAAATAATTTCTTTCTGTCTTTTTCCCTTTAGGTAGTCGAGTTTTATTTCAAATGCTATATAAAAACTTATAAGTGGCATCTTAAATTAATTTATTTTTAAAAAGAAGTTTTTCGTTTGGGGGACCCAAGTTACCCCACGTCGTACTGTACGTTGCAGATTTTCTTTGTTTTTTAGGTCCAAAAATGGAAAATAGCACAAAAAAAATTGTCCCAGCGACAGATCGAAGAGTATTTGAATGACAGAAGTGACAGTGAGGAGAATCCTTGTGATACAGAAGCAGACTGTGACAGTGAGAACTCTTAATATACCTAATATTTATGCGAGTGAAGGCAGCGAAACGGAAGACGACATTGAGGAAGTTGAAGAACACGCAGAAGATATTCTTTCGGATATTGATGTAGGCGAAGATGGTGTTGCCTTTAGTTTGAATGCAGAATATTACACTGCCAAGTCTGGTCGAGTTTGGTCTTCGAAGCCATTTCCATATACACGTAGGTTAGCACGCAATATTGTGAACCTAATTCCCGAAGTAACTAGTTACATGAGTACTGCAACCGAAATTCATGATATATTCAACCATCTTATAACACCAATAATGAAAAAGAAAATCGGTCTTCATACTAACGAAGAAGCCAAAAGAATATTAGATAAGTACAATGAAAAATATCCTCAGAGGTGAAAGGTAAACTGGAAAGTAGTAACTGAAAGTGAACTGGATGCCTTTCTCGGTATACTTATAACAATTGGAGGGCTACGTTGTAGAAGAGAAAATGTGAAAGAAATATGGAGTACTGAGGAATCCATTCGGGGAAATATATTTACCGCATCCATGCCTCGTGATAGATTTATTGCATTGTCTGAGTATACAAGCTTTGATGATAAAACTACGAGAGAGACTCGAAAAGAGGCAGACAAGTTAGCTGCCATAAGGGAAATCTGGGTTACTTTTGTAGATAATTGCCGAAAGTCATTCAACCCTTTTGGCGCGATAACTATCGATGAACACTTAGTAACACTTCGCGCAAAATGTCCATTTCGGCGATACATAAAATCAAAACCAGAACGATATGGTATAAAAATTTGGGCAGCCCCTGATGTGGAAACGTCATATTTGTACAGTCTGCAAGTGTATACGGGAAAGCTTCCTGGTGGAAATGTAGAAAAAAACGAGGTTCACGGGTTGTAAAAGATCTCACGGAGCCTTTGTATGGATCCGGCATGGGCATAACTACTGATAATTTTTTACAAGTTATGATTTGGCAGAGTTCCTTCTTACAAAAAATATGACGCTTTTGGGTACTGTCAGAAAAAAGAAAACAGACACACCCAACGAATTAAAATTAACATCGGTAGGAGTATTCTTCGGCATTTTGTTTCACAAAGGATATATCTATGGTATCATATATACCTAAAAACAACACAGATGGTACATGTCTGTCTTCTCAACATGCAGACAATTCTGTTTCTAATGAAGTTCATTCTGAACCAAATATGATTATGGAGTATAATCGAACTAAGGGAGCAGTAGACAACAGCGATAAGCTTATAAGAGAATACTCATGTGCTAGACGAATTGCACGTTGGCCATTTAGACTTTTTATGAATATGGCAGACATAGCTGCACTAAATGCATCTATAATCTTTACACAGAAGAACCCTGAACGGAAACTTTCAAACTCATCACGAAGAAAGGTTTTTCCGTTAAATCTTGGACAAAAATTATCTGAATCAAACATGAGACAACGATTGCTAATAGAAGCTAAAATCATTCCAAGCTTACGGCGTGCTTTGTCGGCTTGTGGTGTTGCAGATGAAATTGAAAAAAAAAAATGTAAAAACTCTTTAACAAGGGATGGAATAAAACGTGGTCGTTGCTTTCTATGTCCTAGAAATAAAGACAAAAAGTCTAAAGTGAAATGTTCTACATGCTCTAACTTTGTTTGCAATGAATATAGAACTGAAGACAAGAAAATCGTTTGTCTAAAATAGGTATGGGCAACCTTTGACATGCTGTGGGCCAAACTTTAGTGTGCAAATACGTTCGCGGGCCGCGCTTAAAAGTAGTACATTTTAAAGTAGTGTTGTAGTGTTCATAATTTTTTGCGATAGATATCAGACATGAAATAATACGACAATGTTATAATATCAATTTATGAAAATAAAAAAATGAAATAATAACATTATAATTAAATCCTTAAATTTGGAATTGTTACAAACTACGAAAGTTAAATAGCGATACCGAAATCAATGAGACACTTGAGCTTGAACTTGGGAAACTAATCCATCGATGTTTGGATTAATTCCACTGATACAAAGACGTAAAGAATTTTCAAAATTATCGTCAGTCAGCCTTGTACGATATTTCGATTTATTAACTTTCATCAGTGAAAAGAACTGTTCGCATTTATAAGTACTGCCAAACGCACAAATCAATCTTCTTGCGAATTTTCTAAGCTGCGGAAAATGGTCTTCTTCGAGGTATTTTTGTAGAAATCACACAACTCCACGTCTTCAAATTTAGATTTTAGGAGTGAGTTTTCTTGAATCTCGATCAACTCCATTTGCAAGTGTATTGGAGTATTTTGTACATTACTTTTTGTTGGAGTAGCAAATAAATTGAAACAGTGTTCCATGTTTCTGAAATCGCTAAATCTGTTCGAAAATTGCTCCGACAGTACCTTGAGTTCTTCAGCATATTGAGCATAAGCAATATTCTCATACGCAGAGAGCGTGGTGAATTGGTAACTGTTTCCAGACAGCATCTGTGCCTCCCACAAGCGGATTTTATTCTGAAACGCTTTCAAATGGCTGTGCAAATCATTAACTAACTGTCCTTGTTTTTGAAGTTTCAAATTTAAATCATTCAAATAGCCAGTAAGGTCGACCAGAAGTGCTAAGCCACATATCCATTTTGGGTCACTCAATTCAGATAGTGGTTTATATTTTATTTGCATAAAGTCTTTTATCTCATTTATAAGCTCGTAAAACCGTTTCAGCATTTTCCCTTTGCTTAGCCATCTGACTTCAGAATAATATGTTACGTCGTCATATTCGGCTGATACTTCATCCAAAAACGCCTTGAATTGACGATGGTTAAGCCCTCGGGATCGAATAAAATTGATAGTTTTTGCTACCACATTCATAACATTCTGGAGTCGAATGGACTTAGAACACAAGTTCTGTTGGTGGATAATGCAGTGAAGGACTATCAAATCATCTTTTTGCACATTTAATTCAGTTGCTTTTTCGTTCAAAATTTCCAGTGAAACCTTTACGTAAGCCGACCATAGAAGGTACATCATCTGTGCATACTCCAACTAATTTTGACCATGGCAAGGCAAAACTTGTAAATACCTTTTGAACTTCATTAAAAATGTCCTCTCCTGTAGTGGTTCCTTTTAGCGGCTGTAAAGCAAGCAATTCCTCAGTAACAGTGAACTCTTTATCAACACCTCGAATAAATATAGCCAGTTGAGCTATGTCCGACAAATCGGTGCTCTCGTCTAATGCTATGGAAAATGATTCAAAATCAGCCATACGGTCAGTCAATGTTGTTTTTATATCATTAGCCATCATTTCTATATGTCGGACAACAGTTCGTCTTGACAAACTAAGTTTTTCAAATTCATTTTTCTTTTCAGGACACAAAACACTGCGAACTTCTAACATACACTCCTTGATAAGTTCGCCTTCGGAAAATGATTTTAATGACTTTGCCAATTTTGAACTAACTATAAAACTAGCTTTCACAACATTATCAAGTAGTGTTCTTTGTTTATGAAACATTTGCTGCTGCTTTTCCAAATATGCAGTAAGCTTCTGGATTTTGTCTTTTCTTATTTGTCCTGTCAGTGAGTGCAGCGTAGGATGCTTAGTTGAGTAATGCCTCTTTATATTGAATTCCTTCATCACTGAAATGGATTCATTACACAGCAAACAAATAGGCTTACCATTGTGCAAGATAAAAGGAATTCTTCAGTCCATTTTCTTGAAACTGGCGACCCTCTGCATCTACTTTTCGTTTCTTTCCACCAGACATCATTTTCGTATTCAAAATATAATTAGAAAGCACCCAAGATGCACACAAAGTCACAAAGCTAATTGACGGCACTAGCAGTTCGCTAGGATATCGCTCGTCGAAGTTATCACCTCGGTAGCTCAAATAGAACTGAACTAAAGTTCGGGCCATCCAGTCCATCCACCCGCTTATATAGGCAAAATGAAATAATGATCTAGAATCGTCTAGTGTAGAACAGTTGAGAAGAAATAATCTTTTGTTGCGCCGCCAGAGAGGCGGCAAACATCGAAGGCTTTGATGTTTGCCGCCCCACTCTTTGATGATCGCCGACACTCGGCTTGCTCGCTTACTTGATTCCGTGAGTTTGAGTAAGTAGTGTAATTTTAATTTTTTTTTAATTAGGGTTTTCAAAATGTCTCGCGGGCCGGATCAAATCATACAGCGGACCGGCTCTTGCCCACCGTTGTTTTAAACAATCAAATTGACTGTGCTGAAGTGCTATCGCTGATTAATCTTTTTGTTGCTCGCGCCTCAGCAAGAAATGTTCCATCATTTCGTGTGGTTCCTGCAAGGACTAATTTATTGTTAAAGTCTGCAGTGCAGCATATGTGCCAAAATGCGACTTTAATTTATCAAGACATCTTTGTTGGTGAAGCTGTTGACCACTAAAACGTTTAAAATGTTTAAAATGTTAAATTTTTATGCTTTTTTTTTTGTTATGGTATTGCTTTACATCCTATATTTAGTTTTTTTTTCTTAGATGGCGTGTACAATTTATATTTATTTCACCTTTGTATCATCCTCTTAATGGGATATCCTGTTGGATGAAAAAGTCTGTTATTATTATTATTATTATTATTATTACTATTACTATTATTATTATTATTATTATTATTATTAAACCTAACCATTGTTACATTATCAGTTTTTCCAATTTGTTTACACGAAATCAAATAGGATTTACCAGGAGTAGTTATTACTTAACCAACCTATTAATAAATTTGCCATACAACGTCCACAAGTATCTATGGTTTCATCTCAATTAAACACTTGTTGCTCACTCTGATTTTTGGAGATGAAGACGAACCTGCTAGAAACTGACCTACAGACATCTGCACTAATTTTGATTGTCTCATTTTTTCTAACTTTCGTTTATGAAGGTCAGTCGAGAGATGTTGAGTAATTTCGTATTTTTTCTCACATGGAATCTATAACAGAAGAAAATTATAGTAGAAAATGTATACACTCTTTTAGATATAAGATAAGAAAATGATTATAAAATTAAATGAAAATAATTTAATTCAGCAATTCAAAGCAAGACAGACTAGAATTTGCAAAATAAACATGTAATTCGAATTAAATAAATAAAATAAAATTGTTTTGTGGAATTATCAACTTACCATTTTACAGCACGCTTTGCAGAATACTTTTCCTTCGTTCGAAAGTAATTCTGGAACGGCCTTGATCCGGGAGGCTACTAAATCGCTTTTCACTTTCGTCATTTTTGGATAACACCCGGTAACACTTCACTTTATTCGGTGTTTGTAAACGATGAAAATTTTTAAATGATAAATGCTGAAACGTATACACCCCCTACCTAATTGTTTTAACCAATCAGAACTCACCTTTATTCGTTTAATTTCCGATTTTTATTGTTAGAAACCGTAACGAAATAAACTTTGCTCTTCGGTTTCGAACAGGATATTTCGTTTGGAAGTTTAAAAGCAATTAACAATTTCTTAGAAAAATGTAGAAACATGAATTTCTTGGAAAAATCATTAATACCTATTTAAGTAACATTTATTTTATTATATTTAACGAAACATCGGTAATCGTACAATGTAAATTTCCCAGAAAATCGTCTATTATATTTTTTCTAAAAATAACGCGATTTTCAAACAGAAAGATGTGTCGAATAATTTGAAATATGTTGAAATATGTGGAAAGAAACAAAAATATTCTAAATATGTAAAATTAAATTAGTGCTAAACGCTTTTATTCACCCTGATTCGTGTATATCTTAAAGCGTTCAATTGTACCGTTGGTAGCTATCGGCATGCAAGAAACATATAATCCGGTCTCTGGTTATTAATAATCGTCCTGTACGTTTATCGCGTGCGCGTTATATAATAAACAAAACGGGCTCCCGATTTTAATTTGCGAAAGGTCCGGAACGTCGGAAATATTTACGACGCGCGTTCTAAAGTTAACTTACGTAATTTAGTAGGCGCGCACCTGGATTTCGTAAAAGGACTTTTTATTTATCAAAAAGAGAGGGAGGGGCCGTCCGTTTCATGTTCATTTTCGCGAGCGCAACGCGTAAGATGGGGACCGCGAAGAAAAAATACCCGTCTACCCGTCGAGTAATGCGCGCACCTACAATAATAATGAGGTTGGCAACGTTTCCAGAATGCTAGTTTTGTTTTGTCTTTTTCGAAGGATTTGCGGTTAAGTATGTAAATTGATGTTGTTGTTGATGTTGATTCGGCGATTTGCGTTTCGTAAAAATAACCGGTTAGAAAAAAGAGGGAGAGGAACACGCGATCGAAAACGAGGGGAATAAGAAGGCGGTAGAGAAAAAAGGAGTAATAACGAATATGTTGCATAAACGATTAAAAATGCGTGTTTTCGTTTAAAGGTCAATCGTACATAGTTATATTTACGTAACGATCAGTTTTATTATACCGGGTGTCCCCATGACTTGATTTCCACAGTTTAACGAGATGTTTATGAAGGAATTTCAAGTTAAAATGTCTAAAGTAAATTCTATCGTAACTGGGCTACAAGCATTTGAAGTTTTAGATAACTTTTACTAATGCAGGCATTACGTACCGCTGCAAATCTCATTGAGCAAAAATGAAGTTGTCTTTTTGAACCAGTTGTTCAAAATATCCACTCAATTGCTGTATACATAGTCTAGCTCTAGCCTAGAATTGAAGAGGTAGCCCTTGCTAACAGTTTCAGGACCAGTTTGAATAGCGTCTGCTTCACCCATAATCCCCTCAGGGGCTCACTGTTAACAAGTTTAACAAGTGACTTCGGGAATTTAGCGCTCCCGAGGTACCCGAGCTAAAACGCAAACTAAGGTGTAAGGTAACGTGCCGCGAGTTGCGTGGCCCCGTGGTTGTACGGTATTTAACGTTCCCCTGGGGGCACCAGGCGAAACCCCCTTGTAATTAGTCTTACCCGATCAAGCGGGGCTCTGATCGGGCAGACAGATGCTCCCTGGCTCCTCGTATAGCTACGCTATTTAGAATTTCCAAGGCTAAAGTGCAAAAGCTTGTGACACAGGGCCAAGATTTCATAGAGGCTAAAAGAGCCATAATCAAGGCCAACTTCACTAGGCATGCACAAAGGGCCAGGTTAGTCTAGATAAGGAAGTTAGGCCTCAACGAGGCTACTAAACATAAAGAAAGGACGGAAGTCCAAAAAGGCGAGGTCGGAGGGCAGTACTCCCGTAGGTCTTCCG